>JAAGVU020000032.1:19760235-19770347 GCA_011763525.2 Mormyrus iriodes
AGTTGTATGTTGATGTAGGTTGGGTTGGGGTGTCTGGTTGTGGGAGGGGGGAGGAAGGTGGTTATAGAGGGGTGTATATATTACAAATGTCCCACACAATGTGATAAAAACCTAATATTTTGACGATGTGGGGGGTAATTTTTTCAGTGAAACTCAATTTTATAAAAATCTGTGACTGCAATTAAAAAACTAAAAATGTCAAAAATCTTGTATTTTGTTTGGCTACTTATGGTTAAGGTTAGGGTTGGGTAGGGGTTAAGGTTGTCATTGGTAGGATTAGGGTTTTTCCCATAGAAATGAATGGACAGTCCCCAGAAAGATATGAATTCCAAGATATGGGTGTGTGAGTGGGTGTTTGTGTGTGTGTGTGTGTCTGTGCATGTGTGAGAGAAAATGTATATGTATAGAGCAAAAATGTGTGTGTATATCTTTGAGAATCTGAGCCAAACCTCTAGCATATCCATGTATAAAGTTCTACTTGCACCATTGCATCCACCTTAAAATCCAAGACCCTGAATCATAAACTACTGTTTATTGCCTGGCAACCAGCTTAAATTCCTTTCATTCGGTACAGGCTGGCCCATGTTGTGGATACATGAAGGTACTGGAGGATCATGATCTTTTGCACACACATCAGGAGACCTGCAGATGAGAAACCCTACTGTAGAATTTCTGCTCTGCTTTTGGGTCCCAGCTGCCTACCTTGAGATTGAGCAGCTGTATTATGCACCCCAGGTCCAGAAGGGGCTCTGCAAAGCTCAAACACATCCTACAGCAGTATCACACCTCAGCAAATTTATGTAGAAAGTTGGGTTGCACTTTGAGCTCTCATGGTTATCAGATAGTTTCTCCAATCTAAGAACAACCTTGCTCTTGGAGCAGTTTGAGTAGCAACTTCAGCTTCATCCACAAGCCAATGCTCTAGCCCGTCATCTTTGACTCGGTACCAGAGGCAGGAAGGCCAGCCAGGTCACAGTGTATCATCTGCCAAACTGAAGGTAGTAGGCGCTGATCTTCAGGGAGAAAAACTAACCACAGGTCACACGCTTACAGAGACACATATGCTGGTTTGTTTTATATAGACATAACAATTCGAAAATGCTGAAATCGGAAAGCAGGAGGGGAAGCTGAGGAGATATTTTATAGTGAAGTGTAGCTTTTCTCAGCTGATGTCCCTGTCCTCTTTATTCGATCAGCACTGCTCTGTGAAAATCTCTCTTGGTATCCGTGACAAAGCTTTTTGTCCCAAACTCTGGACAGCACATAAAGTAAAACGCGGACACAATTAACCCTGCACCATTACGTGGTTGTTTTCTCCCGGTTTCATGCATACCTTCATGCACAGGCATTTCTATTGTTCCAGCGCCCAGTAATAGCTATAGTAACTGCACACATATACAGTTTGTGCATCAGGACCAGAAGTCATACCCGATGGCAGAGGTTACAGTCACGGTGATTGACATATTGCCAGGGGACATTCCAGAACATTACAATGGATACTGGGAGGCACTGTCTTCAGGGTAATCAGAAAAGATGATCATGCGGTATGTGTTGCAGATGCATGATCTCCTCAAGAGGTACAGAGAGGAAGCTCGAGAGAACCTCCTGAAAGCTGAAAAGGCCCAGCAGAGCTGGTATGACTAACTACAGACGGTACCAGCCTGGCCAGAAGGTTCTGCTGCTCCTGCCCTCCAGCACCAACAAGCTACTAACCAAATGGCAGGGACCCTATACTATAAGTCACAAGATGGGACCAGTCACATATTTGATCTATCACCTAGACAAGGGAATGGCGTGGCAAACATAGCCTGTCAACCTCCTCAAATTAATAGAAGAAAAGGAACCCAAGTGCCACTGAGGCTGCCCTGATGGTGCAGAAAGTGAAAGAAGAGGAAAAGGAGGAGTGTGACCTGGAGTCATGGTAGCACCAGGCCCCAGTGAATCTACACCACCTAAGGGAAGAAAAGTGGTTTAACTGCAGCAGGTGTTCCAAGATTATCCATCATTGTTCAAGCTGAGGCCAGGGAAGATGCATATTCTGCAATATGTCATCCACCTGAAGGACCCAACTCCAATACAACAACGGCCTTACCATCTACCAGAATGACTGGTCGAATCCTTGATGATGAGGGATCTGGGGGCCACTGAACCCTCCAAAAGTGAGTGAAGTAGCACAGTGGTTGTGGTCCCAGTATGACGCATACCCCAAGCCCCATATTGATGAACTGCTAGAAAGGATTGGCAGGGCCAACTACATTACCATCCTTGATCTGGGTAAGAGATACTAGCAGGGCCCCCTGGAAGACAAGTTCAAGGAGTACACTGCCTTCAGAACACCGGGCTGTTCCAATTCATGGTCATGCCATTTGGGTTGTATGGGGCACCTGTCTTGTTCCAACGGTTGATGATGTTGCAGGGCAGTGAAGACTGACAGGCAGCCTATCTAAATGATGTGTTTGAGTCTGGGAAGACCATTTGCAGCATTTGCAACGTGTCCTGAGGCATATCCATGAGGCGGGCTTAACACTGAATCTGCAGAAGTTAACCAAGCAGGTCACACACTATCTGGGGTATAAACTGGGTAATGGAGAGATACAGCTGCAGGTTGACAAGGTGGAAGCCATATGAGACAGTCCAAGACCCCGCACCAAGAAGCAGGCGCAATCTTTCTTGGAACTTGTTGGATGGTATCGACAGTTTATTTCACAGTTTGCCACTATTGCAGTGCCTTTGACTAACCTAGTAGGCAAGAAGGCAAGGAACCCCATGGAATGGACTGAGGACTTTGAGAAAGTGTTCACCAGGCTCAGGCCTATTTTTGCTTATCCCTGGGACTACAAAGCCCTGATTTTACCAAGCACTTCCTTATGCAGGTGGACACATCAGCCGTGGGCATTGCAGCGGTGCTGGCACAGGGAGTGCCAGGGGATGAATGACCTGTGCTATATCTAAGTCACCAGCTCTTGCCGAGGAAGGTGCAGTACTCCTGCATTGTAAAGGAATGTCTCAACATCAAGTGGGCTCTTGATAGCCTGCAACCTTACCTGCTGGGGCGGGAGTTTGACCTGGACAAAGACCACTGAGCACTCATCTGGATCCAGACAATGAAAGATCAAAATGCAAGAGTGACTCTGTGGTATCTGGTACTGCCATCATTTTGTTTTAGGGGGCACCACCAGGCTGGGCAAGAGAATATCACAGTTGGACTACCTGTCCTGGAGAGGTGGGTGGTAATGTGACAGAGACCTATGGGCATCACGTATAGTAAAACACTGACACAATTAACACTGCACCACTATGCAGTTGGTTTCTCCCGTTTTCATGCATACATGTCTTAAAAACATAGTTCCTGCTTCTTCCCCGTTCTGCTGGATGTCTATGGGGGTGCCCACCAGTAGTTGTACTAGCATGTTTAATATCATTCATACACACATGCATACCTCACTTCAAATATCAAAATACAGTTTAGTACTCTAGTAAAAGCAATTCATGGACAATCACGTACCAATTTGAAGGTTATACTTATTTGTATTGCAGACCATCTTTGCGGAGGGCTCCGTTTGTTTGTTCCTTTCGTCACCTGTTTGTTGTGTCTGTGTCTGCAGTCCCAGGTACGTCATTCGGAAAGGTGCAGCCCATAGTCAGGCTAAATTTCGTGGAGCGCAGGCCGCACATGCATGGTGGAAAAAGAAACTGCCATGGATATTTGGAGTGGGAGAGAACAATATCAGTTATTGTAATATTGTAAATATAAAACTTTATGGGTTTGATGTGGAGAAAATGTTTATGATATTGGATTTTTTTTTTCTAATTTTGTAAAACTTGGTATCGTTTTGTCATGTATATATAAACTGATCACTGTTGTGTTCCTTATGTTAAGAGGGCAGGGGTAACAAATTAGAAGCCCCACAGTATATTCCCAAGGGCTGAGTAGGTGTGGCAGAGGTCTGTATGTGAGGCAGATATATGGCCACTATGCCCAGTGTATATATTCTGTGCCTCAGTCTTGATTTTGGTCACCTCTTTGTTCACTGTGCACACTGTTGCACACACTGTTGCTCTTACGTGCTATTGTGATTGTGCCATTTCTTGTTTCGGTAAATGAGAGGGATAGAGCTCATTCTGTGCCTCTACCTCACAGTATAAGCGTAATTCATGACCTCCCCATTGTTGCTCAGTTAAATAGTTTTTTTTTCTTTTTTCAGTTTCTATATATCTATGTTTTGAATTTTTGAAGTTTTTACTATAATATTACGAAGCGATTCGTGTAAAGTGCGGCCTGGCTTGGTTCCACCACCAAACCCAGTGGTGATGTTCCCAGCCACTGGGATCAGGAGGCCACACTACTGCCAGATTAACCTGAATATTTTTAGGGCAGAGGATGCACTGAACGTGTTACACTGTTCAAGGGACTGTTCAATTAGAAAGCCTGCAGAATGCAATTATAATTTGTATCCCTGAGATTTCATGAGTCCAAATCAGGAAAAGAGAGGTTTGTTTTTAGAAAGTAATTGGCAGACGATAACTGCTCAGCATTCTGTTGAAACCTTACTGTTACATCATGTTGCCTTTGTAATGTGAGATGCAATTCATAATTCAAGTATATATGGCTAGTGCTTGGTGGGCAGTCTGAATATTACAGTGGACTTCAAAGATCAGACATCCAGAAAAGGCCTGATACTCCCCCATCTATTAACAATGTAAAGGTCAGGTATGATGTTTGGTCAGAGGTCAGTGTTTATATTTGAAACTCTATGTTAAGGGGAGAAGCCATTGTCTGATTATGCAGGCATTTTCCCTAGGGATTCTTTATGGATTCACATTGCGATCCTCCAAAAATTTGTGTCACACAGTGTCGCATTTTGTTTGGGGTGCTCTGGAAAAACGAGAGGGTCACTGATGCATGCAGATAAGTACCCAGGGGAGTCACTGAAGATTAGGCAACCCCTTGTCTTGTAAAATTGGTGCATCTGCAAGGATACTTCCAAAAAATAGTAAATTGAGGCTTTTTGATGGTGGTGATGCTGGTGGTGGTAGCAGTGATTATGATGATGGTGGTGATTGTGGTAGTGATGATGGTGCTGGTGGTGATAGCAGTGATGATGAAGATGGTGGTGGTGGTGATGATAAAATGATGGTGGTGGTGATGGGGGTGATGTGTTATGACAGGGCGGGGCAAATCCACAAATGATCCACAGCGCAGTTCTCAGACAATGGAGTTTGTATTAATAAACTGAACTCAAAAGCAGTCAAAACAAAGGGATCACAAGGACAATAGCGTGTATACTAGGGTGTAATGGCATTTGGTATTTTATCGAACCGTTCGATACGGCCCTGACGGGTGAACCGCGGTATTACAATATGCTTGTCATTTTCCTAAAGGTACTGGTGCGAATATAAGACGATGTTTTTTTTACTGCAAAAATACATCTAAAAAACTGGGGTGCCTTATTTTCGAGGGCTAGAATTTAAATGTCATTATAAAACAACATTAATTATCCACCTCCTGGCTAAAGGTGGCCACATACTTCAAACGGCATCGTTTCAGCAATGCGACGCTGTATGAGCGGTGGCCCCACCTGCTGTCAGTAACTGGATGACGTAATGTGACACCGTGGGGCTGGTCAGCAGCCGGCGTGCTTTGTACCGCACCATGCTCATCTTTAAATGGTGTAAATTAATATGTGTATTTGTGTATTTAGGTGAAATTTTACTGTGCAGTGTTTGCCATGAAATGCATGCGTTTCGTAAGTGTGTAACCGAGAGAGTCATGTGAACTGTTGGTTTCCCTGTCTAGCATTAAACTGATAGTGGCTGTTAATGGAGTATTTCATTTTAAAAGAGTTCTGTGGGTGCACTCATGGGCTCATTGGTTCCAACATCGGGCAACTATGACATCTGTTTGGCCCACGTGCTGTGCAATTGCCGGTATGACCTCCTCATGCAAACCCACAATGTGACCGCTATCAAACTCTGTCAAGTGCTGGTAATGCTGTCTACAGCATCTATGACGCATCCTTTGTGTGTGGTACCTTGTGTGTGGTGTCAGTTCCTTGAACATTTACATACCCATCACTGTAATAAAGTGTAATATAGGCAGTCAAATTAAAAATAAATAGTTCATTGTTTAATTTAAGGGTGATGTGTTTTATTTTCTTCTTAAAAATAAAGTTACAGAAACTGTACCGTTACAGTGGTCCAAAAACCGTGAATCATACCGAACCGTAGGAAAACTACCATTACACCCCTAGTTAATACAAGGTAAAACTAACAACTATGGGGAACAGGCAGGAAACATAAGCAACAACACACATAGGCAACCTGCAACTAACATAAATACGTTCAATAACTGACTAAAGACTTGAGGGACGTGATAATTGAGTTACACAAACACTAATTACAATTTTAGAGATTAAATTTACGCAAATCAGAATATGTAGCTGCTCACAGGCTCACAAAAAATCAAAAAGCCATCATCAGCGGGTTGCCAGAAGAAGGAATCACGGTGGAAACGGACACCAGAATGAGTATTGCTCCATGCTTTCTGTGTCGGGATATAAAAATAATTACATTGGGTCTGAGTGATGCTCCTCTGTACATGCGACGACTTAGAGTTCGGTATGGATCCAAGCTCGTCACCCTGTGGGCATCCCAGGAGGAGGCAGCATGCATCTGTTCTAATCACACCTAATTATGGTTGTCAGCTGGTGAGTGGTATCCCTGACGGTTAGCAGATAATGCTAACTGTGGTGTCATTGGTATGCTCTGACATGTGCATTTTGTGTTTATGGGTTGGTTGAGTCTGGGGACTGGTTTGCTCTAGTGCCCTTCGGTAGATCAGTCAGTAGAACAGAGAGCCATAGAGGCTGCTCTGTGATCCTTGAGTTGCTGGTTAGAATCGGGCTTTAGAGACCATATGTCTTTAGTCAATTTTCTCCTTGAATCAATAACGGTTATGGGGGTGATGTGTGGCTCTGTGGTTAAGGATGCTTTGCCTGTTATTGGAAGGTTAAATCTCAGGGGCGGCAGGGTGATTTCACCATTGTTTCCTGGAGCAAGGCTCCTGGGACTGGCAGACCCTGTCTTCTCATGTATATCTGGCTTGGGATAAAAGTGTTTGCATTTTTGTAATACTATGTCTGCCTCTTCAGTGCTGTGGATTGAGTCAGATCACTGGTATACAGCAATCTGAACTCTGAGCAATATCCTTGTATGCATCTGCATGACACCATGATAACATGCCTTATCTGATAATTGAAAATGCCCAAACTGGAGAAACATGTGTTAAACATCTCTTAGCATGTGTGGGTATAAATTACCTTTGTATTTAACTATGCTCCTTTCCTTCATAAGGAAATAGGAATGCCCCCTTGATGTCTGGCAGGGCAGCAGTGGTGATTATAACAGGTGCACTCTGGCAGGTCTTGCTGCCTTGTGGAGGTTTATCGTGACCCCGCCAGCCTCATTTTGTCACCAGTCCACTGACAGTCACACTCTGAGAGGCACCTGGCTCAGGGCATACCAAAAACAGCATGCGAGAGCAGATCGGAGCACACCGTGTGTCAGGGTAAGAACGTAAGCCGCGAACTGACAGTTCTGGTGACTTCACAGCAATGCGCTGGGGCAGCAGTATGAGTGCGCAGTGTCAAATGGCTCACCCCTCTATTGATATCCCCACCTGAAATATAAAATTTAGGGGGGGGGCACTCACCGAATCCAGATGTAGACAAATGACAAATTGGCCTTTTGGGGCATCGACACGAAGCATTAAAACATGGTTCTGGAATCCCCAGTGAAGGCAGAAAGTTTTCTTCCAACTCTGAATATGAAATGCAGAGCGTGCAGATGGAAATGGCCTGAATTAATTTATTTAAAAAGTGGGAGCCGCCCACACGGATGCTGTTTTTAATGAGGAGAAGCAGTTAAGAGTAAGATTTTCCCTTGAGGAGTTAGGCTTTTCCTTCCCTACACGTCATGATGTCATTCCATACCGTCTGTGGCTGCTGTCAGCCATACTGATGCTTATTCCGATGGGACTTTCAATTGTTAGCTTTTTAAAAAGACTCGGTCGAACTCTGTCATTATTTTTTGAGCAGTCAATATAATGTCAAGACAAAGTGCCTGAGAGTATTGTCAGTGGGCCTGGTAAAGACCCGAGCGGGATGGTACTGTAAAGGTGGGCATTGTGAATGATATCTGACAGCACGGCTGATGGCTTGAACTCCTGGACCTCTAACAGCGGTGACAGCGTGACTTCATGGAAGACAACGGGACTTCAGGAAGACAACGGGACTTCAGGAAAAAAACGGGACTTCAGGAAGAAAACGGGACTTCAGCAAGACAACAGAACTTCAGGAAGAAAACAGGACTTCAGGAAGACAACGGGACGTCAGGAAGACAACGGGACTTCAGGAAGAATGTCAGCAGCAACGTCACAGAGCCCCATAAGAAATGCCTTGTCCCTCAGGCCAGATGCCCCCATGTCAGGTTGGCTTATAGTGGTCGTTAATCTTGGTTCCCATCCATCTGGAGCTCGGGAGCTTCTATAGGTGCCCTTTAATAGCTCAGTTGTTACAGCAGAGGACTGTGGCAGCTGCACAATGATCCTTAGGTTGCTGGTTAGAATCCAGCATGAAGGAATATTTCTGTTTAGTGAACTTACCCCTGCATTCAACAATTTTTTTTTAATTGATGGTAGTGTCTGGTTCAGTGGCTTGGGACGCTGTGCCTGGGATCAGAAGGTCACTGACTGAGAAGGCCCCAGCCTCCCGATGCTCCATGAACTTGCTGAACCTGCTTTCCTAAAACAAAAAAACTTCTGTCACTTTGGATACGGCGGCTAAATAAAATCAATGTAATGTAAATGATTGGTGTCCGAGTTGCAGCCCCTTGGAGTGTTATAACTTTCGTTCTGCTAACAGCACGAGTGTGACGCTGCCAATGCATGTGGTATCCCAGGGGCCCTCTGCTTAATAACAGCCCTACACATGTAAACAGTGGAGTGGATTTTAAGCCTGATGCTATTAGCTGCTCCGTAGGCTGGCTGTTATTCAAAAAGGAGGCACGAATCACTTCTGTTATCAAGAATAAACTGGGAGTAACAGACTGAATGAGCAGCATATTTGTGAATGAGAGACATGTGCAGGATTGTCAGATTAGGCTGACAGGATGAGCTGCAGTTTATGTGCAGTATGCTGGCTTAAGAGCATGTGCGTGATCACTGAACCACAGGCAGAGGAGCAAATCCTTGTCGATATCTTTACTGAGGGTAAATGTGTTATTATTAATGATGTTAATACACACTAAGGAAGCCCTTGAGCTGCTGTGTCATAATTGTCCTTTCTATGATAATGAGGATATTAGGCGACTAAAAGTAATAAAAAAAATTGGAAAAGGCTTGATTTACTGGAGTGATGATTACATTTTAAGCATCAGTTTCACAGTGATAATTAAGTCTAAAGTGTGATTTTCAAATGTTTTTATGTGTGTTTACAACACAGTCAAGGAGAAAGAAGCTCTTGTTGGAGTTTGCAGTATACCATTTGTAAGGTGTGACTGTGCCCAGCAAAAGTCATTATTTAAGGGCTTAAAGACAACATTTGTCTTATTTTGTAGTGAAATTCTACAATACCATAAGGACAGATGTGGGTCAGATAAATCAGGTGCCCCTCATGTCTGACCTTCAAGTGAAGGATATTCAGTCACAGATTCATTCCAGTTTCATTCTTTCTTTGGAGATGGCTGCTGGTAGGTGGGCAGGTTGTTAGCTTGTTCCTTGTAATGTGTAGGGCGGGCTCTATCTAAAAATGTGAGCGTGGACCGATCATTCCAAGTAAGATTTGAGAAGCTCATGCTCTGTTATAACAGACTTTTAAAGCTCGCACCCTGTTATAACATAAACTTTAAGTTTCCCACTCTGTTACAACAGAGACTTCTAAAGCTTATAGTCTGTTATGACAGAGACTTTAAGGCTCCCACTCTGTTATAACAGAGACTTTTAAAGCTTAGTCTCTGTTATGACAGAGACTTTAAGGCTCCCACTCTGTTACAACAGAGACTTCTAAAGCTTATAGTCTGTTATGACAGAGACTTTAAGGCTCCCACTCTGTTAT
>JAAGVU020000032.1:19770447-19802503 GCA_011763525.2 Mormyrus iriodes
GACAGAGACTTTAAGGCTCCCACTCTGTTATAACAGAGACTTTTAAAGCTTAGAGTCTGTTATGACAGAGACTTTAATGCTCCCACTCTGTTATAACAGATATTTTTAAAGCCCTGGCTGTGTTTTTAACATTAAGGCTCGTGATCTGTTTTAACAGAAACATTTAAAGCTCACCCTCTATTCAGCACACTACCACACCTTAGTCTGTGCAGAGTAACAGGATTCTGGGCTTCCTCATTCATCCTGGAGAAGCCCATGGGATTGTAATTCACTGCAGCGGTGCACGACTTTACCTTTGGTGACATTTACCCCTAATTGTCCATTGACGTTTTATGTCGCTGGCTTGGAACAAGGTGTCTTCTTTAGCATCCTACAATCACTTACCCTGATAACTTCTTGCAACAAGTGAAAAATAAGCAAGCCACTTAATAAAATGAGCATGGAGCCCCCTGGGTGCTGTAAGAGAGCGTGGCGTACACGGGGGCGGTGGGGGGGGCTTTAGCTGAAAGGTGCTGCTCAGTTTTATGGGAACATTGCAGCATCTAAGTGATTGTTTATTTTGTCAACATGCCTAATTGATGATTGACTACATTCCAGGAGTCAGACACTTTCTATTGAATTAAACTTCAGGTTTGCAGGTAACACAGCAGAAGGAGCCTCTACTAAGAGCAGCTCATTCAGGGAGATCAAAGGCATTCTAATGTGAATTTATCCGATTCCTTTATGTCAGATATGGCTGCATTGTCATTAGCGGGGTCGTTATGAGCTAATGTTTCCTCAAGTAGTGTTTAAATGAGCATCGAGCCGAGCACACATCCAAGGTTTGTCCTGGAGGGAGCCGCCGGGCAGGAACCTGGCTGACGTTACCGTTTTAATTAAGGTATGAGACTAAAGTCTGCTCTGAGGGCCTTTCTATCAAAAATGCCGTGCTGCCAGTGAACGAGGGACAGCGTTTCCCCTCCTGTCGTATCCCAGCATGGGGGATATGCGTATGTGCGTGTGTGTGGCTTAGTGAGCTCAGCAACTGTGCTGGTGACCATAAGGTCACCAGTTAAAATCCCACACGCAGCAGAGCGATGTTGTTGTTGGGCTCCTGAGCAAGGCCCTCAACTCCAGGGAGTTGCTCCAGGGACTGGCTGACCCTACTTTCTCAGAAAGGTAGGTCGCCTTGGGCAAGCGCAAACTGGCCATTGGGAAGCTCAGGAATGTGAAGGTCTGTCTGTGTTTCCCAGCATTATATGGTCTATATAACTGCAATCAGTAAAATATACTAAGAGTGACACCCCCTCCCCCCACCTTCCAGTTGGCGGCAAAAAAATCAAATTAAGGCCCCTTGACAGCAAATTCCTGGGCTGCTTTTTGTTGCTTGGGGCAAAAGCGCCTGCTTAAATGTAAAGTATTGATCCACAGGGATGTGGGAGGCAGCTACGCCTTTGGGTGGTGGGTTTTACTGAAATCTGTCTGGAGGCCACATACTGCAGAATTGTGTTGTGTTTTATGTTTGCATAACTTCAGTGAAGATAAAACTGGTTAATGGGTGACCATCAAGTAAATTCCACAAGTGACCTCCTTGGAAAGGCTGTGAGAGTACCCTCAGCCTGCAGGTGGCAATTTTAGCCCCTGCGTCGTGGGGACCTGTGTCTTGTGTCCCATTCCGACCGTCCGAGTTAAAAGTGACGCCTCCCTTATTTGTCGGCTGTGCCTGCGTTTCGGTTTCAACAAATTCCTCACAGGTTCTCCCAATGCTAATCGCAGGACTGACTCATGAAATCCCTCACCATTTCACCAGGAGGTCATCTTCATCCTGACAGGTCCCCAGAATAAACAGGCCAGTGCTGTAGGGGACATCCCTGCAAACAATGACAACTAATTAGAGAAATCAGTGACTCTGGGTTGTCTCCAGGTTTTCATTAAAGGCCAAGAGAATCACCTCCATCCTGCCCATTAATAAGTGTTACTGTGTTCCAAAAGCATCCGCAGGCCCTTATTTGAAAGAAGCAGGAGGATAAAGACCCTAACACAATAGAATCTGTTGCCAGTTTGAAAAAATTTGATCCATCTTATACACATTTTTGAACTGTTAGGTAAATAGGGGCTAAAATAACCTCAATTAATACATAAGACTCCGAAATTCCACAGTAGCTCTGTCATCTAAGGATTAATCCCAGGAAAATCTGCACTCTGCCCCCACACATCTCTTAAGCTCCTGCTCTTGTATTTACTGTTCAGTTGGGATTGACAGCTGATTAACATGTTAGTTCTTCTCGAATCTGTAGCTTGTTGGCTGGTTCATCTCAAGTGTGTAAAGACAGTGAGCCTGATCAACTGCCAGGACAACAGCTCATGTGGGTCTTCACGCCGTCCTATGCGGTACAGTTCATCATTCTTTGTGCATTTTATCTTTGAGAACAATGTTGACAGTGCCAGGTCCTGCTTGCATTACTAGATGAAGGATGTCAACAAATCTCATAAAGATGGGCAGAATGGTTGTCATGGCAACTAATTACAGCTCACATATTATTATTCTGCCCCAGGAGAGCATTTCAGTCAAGTGGTGTGAGAAGCATTGCCGCAATCACTTCTGAGGGTAACGTCACTTTTTTTTTTTATTACCTTACGTGTACTTTTAGTCACAAGGGTAAATAATTTACGTAAACAGCCTAAGCATACCAGACTGTGGTATTCAGATAAGAAACGAGGCACCATGCTCAAAAACGAGCTGTGAGAGCAGCTAATTCCAGCTCTAATGTCCTGGGGGATGCTGGATTCAATCAATTGGCTGATTATTCCTTGGACAAATGCATTTAGACTGATATCCATCCAGTACAAGGCGGTAGAGAGATTTACAGACATTAGTTGAGGGCTGTTTTTTAGAGATGTACCAAATTTGTGTTAAGATTAAAACAAAACAACCTGTCTTGTTGGTTGATTCTTGTTCTGTTGCTTGATTCTTACTAAATCCAAAGAAAGGCAGGCTTATTTTCTTAATTAGTAACCTAGTAATTAGCCAAAAGGATAAATAAAAGTATATTATCAATGGAGATCAAAAAAGAAGCCATTAGAGTCTTGTTACAATGTGTGACACCACGTCAGCTTTCCAATGGACTGTTACAAGAATCATCTGTGAAAAAAGCTGTCATTCAGTTTGTCTAGGAGAATGGAAAGGGAAAAAAAAAAAAAAAAAGCTTTTTTCCATCTAGGAGCGGCTGTACATCTGATGACAAGAATATGGTGAAATGGATACACAAGACCAGCCTTGGCCCAATGAGGGCAAAGCCAAATCACCTGACACAGCACTGGATTGGACAGGGAAGGGGAAGTTCATGATTGGTGGTCTTTTCAGGAACAACAGGATGATGGAAGGACAGCAGATGAAACAGAGGAATAAAACTAGGACAAGCTTCTGTGGGGCAAAACAAACCAAAGGACATGACATCAGCTCCCGGAGTGGGTGCCAGGCAGGATCCAGTCTACTGGAAAGCATAAAAGGAAAGTGGATGGGTGAAACTTAGCACATACTCCAGAGACCTGCTGCTCCATTCCCAGTCAGATGTATTCACAACCCCTGGCAGAACTGTTGAGGTTTTAGAAGAATTAATAGCGATCACCAATCACAAATAAGTGGAGCCCATTCAGTCTGCTGTTATGGCGGGAGCGCGGCATGGTGCCGACAGGAACAAAGGGGAACGAAACGATCCACTGGCGGCTATAAGACACAAAGGGGTTTATTGGGGGGAAAACTGAAAGCTCAGGGGAAACAAGAAAACAAAGGGAGCACGAGGGGGCGGGGCGGGGCAGGGCAGGGCAGGGCAGGGCAGGGACTCTACAACAGGGGCTAGGAAACAGACTAGGAGACAAGGCAACCACATCAACAAACTAAGACACCTAACACAGCTTTCACAATGACCGACTGGGAAACAGAAACAGAGCAGACACTTAAATACAAATGATGCTGGGGCAAACAAGGAACAGGTGTAACTAATAAGGGAACCCAACCAATGAACACAAACCAGGAAATGACCAACAGGTGGAAACAACCAACTTACAAATGAACAAGGACTAAGACTAGAAACTAAGGACACAAGCGCTAGGACTCTAGGTATACAAAAGGCTGACCAGGAGGAGAGGCAGGGAAATACATGTACAACAAAAGGTTACACAAAAACACAGGGAAAAACAGAACTAAATAAACTAACTGAAAAAACCCAATAACATGAGGGGGAATGAAGCTGGACTCAAACCTGAGTCTTGAGGTTATAGCCTCTGTGCCACCTGCTCAACCCACTGAGCTACGGTGGCCAGGGAACACAAGAGAAACACAAGGGTTAGACTAGACAGACGGACAGAGGAGGAAGGCCACAGAGGGAGGGGCCGGCAGATGCCAACCATGACAGTCTGCCATACTTGTTTTATGACTGATTACTTTGTGATTATTAATATTTGAACAATAGAAGAATATTATAGTGTTTATTGTGCATGAATAACAGTTAATTTGATGATGATTTATAGTAGGTTCTCCAAGCTGCCTCAGGATCTGGAATGCTAGTACAGGCTGGTCCCTAATGATACGATGAGCAGAATATTTAATGTGCATGTGGATGCTAAGGAGGCAACTGGAGGGGAACATCTGATAGGCAAAGCATCTGAACAGCCTTCACAGTACCATAGGTGAATGAGACATTCTGCTCATGTTCTTATCTTAGGAAAGTACTGGAATCACCACTTCCACCATCATCATCACCACCACCACACCACCACCACCATCATCATCATTATCACCACCTCCACCATCATCATCACCACCACCACCACCATCATCACCACCACCACAATCATCATCATCACCTCCACCACAACCACCTTCACAATCATCATCATCACCTCCACCACAACCACCACCACCATCATCATCATCACCACCTCCACATCATCATCACCACCACCATCATCACCACCACCACCATCATCATCATCACCACCTCCACATCATCATCACCACCACCATCATCACCACCACCACAATCATCATCATCACCTCCACCACAATCACCTTCACAATCATCATCACCACCACCACCACCATCATCATCAACACCACCTCCACCATCATCATCACCACCACCACAATCATCATCATCACCTCCACCACAACCACCTTCACAATCATCACCACCACCACCACCATCATCATCAACACCACCTCCACCATCATTATCACCACCTCCACCACCATCATCATCACCACCTCCATCATCATCACCACCTCCATCATCATCACCACCATCATCAACACCATCACCACTATCATCATCACCACCACCATCATCATCCCCACCACCATCACCACCATCATCATAACCACCACCACAATCCTCATCATCACCTCCACCACCATCATCATCAACACCACCTCCACCATCATTATCACCACCTCCACCACCATCATCATCACCACCTCCATCATCATCATCACCACCATCATCAACACCATCACCACTATCATCACCACCACCATCATCATCATCCCCACCACCACCACCACCATCATCATCATCACCACCACCACCATCACCATCATCACCACCACCATTATCATCAACACCACCACCATCATCATCAACACCACCACCACCATCATCATCAACACCATCATCATCACCATCACCATCATCATCACCACCACCACCACCATCATCAACACCACCTCCACCATCATTATCACCACCACCATCATCATCAACACCACCTCCACCATCATTATCACCACCTCCACCACCATCATCATCACCTCCACCACCATCAACACCACCACCATCACCATCATCACCACCACCACCACCATCATCATCAACACCACCACCACCATCATCATCAACACCATCATCATCATCCCCACCACCACCACCACCATCATCATCATCACCACCAACACCAAATACCACCATCACCATCATCACCACCACCATTATCATCAACACCACCACCATCATCATCAACACCTTCATCATCACCATCACCATCATCATCAACACCACCTCCACCATCATTATCACCACCTCCACCACCATCATCATCACCTCCACCACCATCATCAACACCACCACCATCACCATCATCACCACCACAATTATCATCAACACCACCACCATCATCATCAACACCACCACCACCATCATCATCAACACCATCATCATCACCATCACCATCATCATTACCACCACCATTATCATCAACACCACCACCACCATCATCATCAACACCATCATCATCACCATCACCATCATCATTACCACCACCACTACACCTCCACCACCATCATCATCACTGTCCTGCCCCCTTCTGTATGTTAGTTAGTGTTGTAGTACTTGAAACTTGTCTTGGTGATTTGCACTCACATCTTTACAAATTTTATGTGTTTTTCCTATTGGAAGCCTCTTATATGTAAAGCAATGGCATGTTGGACTATTCATAAAGTATATATGTTTAGCACTCAAAATGCTACTGCATATTTTTCTTGTTTTTCCATAGACAAAAACCTCTGAGAATATTTAAAGGATTTCACAGTCATAAAGTCTTAAATGAAGGATAATATATGAACAGGCAAGCTTTAAACAGCATTAATGTGCAGGTAGTGTCACAACACTTTATTCCAATTCAAAGCTTTGTTTCCCAAAGTAATATATTGTCGCCAGCCTGTGTCCATTGTAAAGATAACACAAATGACATTCAATATCCAAGCAAAATGGCGAGGCTTTGTCAATGATTCATGGATTTATAGGGAATGTACACTGGAATTAAAAATCATCCATCTTTTGACAACCACAAAATTCACCTTTAACTGGTATTACAGCAATTCAGTTTCTAAGCTAGTTTTTTTTTCTGGAGATACCACTATTTGCTTCTCTAGATCATGTATAGTTCCTTAAAAGCCAATTAGGAAGAGAACATTTTGTTAATCATCCTTTCACTTACACACAGGACATTAGGAATAAGTTAATAGTGGGCTCAGCTGTGTTGTTGAGGTCAGTGGACCCTCATCAGCTTCAGATTGGTCAACCGAACTCTGCTAAAAGACACTAAGCAAGGACATATAATCAGACAGACATATTGACATGTGAGAAATTCACGCATGGATTTATATCTCTGCAGTCCTTCATGCATCCCCCCTCACTGAATTGTTTGATATGGCTCCTTATCTTCTTCTTTTAATAAGTGCTTTAATTTATCTAATGCATTCAGCACTATCAGGGAAAGTCTGAGAAATATTCGATTACATACAAAAGCATGAGGCTTTATTGTGGCAGGAAGGTCCACCTGACCAATAAGGCCATTGCTCACTGGGAAGAGACCAATGATTACACATAAAAGTAGGTATTGATTACGTGTAAAAGTACATCTCCAACACCCCTCCATTCCATGCATCCATCCATCCATCCACCCAAAATGAATATTAACCATTAGCCAAAGTCTACAGCAAGACAAATGTTGTGATTAATTACCAATGCACAGTAATATTCCTATGATTTTGAATTATGTTTTTATAGGAATATCTCAGTCTAACTTGCTGCCAAATTCTTTTGGTTTCAATTGGACTGCAACTACATTAAATATATTCCCATATATATACAGAAAAATGTGCAAAGAGTAAACTATTCATATAAAATATTCAAGCCATTCATATAAAATGACATCAGTTGTCGCAAGACTGAAACACTGCGTAGCTCTTCATGTCACACTGCAGGTATTTTCCAATGATCCTTACACCACAGATGAGCTTTTCATGTCACGATGTAGGTATTTTCACGCAATCTTCAGATGACCTACTCATGTAGGACTTTCCAATGATCCTTACACTGCAGGTGAGCTGTTCTTGCCACACTGCAGATATTTTCATGTGATCACTTTGCCAGAGACAAGTTCTTCGTGTTACACTCCAGGTATATTTATGTAATCATTACACTGCAGACAAGCTCTTCATTTTGCACTGCACGAATTTTCATGCAATTGTTTTGCCCCATACAAGCTCTTCATGTCAGACAGTAGGTATTGTCATATGACCATTATAATGCAGACAAGCCCTTCATGTCGTACAACAGGTATTTTCATATGGTTGTTATACTGCAGACAAGCTTTTTGTGTTGCACTGCAGATAGTTTCATGTGATCATTCCTCTCACTTGCATATGATGAACAGCCCAGTGCCCTGTACGGAGCTGTCTGCTATTGTCATCAGGTGGTTTGAAAAGGATCTTCTGGGAAATGCCTTAAGGACATGTAGCTAAATATTTCCAAGAGATCAATTCAAATTAGTTAGGATCACCTCAGGAAGCCTACAATGGCAGCTTGTCTGCCGATGGTCATCTCTGAATTATAGACCTGGTTTCCATTTTGGGGTACGATTAAAATATTTATTCAGTCCAGTAAACTATATGAAGAACAGGCTTCATTGATGTCTTATATGAAATATTTTTGCGATGTAGAATGAATAATATTTTTGGTGAATGTTCATCCTGAATAAACAATTGAGACATCGATCAATCCATTTTCAGCCAATAAGCATCCCGAAAGGCTCTTGGTGACCCGGAGAGCAGAGATAGAGCCGAGGGTCACCTGCATGTGACACTGATCCATCGTGTGACATCCCCTCATCCATACATTAGCGGGGGCATAGATCACCTAATCAGCAGGAACGTGAGAGAAAGGCAAAGGATCCAGAGAAAACCCTGGAAACACAGCAAAGCAATTAAAGAGCCCACAGGGTCTCAGGGTTGGTCTCAGGAAGGGGCAGAGCGATCAGCCTATAAGGTATAATGTTCTTAGTACTGTTAGGTGGCATATGGTGGATGCATGGGTGGCGATCTGACCCCCAGCTTCCAAGCAGACATCCTTAACATCACTGTATGTGTAGTTTATCAAATGTATTAGTGAGGCTGTAAGTTTGTGAACATGCCAGTAGACTGAAAGGACAAGCACTTTGAACATTTTGCATAGATTTAACATCTAACAGTCCTCACCTGACAGTAAGAGTGGAAGGGGAAGTGAAATCCAAGCTCTTTCCAAACAGAACACTTCACTACTCTGGTGTCCATTGCAGGAATCAGATTCATATTAGAAAATGTATGTTGTTACCATGGAGACAGCCACAGCACCGTTTTGCATCAAAATACCCGATAAGGTTTATTCACATTGCATTGAGAGTGATTTCAGCCAGAGGGGTTAAATTATCACATTGCAGAAGTAAGGAACCCTTCTGAAGCATCACTTAACTGCATTTGTTCCAAAAACTCCCAAGATTTACATAATTTAGTTTACAAACAAATCATGTAGTAATAACATTTTTATATTACTTTAGCAGTTTGTGTAGCTTAATATAAGCCAGGTAAACTTTATTAGGTAGATAACTTAGCTTTTTATGGAACTTCCCTGAAATGCTGGGGAACATAAGCAGCAGGAATGACAGGCCATATTCCTCTACTGCTCTGTATCACTTCACTGCTTTTTGCTATAAATGTCTTTAGTTTACTGATGACCACAATAAAGAAGCAAGAAACTGATTTTGGTTTCAATGGATGAGGTTTACAGCTGTGCGGAAAATTGTGGCATATCTATAAAATTGTATCTTCAATATGAATTTTAGATTTTGTCAGTAATGTTACTGTTTACATCTAACAAAGCAAGGTATTGCTACTTGTTGTAAATCTATATTTGAATCCTGGTTATGGCACTAAAAACATTTATCTAAACAACCACACAATTACTAACACATTTATTACTGAATATTATATCCATCCATCCATCCATTTTCCAGAACCGCTTATTCCATTTCGGGTCGCGGGGGGTCCGGAGCCTATCCCAGAGGCTGCGGGCGCAAGGTAGGGAACAACCCAGGATGGGGCGCCAACCCATCGCTGGGCACTGAATATTATATTTTACCTGAACTCTTTGCAGCATCACTTTCAGACAGGGAAACCATTTTGGATAGAACTCTGCACTCCCCAATTGATTGTGTGGCATGATTTTCCTGACAGGTGGTGGAACCTTCTGGAGCACATATCTCCACTGAATGAATGAATGAATTCATTCAATCATTTGTACACTATATGGACAAAAGTTCTGGGACATGCCTCTTAATCATTGAATTCAGGTGTTTCATTCGTACCTATTGCCACAGGTGTATAAAATCAAACACCTAACCATGCAGTCAGGTTTACAAACATTTATTGAAGAATGGGTCATGCTGAAGAGGTCAGTGAATACAAGCATGTTACTGTCATAGGATGCCACCTTTGCAAGAAGTCAGTTCATGAAATTTCTTCCCTGATAGATATTCCACGGCCGACTGTAAGTGGCATTACTGCAAAGCGAAGGCATTTAGGAACAAGAGAAAATCAGCCATGAAGTGGCAGACCATGTAAAGTAAAAGAGTGGAGTGGAGTGGAGCACTGTACTGTGGAGCAATGGAAACGTGTTCTATGGAGTTAAAAATCACACTTTACTGTCCCGCAGTCTGGTGGACAAGTCTAGGTTTGATGGATGCCAGGAGAACGTTACCTGCCTGACTGTATTGTGCCAACTGTAAGGTTTGATGGAGGAGGGATAATGATATGGGGTTATTTTTCTGGGGTTGGACTAGGCCCCTAAGTTCCAGTGAAGGGAACTCATAATGCATAATGCCAAGACATTTTGGACAATTCTACGCGTCCAATGCGTCCCAGTTTGGGGAAGGCCCTTTTCTGTTCCAGCATGACTGTGCCCCAGTGCACAAAGCAAGGTCTATAAAGACATGGTTGGGTGAGTTTGGTGAGGAAGAACTTGACTGGCCCGCACAGAGCCCTGACCTCAACCTCAACCCCATCAAACTCATTTGGGATGTATTAGAATGGAGATTGTGAGTCAGGTCTTCACGTCCAACATTAGTGCCTGAGCTCAGAAATGCTCTTCTGGGTGAATAGGTAAAAATTCCCACAGACACACTCCAAAATCTTGTGGAAAGCCTTCCCAGAAGAGTGGCAGCTGTTATAGCTGCAAAGTAGGGACCAGCTCCACATTGATGCCTATGGATTTGAAATGGGATGTCATATAAGTTCCTGTAGGTGTAATGGTCAGGTGTCTCAATACTTTTGTCCATATAGTGTATCTTCCCTGAATTACTAATTCTTTGTGAGTTTAATCAGCCTCTGATTACTAGCAGCAGACTTTCTTTTAAATATTTACAGGCCACCTAGCTCATCTAGAAGCCACAGAATGCCAGTCACCTGTGAAACATTTTATGGTGTTCAAGAACTGCTTTGAGAGTGACATTTGCTGCATTTGTTTAAAATATGAATTAAATTATACCGGAATTGGGGAAGCCTGAACTATCTTCATATACAGCTAGAATCTAGTTTCCAAGTGTTTAATTAAGCTCATCATGGTGTCCTTGCTGAAAAGAATTGCATGGAAATATGTTTTGTTGTGGTTTAATCAGAAATTTGTGCACAGTGACAAAAACTAACAGCTGGGGTTTATGGGAGTTCATTAAAAGCTTTGGGACTATTAGGATACAAACCAGTTTCTGTGCTGTTCTACGCCGCACTGAAGACAGGCGTCTATTCGCCTGCATGTGGATTCCTGTCCTGTGCCAACATTTCAGTCTTCCACTCTTTTACCCTTTTATTGCTAAGATAGTGACCAATGACATAAAAGGACGCTGGCCAATCTGCCCGTTTGCAAACCGTGAATTGTTTAATAATTATATCCACCTTTACACATTGACTGATTTATACAAAGAAATTAAAAACACTGAGCTTTTGCAGTGTGTTCAATTTCCTCTCAATATGTAGGTCAGCCCATCATCAGTTTGACCCAGACTCAGAGCAACACAATTACTGATTTTCATACTCCCTCCTGAATAAATCGCTGCAGCACGTAATGACAGTGAATTGAATATGTAAGTGAAATTGAGGAAAAACACCCTTTATTGTTTTCTGTATTACTGCTTTAGTTATTTTTATAAAACTCTATATTAACAAATGAGGAGACAGGACAGCAGGGAAATACGCCGGCATGTATACAGCAGTGATATTCCACCAGACCAGCAGAGGGCAGATGTATTGCAACAAACACAAATACAAGCACTGTAGTGAAACGGGTAAACTTTTATGAACAGTTCTAAAGTTATTAGTTCAGGCTTGGGTGGTATTATGGTAATAAGGCATATCACAGTATTTTGAAATCCTTGCGACAAAATTAGCCGGGACCCCAAACCCCCCACCCACTCTGCGAATTGTATGGCCAACATTTCAAAATGATGGAATAGTGATGCTTTTTAAAATACCGTATACCTCAGTATAATGCCTGGACAATATGAAAAATTAGATATGCGGGGACCTCCGACCCTCCTCCTACAGCTGCTCACCATAACTACTACTATAGCAACAACTACTCTTCTTCTACTCTTTTGTCATTGACTGATGATCTGTGAAAGTCCACCCTGCCACCTACTGGAAATACCTAATCAATTATCTTGCATGTGCGCGGTTGATGCACAAGGATCAGAAGAATCCAGGATTGAGAAGCAGATACTCCTTCAGAGACACGGCACAGGTCAATTAGCAGAAGAACCTCTCAAGTAAAATGTGGTTCCTTTAAGACCAGAGTCTAACAGCTTTGCCTGCATTCATCTCGGACCGCCGCTTCGCCAAGCTGCCCACAGGTGTTTGAGGTGTACAGTATAACCTGGAAACAGCAGATGGGGCTGTCGGGTACATATAGGCAGGGATTTGGTCCTGGCAGTGTGACCTCAGCACCGAGCTGCCCGCCGTCACTGCAGACCGTGAGGGAACTAAGAACATTGGCAGCTCACGCGAGTGTAGAGTGCTTTGTACAGCATGACATTGCCTTTAGGGGCTTTCGACATTGTTATCTTTTAGCTAGAGGCCTCTCCCTGGGGCAAAATGCAAACCAAACACTGATGTTAGCAAAGGCAAATCATTTCTCTCTCTCTGTTTTTTTGATCTGACGCCTTAATGCGGTCTGAATTGCGTCAGGCCCCAGACCGTTCAGAAGGCTTGGAAAACAATTACGCAAAATTAATACATGTGGCAGCCTTGCCAAAGCCACGATCTGCCCATGCACAGTAAAGTAACGGGGCAGAATCGCGGCACGATGTGTCGGCGCCCTTCAGGAGCCGTTTTCTCTCTGGTTTCCCTTTGTGTGAGAGTACACCTATGTGACACTTCAGCATGTCCTTCACAGAGACTCAGTGTGAAAATACCCTCTAATAGAGAAGTCAGGTCATTAGTCTTTGCTCATGACATGTTTCCTGTTACCATGTTCCCCAAATGAACAGCTTACTACCTGATTTCAGGATAAACGTGTGCTGTTGAAATGCAAAATAACAAGCTTCAGCATCCTGTGTTTGGGTTAATCTAAGTGAAGCTCTTCCCCTCTCATTCCTCATTTCTGGTTAGATCAGACATGCGCATCACACCAGCACCATTAGCATTGTTGGGTCTAAGACAGACTGAAAACACCTGGAGCCTGACACAAAATGACAACCCCCCCCCCAGACACACACACCCATTCAGGGTTTTAGAAGATGTACAGCCAATTGAAATGAGGGAATTACTGTATAACATTTTTTTTCCAAGCAGCTCAGTGGATGAGTATCTACAGGAATGGGGCTTAACACAGGTTTACTCCCACAGTCCAAAGACATCTCCTTAGGCTAACTGGTATGTCTAAATTCTCCATAGTGTGTGTGACCTGTGATAGACTGGTATCCATAAATCGCCCACTGTGTATGCTTATATGTGTGCCCAATGATAGACTGGCAGCCTGTCCAAGCAAATATATGTCCTTCTATATCTATCTATCTATCTATCTATCTATCTATATAATAAGATATTATATATATATATATATATATATATATATAGAGAGAGAGAGAGAGAGAGAGAGAGAGAGAGAGCGAGAGAGAGAGAGAGAGAGAATTGTGCCTGAATCTCATCCTCTGGGGAGGGGCAGGATGATTCCAAGGGCCCCTGAGTGTCAGGGATCAGTACCAGACAGAGTGACAAACTACAAGCAGTGAGCTTCTCTGTACCGGGCGGCTGGTGATCTCATCCTGTCCCTCTTCATATAGCTGAGAGCAACAAGCGACCTGGTTAAAACGAGGAGGAGATTGGACCTGTCAGCAAAGGGACCATGCAGCTGTGCCTGTATAAATGGGTACAACTGGGGTACTGCGCATCATATTAGCAACAGCTGAGCAACCAAATCCAGTAATATTTTACAATGTTCTCCCATATTTTCATTTATTTGCATTTATTTACAATCCATGGGTTGAGTTTAAATAACCAGGATACACGTTACACGTGACGTTACCTGTTGTTTACCTTTCAGAACTTCAAATGGCACAAGTCTTTGGTTTTTTATAAAAGTTTATCCAAGGGAAGGTCCTATTTTTTAGGTAAGAATCGTTCGTATTATTCATCTGTATAGAATAATGAATTTCATTCTGACATACTCTGCCACTAGTCCAAAAGTATTAACTAAGGTTTATTGCCTGAAGATTCCCATAGACTTTATAAGAATAAAAATTTTAAGGTCCCCTAAATATACATTTTTGCCAACAGTCCTGGTAGTTTGATGTAAATATTGTATGTGGGGTAAATTTGTATTTAATTACCAGTCGATTAATTACCACTCTCTGATGTGCATAGTTAATTTTACATGAATAGACCTGAGATAATAGTAATCAGCGTGTTTTCACTGCGACCAGCTTCGGTCGTTAGGAGCTCAAACCCTGTTTCCTGCAGGCACCGCGCTGTCAGCACCTCGGTCATTTCTGTACGGGATAAAAATATGAATTAAAGTAGCGTCGTTTGCACATGTAATGGGCAGTGGCAGGTCTGAAAGGCGGTTACCTCTAAGTAAATCGGGGAGTAAAAGGATGGGAGGACAGTCAGATGTTCACGCATTGCTCATAAAGACATGTTCGGATGTTAAATGCCGTTTCTATAAAGAGCAGGTGGTTTATTTGCTGGCAAACACACAGCGCGTTACTTTACACCCCCTTCATTCACTACCCCAGCCGAGCCGTTTGACTTGCGAGACTCAATTAAACGAATCCTGGGAGTTACGAGGCGCTGAAACATCACAGCTGGAGCGCGGCGCGGCTCGGCTCGGCAGACAGGTTTACTGCGCGTCCTTTTAATAAAGCGCCTCCATAAAAGCTCCAGCAGCACATGTGCACCTTATTACGCTGCAATATTAATTACCCTGTCAACTCCAGAAATAAATAAGTGACTTCTATTTTTACTCAACATCTTGTGTCATGTTTCTTTTTTTTCTTTCTGCTCTATTCTCCACCTTTTATTTTCTAATTCTATTCTGTTCTTCACGGCTTAAACAGTTCAGATGTTTAATTCAGTGGAAAACCGCTTTTTCGATTGAATAGCAATACGCGACCATCGTCAGGACATCCTGTCATATAAGAGAGATTTCGCCACCTGAAACTGCCCCGCTGGGTGGAGAGCGCCCCCCACCCGGTGATATAATAGAGATTACTCCACCTGAAACTGCCCCGCTGGGTGGAGAGCGCCCCCCACCCGGTGATATCAGAGAGATTACTCCACCTGAAACTGACCCCCTGGGTGGAAAGCGCCCCCTGTAGATGATGGGGGGGAAGTGCATAATAAACACTGACTTTGTCACAGTACCAAAAAGTAACACCTCAGATATCATTAAGAGTAAATGCCTGTGGCTGCTGTATGATTACTTACTCCAACCTCCGTATAGATCGTAATGTCTCTGCATTAGTCATAAGACAATTCATATGCAATATGCAATATTCACATACAATAGTTTGGCAGACTTCACGAAGGCTCCTGGACATGCTGGGTCTATGTTTGATATGTAACCCACTAGTAGCAAACCTCCCAGACCGCCGCTAAATTCACATAACTCACTGACTTTGACATGTGATTAACTGCCGTCCACTCACCAAAATCTAGAATCTGAACCTTTGTTTTGGTTATTTATTCAGTTCCTGAACCTTCATCATGCAATAACATACAGTACGGTGTATAAACTGCAGAGCATTGACTGGTGATTAATGAACCCGGTAACAGCCCTCTGCTGATTCCTCGAAATCATATAAAATGTAGATGTTAAAGGGAACACTTTAGCATGGCAGTCAAGTATGTAAATATTTTTAAATATAATTAACATAATATAATTATGAACATCACCTCTGGGAGGAATGGGTCTTTCTTATATAAATCACTAATTACAAAATACTAAATTACAAACTAAACATGAATCGATAAAGATGGAAACGTTTGTTTCCACGCCAGTGAGAACACTGCCTAAAACTGACCACGAGTCATATATTTGCATGACGTTCATGATAACAATGATAACATGTTTTAGGTCTAAGAAAAGATGCTTTGGTTTATCAAAGTGACGCCTTGTCCTCCGGCACCATCCGCGTCATTCTGCGTCATCATGTTCCTTGCTTGTCCCTCACACGCTTTTCCAGTCCCGTAGTAGCCGTAATCTCTGCTCAGGCTGCCTGAGATGCCGGAGTCACCTGAATAGCTGGACATCAGGAAGCCTGAAAGAGCAGCTTGCTAAGGAACTGAGCGATCGGACATCGCGTACGGACCGCTGATGAGTCATTCTCAGGAATGCCAATAAGCTGTGGAAGTCCCCTGTGCTACACCAAGCCACGCACCTAGGAGTCATGCTAAACCGTGATTATTAGTCCACTTTAGCGGGAAGAAAAGCCAAATGTATAAAACACGTACCGCTAATCATGCCGTATTTCTTCTGACTGGTCAAAGAAGACTCAATGTGCCTGCGATTTTGTACAAAAATAAATGCTGATTAAGCCGAGCTTTACTAAGCATATACAGACTGCATGTCTTCATTTTTAATAAAATTACAAAGTATATCACAGCTAGGGTTTTGCACGCTGAGTAATACATGCATATATAGCCTGGACATGCATGCATACATAGGCCTACCTACATGTATACATGCGGGGTTCGAATTACGCAGTGCCTTTCTGGTGAGATCTATTTTCCGGTGTGCACCACGACTTCCCAAGTCACATGCATACACATACATATAAAAAACATTCTACTGTTACTACCGCAGGCAATTAATACTGTCAGTAACATTTCATACAGGCACAATCACAACAACATAAGAATCATGCAAGAAGTTTAATAGCCTCATCAGGGAAAACAAAATACTAAATCACAAAGCAGAGGGACACAGCTAGCGGAATTCTGTTAATTGGTGGAGACAGTTGTTTGGAAAATGGAACGTGATGAGTGAATAAACACACAACATTTACATATTTAGATTATTATTTTTTCAGAAACCGTAATGTACGGAAAATATAATCTAAAGCACCGAAATTGGCTATTTTTAGTGCTCCCCTAAATGTCTCGGGAAGTTTTCAAGGAGCTTGTATCCTTTTCAGGGGAGCTGAGCTCCCCATAGCGCCGTCATAATGCGAACCATGTATACATTCATGTATGTATCTACAAGTATAAACATACCACCAGCCTTCGATAGCTCAGTTGGTAGAGCGGAGGACTGTAGAAGCTATACGGTAATCCTTAGGTCGCTGGTTCGAATCCGGCTCGAAGGAAGGGTGTCCTTTAATCAATTTCCACTTTGAATCGATTAGGTTTGTCTTATATTAAAACCTCATCTCAGAAACAATGGACTCGTCGGAGTCATTTAATTAGTTCCATCTCAGCAAAGGTTAGAGGACCGTTAGGGCTCTGCTAAACACTTGCACCTGTTACATATTCCACCACGCCACCTGCTGATCAGTTCTAGGCCAGTTATGGCCAGGTTATGTAGTTCTCATGGTTGCTCGAGCAAAGGAGACACTAACCCCTTTCAGAAATTGGTTGACCATGGAATTTTATGACCCGTATACCGATGAGGTGGCTGAGTGGTTAAGGCGGTGAGCTGCTATTTATTATGCTCTGCACGAGTGGGAGCGAACGCCGCATTCATCGGGAAATTTTCTATTTGTCTTGCTTACACATCGCTTTGGACAAAAGCATCTGCTAAAACTACTAAATTTCTCCAAAAGACCAGTAAAGTATCTCTATTCTAGTCTCACATTTAAAAAGCATTTCCACATTGATGTACAGTCTATGTGACAAATAAAACTCAAAACTTAATTTCCGAGAATGTTACGCCTAGGCCCAACAGTGGCATAGTTACTTTTTTAATTTACCATTCAGTTACGGTGAAATGTTTCACAGCGCAGACTCGCTCGCCTTAGAAATGCACAAATCTGCACATCTGAAAGCATTTTTTCATCTGCCCCGCTGTGCAGTTAATCACAGACCTCTAGTGGCAAATCCGCTGTCCCGAAGCGCAATGGCTCCCCCTTGTGGAGGTGGTGGGTCATTTCCATCGCGTCGCTAAAAGACCCGGAAGGAGAAGGTGGGACCTTCTACATGCCTCCTGGTAGAACTGAGCGCACACGTGGGAGAAGCTCCGCAAGATGGCAGCCAGCATCGAGGAGGTGCTTGCTAAAGCGGATAGAGATGAAGCGGAGAAGCTTCAGAGCATTAAAGTTGAGAAGGAGTTAGAGTTGGAGTTTGACGTGGGGAACCTGCTCGCCTTCGACAAGAACGCCCCGGACCTCCGAGACTTCAGAGCCCAAAAGAAGGAGGACTTCCTGCGCTCGCTGGCTCGGGACAACGCGCAGCTCCTCATCAACGAGATCTGGAAACTGCCGACCGAGAGGCTTGACGGGGTCGTGGTCGCTAAACTGCCCGAATCCGTCACCCGTCTTCCGAGGGAGAAGCGGGTACCGAAGCCGAAGCCTCCGACTAAATGGGAGGAGTTCGCGAAACTCAAGGGGATCCAAAAGAGAAAGAAAACCAACCTGGTGTGGGATGATGTTCACAAGGAATGGAGGAGGCGCTGGGGCTACAAGCGAGCTAAGGATGACACCAAGGACTGGCTCATAGAGGTGCCCGAGAGCGCCGATCCGAACCAGGACCAGTTCGCCAAGCGCATCCAGGCCAAGAAGGAGAGGGTGGCGAAGAACGAGCTGAACCGACTGAGGAACATCGCCAGGGCGCACAAGCTCCAGCTGCCGGGCGCGGGGCTGGCGCCCACCGGCCAGCCGTCCAGGTCCGAGCTGGCCAAGGCCGAGCAGGTGGCCAAGCTGTCCACCGCGTCCGTGGGCAAGTTTCAGGAACGCCTGCCGAAGGAGAAAGGCCAGAAAAACGCCGGCAAGAGGAGAAAGTTTCAGCCCAATATTGGCGACTTCTCCACGGAGAAGCAGAAGCAGCTGGACCTCCTGAAGATCATGGACGGGAAGACGCCTCGGCTGGATATCACCAAAGCCGTGAACAAGCAGATGAGGGAGGAGGACATGGAAAACGCCTCCAAAAAGAGAAAGGGAGCCGGGAAGAAGGGGCGGAAGGGGCATTTTACAGGGAAAGGCAAGGGTAAAGGGAAAGGAGCCGGGGCAGCTGCCGGGGGCAAGAACCGTAAGCCGCGCAAGGGGCTCGGCAAGAGATGACGACGCTTCGAGTGGCGTGTTTGCGGCGTAGTACCGCGTGCGAGCGCATCAGCCCGCCGCTGCGCTTCATTACCGCTGCTTGCATCAGCTGTGTATAGATGTTCGCATGCCTTACATTTGGGATTTCCTGATGGATTTTGAGTGTAGAGATGATTAAGTGGGGTTTGTAAGTACACACAAGCGGCTGTGATGGATGGATGCCTGTTTCGTGACGATTTTTTCCAAATGTATTAAAGTTAAATATGCTTATTGATGTATGAAAATTCAGATCCGCCCCTGAAAATAATTTCCCCTTTTCATTAAAGTGCGAGCTCTTCGAGGCTTTTTTGTGCAATGTATGTTTGATAAAATAAATCTTTAAAACAGGATATACTTTTGTAGTCCTTGGAAAATTAAATGCCGTTTTAGATTATTTTTCTTGTTTCCTGAAATTAGAAGATGGTAAATTTAATGATCATGTGTGTTTTTGCAAGATGACGTCCCATGGATACATCCTTGCTTTGTCAGGTATTTTGAAAGTTTTTTTTTTCTGTGCACAGACGATGGATAATTTATTAAATTCAGGGGGGGAAATGGAGTGTTGCTGATGCACTGCTGCATGGGGATGACAGTGGAACAATGTCTCATGCAGACCTAGAAGAGTTACAGAGTTGTCCACACGCAGTATCTGGTCTAAGATGTTCAATGAAAAATAAATGAAAATATTCTCATTCTGATCGATTGCAATCAGTATATTGCTGCCACCATGATGAATAAAAATTTATCCAGTTTCTCATAACGTGACACTAATGACAAGATTCATATCTCATAATGAGAGAAACATTTCATGGTGGTATATACATGTATTTGCTAATATAGGATATAGTTTGAATGAATCAGCTTTGAAAGTTTCAACTTTGTTAGTGTGCTGAGTTCAGGTCGATAGTGAAATGCAGTTACCATGTAACCAGGTGCAAATTAAAACTAGAAATACAATAAATTCTAATTATAGATATGAATTTAAGTACATAGTATGGTTCTATGCAGAATATACACGGTGGTCCATTGCTTAAGGTGCAGACAGAAGTTGCAGTGAGAATGGTTGTGCTAGGGAATATGATGGGATGTGGGGATACGAGTGCAATGTGCAACATTAGCAGCTGGTGCAAACGAAAACGGTGCTGAGGTGCCTAGTTGTGTGTGGGGTGGGGTGGAGAATCACCACTGTGAGGTACTTTTGAGCCCACTGACAACTGTGGGGAAGAAACACAATTGGATGAAAATTTGTGTGGCTACTTATCTGATATAGAAGAATGTTCTCAGGTTAGAATGGGAGATACAATATGCCTCATTACAAAGAGCAAATAAGCTTACTCCAATAGAACGTCAGTATTCGTGTGCAGACACACTGTGTGAGGATGGCTAGTCTGCAGTCTCGTCCCCAGCACAAATCAACATAACATGCCCGTTATGTTATGAGAAACGTTTGTCATTTAAATCATTTAGATTCTCATTTTAACCAGATAAATTATTACATTATACAGCAAGCCTTTCTCATTTCGATGAGATGAGTTCCTGTAGTTTTCACATTATAATGTTATATTCTCTCGTTATAATGAAAAGCTGGGCAAATTTTATTTTATCATGGTGACAGCAATAGGCTGCCGTAGATCGATAGCTACATACATCCCCATTGTAGATGTTTCTTTACCACCACAGGCTGTAATGTAGCAACACAGTCAGTAGTTGCAGCACTCAGAATCACTGGTGCTACAGCACCTTGTGGCACCTTCAGAAAATTTTGATTGCGGTGGCCTTCAGGGGCCAGTGACATAAATGGGGGTAGCCAGGTGCAGGTTTGCTGTTTCTGGGGCCCCATAGCCGAAAGAAAATAAGAGAGAATTAAAAATCATGGGATGTCTACAATCTGTTAATTGGTGCGCAGGGTAAAAAGTTACCACTAGGGGGTGCTGAGGAATCAACTTACTGATGGGGATGGAGTTAGTGCTGGTGCGTCAATCAGCCAAATTTATTGATGTGGGATGACAACAGGAGTAGCCACCCTTTAGATCCGGGCTAAAATGATCCGGTTAGCTGACTTTGTTTAACTGTTTCTGTTTTTCTTGACTTATACACATTATGTTTTGTCCTCGTCTCCTTTAATAAATTGGCGATTTATTTGTGAGGATAATGTGTATTTGGACATCCATTTGATATTGAAGGGTGCCAGTGTGTGTGACTCAGTCCTTGCTGGTAGAACGTCAGTAGCAAGGTCACGGAGCCCCATAAGAAGTACATTGTACCTAGCAGAGTGATTTTGTCAGTGGACCATTAACCCCAGTTGCTCCAAAAGATATGTGACCCTGATTCTTTCAAAAAAGTTAAATGTCCAGGTTGGTGTAAGGTTGGGCCCTGCTGCCATTCCTGCTGGTTTCCCCAGATGCCCCACCGCACCATTCACCTCCCCCTTTAGGTGGCACTGCGTCACAGTGTGTCTGTGTGTGTCGGGGCATGTGCTCCAGCTGAACAATGGCCATGTCCACAACCCACACGACTGGCTGTTTGGTGCGCCACAGGTCGCGTGTCTTTACGGACCAGCCCCCTACAAGGGGCCCCACCCTGCCGCAGGAGGGACGTCCTCCATTATTGCCTTTGTCACGCCTGTCATTACAGATCCATCACACGTCCATTTTGGCTGCCTTGGTGAGCCCTACATCACCATTTGCTGTTTGCCCTGCTACCAACTGCTGCCAGCTGAAAAGGACTAATTGGCACAGGGGATGGGGGGGGGGGGGCAGCCTGGGTGTGTGTGCCTGTGTGTTGGCATGCACCACAGTGCCAAAACACTTCCCTCAGTATCCGAAATGTCTATTTGGTGCACAGTGGGGTGCAGTGTGGTTAAGTGGGTTAGGCTTGTGTGCCTGTAATCTGAAGGTCACCAGTTCAAATCCCATGCTTAGACACCCCCAACTGTTACCCTCACCTGTATATGTCTCAAAGGAGAGATGAAGGAATATGTGAAAACCAAGGAATTCCTAAGTGCATAAATATAGCTTTACTTTAAGCTTTTTGCACTTTCAGAACAACAGACCAGGGCACTCATAAGATAAGATAAGATCAGCACCTCGCTTTGTTCCTGAACTGCATTCATGAGTAGGAACAGACCAGTAAGAGGTCAAGAGAAGCCCTGAGATGGCCCCCAGCACCCACCCCCGCCCCCAATACTCAGCTCCCAGCAGCTTCACTAGATGAAAAAACAGCATGAGTAATCTTATTTAGGACTATTACGTTCTTCATTATTTTGTGAAACGATCCCCAAAGAAGCGATCTCCAGTCTTAGCTTAACATATTGAATTGTGATGAGGCTGGTGTGCATTAAAAACTGTCAAGTGTTTTTATATATATTCTCATACATTATATACATTCCCAAAACAATTACTTCCTTGTTTACTAATTATATAACAGCTTGCTTAGAAAAATATAATACAGGTAATGCTGGATTATGTTGCAAATGAATCTTATGTTTCTTTGGCGATTATTGAAAAGTTAATTGTTAAGTGTTATGATGTGGATTCTCGCTAACAGGCTGTGAGGTTCAGATTAGGGTCTCAGCTGAAAGTGGGGCTTTACTCCAATGTGGACCTTTACATAATACTGTCATGGTTCCAGAAGGTAGACACAGGTCAGTCTTAAACAGGCAGACATAATGACTGATGCCATTTGACTGCTGTACCATGTCCATCTGTTTGTAAACTCCAAGCTAAGTAACGAGCCCCCCCCCCCCATTTGTTCTGTCAAAAATGGCACCCATTCATTAATCCCCCCATTGACCTTTGACCTGGAGGTATTCATTGGGCAACCAGATTGGACAGTCTTACATGACCTCACACTGTGTGACAGATGGACGAATGATGAAAGGCAGACATATTCACCCTTCATGCATGGATGGAGTTTGTATAATCCATCACACCTGCGTACTGAGCCCAGTACACAAACAACAAAAAGGATAAACATGACACACTCAAAGATGATTGATACTGTAGATCTAGAAAAATGTTCATTAAAACATTGATATGTTTGTGGAATCAGGCTTATTGGCCAAGCATGCTGACTTGCACAGGGAGTTTGTCTCCATGGTAACATGCTTGCTGTGCAGGTTGTTATACGGCTGTTGGTGCTTCTTGATGTTCCTGTGGCATTTGGCCGAGGTCGCCCCCTCCTACTCACACAGAGTGAGGCTCTGTCTCTGGAACGGAGCTGACACAGTTAACCCACTTCTCATTGGGTAGTTTGTTAACTTTGTTACTGGGTTTAACCAAATAATGACTGACGGTGAATCTCACCCTGATCTTCCATTCTTACATACATGTGAAATGTTGTGTGCTGTTTGTTCATTATTATTATTATTATTATTTTGTTGTTGTTGTTGTTGTTGCTATTGTTGTTGTTACGCAGACAAAGATAAGATCACATTTTCGTCATTCATGAAGTAATCCAAATAATTCCAGAAGGTTACCGTACTTCAGTCACAAACTGTAATTTCTGAATATTGTGTTTATATTGTCTGGTTTTTGTTATTAATTTCTTAAATTACATGAATGCAATATTCACCTTTATTGTATGATCTGAATATACCCAAATTAAGAACTTTAATTGACAATGTGGATTTTGATAAATTTGTATATATATTGACTGTGACTTTCTATAATGAGCACATTATCCTCTAGGGGGCGCTATCAACCAGCCACAGGTCTTATTGAGCTGTCAGAGTGACGTCATTCAAGCCTGGTACAAAGATGACTAATTGCTGGTACTTTCCTACCATGTGACCTGACTCAGTACAGTTTCTAAACGTGTTCCTGTATATTTTTTAGTATTAACCTTCTCAGTGATAAAGCTAGATCAGTAATGAGAACATTATCGTTATCATAATAATAATCATTGCTGCACATAAACAGGAAAAGTGGTCACTAAATATAGTATTTTGTTATACTACAGAAACAGGAACATATGACCAGAAAAAATATATTGTTCATATTACAGTATATAATAATTTTGTTATGTGGCCTCACAGGCTCCGGGCCTGGCTGACACCCTGAGGTCGAACAGCCTTACATGTGTTTTCAGGAAGACAGGCATGCCAGACTCATTAGCGCAGAGTTCAGTCCAGGACAGAGCCACAGATGTCCCTGGTGCATATGTAGGCTAAGCCCCAGCCTCCCACAACACCCCCGAATGTACCCCCCACCCCAGCAGCTGCTGCGGCCACCCTGCCCCCCAGCTCGGCACACCCTGAGCAGGTGGCCCGTTTCAGACTTCATTAGATGACAATACAGGCAGATTAGGCCCTTGCCGGTGATCGATTCTCACTCCCGGCCCTGGGGCGTGTCGCGGGGCCCCTGTACACCCGGTTAGGGGCCCTTGGTTGGCGGGGGAGCAGAGCCTGGCCTTCTGTACGCAAACATCAAGTCAATTGTTCATATATTGACTGGGCAGCATTCTATACGTAGGAGGTAAGTGATAACAATGGCAGCAGAACAAACCTTTGTAAAAGGTAAGGGTGTCAGGGTTTGTGGTGGTGAAGGTCATAGGCTCAGAGCCCAGAGCAGCTCCACCCTGCTGCAGTGAAATGCATGAAGCTGTAAGAGTCTTTGTAGAATGTGATCACTGCAGTGTCAGTGCTGTGGAGCACAAGTACTACAGCATCAGTACTGCGGAGATTAAGGATTGCAGCATCAATACTGAAAACCTCAGCACTGGCCACTCTGTAGCATGAGTACTGCAACGTCAGTGCTGTGTAGCATGAGTATTGCAACGTCAGTGCTGTGGAGCATGAGTACTGCAGCGTCAGTGCTGTGGAGCGTGAGTACTACAGCGTCAGTGCTGCGGAACGTGAGTACTGCAGCGTCAGTGCTGTGGAGCATGAGCACTGCAGTGTCAGTGATGTGGAGCGTGAGTGCTACAGTGTCAGTGCTGTAGAGCGTGAGTATTGCAGTGTCAGTGCTGTGGAGCATGAGACTGCAGCATCAGTGCTGTGGAGTATGAGACTGCAGCGTCAGTGCTGTGGAGTTTGATTACTGCAGTGTCAGTGCTGTAGAGCGTGAGTATTGCAGTGTCAGTGCTGTGGAGCATGAGACTGCAGCGTCAGTGCTGTGGAGTATGATTACTGCAGTGTCAGTGCTGTGGAGCGTGAGTACTACAGTGTCAGTGCTGTGGAGCATGAGTACTGCAGTGTCAGTGCTGTGGAACGTGAGTACTACCGTGTCAGTGCTGAGGAGCATGAGTACTACAGTGTCAGTGCTGTGGAGCGTGAGTATTGCAGTGTCAGTGCTGTGGAGAATGAGACTGCAGCTTCAGTGCTGTGGAGTATGAGTATTGCAGTGTCAGTACTGTGGAGCGTCAGTGTCAGGCTCACAAAGTTGCCTGCAGCGTCATTCCTGTGCCCCATGAAAAGCCCTAGAATTTGGGCGATGGGAATATACAACACCTCTGTTGTTTTAGTTGTTTCTTTTATGTCCCCCTCCCTTTCCTGCACCTCCACCCTCTGGTGGGTGCAGGCTGCAGTCGTCGAGGAGTGTGAGTAGGGCCTCTTCCTGGTGTTGAGGCCCCAGCCCCCCTGACAGCCCAGTCCATTGCAGGCTGCCTTTGAACCTACCTGACTGGAAGCCCAGTGGCCTCCAGGAGAACCTATGTGTCTCTCCATCTCACAAAAAGACACATGGACACCTTTCCCTCAGCATTGAGGTTACAGAGGCGAAATAGCAGGGGTGATCCTATTTCGTGTGATGATTCTTGTGGTCGTTAAGCCCTGTTAAGTGTCCCCACTTTCTGCTCTTCTTATTCCCCCCAACCCATCAACAGCAGCTCCATGGCACCTCGACAGTTAACCGCACCACCGCACTCAGGGTTGCCAGGGCGACGCTGAAACACCTCTCACTCGTTCCATGAGGCCCAGCCGACGTCTCAAAGGTCTTTTCATAGCATACGGCTGCAGGAGGAAGCACGGGGGGGGACTGAACGCAGAGCACTAAAGGGATGGAGAGGCCTTGGAGGCGGGATGGATGATGTTTCTCATCTGCATTTTGGGGAATAAACGAATAACACAAAGATTTCTTAAAAATCAACCATTAGCTTCTCGGGCCTTAGCCAGTGCCAAGCAACAGGTTAGGGCCCTCCAGCAGGAGCTCTGCGGGGGCCAGGCTGCCAGGCTCATCTGCTACCTCCAGCTATGCAGGCAGGTACTGAGAGCCCCAGAAAGCATCCCACCCCCCTTCCCCCAGCCTGCGGGTTCCCAACATGCAGCAGATGTCAGACCTTTCTAAGAACCTGATATTGCTTCACCTGCATTTTAAACCTGCAACCTTTTTTTCTTTAATTCAGGACACGCACAGAGAAAGCAGCAGCAGAGTGCAGTCAATCCATCCTGTGTAACCCTACATGCTCATTGGGCATGATAGGGTGGGGGTGGGGGGATAGTGAGTTACCCTGACCTAGTTACGAAGCCGAGGAGCTGGGCCGGGCCACTGAAACCTTCCCGCCAGAACTGGGCCCGGTGCTGTGCTGGCGGGGCGCTTGCCAGATGACTTTACCGTCGCTGCGATAATGGGCGGCCATCTGCCGTCTGGCACACACAAAGGCTGCCAGTGTAAGCGGCCCCAGAGAACGGGGGGGGCTTGGGGGGCCTCACAGGGGCTGCCGGACCTTGCCACATTGTGTAGGCCCCCTCCCTGCACAGTACAGAGCTGTCATACACAGCCACCGCAGTGCAAATGCCTCTCAGCACATGCAGGTTGCCGTCTTCCATTTTAACCCTGGAATGATACTGGAGTTTATGGAAAACAGAAGGGCCATTTTGTACACACAGTCGTGGTTATTGACTAAAAGTTAAGATTGTGTCAGGGTTCGAAGGCAGCGGACTTCTGACGTCTCACAGGTGGACAAGACCGGGTGTAGAGGCTGACAGCAATAGTTTCATGTTCCCTGTGTTTTGGACGGCCTTTAGCCAACAGAAGGCATATCGACATGCACCTCCCCCCCAACCCACGCCTCCTCTATTCAGAGCCAATTGAGCAAAGCGGGGGGGGGCAGCAGGAGAAACCAACAGGGTTTAAGAACAATGGAGGCAAAGGGTAATATTCCAGCGGTAAGGGAGTTCTCACAGCCCCCAGCTGACCTGTGGAGAGCCCCCTTGTTTGAGAAGACACGTGTCCCGTGGGGCCCCCCTTTCCTGGTCATAGCAGGGCACAGTATTCCCTTGCTGGCCCCTCCCACCTTGCCTTCCTGCCACCAGCACCTGGCCTAACCCTTCAAAACGGGGCACCCTGTGCCAGGTGCTAATCCCGCCGGCGGGGCTGACTGGGGCTCGGTGGCGGCCCTGAAGCCGAGAGAGAGTCACACGATGTAGCGTAACGACATATAGTGTTTTATTTCTCAAAGGAAGCACATGCATTACAATGGCAGCAGGCATGAATACAGAAGATGATCCTGCAGGAGGAAGGAGAGACAACAAAAACTGTCAAAAACAGGTCAAGAAGCTCAGCTCGGCGCTGCTCGTCTGCTGGCTGTCAGCCTCTCTGCTACATGGACTTAACGTCCGTCAGAACCAGCGACTGGAGTGAGCTTTACAGAACCAGAAAGAAACATTCATCAATTCAGCAGAAACACAAAATGAAGAGACTCAGACAGCTGAACATCTGAGCGAACTGCGATCGTGATGCTGAAGCCACACTTCAGCAGTAGTGCTGTACCGTGTGCAAGTAAAACCTTTCGCATTCCCTAGTAGGTAGAGCGTATCTCAGTTAAAATTAATGCTCGATGACCCCATAAACATCACCCAAACCAGCTGGTTTAGGTCCAGGGGCCTGACATTGAGTGCTACTGACTAGCTTAATAATTCACAGACATTGTTAACAGTAGAAGCACAGATTCATTGGAACGGGAGGAATGGTTTTTAAAAGGTCAGCATTAGTTGACAGCCAGTAAGAAGCTCTGCAAGTGTCTACGCTGGTCAGCATTTCGTAGGATTCCTACAGTGCACCTTTCCAGCTGCTGTATGTGAAACATAACAGGGCCCAGACAGTTTCCTGCTTCTGTCCCTCACATGTAGAGAGATACCTTGCCCCCTCGCTGTCAGTAGCAGCAAGTACCCCCCCCCCCCACCCACCCCACAGCCAGACGGCATGCCCCCAAGTGGACAGCGAGAGGCGGGGCCCAGACTCGACGTCCATGCGGTGTCCATATCGCGGCTCCACCAGCTACCCATCACGCAACACGAAAACCTACATCCAGAAACACACACACGTTTACACAGTTAAAAAGTGCAATTTGCCTTGGTTTAGACGCCACAAGCTGGACGTAGTTATCTAGTTAGAATAAAGACTGGCTTCGCTTCAACCAACTTCAAGAAAAACATGTTAACTCCAGAAAGAATTAAATTTGTGCTCAATATCAAAAACACCTTCAAACCCCCAATGGATGAATACTTGTGTTAAGTGAGGCAGTGAACATCTTGGTACAGTTACAGAACGTAAGTGTAAGGTAGCCAAATAATTAAATTGAAAAAAAATTAAGTCTTCATATTTTAGAAATAAATAATTATTAAACTATTTAATAAATAGAACCTACAAACCTATGCAATCAAACACTGGTCTCACCAACAGGACTGCTACTGGACTCTCTCAGACTTGGGGCAGCAGGGTGACAGATAGTCTCCTCGAGCCCCACCATGATTCCAACACAGCTACTGGTACAGGTGCAGAACATAGCCACGAAGCCAGAGATACACAAATAAAACAATCCAGAAGCCTTAGAGGGGAAAATAAATTAAAGGAGAAAAGCAAAAGGTACCTTTCTGACTGACATTGTCTTCAGTCAACACACTGTACAATACATTCATAAAAGGTCTCAGCGGGAGGAATACTGTGTGCAAGCAGAGCCTTCATCCTCGCAGTGAACACGACCACGCCACAGTTCTGTTCCCGCCGCCGCCTCCCTTCCAGCACTGCATCTCAGCTCCTCAGCCTTCTCACTTATACTGATGCAGCAGCGTGCAGGTTTTAGCCGGTTATGCTGAGTATATATGTTCATTCGCTTTTATGCCGATATACGATATTCAAAAAGCAGCTCCGCTACAACCCAGGAGCTCAGCGAAAGCCGGTCATTCTGAACACACAGATTAGTGCACAGGACTTAAAATGTTCTGTCCGTACGTAGGAAACGCCGGAAAGTGTCTACGAGTAGCTGATGGCGGATTCTATTAAAAAACGAGACCTCAATAGACAGTGATAGTAATGGATTTCACACTGACACCAGGTGATCTATCTACAGTCTAAAATGGCGCCCCATTGTCACAGTCACTCAAGTGCCAAAGAAGATCATTTCAGTTGTTCCATCCTGGTTTTCTTCAAATACCCTTGGAGAACATCCATCATGAACAAGAACAACTGAGAAAATACAGAGATGAACGATATAACTGCTTTTTCGCGCCTGCAGAAATATACGACAGCTTCGTTAAATGTCGTGCGGACAGCTAAAAAGAAACCAGCACACTTCAGATTGACTACAAAAGATTGTCTAGGTGTTAGGTCTGCTCATCAGAAGACATCCAGCTTGGTTGACAGCTGGAGGGTGGGGCCTCCCCCCTTCACAGCACCAGGGCTCTGGCGATGGTCCCGCCCGCATATGTGCTGAGGTACTTCCTGGCCTGCTCCGTCATGATTAGCTGGTCTTCTGTCTTGCCATAGACCACCGTCTCCCACTCGCTGCTCGCCTACAGAGAGGGGTTTGGCAACTGTTAAAGGACACACCCAGAGACAAGCCTACGCGTGGGAACTTAGACTGAGCCATCTGCTCCCAGCCTGCACCTGCCTGGCCAACGTGAACCATCAGCAGAACGTCTGTGGTAACAAGGCCCTGAAACAGTCACTTAGACAGTCTGCCTGAGTCCTACTTACAGAGAGAGGTATCATCACCACTTAAAACAGACTATTCCCTTGCACTCATCCACCCTTCCAAATCTTGCACAAAGACAGGGGTACCTGGATGGGGGCTTCATATCTGGGTGTCCTGGGTAGGGTAGGGTTTTCCTTCCCCATGGAGGGGCTGTAGGGGTGAGAGGGGATGCATGGCCTCCCCACCTCGTCTTCTGCGGGTAAAGAGGTGCACTCCTCTCGCTCCTGAAGGGGCGTCATCAGCAGGGAGCTGGTCAGGAGGCCATCCCCTGCAGGCTGGAATAAGGAAGAGCACACGCCTTTGTAAAGAAAATTAGCACGACAGCAGAATCCTTCTGGGCAGTCAAGGGTAGGTCTCTTCTAATGAAAAAATATAACTTAAACTTCAAATTAAACAGACTAGTACATTAATTTAGAAATTTGTTTTTAGAGCACTTAAATATGATCTCTGTGTCATTTAGGGATCTTACAGAACTTTCTTACTTTTAACTGAGCTTATTTATTCTGGACTTTGATGTGGCATGGAATTCGCTTTGGCAGATAAAACGATAAACACGGAGATTATGTGAGACCAGTCTGATGTCAAATCCGGGACTGCGGGGTAGCTTCATGCTAGCACAATGTCAGCAAGACATTTGGTCAGTTCAGGAACCAACACCTGCTCACTGTCTCAATGAGGTGAATCAGAGGCTGCAAGGCACCTTATCACCAGATAATATTACATTGCCGCTCACCTTCAGTTTAACGGACCCAAGTGACTAGTCAGAAAAGCTTAGAAAAGCATAGAAAAGCTAGAGTCACTAGACCATAACACTCCATGCTCTAATGCTAGTGCTCTCTTGTGCTCTATTTCAGGCCAGGAACTATGGTAACATCACTAGCCAGGACTCTACTAGAGAAAGTTATTTCAGAAAAGTAAGAACTGTCCACAATTTAATTGTGTATGAGAGACCTGATTCACCGGAATTCACCATGGAAGCTGACCCTTCCAACAAAGCCAGATCCACCTGACATCGGAAGAATGGGTGACATTGCCTACAGAGTCTGGGATCAGTGAGCCGTGAATGGCTGTCTGCAGCAGCAGATACTAACCTGAGAGCTGCTCACCGGCTCCTGGGAGAAGAGCTGTACATTCAGGCTGTCCTTTCCCCAGGAGTCCAGCAGCAGCGACTTCCTCACTTTCCTGGCAGGGGTGTCGAACTGGGGGGGAGCACACATAGCCTGTGAGAGGGGGTGTGTGGGTAAGAGTTGTGTGTGGGGGAGAGGTCTGTGTGGGCAAGAGATCTTTTTGGGGGGGGGGTGGTCTGTGTGAATGAGAGGGGGTATGTGGGTTGGAGCCCTGTGTGGAAGAGAGGTCTGTGTGGAGGAGAGGAGGTGTGAGGGTAAGAGGTCTGTGTAGGGGAGAGGTCTGTGTGGGCCTTATCTGTCTAGGTTTTCTGGGAAGTCACTTTCACTGTTACTCTCACAGACAATGAGCCTCATAAGAACATAAGAACGTAAGAACATAAGAAATGTACAAACGAGAGGAGGCCATTCGGCCCATCAAGCTCGTTTGGGGAGAACTTAACTAATAA
>JAAGVU020000032.1:19802603-19819148 GCA_011763525.2 Mormyrus iriodes
TCATTCGTGTAGCTCTACGTTGCACCCTTTCCAAGGCAGCAATGTCCTTCTTAAGGTATGGTGACCAAACCTGCACATAATATTCTAGGTGGGGTCTTACCAAGGAATTATATAATCGTAGCATCACCATATAAGCAGAAATGACAAGACAGAAGACATAAGCAGAAGATGAGAACATCACTTCCTGTTTACAGGGGCATGCAACTGCTTATCTGGTTTGAGTAAAGACATACAAACCTCCTGCTTCCAAGAACGGCCCTCAGGTTGCAAGTCACCTCGGGTGAAAATATCAGTCCCAGTTTCCTCTTTCAGCACCTCGATGATGTCCTCCTCCAGTAGGGCCAGGGGCTGGGGCTGGAGCCAATCAGAAGGAGCGAAAGATTACCAAAAAGAAGCAGAAGTAGAGGACAATCATGGTAGGACAGAGAGGGAGAGAACATGACTGACACGCAGAGCAGGTGAGAAGCACGTGGAGAATAGCACCGGGAACCCCCTATAATCCCCTAGATTACAGTCAGGGCTTTGAATTACAACCACGTACCACCATCTTCAGGGGCCCATACAGCTTCTCTTGGGCTGCCATTGCATTTTTGAAGGGTGTTGGAGTTCGTGGGGTGGGACCCAAAATGGATTTTCTAATTTTTGGAGTTCTGAAACTGAACAAGGGAGAAGTCTGTGAAACAAAAGGTTAAACATTTGGCACAAAGACATTTGTGGAAGTGCCAGAGACCCATCCTGACCCAGCATTCTCTTTCTGATGTTTGGGGGTCATCTCCTTTTGCATGGGGGTATTCAGGAGACATTTCTGCCCACAGACTGGCGTTGATGTGAGGGCTGGGTTGTCCAGGTTCAAGTGCTCGTTCCCAGATATGTTGAAAAACTGGTGAAACATGTCAGAATATGCATATTAGAGAGGCTAATCCATCCTGGAAGCCAAGGCAACATATGGAGAACACGCAAAACACCAAACCAAAAGGTATAAGGTGACAATGCCACATATTCAGCCGCCTTAGAGCATAAACTGTTATTCAGACAAATAACACAAAAGTGCAGGGATGACAAATCAGGCTTGGGTAAAGAATGAGGATACCTGGGAGGGGGAGAAAGGCAGCACTTTTACTGGGGTGCTCCTTGGAGAGGCGGCAGTGGGCTCCAAGAATGAAGCGCAGATGCTTTGGCCAGATGGTGAGTCATCGCCCCTGTTGTGCTTCTTCTTGCGTAGGATAGAGGGAGGTGTGCTGAACTTAGGAGAGGAGAGGCCAGAGGCCCTGAGCTGCCCAGGGCTGGGGCAGCTCTTGCTGAGGTCGGGGATGGAAACGGCACTTTCAAAGCGGTACTCCATCCCATCAGGGGTCCCGTCCTGTGGCCTGGGGAATGATAGCGATGGCTGCTGCTGCTTCCCCAGGGAGGCAATGTCTGCCAGGCTGAAACTGGCCACATCACTCCAAGCCACTGGATCCTAGAGCAACAAGCACAGCCACAATGGATCCTCAAGGAAAGAAAGAAGGGAGGGAGGGAGGAAGAGAGTGAAGAAGGGATGGAGGAAGAAAGGAAGAAAGGGGATGGAGAGGGGAGGGAGGTAGGAAGGAAGGAAGTGAAGAGGGGAGGAAGGGAGGAAGGAAGGAAGAAAAAATAAGGGAGTAACGGAGGGAGGAACAGAGAGGGAGGAAGGCAGGAAGGAAGGAAGGAAGGAAGGAAGGAAGGGAAGGAGGGATGAGGGGAGGAAGAGGGGAAAGGAAAGGAAGGAACGGAGGGAGAGAGGAAGGGAGCAAAGAAGGAAGGGAGCAAGGAAAGAGGAAAGGGAGGAAGGGAACTAGGAAGGAGGAAAGGGAGGAAGGGAGCAAAGAACGAAGGGAGGGAGGGAGGGAGGGAGGGAGGAAGGAAGGAAGGAAGGGTAGGAGGAAGGAAAAGACTTTTTCCCTCCTGACAGCCAAGAATAGTCCCTCACCGAGTCAATGAGCTCCAGGGTCTCAGCAAACTCTGGGATAGTCTGCAGGGAGGAGAGCACAGCACTGGCTTCTACCGACAGGAACTTGCTGGGGGAGGGGGGGGTGGCGTCCGTGGGGCCCTGGAGGTCCTCAGCCCGGCAGAGCTCCACACTTTGGTCATCCAAGCTGCCCAGGGTGGTCATGGTGTCATTTGTCACGTTGTCTGACCAACTGCAGTACTGCTCGGGGTTCTGCGGACATAGACACAGGAGGTTGTATGTGAGAAAGCGAGGAACAAGCAATATCGGGGCTGTGGGTGGGAAGGGTGACATCTGTGCTGGAGGCCGAGAAACCTAGAACCAAGTGTGGATGACGCCAGGTGGTAGGGTAGACATGAAAGTGGGGATGACTCTATAACCAGCAACCTATCACAGCTGGAGTGGAACAACAGCCTCGAGCTCCACCAGAGAAGCCTATCCATGCCTCCTTAATTGTTTTACTAAAGTGACGTTCATCCAGAGATAACAAAAAAGGAGGCAAACCTCAGGTATCATTGGCAAACCTTCCCGGGGTCCAGGCCGATGCACAAGGCAACCTGGAGTAGACCAGTGCCAGTGTGCGGACAGCCTGAGCCATGGGAGTCACACACACGCCGTGCACTAAGGCTACTGCTGCTACGCGGGTGGGGCAGTTAGTGACAGCCGGCCAGCGAGTACGGGCAAGCGCTGATGGGCGGGGGTACTGTGCAGGGCTACCAAGCGGAGCAGGCTGGGATGAATGGGTCAGAGGTGAGGGTGGGACTACAGCGCACTACGCACACACAGCGTGTCCTTACACATGGGGCCGACTGTCTTCCCACTTCATTCTCAGCTGACATAAGTAGCAGCTCGAGCTCTTTAATGCGCTGCTCTTTGTCAGGGTCGTCGGGGCATCGCGGCTGCTGGAACAAACACGTGGGGGGGCAGGGACGGGGCCAGGACCGGGGGCGGAGGAAGGGAGAGACACCTGATTTATTGAGATGTGCATCAACCAGACCCTCTGCTCGATTCCAGCTGTCAATGGTGCAAAGTGGAAGTTAATCAACACATAAAACATGACTGGGAGAGACTGTTATACTGGTTTCACTGGAACCACAAATCTCATGGCCCCATTGCAAACTGGAGTCATGGCCAAAAATGCTCAGTAGGTGACAATCATCAGGAAGGAATGTTAATGCAGAAAGGAAAAGCGGACCATCATGAAACATCTGGATGGGGTGGAAGACACAGCCAAGCTCACAGAGACCAAAACAAAAGCATAGGGCCCCTAGGGGATGAACAGAGAGCAGAAGGGACTCACCAGAACAAAGACGGAACCATCTGAGACAGAGTCCACACATTGCCTGTCCATTGACCTGAAGGGGTACCCCGAGAGCTTAGACAAAACAAAGAGGAGAACACACAAGAGGAGGAGATGCAGAGTCAGTCCTCTGGACAAAAAATATAGGACAGCACACAGGAGGAGACACAAAGTCCATCCCCTAGACGAAACACACAGTAGATCACACAAGAGGATGAGATGCAGAGTCAGTCGTCTGGACAAAAAAATGTAGGACAGCACACACGGTTGGAGACACAAAGTCCATCCCCTAAACGAAACACACAGTAGATCACATAAGAGGAGGAGATGCAGAGTCAGTCCTCTGGACAAAAAATATAGGACAGCACACAGGAGACACAAAGTCCATCCCCTGGACAAAACACACAGTAGATCACACAAGAGGAAGAGATGCAGAGTCAGTCCTCTGGACAGAACACACAGAAGAGCACACGTGAGGAGTAGAGGCTGAGTCAGTCCCTTAGATGAAACACACAGGAGATCATATTACAGGAGGAGTCGCCAAGTCAATCCCCGGGACAAAATACACAGGACAGCAAATGGGAAGAGGAGATGCAGAGTCAGATCTTTTGGCTCTAGGTGGATCCAGATCATGGATATTTTTGAGTAGAAAGCTGGGAATCTGGCTCAGCACTGAATGTTTACAAGTTCTCACATAGACAGAATGATCACCTGTGCAGGGATGGCCATGACCAACTGGTTCTGTGCGTGGAGGATCTCCATGGAGGAGCAGGACTTGGGCCGCCTGCGGGCCACCTGTTTGGACTTGTAGGAAACCAAGCCATCCTGTAAGTAACCCTCATGCTCCACCTTCCGGCGCATAGTGGAGTTCCAGTGGTTCTTAATGGAGTTGTCAGTCCTGCCACAGACACAGAGAAAGCGCACATTCAGCATAGGAGCCATCCACACCAGTCTTTCCGACTGGCACTGAACATATCGAAAAGCCCCGATCCAGCCACCATGCCATACCTGCCGGGCAGCAGTTTGGAGATCTCCGCCCAGCGGTTGCCCAGGCGCTTGTGGGCCTCATAGATGATGCGGTCCTCCTCCTCAGTCCAGGAGGACTTCTTGACCTCGGGGTTGAGATGGTTGTGCCAACGCTCACGGCACTGCTTGCCGATGCGGCCCTGCAGATGCTTGGCAATCACAGACCAACGCTTGGGGCCGTACTTGTGCACAAGCTCGATCACCTGCATACAGCAGGGGGAGCAATGTTATTGTGATGCTCAAGAAGGCCTCGGGGACAAACAGGGGGTGCCGCCGTACTGAACCAACATGAATGATTTGTTTTCTCAGCAGTGACCAAACTTTATTTAGTTATATGCAAATTGGCCAGCGTAGGGGACATAAAGCTAGCAGGGCGCCTCTAGATCATAACTGTCATTATTACAAAGCAAGACAAATGGAATTCACCCACAGATAAGATGCTGTGAGCTCAGACATTTGCCATTCTCAAGATTCCTGGCGCCAGTATGTAAGTCATGTGGGAAGAATGCATTGTTCACATGATGCCAGAGGAGCCGCCATGCCCCCTGGGGGCAGGGTGGCATGCTGACAGCAGGCAAGGGGCCCACAGAGACAAATATATATTGCCACCTACAGGTGGGGCTCATGTGCTTAGGTTTCCACTACACATTCACTGGGAGTAAACTCCAGAGCCCCCCCTTCACAGACAACTCCTGCACATAGTGATTCACAGTCAGTTATGTCTAAGAATAACTGTGAAAAATGTATTACTATTATTATCATAAACAACATTCATTCCACTTCCTGGCATCTCTAACCCATAAAAAGTGAGACATCAGCAGAGGTCACCCCCAAGAAACCTAAGAGCAGTATTGATGTTCTGAAGGGTGCGGCCCCTCCCCCCAGATCCCCTTACCCTCTGATCCTCCTCTTTTGTCCACGGTCCTTTCACCAGCTCTGGGTTGAGCACCTTCTGCCAGCGGTGCTGACACTGGCCATCTGTTCTTTTCTGTCGCCCCACACGCACGCGCATGCACACACGCACATATACATACACACGCACACACACACACACACACACGCGCGCACACACACACACACACAGACGCACAAAGAGAAGCCCCATGTGAAGAGCTGCAGCTGGCCCGCGAACGTGATCACCTCTCTTGTTAACACAGCTCTGGCAGAAGGTGGGCAGAGGCCCACCAGGGACATTCATTCACCGCTCAATGAAAGGTACAAAGGTTTCTGAGCGATTCTTATACTCCAGTCACGCACACGAGCACCCAGGCTATGATCCCCACTACTAACAGAATATTTGCAGAAAGACGAAACCACATGACAATCTGCTACTTCAAAACATTATTAACTCCAATAATAGACAACTGAGCAAGCAGCCAATCAGTACCCAGCACCTTTTCAGCACGTTGTACTAAAGGGGAGTATGATACTTACCGCAAAGTAACTAGCAATAAGTTTCCACGCATTGGTTCCATGTTGCTCAACCAGCCTCTTCAGCTTCTCATCCTGAACGCAGAGCAGATGTAACAAACCATCAGATCTAGCTTCATGAAAAAATGACTTAAATGACCGAGCTCAACCAGCCTCATATACAGAACCCGTGTTCTTTAGGCAGAACAAATAAATCCTTTTCTCAAAGCTTAGTTTTTAGGACCATACTGGCATGAAATGCTGCTTAAACACAAACATTCAGGCATAAAAAGACACACACCACTCCAGAGGGACATACCTCATCCCGGGACCACTTGACTTTACATAAGAGCTTTCTAGAGCTTTGGAGGTCCCTGCTGTCGGGATCTGTGGACAGAATGTCCTCATCTTCATCCTCACTATTGCAAGAAAAAAAAAGAGGCAAGGTATTTATCTGATGTACCCAAATTGTCTCTCACCAAAAATTACACTCCAGTCACACAAAGACCATGTCCAAAGAAACCAATATGCACATCAGGCAGTATTTTTATTTGAATATATCTTCACATGACTGCAGAGTAAAATAGTTCCGACCTAACAATGGTATGACATCTCAAGATCAGGCATTTTAGAATAAATATGTTTTACAACATAGAAGAGCAGCTCAATTTTAGATCAATTCAGAAAAAATACTCAGAAGAAAATAATTAACTGGAAAGCTACATCACAAATGTTCACCCAGTGCAACATTTAGACAAATCTTGTCCTGTTTCAAAGGGCTTGCAAAGGAAATCACCAAACCTAAACAGGACATTCCAAGCCCTAATTACAGGAACCAAATTTAGCTTAACCACACATAGGGGAACGTGTTTCTGCCTTATTGCACCTGTAGACAAACTGATTTTGTGTCCATGTAGCTCTATTACTGCACCAAACTATTTACACCCTAAACACAGATTGCTTTTGCTGCACACTGAAGACTGAGGATGTTAGAAGTAAAACATGAGGCACTGTTCCTGCCACTGTTCCAAGCCCATTACATGCCTAAGTAAACCGGGCCACTTGTAAACCAACAGATCCTGAGAAAGCTTTGTTGCCCGGCAACAATTCCCCTCTGCACAGTGCCAGGCTAATCTATTTTAACAGGGTGGAGAGCAAAAGAAAGGGTCTGCTCAGAATTGCCACTGTGAACACGCAGCCCTCCGCATCACTAACGCAAGTGTGCAAAGAAATATCAGTGCGGCTCGCTGCACACAGCTGTGGGTGTTACCATGAGGTCCAAGGAGATGCAGGGCTGAAGAAAATCCCAGATTACCACTCAGAGCATTTGGGACGTAAAGTGTGAGTTTAGCTCCTGCATGAAGCAGACGTGAACCACTGTTTTGTCAAATAAAGGATGAACACAATGAGCACACTGAATATGCCCCACTGCCTAAACCCAAAACAAGCAGGAAAGATGAAAGACCTCCAGCAGCTTCTGGGTATTTTTGGACTCTGATGAAAGAGTCGCTTCAGCACTTAGATACACAGTGCTGACTGGACTGAAGGATAAACCCACTCAAAAGAGCTGTGTGTCCATGTGTGTGTGTTCGTAGATGGGGGGCCCCTCAGATACCTATAAATATGCAGATTAGTCCACGCAAACAAGCTGAGGTTCCATGGATTGAAGGGCTGGAGGTAAGCGAGCTGGGGTCATTGCATGGTCAGTGACAAGCCCCTGTGCTGAAGCACCTTAGAGAACACCAGTACTGGCACAGTTATAGCTAAAACCTACTAGATGCTGTCACCCAGAAGGTTGGAAGGCCTACAGGAGATGCTGGCAATAAGTACCTGATTTTAAAAAAAGCAGGAAAAATACAGGAACAGCAGAAAGCAAACAAGTGCTGGTAGGCATTGCTTTTAAAACAGTCCTGATTTAAGCTCTGTTAAATTCTCCTTGACTTTTTTTGTAGATAAGATGTGCATAATACATTTCAAGTTAGCAGTTTGTCCTCATTTTCATTTTTGCACCCCCCCCCCATCTGACCTAATGACTAAAATTCCAGCTTATACTTTCTGCTTCTGCCTTGATCCTTGGAGGCCTCTGTCTTTGCTCCTCCCCAAACAGCATTGACCATTTCTTCAGGCCGCCTAGTTATTTGTCCTGGGTCTGCTAAACTCAAAGCATCAATGAACACCTCTAGCAGCAAGACACGATCATTTATCATTATCATTGTTATACTCAGAAAAGACTGCAGGAAATAACTTGCCTAGCAGATACATCTGTCAAGCTTGAATGCCAGGAGATATGGACATTTGTGTACTACACCTTTTGGTCCATCGTGTGTAAATATGCCAAGGGGGATTCGGTTTAATGAGACTGTAGAAAGACCTCCTTTTCAACAAGATTCCTTCAGTCTTATCTGTTCTAACACCTCTGCCATTAGTTTCGCTGAAACCAGTTTAGATTTGAATGTTACTCAGTTTGCATAATTCAGTTTAAATATACTGAAAAAGGACATAGAAGTAGGACGTCAGTATGGTGAAAGTTACATGAAACAGGCAATAGCATTTTCTTACAGACATAAATGTTGTAATGCAGCAAAGACTACAGGAATGTTCTTATTGTGCACTGTCCACAATGTTGTTGTTATTTATTGCTATTTATCATTCTCTGCACATCTATGATGAGTCTGTGGGTTAATGTGCAAGTATGAATTTCACTGTACGTCTGACAAAAATTCGGAATTCTTGCATAAAGAACAAAATGAGTAATGACACTGGCACTTCCCCATCCCCACTGATGCCATCCTGTTTAGCTCAGTCCTCTTTTGATCCGTGCACAGAATTACATTTTTTGTTGGGCCTTGAAGTATGCTGGAACCTAATAATACTTTTCATTCATAAATTTTAAAAATGGGAAGAAAAACTGCCAGTTCTCCATAGGGCTGTTCAAACAAATTCAACTCGAAGCCTTTACAGAGAAATGATTCATGGCTTTAAAAAACCAACACTGTTCAACTTTTAACTAATGTAAAGGCAAGAAATGACTATGAAAGAGTGAATGAAATGGTTGTATTTATACCTCACATGCCCAAAAAGGGGGAAAACACATCTAGGCAAAATTTATTACTATTTAGTATTGTTTCCATTTTATAGTTATTGTTTACTGTTCTGGACTTGCTTCAGGTTCACCTAGGAAGTGTGATGTTCTTTTTGGTGGGGATGCTGTCAAAAGCTGTCAAATATCCAGTCAATACTCTTTGTTGTGCAGCAATGGATAATGATGACTAAAAGACAATATGTAAAAATGATGAATGAAAGAATACTGAGTAATTAAAGATAAAGTTAACAGCCCCAAAACAAAATGTGATGTGGCATTAGTATGGGTGGGGTACAGCTGAGTAATACACGTCTTCCCCCCCCCCACCCCTGCTTCTGGAGCGCCCAAACAGCATCTACTTATCTGATGCAACAGGCCTCATGCTTATTGTCACCCATGCTGTCGACAGAGGGTGACAGCAACTTTTAGTGCCCCTTGGGGCACCGACTTCAGTGGCAGGTCAAATAGAAATGACATCACGGTCACAGTTTCACAAAACAGAGGAGGAGCAACATGACCAATAAGCTTTGAGTTAGACTAATAAGGTGAGAATCTGAATCAAAATATAGTCATTTCACCCTTGTTTCCTTAAGTGCCATCAATAACAAATAAGGAAATTGTACTCATGAAATATGAAACAACTTTTTTTAAAACTGTGGTTGTAGTCAACAGCTTACAAAATTTATTTCAAAATTTTAACAAGTTTAATTAACAGGTACTTCTTAAAAACTTGGTAAAATGCAAGAAGAAAATATCAGTGCCTATAAACTTGTTATTCACTGTCAAGGGAGATGATATGTAAAGTTAACTTATTAATCACTAGGGAGGAACGGTGCCCAGTGAGGAGCAAAGTCACCTCACACCTCTACTGTGTTTGTGCGCGTGTATATGTGTGCGTCTGTCTGGTGCTTTCATGTTCTCTGCCTTTTGGGTGGGTTTCCTTCTGCAATCCAAAATCATGTAGTTAAGTGAACCGGCTCATAGTGTGTGAACATAAGCTCTGTGATAGACTGGCATCCTGTTTGCCTTGTGCCATGCCCTGGCTACCTGGGGTATGCAAATTCTAACAGCTTAAAGTAAACATTTCTTTGCTGTGAAAACAGCCTGATTGCCTTTATCTGCTATATATATAAATAATATGTACTAGGTTATATGAATGTCATTGTGTTATGATGAAGCCTGAGCCCTTCACGAAATTAAGAGCCAGTCAGAGACACAGTTTATCCCAAAATTCACGTGACACATACTTTTCCAAATTACATAAAATTCTGCATTTACTTATAATAATCTTTCATTTAGTCTAATTATTAAATGGAGCAAAATGCATTAATTAATGAGTCATTAAATCTTTAATACTAAAATTACTTTAAATAACACAACAATTTAAATAATAGTTCAATAGTACAGAATAACTGATATTTTTATTAGCAGTTAAAATCTTTAAAATAGTGTAGCAACTTTGAAAAGTATGAGATTGAGAAATAGTGTAAAATCTTTGAGTAATTTTTCACAACCAGCAGTGACTTACAAAATGTGCGTTACATCTACAGTTATAACTTGCCACAGTCGGATGGTGGACAAGTGGATGACCTCCACCCATTTAATTAATATGTTCTGTAGGCTGTGAATATGGATCGATAAGCAATATGACGATGAGTGAAGGTGGATTAAGGTCAATCAGTGTAATGTGAATATGGAGGGATGTGGATTCATGCAGAACAATGTAAACTAAAGTGAATTTGAGTTAATATGGATTCATGTGGATTCAGGTGAGTCAGTGAAAATTAATGTGAATGTATATCAATCATGATCACTGAAAATGAATATGCATGTGTATTAATGTGGATCAGTGTAAATGTGTATTGATGTAGATCAATGTAAACTGGTGTGAATGTATATTAATGTGGGACAGAGTAAAGTGATGTGGATGTAATTAATGTAGATCAGTGTAAATAGATGTGACTGTGTATTAATGTGGATCATTGTAAACTGACGTTAAGGCGAGTGAAAGCGACTGGATATCCACTCGCATGGGTCAGTGACAGTCCGCACACGCCCACCTCGAGCACATAGCACCGCGCCTGTTTCTGCTGCCGCCTGCGAGCCAGCGATCCTCTAACTGGACAGTAAGCAGTACTGGTCCAAAAAAGCGGGTTAGCGGAACCTGACCCATGCCGGGTGCCAGGTGGCTGAAAACTTACCTGCGGGACCTCCTGAGCTGGGCGCCACTGACGTTGCTGGCCATGCTGGCCTCACTGCGAGATCACTGTAACGTCACTGCAAGCTCACTGTAAGTTCACTGTCAGCTCTTCGCTGGTCCACAGAAAGACAGCGTCAGGTCCGAGTTCAGAGGGGCTTATGCGTGTCTGAAGATCGCGGGCAGTCGTCCGGAGCCGCGTATCAGCGCTCCTTGTCATCGGCAACCATCAAAGTGTCTTACGCGGACAGTTACGGAACCGGCGCCGGACTCGGAGCAAAGGCTCCGCCCGGCGAGGCGCTCATATTGTTACTGGGTGTCCGTGTCCCGCTTACTGTCTCCCTGTATGTCGATACTGGAGGGTCCAGGTCCGTGTCCCGCTCCGTGTCAGGGTCAGTCCCGTGTTGCTGCGCTGGAGTTCCCTTTCCTTGTCCAGGTAGAGGAGCTCCCTTTCCGTGTCCGTGTCCCGCTCCTTCTCTGTCCGCTTATCGCCGCTTCACATTTTTGTGCGTCCCGCCGATTCTCGCGCGCAGCCTCCGTCTACAACGGTGTTTGAATCTGCGCACGCGGCCTCTCACCTGATTGGCCGGCAGCGGGGCAGCGCTCGCGTGACGGCGCCTTGTCACGGTGAAATGATGGGCTAAATCAGCCCCCCAGAAGGGGTAATGCCTCGTTATAAGCAACTAGCAACAGCGTGTGACTGAAGAGAAAGGCCCTGTCAGGGCACTGTGGGCAGGCGTTCTGCCGCCCTCTGCTGACCACAAATGTATATAACCCAGGCAAGAATTTTTTTAAATAACTTAATATGTATCAGTATAAAAAGACAGCATTGTTGCGTTTTTAGTTTAAATCATGAAATCTAATGGCAACTTTGTGACGTGTTGAGGTATACCACTAATGCAGCACAAAGTATAGGGTTATAAGTGCATTCACGGGAACCACCGGAAGCACAGGCAGGGCAGACAATTCTTTGGCAGCATCTACATTCTTTTGATAAAACTGGTGAGGTCTTCTCCTGTCCCATTTACATTTTAAACATTGCCAGTACACAGTGGGAAGGGGGGGTGCATTATAAGAATTACATGACAAACAGTAGTGTTAAGGAATTTCTTTATTGCAGAGGTTGAAAAGTGATGCATGCAGACAGCAAAAACTGAGCCTCGTTAACTTTATTTCATTAGCAAACAAAATAACAAAAAAAAAATCAACTTTCTGTACAGATGAATGTATAGTACAATATATACTATTATAATACACCAGCTTACAATACATAGAATTCATACAGCAGTCAAAGAAAAACACTTTGTGTTCGTGAAATTAACCAGTGTTGTCCAATGTTCATAAGCATTCCATGTCACATATTGCTGTATGGACTGACAATATTATACAGGTTTTTTTTTTAGAGCATAACAATTTTAATTACTAACACAAACCTTTTATACACATTCTAACATCCCACCTTAAAGGTGCTTCACTGTTTGACTTTGGAGATTTGCCCACGGTACTTCTCTGCTTGTTCTGTTCTATGTCAGTCACACCATTTATAAATCAGTTGCTCTCTGCATGGCGAAAAAAAAAAAGAACTAGTATCATTTTATGTGACAACAAATGCAATTGGCCAGCTGAGAAAAACAACCACATTTCTCTGACATGCAGAGATTGGTTAAGACTGAGAAAGAGGCCAAAGCATCATGTTGTGGAGTCTGCACTTATCACCAGATACGGTGATGCATTTATCTGCCACTCAAAACATTGTCAATTAAAATAATGTTCAGAAATGGGGATAAAACATCCAATATAACAACTGGTTCTCAGTTTGTTTAGAGAGCCATAAGACACAGATTAAGGTTTCTATGTTCATTCTACTTCTTTACAGAGAGTGGCACTGAATTATGAGTGTAGTACATCAAACTGCCTTCGCACTGATCAGATCACACTGAATGCATCCCACCATTAATGCAGTATATGGGTAATTCTCTATCAAATGTAGCTGTAATGAGTATTTTGTCTGGGACTCTCTCTTCACATTAAGAGCCAATATAGACAAGGAACAATGGAATACAGCATCCAAAAACAATCTGCTTTCCACAACCTTATCTGTCAAACCTACAGCCTTCACGGCAGCAGTTCATTTGCACTAAAAAATTTCTTCCCTATTTTGAAGTCTTCATTCCTACAACGTCTCAGTGCATGATGAGTAATAAAGTGGTTACAGTAAAAGCCTAAGGCAATGCAAATGTAAAACAAAAAAATTAAAGAACACAGCAGATAAGGGAAACATCCTATAAGATCTTCAAGTCCCATGCATGCTCAGCATGGGCCAATAAGGTGGAGGTGGGGGCTTTAAGAGCATAGGGCGCACAGAAAGGGCGCGCTCGACCCAGAGTCACGCCAAAGCCCCGGAGGGCAGCGGCTGTACCTGTGCCTGCTTTGGGCGGGGGGGGGGGGGGGGGGGGCTGCAGATGTATTCCCACATTCTGGACATTTACAACCCAACAGTCTTCATAGATTTGACAGGGGAAGGGACACAAATGTCAGTGTCTCCTTCAAATTCTCCGGTGCAGACTGATCATTTCCCCGCATCTCAGTACCTTAAGAAAATATTTGGTTGTTTTATGACTTCATTGTTAAAACAGCTTAGCATAAGTGGCTGGAGAGATGATAAAATAATAGAAGAGGTGTGTTGTAAAAAATATTTATGGCTGGATTGAAAAATTTTCTATTGACTAATCCAGCCATTGAACAGTATCCAAAGGTCCCATTCAAAATTCTCAGACTGCACTGCCTGCAGATGTATATATAAAGCGAAAATTTGCAGAAGCTCATGAAAAAAACATACCAGTTGGTGTACGACCTTGCCTGCTAAGGCAGGAACTACACCGTCACACATGGGAACTTCATTTTAATGGCTAAGATGACGGAGGTGTGCTTTGATTCCACTGTCCAACCAAATTTAACCGGAAAACCCAAGACAAGCTGAATTGAGATAGTAAAAAAACCAAAGCCAATTAGCCGAATGATTAAGAGGCAGCAATGAGCTGCAATTATGCCAGTGATAAAAACTGTAGTGGGGTAACATCTGTAGTACTGTGACAATGATCATGGAGTAAGAAACTCTCAGTTGGTACAAGGTTTGTTCAAGGTCAGGCAACGTGTTTCACTGCAGCAGCAGATAGCGGCACACGGTGCAAGCTGGGCCCCAGGGGGCGCTGTTCTCATGGTCCACATTGATAAACTGGACCTCTGCTTAAGACTGTGGAGGGCTGTGAATGAACGCGACAGATGTGGCAGAGCACACACTGGGACCGCTAGCCTACCCGTCAGCGGCATCGCCGCCGCAGCACTAAGGCAGACATACTCGTGTGAAGTATGAACCAAACGCAACATCATGCAGTGAAGACAGGGGGCGCTGAACCCAAAGCTGTGATGCGGCCCCAAGGCTGACCGCGCTGCCCATGTGGACTGAGCACGGCAGGTGTTCCCGCTGCACACGGGCCTCCCCTCCTGGGCCACCCCGTCAGGAATGATCCATGGGCTCTGCTGTGCCTGGCTCGGCATCCTGGCTCTCCATCTCCTCCTGCTCCTCCGGGGCAGCGCCCTTCACCACCGCCTCCTTGGTGCCTCCCTCCACACCAGCCGCACTCACCTCCATGCTGAAGGCCTCCAGGCCGCCGGGGGCGGCTCCTCGGGCACCCGTCTCAGTGCCCCCTGTCCGTTCCTCCTCCGAGTCTCCACGGCGGAGCGCACTCGGGGCTGGGTCTCTGGACGGGGCAGACCCACGGCCCTGCTCCCTCATGTGCCGGTCCATGGAGGCCTGAATAGAAGAGACCATCTCTTGCAGCCGCCGCCGCTGTGCCTCCACCGTACCGGGGTCCAGGTGGCGGCCATCACGCAGGGTGACGAAGCCTGGAGCAGTGCGCACCAGCTCGCGGGCTGCGTCCTCGGGGAGGGCGGGGGGCGAGCCAGTGCCCAGCTCCACACCAGCGCTATGCTTGCGGGTGAGTGGCTTGCGCTCCGGCAGGGAGCCCCCAAGTGAGTGGCCCTTGCCCTGGAAGGCAGTAACGCCCCGCAGCGGCTCCTTCTTACGCACCACGCCTCCGCTGCCCAGCCGCAGGGCGCCGTGAGCAGGGCTTCCCTCACGGCTCCGTGCCGCTGCTGCCTCAGAGCGCAGCTGTGCCAGCGCCTCCTTCACCAGCTCCTCCACGTCGGGCCCCACCGGGAAGTGGCCGGCGGCGTCAACACACAGCTCCAGCCGCTCCTCAGCTGCGTTGAACACAAAGGTCTTGCCGCTGAGGTGAGGCAGCGTGCAGTGCTTGCCGTCGATGAGACCTGTGGGCGGTACAGAGGGGTGGTTATGTATCACACTGCAGGCATGGCACGTGACATCACCATGTCATGTGATCGGCGTACCCATGTCCTTCTTCATGATGTTGTAGAAGACGCCACCCTGCTGAAACAAGTGAGGCAGCTTCTTGGCATAGGACCAGACATCTTCTCCTGTGAAAGACAGGAAGTTAGCACTTGGGGTGCTGTCTTTTCACGACACAAATATTCATAGCTAATGTATTATTAATTTCCTTTATATTCCAGTATTTCAGGATATCGTATTTGTGTACAGGCAGTCCCCAGGATAAGAACGAGATCCGTTTCTGATGTCTTTAAGTCAAATTTGTAGGCAAGTTGGAAAAATAATAACACAGTACATAATAATAATTATACAGTAATAATAATAGTAACCACATAGGGTACTCTACTGCACCTTGAGCCAACCAACCGCTGTGCAATGTTTTTCCAAGCGTCACAAAGTAGTGTGCGAGTTCGTTTTAATGAACCATTATATTTAGCCTGAATTTTTTATAGAACAGGCCTTATGGCAGTCCGTTCGCAAGTACAAGTTGTCCGTAAGTTGGACCTTCTTAATCCGGAGACTTCCTGTACTGTGTGGTTGTCCCTCGTCTGCGCAATGTGTACTGCCTTTGCACTTTGTCCGTTTTGCATTACATGTCTGTTCGCCTGTGCTCTGCACAGTCGCTGCTGTATGCAGCAGAATTTCCCCCAGGGATCAATAAAGTTCATCTCAATCTTACCCTCGGGGGAGGCAGGTTGGGGGGGGATACTGCAGCCCCCACTTCACTCTCCCTTATCGATACCTGGCTGCTCTCCCACTGCTACTCCCATCTCCGCAATGGGAGACGGTGCCAAGTACTTTAATTTTTTAAGGAAACACAGGCAGCATCACTACATATTCATTCAGAATGGGGGACCCAGAGGTCTCTGGGCAGGGCCTGATGCTGGCTGCAGGGGTGGAACTCCACAAGCTAGAGGGGTGACACGTGACATAGGGCATGTGCTCTACTGGCATGGTGATGTCACAGTGGAGACAAGGGGCACATGAAAGTGCTGCAGGAAATGTGCTAAGAGCGTATCGACAGCCCCTCTTCGCCCCAGCAGCTCAGACGTTTTGGTGTGTGGGATTCAACTGCAGGCTCACAACACACACACACACACACACACACACACACACACACACACACACACACACACACACACACACACACACACAC
>JAAGVU020000032.1:19819248-19833397 GCA_011763525.2 Mormyrus iriodes
ACACACACACACACACACACACACACACACACACACACACACACACACACACACACACACACACACACACACTCTGACTGAAGGGACAGACATTCTTATAGCAGAGGCTTCGAGTAGGAGAGAGGCAGCAGAGCAGCACTCGCCGAGAGAAGGTGACCGACGCCAGGCCCTCATCACCATGGCAACCGCATGCTGCGGTGCCAACGCGGCGGGAAGGCCAAGGTGACAGGAAGTGAAGGTGAAGCTGTGACTTGCCTCGCATAGCAATCATGGAGATGATGGCAGAAAGGAGGCCGGATCGTTCCTGCCCCACCGCCGGGAGCCAGTCCAGAAGCTCCCAGTTGCTAAGCTACGCTACACCCAGTCAAATCCATGCGCTGATATCATGGTGCGCAGGATGGCGCCCCCTTATGACGGGAGGATCGTCTTCACCTCTCTGCACAGTCAAGCTGCATCATTTCGTCATTTCCCTCAACAATGGTGCCCCTTAAGGCATATACAGATCAAACTGTGCCTTAATTACAAAAATTTGCAATCAAATAAGGTCCTATAGCTTTCAGTTTCAAAATGACTTCAAAGTGACTTTTTTTTTTTTTTAACAAGACATGCATGAGCAAAGCTTGCAATCACTCACCGACTGCTAGTAATGATTACCCAGAGAACTAAGAAGGTCAGGGCTTTAAAATCAGTCTGCTGATGTCAGCCATTAGTACACTCAAATGAAAAATCAAGACAGGGCAGCACAAAAACTTTTAAATTATGACCGAAGTCCTTCGATTCTTTATCCACAGTCACACAGGACTGAACTCTGAACGATGGTGGTACAGTTTCAAATTCAGTTTAAAAGAGACACACACGAAAGCTTAGATTAAAAAGTAACAACTGCACACAACTGAAACAAATGAAAACAAATGAACCAGAATGACACCTGACAGCATCAGTCTGCCATCTCTCACCCATCAGTGTTGCCAGAAGGCAGAGGGAGGACATCTCAAGGTCGATGTTCTCCTGCAGCTCACGTGATGTCACCCTGCTGGAAGACGCTGGTTCCTCTCGGCCTACGGCATGAGCGGCAGCCGTGGGGGCAGCGGGTGCTGGGCTGGCCTTCTCCCTGGGGTCCTTCAGGGTCTCCACGCTCACACGGTCCCCGTGCTGCAGGGGCAGCGGCTCCTCCTCCTGGCCCTCCTTGGGTGGGAGGAGCTCCTTTGGCGGGAAGCCGTGGCGGATGCACTGCTGGGCTGGAGGCACAGCAAACTCCTCAGCAATGCTCCTTTGGAGCTCTGAGAAGGTGGTCTCCGCCCGCAGCGTTAGCGTGGCCTGCCGGCCGTCGTCGGTAGTCACACGGATCTTTTTCTCCTTGCTTGATTTGGGGGATGAGGTGACTTTGGTGGGTGTGGCTGGGGAAGAAGCTGGCCCCTCCGGAGGTGGGCCTGGAGAGGCAGGACGAACCTGCCCTCTCTGTTCCTGCTTCAACTGGTCGGTGCGCTTCTTCTGGGCCACCGAGGCATGCTCCCCAATGCTCTGCTGGAGACTGCGTTCGGCTCGGCTCATGGTTAGCTCCTCCTTGTGCAGCGTTTTTGCCTTCTGCCCCGTTAGGATGATCTTGGTAGGCGGCTGCGCTTCCACCCCGGCCGCCCCCTCAGCCACGTCCGTGAGACGCTGTGCGTGTGCCCCGTCGATGGCCACCGGGTTGTATTCGTCGGGGTTCTTCTTAGCAGTGTGATGCAAGATGGTGTGCACCACCTTCTGCACCAGCACCTCACTGCCAAACTCTCCAGGGAAATGCTTGGTCACCAGCTTCATTGCCACATCGTAAACATTGCTGTTCAGCACCTGCTCGCTTTCAAACTGGAACCAGTATACAGTCTCCCTCACCACACGGCCGCCCCACTCCAGAGTGATGGGGAAGGCTTCTGGCAGATTGTCATACTCCTTACCATCCCAGTAATGCTTGAAGCCACAGCCACACTTGCCCCCATGGGAACGGGTGTTGGTCCGGTCCCCGTCCAGGTACTTAACGGAGCCATCGCCTCGGATGTGCCGCACGGCGGTGCCATGACACCAGTGGCAGGTACTGAGCGTGCTCAGCTTGTAATCGGGGACCAGGACATCCCGCTCAGGGTCGTAGGAGCACACCACGTTGTTGAGCGGAAAGCTGTAGTTCTTGTCGGGCCGGAGCTGCCCGTGCGTGGACTTTGCCAGGTTATACAGCTTCCCGCCAGGGGGGAGCCACTCGGGAGGGATGAGGAGCTCAGACAGCGCGTTGCAGATCAGGCAACGATGCAGCCGGTTCTCCAAAACCGACCGCTTGGCAGCCTCTGTGACCTCCTCCGGCTGCACCCCGATCACTCCCGTCCTCCTGTACACGTACTGGTGCACGTCGGCGACCAGCGAGGGGTGTATGCTGTGCTTCTCCATAAACACCTCCTCCATGGCACCAACCAGCCTCATCAGGTACTTGTCCTGCAAACAGCGGTCCCCGCCGATGATGCAGCTGCCATCCTGCTCCAAGGTGATGTACTTCCGGATGAGCTCCTGAGGCACCCCCCAGGCCTTGGGGAGCAGCCTGGCAGGCAGCCGGGGCAGGGGTGCGCTCTTTATGCCAACCAGAGGGATGTAGTGGTTGTGGCCCGAACTGCTCCAGGCGATGCAGATGGGCTTGTTGAATTGGCCATCTTTGGCCTTGCACTGCTCCTCTGGGACCAGGCCTGGGAGAAAGGTGGCAGAGTAATCCCCAGAGCTCCGCATGCCGCTCAGGGAGTCCAGCAGGATTATGGGCCGGTGCAGAACATTAGCCAGGCCAAATATGTGGATGTTGCGTAGCCCCAGGGGGACGCCCTCCGGTGGTGTAAACAAAGGGTCACACTCGTTGATGATGTCCTCCCATTCAGCAGCATCAATAAAGTCATGAAAGAGAGCCTTGTACCGGTCCAGATTTCCCTTGAAATGCTGCTTCAGGTTCTCCCTGAGGGCATGCCAAAACAGCTCCCTGCCCACCAGTGCCCGGGACACAGCATGAACCAAACAGTGTCCATCTCCATCCACGTGAACAGGAATAAGGCACTCTTTATTATAATTTGCTTTCTTCACCTCCTCCAAAGTGTCGTGTAAGTAAAGAAGGCTGCCTGATCGGTCTTTGCCATAGCCCACAGTAGAGACATGCTCCTCCTCGATGAGGAAAGCTCTGTCGCCTAGCAGCGAACAGTCGAACATCTCTCCCTGGTTCATCTCCCTCAGCAGTTTGGCTTTGCCCGTCTGCTTGTCCATGCCGTAGCGTGTAAGAATGGGAGACAGCAGCTTACAATGGTAGTTGGAGAGCCCCATCACTTTCACCAGCTCCGTCCCCTTCTTGGGGGCTCCCGTGACGCCCAGCAGCGCATTCCTCAGTAAATTGTGAAGCACCACGTCCGGGTCGGTGACTTCCTCCACCTTCAAAAGGTTTCTCTGCTCGTGCCGCTGGCCACACTCGGTGCACTCGATGCTGCCCGAGCCGTGAGCAGGAAAAAAGAGTCTCGCTTGGCACTGGGGGTCCGGGCAGGTACCTGACAAAACTCGTTTGTCCTTTTTCTTCGATCCCTGCTGCAATGACATTTCTGCGGATAACGTGTTTCTATTCTATTTCTTACAAGACCATTATAGGCTTCTCGTCGACTAATCGTCAGTCTTATTTCACCTCACCCAGCTGTTATTCATCACAATTCCAGAACCAAAACAACACGGAAGCGGTTCTTTTTTTTTCCATGGACTTTTTCCACTGCCTCTTTTTCAGGACGTAAGAGACGACCTTACCCGCAGAAAAGAGTGGGATTTGTAGTTTTTGTACTCCTAACGACGGTCGGCGTGATCAGTACTTGACTATCTATTACACTTCATATCCCAGAGAACATCGCTACAACTAATGGAAGCGGTTATATTAAAGGATCACGGGAAAAATAGTTTGTGTTGACGCATAGCGCTTAGGTTTCTGTTTCAAAGAACTGCAAGTACCACATTTCTGAGTGTATCAAGGCCAGTTTTGTTTACCTATTTGGTTGCATCAGTCCACCGGAAGATGAAAAAAGAATTTAATATTGTTTCTTTTGAATAATAATCCATATCATACTGAATGTTGTTGCTTCTTAGGTAGCTAATTACTTTAGTATTTAGACCTAGGTTAAAAATCATCATTTGTCCCTTTCGGACGCTAAAAAGCACAAATGTAATTAAAAAACTGGATGATTTATCGTATGTAATAGATGGAATATCCTTTGCTAGCTAATTGTTGTGAACCGGCGAAATACATGTATTTTAACTAATTTTATGTGGGAGTTAAGTGATGTCTTGTTGGTCCAGTAATGCTGAGTAATTGGCAGTAAGAGGAACTGTGTTTCAGAGAAGTTTAGACTGAAATGCCACACAGTTATCACCAGTGATGGCCGGAGTCCCAAGTTTTTTGCCGGTGTGTTAATAACCCAATAAAAACAATTAAAACGCTATTTTCGCGAACCACAAGCATATAATACTAAATGCAGTAAATAAACACACATTTCATGTCCGTACGCTTTAATACAAAGTAAATTAAGTAAATGGAAGGAAGAGGTGAAATCTCAAAGGTCTGCAACGGATGCATAATGCAGTAATTAATGTGTACAGCCCACTTTATGTAATCCTATAACTCTTCCTAGCATCAGCATTGCTTGTTTATGTCTGTTCCCTATTTACTACTGATTTATTTCACCCTTTATTCCATACCATGCTGCTTCTTATTGTAGGTAGACAGTCTAATGTTAAACGTGTAAAATTTCATGTTTACATACTTAAATTGTCTTGCATGTTTATATTATACCGGGGTACATCCACCAAGGCAAACTCTTGTGTTTAATATACTTGGCCAGTAAAGATCTTTCTGATTCTGAGAATTATCCTCAGACTCTTCAATCATACTAAGTTTGCTGGCCAGCAGAGATGTTACATGCGTGACTCGGCGCTAGATGGCGCTGCTCTCCGGCCACCCTGACGGCGCGGTGCCGCTAGCGCCTCAGAGCGTCGTGCAGAATGAATGGCTCAGCCAACCGCTTCCGCCCCAGCCGCTACCTGCCGACGCGCCGCCGGCCGCCACCCCAGGCTAGTGCCTTAATTCTCCACCGCTGTCGGACACGTCAGCGCCGTCAACTGGAAGAGAAGCTAAGGAGAGAAGCAGGAGGTAAGATCTTGATCAGTTAACCATGTTCGGATCTCTTTAACCCTGCTTCTTGGGTAGTTAGTATAACTAAATATTTAAACTTTCAAACAGTGCTAGTTTGGCTGTGCTTTCTTTATGCTGTACGTGGATATCTGCAGTGTTTTTACCGTACTTGGATGTTTGGTGTCTAATAGTTTATATGTATTATGCGAATATTGGAACTCCACGTACTGAATCCATGTGATTTCAGAAAAGTTTGTATATCTTCATGTCCCTTTAGAAAGAGTCACCGGCATGGTGACTGGGGTTAAAACTGGGAATAAAAGCGCCTATGAACGGGAGAGCATTGAACAAGCGGGCCGATTCAGCCTTTATTAGAGGCAGCGCATGTTTATTTAAGCTCGATTAGAAGGCTTCGTGTGACAGATCGCATGCGGAGACCGTATCTCATCGCCATCGGCGCAACTTTTCTAAGTGTAAACACGGTGTAAAACCCATAAATGAGCCTAGATTGCGTTTTTGAATTCATTCACTATTCCAGCACTTTGAATGGCTTCCTTTTCTTTGAAAATAAAACTCTATTGAATGTACTGATGAAATAAGAGGCAGTGACTTGGCTTCTTCATGGGGAAAACGAAGCTGATCGCTGACTGCCTGTGTTGTTCCGCCATCCCATCGTACTATCTGACGCTGATTTGCTGAGAGCTCTTCTTGTGCTGGGGGGCTGGTCCACAGCTGGCTCCTTCTTTTTCTTTAAGCATACTGACAGTCTGAATGGTTTGGATACATTCCCAGGTTGAATTTCTGAATGGGGAACTTGACAGCCCTGCTGTGGTGATGGTGCCTGTTTGCGTGTCAGTGCAGGCTCGGCTAGCCTGGTGTGTCTGTAGGGCTGAGACAGAAAGAATGCACTAATTGTGCTCTTGCTCACCAGTCTGGGCCTGGCGAACGAGGGTTTCCCTCATGGGAATAAGACTGAAGGATACTGCAGGATCTTGAAATAAAATCTGAAAGTGAAAGCCAGTTGAAGTGAGCATAGGGCTGGCTGTAGGTTCCCTAAAAGGTCGAGTTGCGTAACTGGTTTGGTCACATTCATTTAGGACGCAATTTGTTTTATATATGGATGAACGATGCACGAGGACGGCTCCTCTGCATCTGCCCTGCACTTGTTTCTGTTCTGTTACCATGGGCTTTACACACATGGTCCGAGGGCAGCGCCATGCACGTTGTGTGTGGCACGCAGTGGTCCCTCACAAACTCCCCCAGCTCCGATTCCACCAAACACCGCCATTGAACTTCCTATTTTCTCCCAGACTGGATGTCCGGCATGAAGGAGGATAAATGTAACCTTGATAGAGGCCCTTGCTCTCTGTTCTCATGCCGTGATCTCAGTGCTTTCCGACAACTTTTTTTTTTTGCAACTGTCACATTGCGATTTTGGGATAAGTTGAATTTGTCAATGAGAACAAAAATGTCAGAGCTGGTGAACAAGGTCAGGATGAGTAGCATTTAGCTTTTGTTACAGTGAGTTTGTGTACGTGGGGTCTTTGACATGGAGGAAGGCCCTCAGCTCCCAAGGTGACCACAGTCCTACCTGTTTTTTCCCAAGTTTCTTCCCTATAAAGTCGACAGGCGAATGGGAGACACAAACAGGTGGGTAGAGTGGCCCGGGGCTCCAGACCCTGCCTTGTGAGGGGGGGAGAGTACCCAGCAAAGGCAGTGGAGTGCCAGCAGCTTGTGTGCTTGTCGAGAAGTCGACTAGGCATAAGTGCAGCTACACTGAACTTCCAGTGAAGGCCCAAGTGTTCACTGTTAAGCAGATGTACAGGGTCAGACAGTCCCTGGAACATTTGGACATCAGGGTCTTCATCAGGGGTCTGGCGGTGATGTCACTCTGCCGACCACGGGATTTGAACCCATGATCTTCCGGTCACCAGCACATTGTCCTAACTCCGCATTACCCCACAACTTCATCTAGGTTGACCACGTGCCTAATCCATATGTCGGACACCGGTTGGGTATGGTGTGTTTGTGTGAGTGTGTGTCCTGTATGGTTTCATTTCGCACTGTTTAGGGATTGTGCCTGAGATAAATTACGTACACTCGCTATAAATACCTCAAAAGGTTATACTGCTGGTTATCACTTTGTAATATTGATCATGATCACAGGACAGTGTTCCCTTTCACGCAGGCTTGGGTGGCTTTTATTAAGCAGAGTTATCTGCCCTAACCCTCCGTGAGCAGACAAGCTGTACAGTAAACATGCCCGGTCTCTCCAGCGCAGTTCCTCCGTGCGTGTGGGCGGCTCAGCAATGAGCTGCCTGTTCCCCTCTTATTTTCATTTTTCCTCTGTGGATATTTCAGCCAGCCCTGCTAGCCTTTAGACCAGCAAACGTCCGGCTTCGCTTGCTTTGGCATTCTGTTTACTACTCCTGGTTGATGATTATTTCTTCGTTAGCATTAGTTAGTCTTGCTGTTTTTAATGCGACTCCTCGTGGATGCTGCAGTCTTCGTTAGGGGGACAGGTCAGGTTGCATGGATTCGGCGGGAGCAGAAGTGACAGCCTCTGAGCCTGAGGGGCCTCTTCCATTTTGGGGTTTTCTTTGTAGTAGTCCTGGTGGGTTCTGAGCTTCGTGAACAGGAAATGAAACTGAGAAGTAAGCCTGCTGTGACTAGACACCGTGGCTTCTGCTTTGGCAACTCTAGACTTGCCCGTCGTGTCTGTAGGAGGCAGTGGTCTAGCAGCACACCGTGGCAATGAGTTAAAGCCACCCTCTGTGGCTCAGCACAACTAGTCGATTGTAACATAGCCTTTAGGTTGCCATGTACTTGAAAAAAAATTGATGGAATCAGCATCGTTTTGCACATAGGACATTGTATGACCTGTAATCCCTGTGGTGCTCACCGTTTTGGCGTACCACCTGTGCAGGGTCCCCGAGGTGCACATTTTCTTTGTTCTGATCCCACCCGCTGTCTGCAATTGGCTGACATAAATGTGATGCCTCGGGATTGGTCAGCAGGACTAATTATGCCGTTACCAGCATGCTTTGCACCGCACCACACATATTTGTAAAGAGTGTAAATTAATATGTATTTGTATGTTTATGTTGATGGTAAATCTTGTAACCGTGTGATGTTTGCTGTGGAATGTGCGCCTTTCATTAGTGTGTAACCGTGACTGTCATGTAAATTGTTGGCTTCACTGCCTGTGCCTCTTCTGGTATTAAACCAACAGTGACTGTTAATAAAGAGAGAATCTTCCACTTTAAAAGAGCTGCCATCTTCTTTATTAAAATGCACTAGTTTATTTGTACTCTCTATGTGGGTCTGCTGCATCACAAACTTTCTGCACCCTCTAGGGTTGTGGTGTGACATCAAACAAACCAGGTGGCAGCGTCGTTTTAAGTCTGCGACAGATTGTTCTCGCTAGCATGTTCAGATTCATTTCATTTGACATCTGTGGCCAGCTTTAGGAGACTTTTCTGTTTTTTTTTTGTTTGTAGATCTGCCTTCCCTGCGATGTGAAGGTTCCCCTGTCTGGTTCCACACGCTTGGTCCACAGCACCCTTCTGAGCACGTTAAATAGCCCAGCGGGAGTGTTCTCCTGCCTGCTGCCAAGTATTTGTGCCTGTCAGCGCATATTTGCTTAGTGCAGTGTTTCCCAGCCCTTCCTTGGGAACCCACAGACAGTCCACATTTTTGCTCCCTCCTCGGTCCCAACCCTCCTGTACCAGATATTCAGGCACCTGGATTGGCTGGGAGCTGGGACGGAACCAAAACATGGACCATCTGTGTGTCACTGAGGACCAGACTGGGAAACACTGGCTTTGTGAAACCGGGGGGCTCACTGGCCCATGATGATGGAAGGGCAGCTCTGAGGTGCAGGAACTGGGACATGAATGTGTTGTGCTTTTGAAGGCGAGTCCTTATAGGCTAGGCGATGAGTGTGTTCATTAGAGCAGGATTTCCCAACCCTCGGAGACCTCCCAGAAAGTCCATGTTTCAGCTCCGTCCCAGCCCACCTGTACCAGATATTTGGGCATCTTGATTGGCTGGGAGCTGGGAGGGAACCAAAACAAGGACCGTCTGGGGTCCCCAAGGACTGGGCTGAGAAACGTTGCCTCAAACTCCTCTGCAGGCCCCCGGATAACGCGAGGTTAAGCTCACCTACCAGAAGCAGCTCACGCTGTACAGTGATGTCATGCCTCAGATCTTCCTGCTTCCATTTCAGGGTGAGTGGCGGACCGGAATGCCGCCCGGCCAGTTTGTGTCGCTGAAATTTCCCATGCTGCAGGGCGAAGGCGTTTCCATGTGTGTTTTGCTCCAGTTTCCTTTCGTTAGTCCTGCCTGCGACTTCTCAGGGTGCGAAGTGGCTTTCCGGCTTTCAGCCATGGCCAGGAGTTTTTCTAAAAATAGCCAACTAAGCATCGTTGGCCCGGAATGCGAGAGTGTTTGTGGGGAGGGAGGGGTATATCTGTATGGACCCCCTCCCCCAATTGTTAAAAGCCTGCATTATTTTATATTTTTCTGTTCTTTCACAGTTCTTCCCTTTCCCCCAGGTCCAGCTCAGTTCCTGCATGGAGGTCCCCTGTCACTGCTGTGAACAGCAGCCCAGACTCCCTTACTGCTGACGAGTCCATCCGGAGGGCGGAGACCAGCACCCCCCTTTCAGCCACGGCATGGAGCAGCCTAGCTGTCCCAGTGTCAGCATCCCCTGTCATGATGAGCACAGAGACAAGAAGAAACGTTACACTGTAAGGGCGGGACATGGCAGGGCGTGTTGGAGGGAGGGAGCGGGGCCCTCGTGACCCCGCCCTCCCCTTGTAAATGGTGGACGGATGGGTGAATGTCGCGCATCTGTATACCAACAGCTCACTCACTGTGATGGTTCAAAGACTCAGTAGCTGCCTATTCACCATTGACTGAAAAGAGTGAAAATATATTTTTAAAAAGCTTCTTTTCTCTCTCTAGGTTTACAAAGTGCTGGTCAGTGTTGGGAGGGACGAATGGTTTGTCTTCAGGAGATACGCAGAGTTTGACAAACTGCATAACACAGTAAGTGGAGTTTAAGGCATGCCTCCCGGGGCCAGGCCTAACAGCGTGGGGGACAGACCGCGTGGCGTCGGCGTGAGGGACGGGCAACGTTAGTGTAATGATGGAAGGTTCCCGGTTCTCGGGAGAAGGCCTATAGTGATTCGTTTGACATGCCTCCATTCGGATCGTACGCAGCCATGTGAGGAGTGCTCAGGTTTGCTGGCATGTGGGGAAACACTCACGGTTATTTAGCAGATGCTAACAAGAGTGGCTCAGGGCCTTGGCTATGGACCAGGTGGTGATGTGATCAATCTGCTGGCCCACAAAGTGACACATGGCCCATGACAACATAACCAAAAAGAAGCAGCTTGTGTTATAGCAGGCATCTCATCCCGTTTCCTGTGGGGTGGGAGGGTGTCCGCCTGGCCCTTGGGTATGAATACATAGAGAGGGGCAATGTGTGACTCTGCTGGTTCAGACTTTATGCCCGTGATTGGAAGGTTATCGGTTCAGATCCCAGAGTTGGCAGAGTCATGTCACTATTGGGCCCCTGTGCTAGGTCCCTACTCCCCAAATGACTCACTAACCGTGTTTAGTTTACCAAACAGATGAAATTGAAATGAAGATGGAGGGTTGATTTCTTTACATCTCTCGCACTGTTGTTTTCTCTCTTTTAGTTAAGGAAACAGTTTCCGTCGATGAACTTGAAGATCCCAGCTAAGAGGATATTTGGAGACAATTTTGACCCGGGTAAGTCTTGGCGCCTCTCAGAGCAGGGAGTGGGGGGTTGGGCAGGGTGGCAGGGCAGGGGAGGCCCAGCCATCTGGCGATTTTGCGTTTCCAGTGGATGTAAATGAAATAGAGAACCGACTGGTGAGAGCAAGACATGAGCTCATACGACGGCACAGTTACTCTGGAGACAGTCTTTGGTCAGTCACACCTTTATGCTTAGAGCTGACATCACCGCAGCCTGTTTACAGGTGTCTGGCAGCCGTGCGTTAGTGCGGCGCAGACAGCTGAGAGGCTCTGTGTGCGTAATGCCTGCACAGCAGCTGCTCTGGGTGGAAAGGTATAAGTCATGAGAAACGGACGGTGATGAAGGGTGGTGCTCTGAGTTAAAGACTGACTGTTTACACTGTATACCTTACATTCAGTAACTATATATGTATATAAATCCTCCACCCACCCCAATTTTCCTGGAATCAAGCTGTCATCTTTTTGAAACGTTTAGTCCTAATTTTTAAGTATTTTGAAGGACTGTTTGAAGTTGAAATTAAAATATCTGTTAATACAAATGTTTTTTTTAACTTCTAGAATTTTTAAAGCAAAGGAAATCTGGGCTTAACGAATTCATCCAGAAGATCGTCTCGCACCCCCAGCTCAGCAGCCAGTGAGGCCCTTTCCGCCGCATCCCCCCCACTCCTTACCAGCTCCGCTCCCTTCGGGGTCTGAGTACCTGGCTTTGCCCGTCCATGATTTCACTGCCAGTTCTGCCCCTTCATGCTGAGGCCTGGCTGGGATCTGTTGCTCTGTGACCCCGGTGTGCGTGATGTGTAATGACCCCGCACGCGCCGGTATCTAACCGCTTTCTTGCATCTCGCCCGCAGTTCTGAAGTGCGCAGCTTTCTCCTGATGGACAGGCTGAAACGCTGGTCAGATACCTCTGAGGATGAGGATGAGAAGGTGGGTGTGGCTGTGCTGGAGATACGTTTACCCTCGGTGGTCACATAATACTCTTTAATCAATCTCCGTGTGTGCGTCATAGAAATGAATGGAGAGTCCCCACAAAGATATGTAGTGCTCACAAATAGTCTTGGTATGCTTAATTAAGTTAAAATATTGCATATTTATTGGTTTTAGACTAATACTTTAGTTTTATACTTTATTGCTTTTATTCATTTGTTTAAAACAACCTGTAGTTTTGTTTTATAATATTAAGTAAACACTGAATTAGTAATAAACTAAAACCCAGATTATAGTTCTGAAAGAGCTTTTCCGAGTTAAAAAGCTCATTGGCCAGCAGCCTCCTAGGGTGCTTTTTAATTAGTGACACCTTGGCAATGCAGTTTTTCCGCAGTTGCTTCGGCACATTTCATGGAACATTTAACATTCTCAAGATTATAAGAGCATTTCTCATAACAGCACATGCATACAGCCCTATGGTTTAGCTGCAAATCCTGTAACTTACCCAAAACAATTACAGTGCCCTCCACTATTATTGGCACCTCTTGTAAAAATTAGTAAGAAGGGTTAGAAAAAAAACAGTTTGCGGAAGTACCTTCATCTTTCACTGAAAAAAAGATCTGACTTTTAATTGAAACAAGTTTATTCAAAGAAAAACAAATCCCTCATCAAGAAATAAATATTAACAAAAACACATGTGCCACAATTGTTGGAATCCCTACATTTAGTATTTTACACAACCTCCCTTTGCCAATATAACAGCACAGCGTCTTCTCTTGTTACCTTTTATAAGGTTGGAGAATACAGAGAATGGCATCTGAGACCCTTCTTCTTTACGTAATCTCTCCAGATCTCCCAGGGTCCTAGGCCCTCTCCTGTGTACCCTCCTCTTCAGCTCACTCCACAGGTTCTCAGTAGGGTTCAGGTCAGGGGACTGAGATGGCCATGGCAGAACCTTCATTGTGTGGTCAGTTAACTATTGCAGGGTTGATTTGGACATGAGTTTCGGATCATTACCCTGCTGGAAGATTCAATGTTTTACTTTCCTGGCGGAGGCAGCCAGGTTTTGATTTAAAATCTCCTGAAATTTCATGGAATCCATGATGCCATGTACCCTAACAATGTTTCCAGGACCTTTGGAAGAAAAACAGCCCCACAACATCACAGAACTTCCACCATATTTGACAGTTGGGACAAGGTTCTTCTCATTATAGTCACCCGTCTTTTTACACCAGACCCACTTTGAGCGTTTATTGCCAAAAAGTTCAGTTTTTGTTTCATCAGACCATAGACCACGGTTCCAGTCAAAGTTATAGTAACATTTAACAAACTCCAGACACTTACGTTTGTGTATAACTGACAGAACAGGCTTGTTTCTGGCATACCTTCCAAATAATCTGTTGGCATGGAGATGCCGTCTGATGGTGGTTCTGGAGACTTGATAACCCCAGGATTTTACTATTTCTTGCAATTCCCCAACAATGATCCTTGGAGATATTTTTGCCTCTCTTACCATCCTTCTCACTGTAAAGTAAACTTGGGTCATCTTCCAGACAAGTTTATCACAATTCCAGTTGATGGCCAATTTTTTATTATTGCCCTAACTGTAGAAATGGGCATTTTCAGGGGAGTAGCTATTTTTTGTAACCACTCTCTGAGTTATGAAGGGCAACACGGTTCTCCCTCATTTGGATTGAGTATTTTCTTTGCCATGATGATGGTTGGCTAAGGGAATTTACTTCTGTCTTGTGACATTTGTACCTGGTTAATCAGAAAGTCATTGATTTCAGCTGGTAAGTTCCTATACACTGCAATCAACTTAACAATGTCCAGTTTAAATGGGAAACATGCTTCAGTTACATTGTTTCACATTTATTTCCAAAGGTGCCAACAATTGTGGCACGTGTTTTTGTTAATATTTATTTCTTGATGAGGGATTTGTTTTTCTTTGAATAAACTTGTTTCAAGTAAAAGTCAGATTTTTTTCATTTTTTCAGTGCAAGATGAAGGTACTTCAGCAAACAGTGATTATTTTTTTAAGCCTTCTTACAAATTTTTACAAGGGCTGCCAGTAATAGTGGAGGGCAGTGTAACTCATGTCCGAAAAGCAAATCATTTTACCAATGAATTAGTGCCACCAAACTGAAAAGTACAATCAGCATTTTTGTAACCTCAAGAGCCAAATTGCTTAGACATATTGTCAGTATGTCAGTGTAAGTATGCTCCTGAGCTCCACAATTCTGAATGACAGTCGGTTCCCACTTTCTCATT
>JAAGVU020000032.1:19852637-19878122 GCA_011763525.2 Mormyrus iriodes
TGAAAACTGAGCTGCCTAAGTTGAGCCCGGTGCAGTTTTGGTCACATGGACCAAAGCTGTATGCAATCCGGAAAAAACAAAGATGTATCACAGCTTTTTTTTTTCAAATATCAACGAATGTAAGTAGACGTAAATTCCATATAATCTATACCAAGCCTATGCTGGATGCAATTGTCAACGTAATTTTCCCATATCTTAGGCTAATTTTTATTACTGCAACGAAGCTAACGATTTCATCTAAGTTTGACCTAATGTGAAATTAGGCTTATGTCTGTTTGAATACAGCAATAGTCTAAATCTATGAATGTGTAAATTTAAATTTGCAACACATTGCAGAGAAGACCGTCTATTGTTTTGGCTATTGATCAATATAGGCCATTTGTGGGTGATCGGTAACTTAATAATAGACAACAAAGTAATAGTGTTTGTCTGCCAGCCAGTGTCAATCAAAATATTTTGTGTATTAAACCATCAACCCAAATCATGCCGAATGCCCCATCAAGCAAGGCTGGATGGGTTTTATATATGAGACTTTCAGCTCACTGTTTGCCCCCCAGCCCCCCACACTTCAAAAATGTCTTCTGCGCCACAGACCAATGGTCATTATATTATTACTTAGATAATGGAGACGTACAATTGTAAAGCTCGATATATTACTGAGGAAATTCAGGTCAACAACACTCTGCAGAGTACAAGGGCAGGTATCTTGACACCATCAGGTCACAAATCCGTGTCCTTAACCGCCAGGTCAGCTGTTACCCTGGTTACACACAGCAATCCTTTAAAAACTCTGAAAAATGCGCCCTGTACGACGAGCCGGGCAATGTGACACGGTGTCTGCATCGCAGCAGAGACCCTCCGGATTCAGCCTTCGGCCAGGTTAAGGGCCGCTTCACAGCCATGATTGGTTATTCATAAATTACAAGGTTAAAAAAAAAAATAAACTTTTCGGATGGATGAGTTTGTCGAATAACGGTCCATTCATTATGCACAGACAGGAAGGAAGCCGGGTGATGTGAAATGCGTTTACGTTCAAATCTGATCCAGTCCCTTTTAAAACCGTTTTTGTTGGGATTATTGGGTTATTGGGTTTTTATTAGACTGACATCATCAAAAGCAGAGGCTGGCGTGAATTTCCCGGAATTCCTCAACAGTCCCTTCGAATTACAAAACCTTGCCGCTTTAACTTGAAAATCCAAAGCATCAACACATCCAAATACACAGCTTTGCTGGGGCCGTTTCAGTGAGCGTGTTCGTATCTGTGAGATTTTCTATCCGTGAGTTGTGACAGAGCCCGTGAGTTGTCCGTATTTATAAGAGTGCGTGTATTTATGAGTGTTTCTGTACTCTGACAGAAGACAGTAGATGAACTGGTGGCATATATAATAAAATATGTAAGTCGGTATACGCATATTTAAAAGTTTGTATAATCTATAGCACAGAAGAGCACACTGAAATGCCATTTAGCCTTTAAGGACTTAGACTTTAGTAATAAGATGGATGTTTTGAGTGAGGAAATGTTTATTTAGGGTTCAGCATCAGGGTCATTTGCAAGGAATTGGTGATGGTGGGGGGGGGGGGTCCCAGTTGCAGTACATTTGTTATTAGCGTCGTTCCTGCTTCCCCCTTTTCCTGTTTATTTAAGTAAGCGGGTTTTAAAGGCAAACAGCCGCCTCACCAAATACAACTACCGTGTACAGATGCATATTTAGTTATTATTATTATTATTATCATTATTATTATTATGATTATTATCCAAGTTAATCAATCAGATTATGCCATATTTCACATGGGAATAATCAAGAATGTCATCGCAAATTTAAAACGAATTAATTTGCCTTAAAGAAACGGCGTTCTGTTCGCTTGCCTTCCCCCTCGGGATTAAATCAGTGACTAATAAATTCAACACCCCGAAAAGCACGCCTTTAAGGGTACTGCGACTCCACCGTACTCGTTGTTTAGACAGAAAACAATTTCTACACTGAATACTCAAGAACCAAAGTCTCCCCCATTTTGTGGGTCATTGAAATAAAGGGAACACATTTTTAAATGACATTAGATAATGAGAAAACATGTCACAGGGAGGCTTAATAATGCTAATATTTGGCAGCGCAAGAGCGCACAGAGGGCACTGAAAACTGAAATGAATCTTGACAGAAGTCACTTAACATTATTCAGTTCATATCCAATCAAAACAATGTGCGCACTATTATTTATAGGCCTAATCATATAAATACATGCATGTCACAATATTACACTTAGTAAAGTTAGAGAGCTATTATTCAAAAGACCCCACCTGTTTAACTGATATGAATGAATTCACTGTTTTGTGGATTCCTTAATTAATATGTTGGCCTATCCTATTATAACTGGTATTTTCACAGAAACCCTTTCTGCTAATTACACTCACATGAATATGATTTAGAAATATATCAACACCATTTGTAAAACTCACCCTGCGATTTGAACACAATATTATAAATAATAAAATAGGCCTATTTAGTCAATTTTAGGAACATGTATCGGAAAATACTATCGGTGGAAGTTTTATTTTCCAAATATAATTTCATGCATATAAATTATTTTCGCTGTTAATTAATTAAGAAATTAAATAGCCAGATTTCCATAATATGATTACACTAAACCGCCGACTGTAACTCATTATTAAAATGGGAAAACATCTAAACAATTTCAGCTTGTTTTAATTAATATTGTCCCTGAGTATCACGTAACTAACGCGTTCCCAAAGAGACTGTCATGGAGCGCGGTGCCCGCAGTGTATGTTTATCCAAAGACACATTAATCCGGAGTGGAAATATGATTACTCTCTGGAAACGCTCTGATTGTTCATCGCCTTCCTGTCTAGGCACGAAGCGCTTCCACTTTTTCGCCAATGTGTAATCAGTTCTGGGGGGACCGGTCCGCGGAGTTGATAAATGACCGTGTCAGGCCCGTCACTCAGGAGCTGGCTCCATTCGGGCTGCCCAGCGCCAAATTAGACCCGGCGCTCCGGCTGAGAGCAGCTCGGGCGCCGTGTCCTCGCCGCACGAAGGGCGGACGGCAGTGAACCTGCGTTTGACCAGCGCTTTGATCCCTGTCCGCAGTCTCCGCTCCTCTGCTGTGTTCACCCTCACTGCAGATACCCATTTGTCAGCTGGCTGACTGCCTGTCATAATCTGTTTTAAAAATCCATAATGCTTCCTCTGGATTCTGACCAAATTGCGCAGAGGAAGGGACCGATCCTTAGGGGTGCTGTCTTTGGACAATCAATAATGACCAAGAGGTTGTATAAATTACAGGACATACCTCCTAAGCATGAAAGGCTTTTGACACACGTACAGCAATTACTCGCAGTGATGCTCGGCGGAGTGTCATTTCGAACATTTCCTGTTGGCCCTGCAGCGTTTATTTTGTTGCAAGACAAATGAATTATCTTGTTGAGAGCCCATTTCTGTTTATATTAAACAGGCAGATGCGTTGAAAGGGGGGGGGGGCGTGTTCCTCAATTATATATTTTGGCTTCATTTACCCCTTACCCCCAATAAATACTGTAGATCTTTGTAAATTAAATTATAAAGTTGTGTTCCCCCCAATAACAAACTCTAAACTACGTCGTTGGAACAGTGAGGGGTATCGTTAGGCCTATTTTATAGGTCAAGTTTAGCCCCCTAAAATGTTTTTTAGCCCCCCCCAAATAAATGTGTATTATTTTTTATTTATTTTTATTTTATTATTTTGGCTTAAGTCATGAATAGCTCCCCCGAGTAAAACCCCGCTATCCATTCATCTCTAACTACGCCCCTGAGTACACGTAAACTTATATATGTACAGTCGCTAAAAAGCTGTACTGTTTTAAATGCCAGTGTTTGACCATCCTGTAATATTGTAACAAGGTAACGGGGTTATATTAATAGCAGGTAGAAAGGGGCACTTTTTGCCGCGCCCGAGTGCGTTCCCGGGGGGGGGGGGGGGACGCTGATTAGCGGAATAATTGCCACCCTGTGCGGAGCTCTTAGCTGAACGGGCGGGCTGGCGTTTTCTGTCAACCACCCCCATGTCCTTCCTGTGTAAAACCATCCGAATACATGGCCTTGAAAAACGCTAGTTTTAACATTGCCCTCCATGGAGAGTTTATCGCTGAGTTGCCGCGGATAAATACTAATACTCGTGCTACGATATACTAACTCTGAGGCGGAACCAGACACCTAAATATTATCGTTTACTTGACACATAATAAAAAATAGGTCTATACTTATATACAGATATAAAAATAGTTGACGAATCAGTTGAAGCATTCAAATTTAATTAACTTTATTTTATTTTACTATCGGGCCGAAATATAAAGCCAGTTAAAAACGTTGGCTCTAAAGGGTTAAAATTTGAAGGCACTAAAGACACGCTTTTTAAAGCCGAAAATATCAGTAAAATTCTTAAATATAGGCCTACATAACAGCAATTGTCATTAAAACATCGAAATCATTGTATATTTCCAGTGAAGAGATAACATAAACATTGTTTGGCGACCGGCAACTTATACTTGTTATCTAGATTAATAAGGGATCAAGAGGTAGCGAAGGCAGCAAAAACACGTCACAGTCGCAGTCCATTGCTCTCCGCAGAAAAATCTCATTTTCATTTAAATTTCCTTGGCAAATTAAAACTTCCCTTCAAAATTCACGAAGTTCTTTGGAAATACATTTTTATTAAACTCTACTGTATTCCAGTTATCACAAAAAGTTCAATTTAAATATGACAGAAAAGCAGAGTTTTATGCAACTCGCTCTGCTATTGGATGAATTTTTTTTTTTTAAGTACACAGTAAAAAGTAAAGGATACTCAAGGCTCCTTTTAAGGTTCCTCAGTTTGTCACACTGGCGGAACCATTTTGGTATCTTAATAAATACGTTTCACGCAGTATATTCCGGCAGACCTTCGGGTAAGTATATTAAAAACACAACCGATGACTATTACGTATGGGAATTATAATTTTATGTGCTTACTCGGATACATGAATCACAACCCATATAATTTTATGACATGCCCGTGCAATACGACATTCCAAATATTTTGGAACAGTAAGATAAATCATGTATATATGTATATCACGCATGAACAAGTAATACTAATAATTTATACAATTAAGCGGTACTATAGCATATGTAAATGGTATTGTTAAATTCTGATAGGCCTTCTTATTTTATTAAGTCTATTTCTGACTTTTAAAAGAAAATATAAACTAAATTTGTAAATAGTTCTTTTTTTAAACCTTCTCCTTCTTCTTCTAATTATTATTATTATTATTATTGGTATTTGATTTTTGGTATTTTATATTGGTATCCAAAATGATGGATTGATAGGAAAGTCCGGACTTGGCTGATCCACATTTTAATATATTTCTGTCACGGGCTACTTTTACAAATCTAGAAAAATAAATATTTTCGAAACTGAGAACGGTTTGAAAAATGGCCATATTAAAGCTGTTAGGGGTTCAGAAGTGTACCGCTCCCTGGATGTAAATGCCAAAAGTTAATTTTCTTTCTCGTGCAGTATTGTGATTTGGGCGAAAGCTGTACCCAAGAGTAACTGAATCCAGAACAAAAACAGGAATTCACAGAGGAAACGGCAGCGGTATTATGATACTTAGGTGCGACAGAAATTAAATACTTCACATTAAATACATGCTGCAGTGTTGCTCGTTCAGTTTTTTTAAAGATATAAAATCTACAGTGCTGCTGAGAATATATTTTTGCCTAAACTCTCAAATCAACCTGGGGGGAAGAACCTGGAAAAACCGACATTAGACTGGGGAAAGACGCCGGAGTCATTCTCATAACTGTGGTTAAATGTGTGTCATTAAAAACAAGTTTTGACAAATAAACGAGTTTTAGTCCATCGCCTAAAACTGTAAAATCGGTAAAACTTTGCATAGAAATTAAATTAATTTTCCAAATTTTTTTCCATTTTTTCACAATTTTACGATAAAAAATTATAATTAAATATTATGATTTTCCAAGCAAGGTATTATCACATATTGCAGGATAAATGTAGGATTTGTAATATTTAACCATATTTGAAATATTCAACATTTGCAGCATTTACGAAATGTATAGTTCCAAACTGGGAGTTACCTTTACCCAAATTTTAACCCTTTTTATCTGTTACAATTTACTTACATGCTTTAGCATACCATTGAACAAAGTTTGTATAGTAATAACTATCGCTTGAGTTCTAAGACGGCAAAAACACCATAACTGATATCTTTAAAAATAAAATCTCGAACGACACAATCATTACAGTTTAAATCTTCCGAATATCCTTTAACAGTAAAATCATTGAAGATAAAATGGAACCTTTTACAATAACACTATTAACAATTACATCCCTCCTTCCCGAGCTAAGTAGCTGGGACGCTAGTCTGAAGGAAAACCTTGTCTGCAAAGCAAACTCCCTGTAGGCTCAATGCAAACACGGCTCACAGACACTAAAGGCGCCTATTAAGATGTTACCTTTACCCGTTTTTATCACGGTGGCTGTGCTGCGTAATTTCTGGAACCGACTCACATTTCCCCCGTGATAATTCACGGCACTGCGCTGCCCCAAGCACTGATGTGTCATATTGCAGAACGATTCTGCTTCATCCATGCATAAGTACAAACTGCGCAGCCCACGGGAAATGTAGGAGTGCTTTTTTAACTGTTCAACGTGTTTTTCTTCTGTTTTGTATATTTAAGACAGCCGTTTTATTATGCTTGCTGAGATTATTTGTAAATGTAAACAGTAATGGAACCAAACATTGTTGAAACGGCATCGTTGGTTTCAGGCGAAGGTCCTCTGGTGACCGTGACGAACAGACATTCATCATTAAAGTGGGTCCACACTGTTCTCACTGTTACTTACTGCTCAGATAATTATTATGATTCAAGAGCTTCTACTTCGGATTCTTCTGTCTTTCCTTTCATTATATACATCCATCCAATCAACAAAGTACGACCCCACTAACTTTAACGTCCTTGCTTAACAGGAGTAATACCCCAGTTCCCCTGGTAATACCCAGTTCGCAAAAGCATGCATCCTTTTTTCATATTTATTATGTATTTATTTAGATATCTTTATTTAATTAAGTCTTTGTATGGATTGCATCCCACAGTCCAAAAATGCGCAAATAGGTGAAGTATGTGATGGTGCGCTGCCGCGTGCGTGACAGAGAGTATGATCGCGTGCGCCCAGGGAATCCTCTCCATCGTGCTTCCAGGGAACGGCTCACTACAACCTTGTACTGGATTAAACATTTGTAAATTTTAACCCTACAGTGTTTCGTATATTGCTTTATTTGTATTTGCAATAAATATAGATTATCCAATAGTTTCATTCAATACCAAACTGAAGTCTATAGCGAACCGTACTTAGAGTGACATGATTTCACTTGTGTCGCAGCTGTCTCTGGCTGCTAAGTTGAATGTTTCATTATGACTTCAGTACCTGAAAATGCTTTAAAACAGTTAATCGTAAAACCACTGGTTTTGTTAAGTGTAGGTATTCATGATATCCACAACAATAATTCAGACATTAGAGCTAAACACATCGTCTTCAGCACTTCTATGCTGTTTCCACGCCACAAAAGCGCGCAGATCCTGGGCTTGGGTGGATATTAATGAGTGGATGGGGGTTTGGGGCGGTCGCCTTAGGGTTGACTTGTCCTTTGCTAAGATGTCAAGGTGCACATTTACGGTAGGTTCGTACACTGAGTGTGATATACACAAAATTCAATAATCGAGGTGAAACATGTAGAAATGTCACAGCACAAAATCACATTTAACCCAAAAATAAGACATTTCAAAAAGAAAAAAAAAACTATTCAGTGTGAAGTAAAAAACATTCGCCTTGTTGCTGCTCAGTGTACGCTTGAAATGAGTCATCTTTGACTACAACGAAATGTTTTCTTTTTTTTTAAACAAAACTATTTAAATGTAGCTAAAAGCTGAAACACGGAAACAATCTGTGGATTTGAAAATATTATAACAAGAAATATAAGTTATGATAGATATAAAATTTGTCGCATTAGCGATCGGATAAAAAAAATCTTTAAAACAAGCTATTTATAGTTAACATAAAATTTTATAGATTATAGATAGGCCTACTATTTAACCTTACCTTCCTTGGTACTGAGTGACAATGTATTTTATTTTAAATGTTTACGAAAGCTGGCAGCCGTATAAACACATACGCTCATCCATTTTTGATCCGCTTAATTTGGTGTAACAATGTATCGGCATACTTGTCTGTTAAAATAATAGTGTTACGTTCATTCAGTTAAACTTTTATGACTGCCATTCTGTGAGATTGTCCTTTACAATTCTTACTAGAGATAAAATAATATTATATTAGGCCACCAACCCAGTCCAGTCAAATTACGTTTCAGATTTTTAGGACCACTGTCACTCAGGGACCCTTGGAATGGTCCTAACTTTCTACCTATTTATGCAGCGCCCCTGTCTATGTGTAACATGTCCGTTCCCTAAATCGTCCCGTTGTACAGTGATGTATTAAAGAGGCTGAAATGTGTGTTATTTGTGCCTCGATGTCTCAGCCAATAGAATTATCTTTGGCTGGAATAGGTATTAGCACTACGCTAATTTTAGTTCTTTTTCAAATCTGTAAATTTGCTCTTCTGTGGGACTGCGGTTAAAATCGAACTTTGTCCAGGAGAATATGGCTTCAGCAAGTAGGAGGGAAAATCCGCACAGGCAGCCTTGATGTAGGAATGCAGCAATTCGACAAAATTATTCTGAAAGGTGTTCATACCTGCAAGCTCTCCCGGGTTCTCCCAAATCTGGTACACTCCAGATTTACTACTTCTTCAGATAAATACCGCATACACACTTCTATGATCTGACAACCGATTCCTTGAAGCAGTTTAGAGTTACGTTTAGAAGGACCAGCTTCATATAGGCTACACAAAAAGGTATCGCTACCTTTATGTAACCGGCACCATTGTCCAAAGCAACGGACAAGAGAAGCAGATGGTTCAAGCCACTCTAATCCAAATGCTTCAGCATTCGCTATCCAGCACTAACGGATTTATATATATCTCTATCTAAAGCCCAAACAGCGTTTAATGATTGGGTGAATCTGGGATATGTCATATTTAAAAGTAACATTTCAACTTCATAGCAAAATGTCATATTCCTTTCTATAAAGCAAATAAAACTGAAGAAGGAACGGATGGAAATATTTTAAAAGAAATAGGCTACCAACCGTTTACACCGGACAGTGATTAATTCACAACTAACAAGCTTCACCCTTCACAGCAGCATTAACAGAAATGTCTGTTAATGGGATGCCTCACCATCTACAGTAGGGCCAGATCTGGAGTGGACTTGAAGTTATGATGTTTGGAGCATCATAAAAGCATTTGGAAGGTTTCCTCAAACAGTCACTGAGGCAGGGTTGCCAACTCTCAGGCATCTGGAGTGACACTCACGCCTCCACATGCCCACTCAATAAATCTTAAAGCAAATCTATACTATTCCATTATAAACCTAAAATGAACTACATCAAAAGCGTTGGGGTAGTTTAAAAACCCTACATACATGTAAAAGCGCATGTACAATTAGCTCGAATTGAATATCTCACGCCAGCCAGCTGACCGTAGCTTGAAACTACGGTAATTATAATATAGGCCTAAGTAATACTTAGGATACGCGTCTTGTTAACGGTTTAGATGCAGGATCCTCCATACAGGACTACAGTTTCTCCCATTTTTAATCCATCATAGCGGTAGCCATCAATGGCCCCCAGTGGTACCTCAGCGACGGGTCACCGCACTCTGCTCGCCACTGACTGTGTTAGCCCTTGTAACGCCTGAGTCAGTTTGATTTGAACCCCGTTAGTGTCAAGTCCAGTTAAGCTGGAAAGTTCATCTACCTTCTGGGAGAGCGTATGCGATCTGTGAAACACATCAATCGCCGATACGCGATAATTTTCCACGTCATCTGCTAGAGCTGAAGTAACTGAAAGATTTTTTTCTGTAGCCGTTACCTTACCTACTAAACAACTGAATCACACAGTTGAATGGATCCTGGTGAGTAACTGAATATAAAAGTGACGTCGTTAACAAGGACCTGCCTTGATGAGAGGACTGACTGATTGAATTTTCTGTTGAAATTTGGTGCAAAAAGAACGTGGTGGCATGTAGTGCAATTACCGGGAGCGCCATTGCATTTCCATTTAAATAAAGAGGCGAAAAACATGGCAATATGAAATGCAATCTAATGATTTTTATCCTATTTTTTATTAAAAATAATTTGAAATACATTAAGCATTGCATTGTCACTTTGCATGTGAAACTGCCAATCGCAAAATATATTTTCAAATTCTATGATCAGATTGCATATTGAACTGACAATAGTAAGATGAACTGCAGTTTGAATATAGAGGCAAAAACATGGCAATATGAAATGCAATTCAATTACATTTTCTTCAAATTTTTATTCAAAATAATTTGAAATGATTAAGGATTGCATTGCTGCTTTGCACATTGAATTTCCAATTGAAAAATGAATTGCTGTTCGAATTTTGTGCTAAAAATCTTCCATATATATCAACCCTACAGCCCTTAAGTATTAACAGATGGCGCGTAGAAATAGTGACATCTGGTGGAGGATTTTGGAATACCTGTAAAATTCAGAAAACATCGTTTACTGACGTTATGACCAGGGGGTGTTCCACAAAGCAACATTACTCAGTTAGCTCGGTTATCTTAAGCTATAAGTCATGATTGTATAATAGCAATGCTCCATACTTAATCTCTTATTGGACAATCATTCCTAAATTAATCCACCTAACTGAGAAATTTTGCTTTGTGGAACACTCCCCAGTCAATGACAGGTAAGGGTAATGGTGTATATTATCTATTCTCATTTTTTAAATTCCGTTGTTTTGATTCTGAGTCCTGACCATTATGCCCCTATTATATATTAACAAAAAGAGCACAGCGTATTAATGGAAGAGTACAGAGTAGTAATGGAAGAGTACAGAGTATTAATGGAAGAGTACAGAGTATTAATGGAAGAGTACAGAGTATTGGTAAAGTGAAACAGAATTAAGAGGTTCTTTTCAGTCAAAGCTTAGAAGAAATTGGAGGAATATATTATAGACCAGCTGTAACTGTTCTGGATAAACACATGAATAAAAAGACATAGCCACAATAAGTATATGGTTAAAGAAAATATGGCATTTATTTTGTGCACTTTGTGCAGTGACTGATAGCCCTTCTGCTTAATTACACTTCACACGCAGGTGTATGAAACTTCATAGGAAGGTCCCACTACCTAGCTGGGGTAGGTGACAGGAAAAGCAAGTGCTAGCTGACAAACACTGATGTACACAAATCAGCCATAACATTAAAACCTCTGATGGATTAGGTGAATAACATTGATTTTTGTGTTAAAATGGCATCTGTCAAGGGTGGCATTATATAGTAGGCAAGTGAACAGTCAGTTCTTGAAGTTGATGTGTTGGAAACAGGAAAAATTGTCAAGCGTAAGTATCCGAGTGACTTTGAGATGGGTAAAATTGTGATGGCTAGATGACTGGGTCAGAGAATCTCCAAAATGGCAGGTCTTGCGGGGTGATTCTGATATACAGTGATGAGGACCTACAAACAGTGGTGCAAGGAAGGCCAACCGGTATACCAGTGACAGGATTATGGGCACCCTAGGCTAGTTGATGCATGTGGGGAGCAAAGGCTCGCCTGTCTGGTCTGATTCTACAGGAGAGCTGCTGTAGCACAAATTGCTGAAAAAGCAAATGCTGGCTGTGATAGGAAAGTGTTAGAACACACAGTGCATCACAGCTTGCTGCATATGGGGCGGTGTAGCTGCAGACTGGTCAGGATGCCCATGCTGACCCCTGTCCACTGCCAAAAGAACACCTACAATGGGCATGTGAGCATCAGAACTGGACCATGGAGTAATGCAAGGAGGTGGCCTGTCTGATGAATCACGTTTTCCGTTACATCATGTGGAAGGCCATGTGCTTGTGTGTCATTAACCTGAGGATGAGATGGCACCAGGGTGCACTATAGGAGGAAGGCAAACCGGCAGAGGCAGTGTGATGCTGTGGGAAATGTTCTGCTTCATGTGGATGTTACTTTGGCACATACCACCTACCAAAACATTGTTGCAGGCCAAATACATCCCTTCATGGCAACGGCATTCCCCGACGGCAGGGGTCACTTTCAGCAGGATGATGCACCCTGCAACACTGCTAACATTGTTCAGGAATGGTTTGAGGAACATGAAAAAGAGTACTAGGGGTTGACTTGGCCTCTAAATTCCCTAGATCTCAATCCGGTTGAGCATCTGTGGGATGCGCTGGACAAACAAGTCCGATCCATGGAGGCCCCACCTCACAACTTACAGGACATAAAAGATCTGCTGCTAGTGTCTTGGTGCCAGATACCACAGGACCCCTTCAGAGGCCTTGTGGAATCCAAGCCTCGAGAGCTGATTTGGCAGCATGAGGGGGATCTACACAAGATCAGGCAGGTAATGTTAATGTTATGGTTGATCGGTGTTTCTCTCCATGAATCCCCGTTAGTCGACTACGCCATTCTAGCAATATGCATCCACCAGGTGGCGCCCAGGGGCCTGTGAACTGCAATTATAGCGTCTTTCCTCCACGACGGGGCGCCCCGTGTTGTGCGAGTGTTATGCTTTGTTGTAACGTCTCCTGGCCAGCAGGGGGCTCCGCGGACCGCCTGGACTTTGATGTACTGCAGCTGTTAGTTGTTCTGCGTTATTGACAGCTTTATCCGTGAAACCAATTTAAACGGGAGAGGCACGCTACTTCTGCTCTGAGTAGTCAAGCGGATTTTGTTCTTTTTCGTCCAGTTTATGTTTTGTTAACCTTACTCCGACCACTGACTAACCCAGCTAGATACTGGCTTTAAAGGTAAGTTAGTGGCTAAGTAGCAGCTTCATTTGTTACATAAGTAGCGTGTGGTCGTTCATCGGTTTACATAGTTTGTCACGTCTTGCGATCAGATGCCTAACTTCTGCGTTGTAGCTGCTTTTGTCTTTTTATGTAAAGTGCTAGCGGCTTAATGCTAACCCGCAACTCTGTGTACGGTGCGGTTGCCTAGTAACGGGTTTTAAAGAGACAGACCGCCATTGATCTGTAAGTTTACTAATTTTGCTCCTCTAACACTTTTTTTTTTTCTGGGGAAATCTTATTAAACGGACTTGCCACTGTGTATCTCCTTTATAGTTCCATTTGTTTAATTTATTATTTTTAAAATGCACAACTAGATATTCACCAAACCGACACCATTTTATGTGGGATTTGAACATGTAAAGTCTCAAGGTGCTTTTCACAAGAGCTTTATGTTATACTGTTCTAAAGCAGCCACTTTAGATAACAACTTGCTTTTCCAGAAGTGTCTTCAGAAATTTTGTTCTTTAGATTGTGAGAAATGTAGATGACTGTTTTATTACATGTAGTTCTCATTTTGGGCACAGGTGGTAAACGTCAGTAAAGGATCATTAAGAGCCTCGCTCTGCCTGACCTGTTGCTGGTGACATTTCCTGACCTCACTGTATATGAGGTGCCGTGAGGTAAATCTTCGCTTTCACGACTTTGGCTAATAACTTTTTAATAAGTAGGAAATTACTTGAATTTCCAATTTTAAATGCAAGTGTAAGAGGGTATCATGCCGTTATGTACCTTTTTTTTTTTTTTTTTAATGAGTCAGTAGTTGAAACTGGCACTGTGGTTGTGCGCCTCCAGGGTTGTGAGTTCAATTCTCAGGTGTCTGTGTGTGTGTGTCTGTTTCCTCCTGCAGTCCAAAGACATGCAGTTGGGCTATTTGGTGTCTCTAAATTGCCCTTGATATATAAGAGTGTGTGTTTTGTGCTCTGTGATGGACTGGCATCCATTGTTCCCCTGCACCTGCCCTGTGCTGCCTTGGATAGGCTCCTGGCCCTCCCACAGCCCCCTCCAGGATGACTGGTTGGAAGATGGAGGGATTCAGTTGGTTGTTCCTGTTGGTATAATCAAAAAGGGGGGTTCACCCATAGCTTAATGCAAGTTATCTAACAACCGTTTATAGGTTCATTGCAAGTGTGAATTTTTGCCATGTTTTGGGATGCAGACATCGATTAAAAAAATGGCCAACCTACGTGAGAGCTCTCTTCAGGAACAGAAAGCTAAAGTGGCCAATGAGAGGGTACGCTTGGGTCAGGACCCACCATACATGGAAATAAGGGTGTGTCCCCCCTTTAATCTCTGTACTGTAAATGTACACTCTGTGCTGTCATTACTCATCTGCTTGTGGGTCATTGTGTTCGCCTATTTGAAGTAGGCTTTTCAGTCACATGTGAACACTAAAGATTTTGATGGGTTGTGATTAAAGTGTAGTTTGTAATAGTGTAATTGGAAAACTGTAAAGTTTATATACAAAATGTACATTTCTCACACATAGAATTACCAATATCTTTTTCAAAATTGACCTGAACCTCTGCATTTTTGTAATTGTATTTATATTAAATGGAAACACTGTTTCATTTGTTTATCAGTGTAGAATGTGTTGTAGATAACCCTGAGTGTAATTTCCCCAAATAGACTTTGACTGGTGATTTGTACAAAGCTTCAGTGAAAGAGAACATTCCCCCCTCCATGAGGTCTCCCCCTCAGAGTCTGCAGGCTCAGCAGAGAGGTACGTCATCGCAGGCCTCCATGGCAGTCTGGATGCTTGGCATCTGCCGTTACGAGGGGCAGAAATGTCAGTGTGTCATTGCAGCTGGGGTGCCTGGCCCTTCGTTTGTGGGGGACGGCTTTGGGGTCAGTTTGCCGTTGGGGGAGGATTACGAGAGGAAGAAACTGCAGCTACAGCAGGAGCTGCGGCAGGATTATCGGTGCTACGTGGCTCAGGTAACCTCCGGCAAAGGGATGCCGGTACTGGCAAGATCTCTTACCTAAAGTATGTTGTGTATTAAATAAGACAGGGAAATGTTAAATGATGAATGACCTGTTGATTACCTGACTGATGTGAAAAGCAGAATTGTGTGGGAGTCTGTTGATGTGACTGAATCGAATTATTGAACAATGAGGTAGTTATGACTAGACCAGTAGTGACCCCTGCTGGTGTGTTTAAAAAAATGATGCTCTGTGATGTAGGTGGTCACAGTATATCTGTTTCTCTTACCAACCTGCAGGAAACTTCCAGACAGAGGAAGGAGGTAGAGTGTTTATTCTCCTACTGTCCATGGAGCTGTAAGTTCATCTGTGGAGTCAGTCAATCCCTGCATTATGCAGAAAATGCTGTTAATTTAGTCTGGGTACTATGGATTTGCATGAACGACGGTCATGTGAACGGTTAACCTGGAAGGAGAGGTATACAGTCCCTGATCACAGGGGCATCTGAAAGGGCTGCTGTCCCAGAATCATTGGGCTATCGAACACTGGGCCAGCTGGTTTGCATACTATATTGATGCTTAGGAGCGAGTCTAAATTTAACTGGGTCTCACATCTGCATATTTTTAACATCCCACCTTTTTCATTATTCCCACAATTACCGTTGGGTTGAAGGACTGTCTTTCTCCCCATTATAGAAAAAAGATCAGAACACTATTGAGCCCAGCCAGCACCTCGGTCTATCGCTACCCATTGGGGAGAGGAAGTCTGCTAAGGTAGCCATCTGACGGCTGTTTGAGCAAACTGCCTCATACTGAAAGGCAGGGGGAGCCAAAATGGACACTGGCCACCTCAGATGGGCTGGTCATGCTCTGGCCTGACTCGTCACGCAGCTATGAGTATAGGTCACCTGATACTTTAAAGGGGGTGCACAGGAATCATCATTAATGCAAGAATAAAAATGTCAGTGCCAGGAACCATTTAACTGAATATTTCATGGACTCTTTGTCCACTGTTCAGTTGATGGTCTTTAAGCGTCTGCCTGTACGGTAATGTGCTGTTTGTTCTACGTTTCCTAGGACAAATTAAGAATTGAAAGGAACCATGAGTACAATCAGTTCCTTAGGGGTCTTGGAGAAAAAGTCAGGGCTGTGCAGGTACATTTCCCAAAATGCAACTGCTTGACATGCACTAGATCAGGGCTATTCAAATCGCAGTCTTCAAGGGCTGAGCACTGCTGATTTTCCAGGCTTCCTTTACCTGTGAACCAGGTATGAAGTCTCTGGCCAATCAGAATCAGTTATCACACTAACTACCTGGGAGAACTGAAAATATGGCCTGGATTTGGAATCGAGGGCTAGATTTGAAGAGCCCTGCACTAGAACTTTGCACTTGAATGGGCAACCTGAAAAGTACAGGTCCTTAAAGTACTATATAGCTACTTTTAGATAGTAAAACATATTGATTTGAACTGCAACCATAGTAAACATTATGCTAATGCAGTATAATGTAAGAATCTTCAGTACAGAAGTACTGTCCAGTTTATTGCGTTTTTGCCATTCTGGGTCCACGTGGCTTCCCCTGCTGCAGGTCGGTGATGCTGATCCTCACTCAGCCCCCAGAAGTATCCAGGTTGTCAGTCTGGGTGCCTCGGATATCGAGTTGCAGCAGCCATCCAGGAGGGATGCTGCCACCTTAACGGAGGCTGAGCGGAGGACCCGGCCAGGGCGCGGCGGGAGCCGGGGGCCAGATGAGGGGACTCGGCGACCACCCCGAGAGGAGGATGACTCCGGGATGGACTTCTCGGAGGACGAGTGGGATCATCTGGCCAAGAGGCGGCCTCGGGTGGGCCGGCAGCCTGGCCGTGCAGAGATGAGGGGACGGCGGGCACGGGCCCCAGACAGGTTCTACCCTGCGGGTGTACTGCTGATGTCATACAGTGTGCCCTGTCTGCTGTGCATCCCTCTAATCCAGCTTTTGGTCTCATTTCACAGAGATGAAATTGAAGACCTGGAGGACTATGCAGAAACACGGCCCAATGCTCAGAGCAGGTGCCTCTAATGCTGCCTTAGAGGCTGAGGCAGTGAGTGTTTAGGCATGTCCTCAGCACCCACCCCCCAGCTGTTAGATCTGTAGTTCCTCACTTTTGTTGATGGTGAGGAAGTAGAGGAATCTAAAATATTTTCTTATTAGTTTTCCCAGAATTCTTCAGGGAAGGAGGAGGCCTCAGCCCCCTAATGTTCCTGATGAGGAGAACACAGAGGCAAATCAGAAGATGGCACCTGTGACACCCAAACACATGTACGTGTCCCGTTTTCAGATAACAAAAAGTCGCCAGACAAAATGAGAAGTTGGCCAATAAGGCAGTTTCTTAAACCAGAAGATTGAGGCTTTGTTGACTTTAATTTGATGGTCAGTTATTGGATGGGGTTGCTGTCTTTGAAAGGTTGCTCACAGGGACGTGACAGCTTGATTAACACTAATGGACCAGATGAACTCTGCGATCCTGTCAGTGAGATCGTATCGATCTAGCATGCCTGACTCCGAGGCTGAGGAGCGAGTCTCCTCCTTGGTAACATTGCTGCGGTAACCTGTGAATGCGCTTGTGTGTCAGGCTGCGGGTGCCTGCGGAGGGGAGGTCTACGGAGAGGTCCAGGTCGGCCGGCGGCAAGGACCGGGTGCAGTTCGCCACCGGACTACCAATTGGTAAGACCAGCATGGCCTCTACGTGCCGTCGGTTCATGCCTCAAGCTGTGTGAGTGCAGCCATTTTTCTGTCGGACATTTTAAACATCTCATCTCGCTTCAAGCATCTGTCCTGCTGAAGTGCCACAGCAATGATACTTGCTTACAAGGCCTTCATTCCGCATGCTACGTGCATTATCCATTTTGTTAGTCATTACATGCCTTCATTTGTCTACCCTGTAATTATAGCAATACCTTCTTGCAGCATTTAAAGCTTGGAATACATCAAGCTAGTTCAGGCTGGAGATTTGTGGGCTGACTGAGGTCCATCTGGGTCATGACCGCTATGGTCTCTGTTGCATGAATGGCTTCTGTGTAATAACGTGTGCCAGAGGCTTTTAAACCTTACAGTAACATCAGGCTTAAATGATGTCAAAATCTTTAGGGGCTGGAACGGGGTCCCGCGGTAAGCATGCGGTACTATGACCCCGTTTCCATCCCGCAGTCGTGCCCTGAGCTCTCCGACGCCAGGTGCTGCTGGGGTAGGCTCCCGCAGTAAGGCTGTGGCGATCTGCATGACAGGCACCGCTGAGGGGGACATGACCACGCAGGAGAGGAAGGAGCGATACCGACAGGAGCTGCTGGAACAGATAGCAGAGCAGCAGAGGAACAGGAAGAGGTACGCACTCCGGGGCTGGAGCCAGGCTCATGTTCCGTCACCACGTGCAGTGTCTGCTAGAGTTGGCCTGGAATCAAGAGTGGAGACAGGGGTGGTAACCCTCAGAGGCAGACAGGTGGTGTCTTTGGGCAGATGAGCTCTTGGGGTGTGTGTGCATCTTGAATAAAGTGGCATGTTGCTGTGAGCAGGATCGGAGGCCCCTGTGCAGTGAGTGTGATCCTTTGTAAGCCTCACGCTGCTTTCTTTAACAGAGAGAAGGAGATGGAGCTCAAGGTTGCTGTCACAGGAGCTGTTGACCCAGAAAAGCAGGTGAATCTGCCCTGGGTTTGACCCAGAGAAAAGAGTACAGAGATGCAGTCCATGGTTCTGATTTGTATGCATCCAGTGTCATTAAATAAGTGTTTCTCAATACAGGTGTCAAGGACCCCCAGACAGTCCATACTTTTGCTCCCTCCCAACTCCCAGCCAATCAAGAACACCAAATATCTGGTACAGGTGTTTCAGGGTGTTGAAGGGGAGCAAATATGTGGACAGACTAGGGGTCCCCAAAAATGTGGACTGGGATGGGAAATGCTGCATTACTAGGCCACGTCAAGGGGCTGCCCGGCCTGGCCATGTACTCTCCGGTCCTGACTCTGTTTTTCGGTAAATGTTCACTCTGCAGCCTGACCGCATCAAGCATTTAGGGGCAGTGAGCCATAACCAGGATAGCGCACGTGATGGGAGGCCCCCCAAGGAAAAACCCCCTCTGGACACAAAGGAGAGAGTCCCCCCAACCAGGCCACGCATAGCCTTCCAGTCTCCCCTGCTGGACTACAGCGCCACCCTAGAGGCACTGGCGGGCTCTGGAGCTGCAGCGGGCCTGACAGGCACTGGACTCGGTCTGCTGGATCCGAAGTCCGAAGACCTCCACAAGAACCTGTCTACCACTCTGGGAGAAATTGCTGCCTCTCAGTATGTCACATGTCTTTCTGTGCAATGGTGTGTACAGAGTGTGAAAGGACTTTATTACACATGGCCTTCAGGGAGCACTGTATGGTGAGCAGTGCCCCATGGGGCTAGCAGGAGTTTGGACAGTACTATTTGGACAGTGTGTTCTGTTCTTCAGAATCCCTAGTGTTCCTCCTCCTGCCCCTCCCACGGTCTCGGAGGCGTACAGAACTCCTTTTGACGAGGCCTACTTTTACTATGGAGTCCGGAACCCCCTGGACCTGGGTTCAGCCTTCGGTGAGCACTGAGTGCCTGGCTTTGAGACTGAGAGTTTTTACTGTGAGTTCTGATAGGCGAGCTCTGTGGTCTGTCTTTTAAGTTGTCGCTGTGTGGTCCCCTGACAGGTGGACCAGCCGGAGGCGGAGCCCGTGCTGTGACCTTCCTCGCACCCCAGCATCCTCAGGGTCAGCTGGGTCATGAGGAATCCTTGGCAAAGTAAGACTATCAGTACAACTAGAACAGCTGTGCCCCGTTATACATGCATAGTGCATCACACACTGGCAATGGACATGTGCCTTCTGAATGCACACATTCCCTGTGTTCCTGGGGTGAGAATATTGTCAGTCACACTGCTGTCTTGTTGGATGATTTACTGTTTGGTGACACTGATAAAAATGGAAAGCGCACATCGAATTTGTTAACTGTCTTTGCCTGCAGAACCGCTTGGCAGTCGGGGCCGGTGTCGAGTGATGGTGACATCGCTACCCTACCAGGGCGGTTGCCCAGGCGATCGAAGGAGAGCGTCATGAGCTACCAGGAGGCGCTCAGGCAGCAGGTAACCCAACCCTAACCTAACACCACAACTGGTAACCCAAACCTAAGCCATCATCCAGCAAGAGGACGGGCTATTTGGGATATCTGTTGCATGACTGGTGATGAATGGTGATGGTCTTAACGTTAACCGCAAATAACGATAAATGACGTCAGCATCACGCCACAAGCACGGTCTGCCTCCTGGTCTCCTTGGTCTTGTTGATGTTGGCAGAGAAGTTTTCTGGGCACCACTCTGCAGACTGACTCACCAGTGATCAGAGTCACAATGGCGGTATCGTCGGTAAACTGGATGATTAAGCTGGAGCTGTGAGCGGCTCGACGTTCGTGTGCATGGGGAGTACAGCAAGGGGGCCGGCACACTGCCATTAAGGGTATCCATGTGGGATCAGAATGGAGGTTTCGCTTCTTAAATGTGTCCTGAAACTGTACGGACCAGCTGTCTTAGTTAATTTGTTTAATCTTTCTGGTTTGTTCCAGTGTTCTGGTTTCATCTACTTTCTGGGGGCAGTGCCCCTGTGACAACAGGCATAGCCCCCCCTAAATGTGTATGCTACTTGGGTTTGAAATAAATGTAGTCTCTTAAGTTTCAGAAATTTGGAGTGAGATTACATCTGATTAGGGGTGGAGCATTTGTCTCACGATCAATACGAGAGATCTGAGAGCTCCACCTACCGCATTCATCAGATGTTGCTCTTCCACTCCCACCTTCCATCCATGTAATGACGTACTTGCAGTAGGATCACATGTAACTTATTTTGGAATTTTACCCGGATACAACAAATGCATTTTCTGATTGGCTGGTAGGTGGCTGTTAACTCTGTATAACTTGGGACTGTTATGATCTCTGTGGAAAACTCCACTGCGTATGCCTGGGCATTGTCCTTTTAATTCTATATAACGGGTGGGTATCTCTTACTTCTCAGTGTGAGAAACTGCGTGTGTGCGTGCGTGCGTGCGTCCGTCCTGCTATTTACATTTATATATGTGGGCTAAAATTGTGTGTGCTGCGAACAGGCAAAACACAAACGTAAGTACATTTTCATGACTGACTCCTAATGTGGCTGCGCCGAGTGGTTGAGTTTCTTCAGCTGGTGAAAAGCAAAGTTAACGGCAGAAAAAAATAATCCAGCTTGTGGAAGCAAGACGGTCTAAACAAGAAATCAGAGTGACTTCTGATTTAAACTTTACAAATATGTAACTGCACTGCTGTACATAAATAGAATTTTGAAAACGAACCAGTTTTTTGCTCCTTAATGCTGGCAATCTAGTATAAGTAACACTTGGAGGACATTAAGGTCAAATACATCTATCCCCCCCCAACAGAACAACTGGCTGCAGTCTGGCCCCCCCAGATGAAATGGTCTAGAACTGCCACTGCCTGCTTTGTTTTCTGGAGAGCATTCTGAGTGAATGAAGAGTCATCCAGACAGTCCTGTCAACTCTCCTCTGATCAGTCTTAGTAACCCCAAAGGCTGACCTCATGTGTAATAAACATTTGTACCCCACATTCGAGAATCTGGAACAATGTTCTGACCCTGTTCTTACGCTGACCCCCTAACTATTAATGGAGAAACAGCCGCCCGTTATGCAGCAGAAAACTTGCTGTGACTCACTGCAGATCCAGGAGCGGGATGAGCGCCGGAGGCAGGAAGAGGCAGAGAGGGAGCGCTATGAGGCCCAGCTGCAGGCTGAAATGAAGGCCTACAACCCCTGGGGAAAGGGAGGGGGCGGAGCACCCCTCAAAGACCACCAGGGGAACCTCCTCAGTACGGGAACCCCGTCCGCATCACTCCACATAACCCCCACAGGAGTAATCTGCATTAGTGGGGCTAATGTGTTTGGGAACTTTTTTTTTTCTTGTCCGTTCCATCATGCTCCTATGTGATTAATCTAGTCATATTTTACTGATACTCGTAACTATATTATACGATACTGCTAGTGGTTTCATTCATAAATCGGCCTGCTTATTTCAGTGCAATATATTTAAATGGATGTCAATTTAGTATAGACTTGGTATTGATGGCAATACTAGCTTTGCTACTTTGATATCAATCCAGTACTATAGTGGGCTTTCCATCTAGCTTGAGAAGGTAGCTCACACTAATGGCACGCATGGTGAAAGCTGGAAGAAGCAGGCTTGGCTGACTCTGGGCTTGTGTGTACCCAGCGGACTTGAAGCAGATGAACCGGTCCAACAAGGAGGCCTATATGAACCCAGGCTCTCGGGACCAGGGAGCAGCTGGACAGACAGCCAGGCACGAGCCGGATCCTCAAGGGCAGGATACGGCTCCCTCGGGGAATGGGGTCTCAGGTGGGGGGGAACTGGAAAGGCCCGCACTCTGCTCACACTCTGGGAGATGCTTCTTTGAAGGTCACAGCCTGCTGAAGCTCCTTCTCATTCGCCAGGTTGCTCCCATGCATCGCCCTTCGCCAGGGGCAACGTCTTTGCAGACATACCTACTCCACGGCAACTTCAGGAACAAGAGAGGTACAAGGATATCCTGAGACAGCAGGTTTGTGACATTCTGCTCCTTTAAGAGAGGTACAAGGACAGCCTGCCCCTTTAACCCCTGTGTTATTTTTGGGGCTGAAGTGACCCCAGTCCATTTTCAAAATAAGGATAAATTCTATAGAATCTAGAATTTAGAATGGAAGAAGTAAAATACACAAGGGTTAAGAAAGGTATAAGGACAACCTGAGACGGCAGGCTTGTGACATTCTTCCCCTTTAAGAGCTGAGTACTCAGATTGGGTAACTAAACAGGAAGTGCTTCATGCCATGTAAGAATTGTAAGGCTAGGATTGTGATCTCTGCTTCTGAACCTGGAGAACCAGCCAAACAGGAATCCTCTGTATTTTCATGGTTGGAGTCCATTTTTAATGAAATGATCATGCATGTCTTTATTTGTATCTATTGGTGACTTTTAAGCATATAACTCTAATATTCACAACTTTCCTGCTGCTTAGGCAGTGACTATTCTGTTGAAGAAAGCAGTGCAAATATCAGCTACAGTGTGCTCCCTTATGAATATTAGTGCACCTCCTAGCATCTCCTGGAAGCTCCTTTCTGAATAAAGGGTCCATGTTTGAGGGATGCTGGGTCATGAGGTGTCTGCACTGAGCATGTGCATCCTGTGGGGGGTGGGCCTCACAGATCCAGGAGAAGAGGCGCAGGGAGGAAGAGGAGCAAGAGCGTCTCCGGCTGGAGGACGAAAAGGAGGAGAGGCGGCTGGCCGAACAGAGAGCTCGCATCCAGCAGGAATATGAGGAGGAGCAGGAGAGGAGGAGGCGCAAAGAGCAGGAGGTGTGTGTAACTCTGTTTGACAACTCCTAACTAATCACTGTCACAGTGAGTCCTGGCTGATTAAATGCTCCTGGGGTTGTGTTCGTGCCCTCCTTGCATCACAGGACATAGTGCTATGCTGGGGTAACTGGGAGTGATTCACAGGTGCAGGGAGGAAAAAGGAGAGTGTCTGTGAGCATCTTGCTTTAATCAATTCCCCCCCGCCCTCCCGCCCTCCTGCCAGCACATGGCCAAAAACGAGGAGCTGGTCAGGCAGGCGGAGCAGCGACGCAGGGAGGCCGAGAGGAAGAAGCGTGAGGAGGAGGAGCGACTGAGTGCTGCGCTGAAGGAGCAGTATGAGCAGGAGAGGCAGGCTCGGCTGGAGGCGGTGCGAGGAGATTTTTCACTGCAGGCCTTAGCTTGAGGGCTTTGACTCACTTCTCCTTGGGTCCTGCATGGTCCCTCCTGACATCTGCCCTGGTTTTTACTACAGAAGGTCCACAGGGAGCCATCGCCACCCATCCCGACACTGCAGAACAAGCTGGCCAGTCAGCACACAGTACCACCGCCCTCCTCGGACACCCCCCGCTGCACATCTGTGCTGTCTGTGAGTGATGTGGTCTGGGGGCTCGCGGGGTAATATGTCATAATGAAAAGCAGCAACCAGCACGGGGTCAAGTGATACGGCCACGTGGTGGGGCACTGATCACTCGCTGAGGCTGACAAATTGAGAGTCACTGTGGCTGTGTGTGCAATTCTTCCCCAGGAGAGCTCTGCGCCTGCCCCACCCTCGCCACCGGTGCCTGCTCACAGAAACCAGCAGAGGGCAAAAGGTATTGTACCCCCACCTCCCCTACCATGCATGCCATTAGCTGCCATGCATCAGGGCCAATCCAAAGCAGAAGTAAACCTAAGTGGCTGCTTAAAGCCAAGTGGCCACCAGGGGGCACCTCCATCTGGTCAGTATGTCAGAATGAGAAGGAAGATGACACATGACAACTAGGTTATTCAAATTTCGATTAGGACCTCGAAAGGGGTTGGGCCGACCCTGCTCCCCCACACCAGCAGAGATGAGAACCTAGTGATTTATGGTTTTATTAGCTCTGTATCATGTGAGGAGCTCTGTTGTGCTGCACGTTTTAAACAATACTGAGATCCACCATCTGCCCCTGTCAGAGGAGCACGCCGGCGTCGTCAGGGATCTGTCGGCCCTGCGCAGAAAACTGCGCAGCAAGCAAAGAGTCTTGGAGGAGCACCTGCAGCAGTGTGCGCAGAGAGAGGATCTGGAGAGTCCCGGGAGCGTGCGGTATGCCGGGGCCCCTGGCAGGGTTATGTAGTAAGGGTCTGGCATGCGTAATGTATGGAGTGTCATGTGTAGGTATCTCAGCAGCTATCGTTCTCCCTTCAATAGCTCAGGTGGCAGGTAGAGTGGAGGACTGTAGAGGCGACTCTTAGTCGATTTTCTTAATCGCGATTAATTGCATAAACTGAGAGACTAATTGCATATTTAATAATTTTATTTGTTGAAAATACATCCGATTATGTTCACCTAAAGGAAAAAATATATTGCTGGTCAGATACATTAATACCTTATCAAAGAGAAGGCAACAGCTTGCTATTGATAAAATAATTGTTCAAGTACCAAAACATTAAATAACAGGATTTTTCTCCAGTGGATAATCTGTAACAGGCTTGACTCTGTATATGCATTAAATAAATGCAAAACTTTAACGACACACAAAATTAATATAAATAAGTACTATATCTGTTTTAGGGAGAGAAGAGAAAAGCAAGTTACAGTACAAAATTAAAAAACGTAAAACAAGGGAGAACGGCACGGGGAAAATAAGCTATAGACAGAGGTTACATTATACTGTTAGTGTCAGAGTCACTTCTGCATCAGGAAGCTGAACAATAACTAATTTCGAAATGCAGTCAGGCAGCATTATATTCTAGAAGTTTGCATTTATTCATAAAACACATGGCCAGAATAATTGTTAGACTTCATAACCTATACATGGATTTCAGACCAAAATTTCCATAAAATGTATTTTTTTTTAAATGAATTGAAGAAGCAGCAGAGACAATGTATGTATGTATGTATGTATGTGTGTGTGTGTGTGTGTGTGTGTGTGTGTGTGTGTGTGTGTGTGTGTGTGTGTG
>JAAGVU020000032.1:19878222-19902380 GCA_011763525.2 Mormyrus iriodes
GTGTGTTTGTGTGTGTGTGTGTGTATGTGTGTGTGTGTGTATGTGTGTATGTGTGTGTATGTATGTGTGTATGTATGTATGTGTGTATGTATGTATGTGTGTATGTATGTATGTGTGTATGTATGTATGTATGTGCTTTGTAGATCTACATATGAATACCTTTTTAAGGATGAAATTTGAAGACTCTAATGTGAGTTTTACGTACTATTCCCAACAGTGGAGTCAAATTCACCGTTTAAAAGATACATTTGTAATGTGTTATGTAATGAGCGATAAAAAGCCAAGGACTTCATTTGTTATTAAACGATTTGTCGCTTTCTTTTTTTTTTCCTCACTTTGCTGAGCGTCATAAATCAGCTGCATCAAACCAGGGTTCTCCTGCACGCATCGTCCAAATATGGCTTCCAGTCAGAAAGTAACTAAAGTAAAAGCCCGAAAAACATGAGGGGAGCAGATGAACAGTGTGGTACAGGAAACTGAAATGCATTTCCAGAGCCCTATCTTAGGCTGTGCCAGTGTGGCACACGATAAAAAAAACAAAAAAAACACATTATTTTAAAATTAATCGCATTCGTTAAAGCAGTACTGTGACAGCTCTAATTTTTATGTATGTACACACACACACACATACTATATGGACAAAAATGTATTGTGACACCTGGCCATTACACCTATAGGAACTTTTATGACGTCCCATTCTAAACCCATAGGCATCAATATGGAGCTGGTCCCCCCTTTGCAGCTATAACAGCTGCCACTCTTCTGGGAAGGGTTTCCACAAGATTTTGGAGTGTGTCTGTGGGAATTTTTGCCTATTCACCCAGAAGGGCATTTGTGAGGTCAGGCGCTGATGTTGGACGAGAAGGCCTGGCTCGCAATCTCTGTTCTAATTCATCCCAAAGGTGTTTGATGGGGTTGAGGTCAGGGCTCTGTGTGGGCCAGTCAAGGTCTTCCACACCAAATTGACCCAACCATGTCTTTATAGACCTTGCTTTGTGCACTGGGGCACAGTCATGCTGGAACAGAAAAGGGCCTTCCCCAGCACAAAGCTAAAAGTATAGATTTTGTGTGCGTGTAATTAATCAACCACTCAATGAATGAATTTGTTTGCTTGTTTTTATACACACACACAAATATAAATAATGAACACATGCATATTTTATGGAGTTATAATGCAGTTCATCAGATCAGAGGTATGGAGGAGGAAGCCCAGCAACAGAAGTGACCTTTATTTTGAAATCCCATTGGAACCACCACTGCCATCACTACAGTCTTCCATTCTTCCACCATATAGTCTTGGTAGAGGCTGCACTGTGATCCTTAAGTCGCTGGTTTGAATGCGGTTCAGAGGAGCATGAATATTTTGGAGGTGGTGTGTGGTGCAGCAGATTAGGACACCGTACCTGTGATCAGAAGGTCACCGACAGTGGCACTGTTGGGCTCCTGGGCGCGACCCCTAACCCTCCAGGGACTGTCTGACCCTGCTTTCTCAAAAAATGTATGTTGCTTGACAAGCATCTGCTAAATAAAACATAATGGCTAGTTGAAATGAGTCTCTACTCGGCTTATTTCTATATGCAGTTTCTGATCTGCCCCCACCTCCCCACTATACCCATCCTGCCGTTTAATGGTCATGCTGTAAGTGTTCATGCTATATCTTAAATTCAGGCTACATGCAGTGACATTTGCTTTTGGCCCTTTAGGTTAAGGGAGCGCCCCCCTGTGGACGTGTTTGACATGGCCCGCATGCGCCTGCAAGCTCCTGTCCGGAGGCCCATGAAGCTGCAGAACATCCATGATTTCAACCAGCTTAAGTCCAGAGGTACGTGTTCCAGTGCCTGGCAGGGAGGGGTGTCTGCGCAGTCAGAGAGGAGTCCCTAACACTCTGTGTGTTGGTACAGACGGCGAGAGTAGGGAAGAAGTGCGGCACAGGTACCCAGATCCCCCCACCGACGACCAGAGCATGGAGAGACCGCAGCAGGCCCTGCTGAGGGAGCGACAGCGCAGGGCGAGGAGGGCAGATGCCACAGGTAAGCTGGATCCCCGGAGGCACAGCAGGGGGCGCTCTCTCATCATGTCTGCCTCAATCTGCCCATCTGCCTCCGCAGGCTCCCGTGTTCCCCTGACTCAGCAGCCCGGCCTCCCCCTGGTGAGTCTTACTGAGCGCGCTCTCTGGGGCCCAGCTCTCTCCACACAATGGTGTTTAAAGCAGATTTATTTATTTTTCTTAATTCCTCCATCTCAGACAATGGGTTTCGCCACAGACGCCATGCAGGGGTCTCCCTTGCAATCACACAGCATGTTTCTCGGTGAGTCCTTGGGGGGGGAGGGGTAGAGAGGGTGGGTCTGGAACCATTGACAGGCCAGCACACCCCTGGGTAGGGAGGAAGAGCAGGGCAGGGCATGTGATTGGGTGGGTTTGGTCAGGAGCCCAGGTTTGATTGTCCTATTGCCTGCATTCACTGTGACATCACTCACTGTGCCCCTGACTGCAGAGCCCAATGAAGGCATAATGCCTGATCCGTATGAATGGGAACAGAACACCCCCAGTAGGCCACGAGAAGAGATGCATCTGGTCAAGCGAAGAGGAAGCGGAACCAGGAGGCCCGGAGGGGAGAGAAACCTGGAAGACTTTGCTTCTTTCCAGCAGGTGAGGAGTCTGAGTGCAACACAAGGTTGTCAGAGTCACACTCACTGGAGGAAGTAGCCACATTAATGGCCCTAGTACTACTCAGTCTTCATCCTCCCTCTTCTTGGACAAAAGAGCTTTTGAATACTACAGAAGTTAGTCCCAATGTTACCTGTGACGTGGGCGCTTGTCTCCAGGAGCCACGGACCTCTGGCAGGGCGGCTGGCCATCTGGACTCCAACACTCTGCGGTCTGGGACCAGCCTCAACATAGAGCAACTGAATGAGCAAAACCGGCAGAGGATGAAGGCGCTGGAGGAACTGCACCGCTGGGAGCTTGGTGGGTCTCCTGGCTGTGCCTCAAGTTGGTGGGGGGGTCTGAGCTGTCCATGCAGCCACAGTACAGTGACATGCCTGTCCTCTCCAGGTCTGAGCACACTGGCTGACGAGGGGGCTGACCTACCCCTACATGTCTCACAGTCCCCTCCAGACAGGCGCTTCTCCATGGATACGGTTGCCACGGAGCCCTGGCTGAGACCGGGCACCTCGGACACAGTGAAACGTCATGCCCAAAGCGGGATCGGCTTCCGGAAGCCCAGCCTGCCCACCTGGGAAGGTCCGTCCACCTACCATGGCTGAGGCCATACTGCACTTGATTTCTGTCCGTTACTCGTATTTAAATAGTAAAATGTATTTATTTTTAATGTGTGCTGTTAATTTTAAGAATTGTAAAAAATAAATAGTATTTTTAATTCTGTACCGTTTTGTTGGTGCTTTAAGGGTAAAGTTTGGCACAAAATTCAGTTGACACAAAAATTCATAAATTATCAAAATATCCTTCAGAGAAGCTCCAATTGGGAACTTCTACACAGATTATATGGAAAGCAATGGCAACTTTTAATTGCCATTCCTATTATTTACATTTATCACTATCAAAATGCAAATCTGAGGTAGTAGGGTTTGGACGGAGCCTCATTCAGAGTTAGATGTTGCTGGGAAGCATCTCCTTTAGTAGGATTTACCGGCCGGCAGGTAGGGCCCTTTTTAGCCAAGATGGACAGAATAAAAAGACCTTTCAGTATTTCACACAAATTGAACAGTTAAAACACAGGATTTTTAAACTCCCCAAAAATTGTGCATGAATGCAAAAAAAGGATTTTCATTTTTTATGGTCTGGGGTCCTTCTTCAGCTCTTATAAGTAGATTAAAAACATGTTCACATGTTACACAAGGTAAAGTTACTTAATAGATCTTATAAAATGAATACCCTATAGGTGATTCTACATGTTGTTAATTCTTAATGTATTTTAATGTGCTAAGATGTAAGGACACAGGACCCTGTTTAAACATTTGCCCAGTTTTAAGTCCGGAGTCCTGCATTAGTCAACTGAATGGAGTTTGATGCTACAACATGGCTTTAGTTTGACCAATTTTCAGTGGTTCCCATAAAGCCAGTTCTGTTTAGTTATTGTCAGTTTACACAGATCACTAAAAGGCACAGAGGACGCCAGACCGCGTAAACTTGTTGACAAAATGAACAAAACCCGGAGTTCAAAAACTTTATTGACCTGTTACCTGATTAGACTGTTGGATGATAACCAGTATTGTACAGAAAGATTTTCTGCTCCGCATAAAAAAAACTTTACATCGCTGTACCATATATATGTTGCCATTAGTCTCCGCTGAGACAAGGAATGCTTGGGACTCCTCCAGATCCAACACATCACCACAGAGACCGGAGCACACGAACATCCGTAACATCAACATGTCCACCACCCTCAAGCCTAGAAACTGCTCAGCTCTTAACATCTCGTACACAAATGGTAAAACCAGGACTGAACAGATTGGTAACAGTTTGGATGCAGTTTCAATTAATCTGCAGTGTTTTAGTTCCAGTTTCAAGAGGATCCCAGTCACTGGCTCCATCCCCATTTAAATAAAAGCCTGTACATATAAAACGGAATAAATTTTACTATCTCTTCATCAGTTAGCATCTTATAAACCGATTGCAAGGCTCAGCGGATACCCCGGCTGGCCTAGGGTTAAGTTAAGCATTCTCACAAACAAATTCCCCAGTGCATACTGTAAATAAACCAAGTGCAGCAAATTCAGTGGGAGAAAACAGAACCAAAAAAAAACAAAAACAAAAAAAAAATTATTGCAGGAACAATGTCTAGTGTTAGAAGATATGTACATTACAAAGCTGCATTTCCATAGCTAGTTATCTGAAGGGCTGTCGATGATTACATTAGCCTTCGGCTGTGCAAAAGAAATCAAGTCAAACATTACTTTCTATTATTTTGCTCTTTTCTGAATTTTTACTTTGAATCCATATCATTCTTCAGACAGCTGTAATGCCAGGAGGTGGGAAGGATGATTCAGTCTTTCCAAACACTAGGCTTCTGAACATTCAGAAAGTTAGAAAGTAAATGTAATAATTATTATAACCAACAGTACAATCCTGTGGAGTTTCGTTATCCTACTGTACAAGGCGAGGCCCAAATTCCAGTGATAGACTGTGGTCAGCTGGCCACGCTGGGGGGGGGGGGGGTTGAATCAGCAGCAGATATGTGCAGAACAGACGACCCCCAAAGACCTTCCAGTACCGTTAGTGGGGTCTGCTGTGGAACTGCTGCCTGAATGGGGGTGGGGGGTGGGTGGTTCACATCAATTCAAAACATCCCTGACATCCTAGAGGATGGGGACTTGACAGACCGTTAAGGAGGGGGGATGAGGGACAGGGCAGACCGGAGCCCTGCCCCTGCCACACACCCACATTCTCCTGCGCGCCGGCGTCAGAAGGGTGCTCACAGGCTGCCCACCGCCGGCTCCTGCATGGAGGGCTGCGAGATGTTGAAGACGATGCCGATCCGCAGGTAGAATTTGCGCAGCGCGGCCCGAAGCTCCGGGATCAGGTCAAACTGCATGATCTCGCAGAGCAGCGGGTAGTACCTGGAGGCGTGGGCCCGGAACTGCAGTGGGGAGAGTGATAAGCATGTCTGTCCCCAGGCTGAGCGTCACGAGGAGTTAACGAGCTGACAGCTGTCATTAAAATGTTTCCCGAGCCGGTCCATGTTTTTGCTCCATCCCAGCTACCTGCCAGACAGTCCACATTTTCACTCCCTCCAAGTTCCCCGTAGGCAAAACTGTGGACTGTCTGTAGGTCCCCAAGGATTGGATTGGGAACCACTGATGTGACATCATAAAGAACATCAAGAGGCCAGAGTTCAAAGATCCGAGCAAGATAGCAAACACTGTCAGGTGGAGAGCAGCCCCCCCCCCCCCAACTTTCAAATGACTTGGGTTAAAGGTTGTATAAAAACAGCCTGTAAAGTATTAACTACGCAGAGACCAAGCAGCCGGCTGACTCACCCTGTCGTCGCTGATCTTCAGCACCTTAGTGAGGAAGAGGAGGAGCAGGTTCGTCCAGGCCTCACGGTGGCTCTCCGACGTCAGGGTCAGGAAGTAGCCAATAGCCTCACTGCATATGCTGCAGGACAGCACAGACGGCATCACTACCAGGACAGATGTGTAACGTGACCTCTGACCCGCACCACCCGAATATGTGCAGACGAATAATGACAATCTGTGCGTGTGAGTGCTGCAGTGAAGGAGGGGGGGTTTTGACTATGACTCTTTACATTCAACTTTCCCAAAACTGTCAATGTGCAGCCACAACCCTAACCCTAACCCCTAACCCTAACCCCTAACCAAAGGCTGGAGAGCAGCCTTTTCCCTTCCTGGTCCCTCTCTGAGAAGCAAAGCCCAGTGACTCTGCCATGAGCAAATCTGAAAGAGTTGCCACCTCACTTTCTAGAATGATCTGAGTGGAAGCCTCACAGTCATGGGGTGCTAAGAATCCCCGAGAGTGAAGTACTGTGACCATAGAAGTAACCCCCTCAGAGTAATGGAGTGCGCATCCACACTGTGTGATGAAGTCACGAATTGAAAGCTGAGGATGCAAAACAGTGCTGCTTCACTTATACACTGCAAAAAACACGGGAAAATCGTTACTCCATGTGCCAGAGAAGATTATGGGAATCTCATTAAAGAGTAGAAATAATGATGAAAAATAGTAGTCAAAAAACGAAATATTTAACAAGGGTGCATCAGGGGGACAGGGGGTCAGAGATTTGGAACAGGGAAACAGGCCCATGACTGGGGGCCCGGACCCGGGGGCCCATCTCCCTTACTTAAGCAGTCTCCTCTGCACCTCCTCCCAGGCGGGCCGCCGGCTCTCATCTGTATACATGCGGAACAGGATGCGCAGGCTGCAGGCCAGGCTGCTGGTCTCCTGCTTCAGCAGGTTGGGCTTCGACTTCCCCTTGAAGCCTGCAATGTAACCACACACACGCAGGTACTCGTCACAGCCCGCAGAGGGTGACCTAGGTCACACACGTGAAGCTCGGCCACAGGCCATCGCCACCCACCCGCCTTCCACAGAGCCGTCCGCTGCTCGTGGTTGGAGTTGAAGGCCTTGGCAAAGCGGTGAGACTCCAGTAGGCAGTCCAGCAGCTTGAAGAGCTGATCTGAGGTCAGGTAGCGGTACACGCCCTGGTCCTGTGTGTCCACATGGACGTCAGCGTCCAGCGAGTCCCTCTGAGGAGGGAGAAACATGAGTGATGCAAGCTGGGAGCCATCTCAGGAAAACAACAAACTGTAAAGCTCAGAGGGATGACAGTGTGCTACATCATTAGTATGTTAGCAGTGAGCCTGTGGCTCAGTGGGCAAAGCCTTTATCCCTGTGATCAGTAGGTTGTCATTTCAAGTCTGGCTTAAACAGAATGGCCAAGTCTTTGGGCCCTTGAGCAAAGCCCTTAACGCCCAGCTCCATGGGCACCGCTGCAGGTGGCTGCCCTTCACTGCCAAGCTTGCACTCACATACATAGGTGTTTGTGTGTCATGGAGAGGAAGATGGGGTAGGTGAACAGAAAATTTCCCCACAGGGAACAATAACAGCGTAGTCATTATTATTATTATGATTATTATTATTATTATTATTATTACCATCACCACCATCATTAATAATAATAATAATAATAATAATATTGTCTACCTGGGTAAGTGAGCTCTGATGCAGAGTTGGGACAATGTTTTGTTTATGGTACAACAAAACCCTACATGGTCCATAACTGGTTCTGATCCCGAGGTGGTTGTGAGGATCATCACCTGAGCTGCTGCAAAGTTCTCCGCGTCCTCCTTCTTGCTGGTGGCAGGGAAAAAGATGATGTTGTCGATGGTCTGGATGAGCTCAAGTTGCACCACGCACTTGATGAGGAGTGAGGAGAACAGCTTCTGCTCCTGGAACTCTGTCAGAGGCGGCACACAGGACAGTGGGGGACACCCCGCGTGAAGCTGGCGCAGCGATGCTCAGGGCCCGACCTCTGCTCACCCCACACTGCTTCAGGTGCCTCAGGTTACTCACTTGTTGGGGTCCTGGCTCTGGGGCCGTCGTCATAAGGGCCTGATCCCACACTGAATTGACTTTGCCGCCGGGTGTCCAGGGACATCTTCTCCACGCTACCAATGGACTGCTGGTCCTCAGCACGTGCCTGGATGTCCAGGGACTTTTGGGAAATGGAGTCCTGAGGGCACAGGGTACAGGTCACAAGCTTTATGACATTTAATCAGCATTTGTTACCATGGAACTGCTTCTACCATCTGCATTAAATGTGTGACTGAAATTGCCAAAAATAAATGAAGCGTGGCTAGTATACTTTACAGGACAGTGCAGTGAGCAGCACAGTCAGGGTTGGGGGTTCGAGTCCCACCCCTGCTATGTGTATACAGTTTGCTTGTTTGCCTCGTGTTATGCGGTCTTTCCTCCCAAAATCCAAAGACAACAGTTAAGCCAAATGGCACTTCTAAACTGCGTCCCATCCACAGTGTTTCCATGCTGCATACTGCTAGGGATAGACTCCAGGCCCCCTGCCAGACCATACTGGGAAAGTGGTGGGGGATGGATGGAAATATACATGACAAATGATTAAAAACACAGTTAAAAAGCTATTCATGCTTCACTTTTCAGAAAGACATTTTCTGATGGTGTTCACTTTCTTACTGCTTGACTTAAAACTGCCCATGGAAATTTCTGGAATGGTACGATCTGTGCAGGAGACACTGGCACAGCATTCTGAGTGTGGAAATGTGCTCGATGCAAACAAGCCAGACGACAAAGGGACACTTTATGTACCAGCTGCTTGTCATGCCCTTCCAATTGTGAGACCGCTTCACCGTCGCCCCCTGCTGGTCTCCAGGTGAGCAGTCTGAAAGCAGATGTGCAGTGAACACAGAGCCCAGTTAGGAAGAACCAACCCCCCAACTTAAGGAGAAAAAAAAAAAAAGTCATCTTACGTGCTTGGAATGGTGGTCTTGAAGATGTCCAGCATACAGTTGCAGGTTTTGTCCCAGGTTTCAGGTGTGAACTTCTCCCCGTTCAGAATGACCACGTTTTCTAGGCAGTTGGTGCCTGACCGTGCCAGCTGCTCATTATCTAATGAGAGGGAGGGATGTTAGGGGATTCTGAATGCTCCTATTGGACAGGAGAGCTGTACCTCAGGCTTGTCACATACTCACCTTGCTGCACACACCAGTACAGCTGAGAGAGAATGTCGTCCAGGAGGACATCATTGAGTGACTCAAAGTACTGAGTGAAGACATCGCATATTGCGTAGAGGGCGTGGTTACAGGTGGTGGTCATCCACTCGGCTTTCTGTGATCATACAAAGACAGGGGGTCCACAAGTGCATCTCTAGACCAAACGTCTTGTACTAGGAACTTGGACCTCTGGGGCTTTCTTTAATCCCGCAGTCAAATTCACCTCAGTCTGCTGCTCCGGCAGCTTCATGTTGTCAAAAATCCTGAAGACAATCCGGAAGAGGTCCTGCCACCAGTGCTTCTCGAAGGTGTGACCATATGTCTTCATGACCTCAAACATCACCGTCAGGCCCCTATGATGCAGCCAGAGAACTTGTACCTTTGCCTGTTCTAACACTTATCCATCCGACTGGACAGGTTGTTACTATGATGCCTGAGCACAGACGGGACAGGGAACTCACCTGGTCCGCACATCCAGCTTGCACCTATTTATGATGCAAGAGAGCTCAAACAGGATGGGAAACCAGCCCCGCACCCATACACGGTCCTCTGGAGCCACGTTCATGTCATCACTGGTGTAGTCTTTGAAGGCCTGTCAGAGGTAAGACAGAAGAAAACGGCACGAGGGCGCCGGAAAGACCATGAGCCCCGGCAGAGTTGGCTGTAGTGGCTGTACTGAGCCGCCTCATTTTACGAGCCTCATGGTCCCTCATTCCAGGTGTATCTGAGTTGTACCCAGATTGCTGTATTCTACAAGCAGGCTCACTGGATGGCCACTCTGTCTTTTACTGTGGTGACAAGGCAATAACGCCAACTGAAGAAGCACAAGGGTTGCTGACCTGCGGCCGCTCGGACACGTATTTGGCGCAGTGCCGGATCAGGCGGATGGCCTCCATGCTGGTGTCGGGGAAGGAGGCGTTGCACGCAAATTCTGACAGGCACTTCACCGCATCCTGGAAAGAGTCTATGGTGGCTGGAAAGTGCTTCTCAAAGACATTCGCTAGAAGAAACGGGACACAAAATAAGCAGGTTAGGGCCACCATGGCTGATGGAGTGCTGTAGTGTAACAGAGGAGAACCTCAGGTCATTCATCTGAGGAAACTCTGCCTGGGGGCTACATCCAAGAACATCCTCTGAACTGTCATTCTTCACTGAGCGACGAACACTGCCACAGCTAGACGGTGACGTCTGTCTGGGCTTGAAGCCATCGCCGCCGATATGGACATCCTGCCGCAGAGACTCACTGACAATGTGGCCGGTGGTCTGGAAGGCCAGCTCCACTATGCTCTCGTCCTGATCGGAGGCAGCCAGGTGGAACACGGAGAAGATGTTCTTCCAGCCGGAGCGGATATTGCCCGCCTGGGAGTTCACCATCTGGGCGATGCACCTCACCACCATGTCCCGGATGGTGGGCGACCTGTGTAAACGACACCGGCCTCCCATTGGTACAGCTCTGCCTCGGAGTCTGCTGGCGTGGGATTGCCAACTTTCAGCCTCAGATGAGCGGTTTGTGTTGATTTTGGAGTGTGATTCCTACCGCCCGGTTGGGAACAGCCTTGGGGTTTTACCACATTCATTTGCTTGGTGCAGCCTCCTTGCTGGGGTTCACAGTGAAAACTGCTTTACACAGGAAAAGTGAGGCAGCTCTATCCTCTATAATAACCAAGTATGAGGCCCAAGTATGTGGGAGGGGCAAACCCATCTTTTTAAGCTGTTCTTAAATGCTGGGAGTCACACGGTACCTACTAATTGACTTTATTAGAACTGCTTTGCAGACAGTAGCCTATGCTTTGGATGGTAATGCCTAAAAAAAGAGCACACAGTGAACATGAACGTGACCTGAACCGGTCAAGTGTGCTCAGGTTCTCACTCTACACTGAAAACTTCAGTGCTCCCCTGAACGCACCATTTCCAAAAGTAATTCAGACAACTATGCAAGCTGAAAAGAGATTTGAAACCCTGGTAACACAGTGGAAGAGGGGCCCCCTTAGGGGTCTCATTCATTGTAATTGTTGCTCTGTGCCCTACATTTACTCCAACTGGTGGTTCAAGCAGCAGCTCCTATTCCTCTAGGGCAGCGTTTCTCAACCCAATCCTCTGCGACTCCACAGAGTATCCACATTTTTGCTCCCTCCCAGCTCCCATGATTGGCTGGGAGCTGAGAAGGAGCAAAAAGGAGGACTGTCTGGGGGTCCCTGCGGACTGGGTTGGGAAACGCTGCCCTATTGAGACCAGAGAGATTTGGCAAAAACAGAGCTGCCCAGACGGTACTGTTCTCATTAGACAAATTTACAAGACTAAACCATGTACCAGATGGTAGTGCAACAGGCTTTCTTCTTCTGTAAACATACAGTGCATATGGTTTGTCAGGTATACTCTGACCTGTTCTTCTTCATGATGTGTTCGAACGGCCTCAGGAAGTCCTTCTGGAATCTGAAGTTCGCCAGTTCTCCCTTCTCTAAGAACTTCATCGACAGCTGCCGCAGAGAGTCCACAGCAAAGATGGCCACGTCCTCGTTAGTACTGCAGCCCACCTGACGTGTAAACACATGGATTACACCTTACCCTCTCTCCAAACTGCAACCGTACCTTTTATCCAAAACAGTAGGGCAACTGGATTCATTCATTTTCACTGATGACAACTCAAGTTATGGACACCAAGACAGCCCCTATATGTGCATCAAAATCCAGCCTTTGACCACTGGGCAACCTGCTGACCCTCCAGCAGGAGATAGAAGCACTCACCTTGTTAAAATGGTCTCCTATGACCTCCCATATCCTGGACCACTGCAGTCTGATACGGCCCATATTGTAGTAGGAGATCTCCACGATCTTCTGAAGGCTAAACATGCGAGGGTGGGTCGGGGATGCCAGCTCATCCATGGATACAGCGCACAGCCATCTAACGAAATCCACTGCGAAGCACCATTTTACACATCCCGAGTCAGTCAATGTGCTCTGGCCTTGAACTCAAAACACAGTTTCACACCACATGCAGAATATGCAGAACTCAGCCATAAGACACAGACATGCTTGAGTACTTACCCACTGCATTGCCGTCCAAACGGGTGGAACCGGTGAAGATCCTGAAGGGAAAAAACCCCACAGATGGTCAGTGGACGTAGAACCAGAAGAGTCAAGAAGCAGAATGATCAAAATGATTCAGACAGGTTGTAAGCGACCTGCTGAATCCATTCCGAGGACACCAGTACCGTACCTGTCTACGGCCACTACCACGCTCTGCGAGCTGGTTTCCCCGATGGACTCTTGAATGCTGGCTATCTGCTTGCGGTCCACAGTGCCACTGACTGCACCACGAAGAGCAGAAACGGAGAATGTGAGCGTGCCGCTACCATCAGCCAGCCATTCAGCAGCCAATCACAGCCGGCGGAGTTGATAATTATGGGTTGGAAGTGGCCACTTTAGCAGACGCAGGAGTCCCCTTGAAACGCTCTTGGTCTATAAAACTAGAAAAGCAGTGTGTGGAGAGTAAAACAGCACATTTCTCTGCGTCCGACAGACTCACCCAGGCCCAGGTACTCATCGGATGTCTGTTCCTTGGTCCCGGTAACGATGCCCTCCTTACCCCTGACCGTCCCTGAGATGTAGCGCGCTTTCACACCCGTGCCAATGAGTTGGGCCAGTTCCAGCTGGCTGATGCACTTAAGGATCTGCGGGGGGGCACAGCAGAAGGAATCTTGCTGGCTGTGTCAACACCCTTCTGCTCACTCTTACCTCTCCAGGGACGTTTCTATTCTCAAAGATCATCCTATTCTACATTATGTTTCGAACTTCCAGTACTATTATCTGCAGGAAGGCAGTCAAAGTCCCCAAGAAAACTGTCCCTTAATGCTAACCGGAGAAGCAGTGAGCTACAGCTACAGGGCGCCCTGCAGGCTTCATGCACCAGCAAGCTCACCTCAGCTACAGGGCACCCTGCGGGCTTCACGCACCAGCAAGCTCACCTCAGCTACAGGGCGCCCTGCGGGCTTCGCGCACCAGCAAACTCACCTCAGCTACAGGGCGCCCTGCGGCCTTCACACACCGGCAAGCTCACCTCAGCTACAGGGCGCCCTGCAGGCTTCACGCATCGGCAAGCTCACCTCAGCTACAGGGTGCCCTGCAGGCTTCACGCATCAGCAAGCTCACCTCAGCTACAGGGCGCCCTGTGGGCTTCACACACCAGCAAGCTCACCTCAGCTACAGGGTGCCCTGCGAACATTACACACCAGAAAACTCACCTCATGCCAGGAGTTGCCCAGGTAGTTACCATCCGTCTGTGCCACGGTGATGAGGGTCTTGATGGTGTCAATGTTCTTCTGCTTCATCTCGGTGATGCCTGAGCTGGCTGTCAGCAGGGTGAACCGTGCCAGGGCCTGGACGTACGCATCACGCTCCAGCTGCCAGCCAGTCGTCGAGAGAGTGGAGTCAGGGAAGGGCTTCTCAAATTGGACATTTTAACCACACCAGTGGCTCAAACATGCCATCATCCATCAATTTACTGGACTACTAGGGTCAAGGTTACTAGGGTCAAAATAAAGTTGATTAAAGTTGAATACTTTTAGAACTTTAACACACTGACTAAACCTTAAGTCAATCCTTACATTACGTTAGGCCTGGAATAAGCCTTTGATTCTGATGGATATTCAAGGGCGCCGTACCTGGATAGCAAAGATGCAGGCTATCCGGATAGCACAGCGGATTCCCTCCAGGCACAGGGATGCGACCTCGGTGTCGTCACAGTCCTGCAACCCCACACTAAATGCAGCCAAGAAGGGCGTCCATGCCAGCTGCAGGGAGAACGAACATGAGTCGGCTTCCAATTGGGACCATGTGGGGAAACTGGGGATGCTTCCAATGTGACTAAAATTAGGGGCTGTGATCACCAGATACATGTGACTGATGCAATACACTTTTAATTTTACCGATTAAAATTAAATTAAAAAACAACAAATAATATCAGTATTAGTATCAGTATTAGTAATAAAACTTAACCACAAGATCAGATACCGGCTAATGCTCTCCAGGCGCGAGACGGTGTCTTACCTTGAATACAAACCTAAGATGACCCAGGAACAGGGCTCTGCCTTAAATATGGATGTGCTTTGCAGTGGGAGTGGAGTCTACTTTAAAGATGGGCCTCAAGTGATCTGGAGGACGGGGCTTTAACTTTAAACATGGCCTTGAAGTGATCTGGAGGGCGGGGCCTTAACTTTAAAAATGGGCCTGAAGTGATCTGGAGGGCGGGACCTTAACTTTAAAAATGGGCCTGAAGTGATCTGGAGGGCGGGGCCTTAAATTTAAACATGGCCGTGAAGTGATGTGGAGGGTGGGGCCTTACCTTAAACATTGGCCTGACATGCTCCAAGTGGGTGGCACTGGTAAAGGGTGCCTGCACATGGCTCACGGCCTCCATCAGGGCCTTGGCCGTCTTGGCCATCTGCTCCATCTCCAGATTATAGAGGAGTCGTCTCTGTTTTTCACTAGCCACGCCTACAGGGGAGAAGAACCAATGACAGGGTGATACCACACGCAGAAGAGCCAATGACAGGGTGACACAAACACACTCCCATTCAAATGAGAACACTACAAAAACAGTAAATGACAGCAAAAAATCTTGAGGGCCACTTTAAGAACTGGCTCACTGCACTGTTGATGGTGGTGATGCACTTACTCTGCTTGTTAGATTTAATAGTTAACTCCTTCGTTTCCTTCATGGAAATCTTCTTGCCAGCGATTTCATCGTAAATGGCAGAGAGGTATTCCTCAGGTAAATCCTTGCTGTCGTTGATGCCCCTGTTCATCTTAATGTACTGCTCTTTAGTCATCTTATTCTTCACCTGCAAGCAAAGGAAAAGCACGTTCTGAATCCCAGTCCATGTGTCTAATGTGTGTCTGCAAGTTTTAAACTCCTTCCGAGTCTAGCCCATGTGACTGCAGCTACGTCTAGTTTTGTTTTTGGATGGTGGTCTGGAGGCCCGAATGATTTACACCTCTGTTTACACTGTCTACACCACACATGAACAATCACACCGATACGCAATACCTTTCGGAGAAATTGAACACGCTCCCCGCTGACCCACCTGCGGACTGTGAAGATCTGTCGTCAACATGATGATGGAGTAAGCCAGGACATAGGCTGTGTCCGCACTGGCGAACAGAGTTTGCCTGTCAGGAAAGAGAAACAGAGTTGAGCTCTACAGATTACAACTGAGAAATGAGCAAAACGCCAGGCAAGAAACGGCACCTGGACAGGACGGAACACCTACCCCTGGTTGCACTCCAAATATCTAGCAGCAAATTTCTCCATGAGACGGTCGATCTTCTGTGCCTCCCCCGGGAGGCGAAAACCCTCCAGGAACATGCGCAGGGCTGAGACAAAGTCCTTGCCTTGGAAATCCATTTGGTCGACGTACGCGTACATCACCTCTTTGTTAAAACGGTCGTTGTCCCCTAGGAACTCGCCTACCTGAGTCTGAGAGCGAGATGAGTTTCAGGTGAGAGATCTGACATAAGTCATGTGGAAATCTAGTACATTAAGTAAAAATAAACTTAAGTTTCCAGCACCCCCCACCCCCACAATGAGAGACAAGGATTTGCTCTATGCATAAATGTCTGAGGGTCTTACAGAGTCCAGCCTTTCCTCCTGATGCAGAAATTGGGCGATGTCCTCTGAAGTGGTTCCCAGCATGCCCTGCTCCTGCAGGTACTGAATGCCCCTCTTTGGTTTCTTGTTGAACCTGTGAGAAGTGGAGGAGAGGAAGGCTTGGCTATCAGAATGTGTACAGCAAATTGTCCCCACCGCAGACACTCGGGGTGGGGTGCGGGACTCACAGGTCAATGCCCTGCTCGATGATCTCCTTCTGCTGCTTGAGGACCTCAAACTGCTCAGGGTTGTCCGTGCCAGACATCTGCGTGCTGTAGCTGCCAATCCCCGAAGAGGCCGTTGAGTCCAGGGAGTTGATGCTCCCGTAGCGGTGCATGGTCTCTGAGGGCTTCGTCTCTGTGCTCTCCTGCTCCGACGGCCTCTCCTGGCCTGCAGGTACAAGCCGACGGACAGCAGAAAAGAGGGCAGGTTGTGTCAAACCTTCCATGCTGGCTCAACGCGGTCACATATTTCCAGGAGCCCCGAAGCAGTGTCCCTCCCCGCATAATATATGATAAAATATGACACTTTGCACCGTAGGGGCAAACTGCGCTGGGCCAGTCCACCCTACAGGCCATTCCATTTTAAAGGAACAAAGGGGGAGGTCAGGAAGAAGTTACAGTTTGCCCACTACCTGAATAACAAACTAACAGTAGACAGCATGGCATTTTTACACGGTGCTGACAGGACACAGAAGCAGAGATAAAATACCAAGGAAGCCACATATACAGAGCACCAAAAAGCAAAAAGAGAGGCAGTGACAGCTCTTGCAACTCAGCATCGGCCTTGAGCCATCTCAGACCCATCACCAAGCAAAACAACCCTTAAACACCGTCTCTATGGTAACAGGCCTCTACCCACAGCATGTTAGCATTACCTGTTTTTCCTGCAGAAGTCAGGCCAGGATGCAAGGGGACAGTGGACAATGAGGGAGTAGAATTAAAGGCAGTGGGAGGTTCGCTAACCCTGGAAGAGGAGCTCTAATGACAGCCCCGAGTAACACCTGTTAGTACTGAAGGAAGGTTCTGTAGTCAGCAGTGAGAGAGCGGGGCCAGTATCGAAGGAAGGTTCTGCAGTCAGCAGTGAGAGAGCGGGGTCAGTACCGAAGGAAGGTTCTGCAGTCAGCAGTGAGAGAGCGGGGTCAGTACCGAAGGAAGGTTCCGCAGTCAGCAGTGAGAGAGCAGGCTGAGTACCGAAGGAAAGTTTTGCAGTCAGCAGTGAGAGAGCGGGGTCAGTACCGAAGGAAGGTTCTGTAGTCAGTAGTGAGAGAGCACAGTCAGTACCGAAGGAAGGTTCTGTAGTCAGTAGTGAGAGAACGCGGTCAGTACCGAAGGAAGGTTCTGTAATCAGTAGTGAGAGAGCACGGTCAGTACCGAAAGAAAGTTCTGTAATCAGGAGTGAGAGAGCACGGTCAGTACTGAAGGAAGGTTCTGTAGTCAGTAGTGAGAGAACGCAGTCAGTACCGAAGGAAGGTTCTGCAGTCAGCAGTGAGACAGCAGGGTCAGTAGTGAAGGAACGTTCTGCAGTCAGCAGTTAGAGAATGGGGTCAGTACCGAAGGAAGGTTCTGCAGTCAGCAGTGAGAGAGCACAGTCAGTACTGAATTAGCTCTGGAGAGGGAATTACAGTTCCTTGACTGTAGCCTCTAGCTGACTAACTCCTCTGAAGCTTCATGCAAATTAGCCCAGACATCTTGGAGCTTAGAGTTCTGCCGATGTACACATATGTTCGGCAAAAACATTGAGTCCTACTGGGACAGGAAAAGTCCTCTTCAATGAAGAAACACTATAGATGCATCCAGGTGTTCCTTTAAAAAATTCCATTTTGCTCTGATCTGGATGGAGTATGCAGCATCTGATCAGGCGGGCAGGCCACCATCCCAGGCTGCACCAGGACACGGAGGGGGCGCAGGGGAGCCTTACCGAGGCTGGTCTGAGAGTTGGGGTTGACGTATTGGTCCTTACTCCACTCCACCATGCACTTGAGGATGGACACCAGGCACTCCAGGCCCTTCTTCCGCAGACTGAGCTCCTGCGACACATGGTGGCGCTCTTGTTTACATATACAGACAGCTACAGTTGTTTACTGTAGATCCACTAGCAACCCAGGATAGGTTAAACTACCTGCAACTAAATCCATCCATCCATCCATCCATTTTCTGTATCCGCTTATCCCATTTTGGGGTCATGGGGGGTCCGGAGCCTATCCCAGAGGCTACGGGCGCAAGGCAGGGAACAGCCCAGGATGGGGCGCCAATCCATCGCAGGGCACACTCCTACACCATTTACAAACACATGCACATCTACGGGCGATTTGGCAACTCCAATTAGCCTCAGCATGTTTTTGGACTGCGGGGGGGAAACCGGAGTACCCGGAGGAAATCCCACAACGACACGGGGAGAACATGGAAACTCCATACACATGGAACCCAGGCAGAGGTGTGAACCCTGGCCCCAGAGGTGTGAGGCGACAGTGCTAACCACTGCACCACCACGCCGCCCCCCAACTAAATCTACATGGTTTATTACCCATAAAACAGGTATTTGAATCCATAGAGAGTTATTCTTATACCAGTTAGCAGACACTTCTGAGTATGTCCTAAATGTAGATAGTGCATGTCCCTCACATGAGCAGTGCAGGTGGAATCAGAGATTGTGTGAGCTCTCACCTGGACGGGGGTCATCCCCAGCTCGTGTCCGGCCCGGCCCTGTGCGATCTTCGAAAGGTCATTTACCAGCCTTTCAAATATGTTAGCAGCATTCAAGTCACAGTCGTAGTTCACATAAATGTCGACCACACTCTGGGCATCTACCAAAAGAGACAGACAGACAGAGGTCAGAATGAAGAAAAACACAGGTTGACAGACAGAGAGGGCAGGACAGCTTCCAGCGAGATTTTGAAGACGCCCATCTCACTCACCAGCACATATTCTGGTCAGGGTCTGAATGACCATCCATTTGTGGTCGAAGGAACTAGTGGAGGTTTCCAGGATATAGAGAAAAATCTCCTTGAAAAACACCTACATTAATACAAGGGGCGGAAACAGAGAATCACTATCATCACATGTAGAAGCAACAGGACTTCACAAAACATCAGACTAGACATTACAAAGAATGACTGCAAATATACAGTATTATCTTCCAATAAAGCACAGATTTACATTCACATTCTATTAATTTATCTGACACTTTAATCCAAAGAGACTTAAAGTAAAGGGGTTTCAATTTTGTGTGTGGTCCCTGGGACTTGAACCCACAACCTTTGCCTTGGCAGTGCAAGGTTCTACTTCTTGAGCTATAGAGATTGACCCCATAGTAAAATGTGATGGGCATTACAAATGTTAAAAATATGCTGATAAACATTGGCAAAGAGCAACAGTGAATACAGAGCAGCTAATGTAGAAGCTAACGATCCAAGAGGAAACGTGAAACTACATTTTGGTACTGACACTAAAAACACAAGTCTAGCCACAAAGAGCAGGGCCACCTCGATCTGCATCTTTAGATGAGTCTTGAAGTTGGACAGCAGCGTAAGGAAGATGGAGAGCGAGAGCTCGAAGACCTCCGGGACGGAAGAGACACCATTCTTGGACAGTGCCACGCACAGGTACTGCTTGATGGCATTGATGAACATCTCATTGGTCTTGAAGATGGGGCCTGCATTCTGCAGGATGGACAGGAGCAGCTGGAGGGACAGGACCTTGGAGCGGAGCTCGTGAGACCTATGGGGGGGGGGCAGATGGTGTCAGCATCATCAGATGGGAACGACGACCTGCTGCCCACCCTATCACGACCCCTGACCCCCAGATGGAGGAAGTAGCCAGTCAGGGAGTGAGTTAAGCTTGCTATACCTATTACAAGAGTGAGTTAAGGAAGAGACAGCCTACCCACAGTGAACAGCACTATGTTCAGCTTACTAATACCTGCAGATCCCTCACAGCCAGTGACTGAGGGCCAGGCAGGCTGATCTAGCCATGCTAATAGTCTGAGTCAATAAGTGGGATCTGAGAAGACGCAGTCAGTGAATTAGCTCATGTAAGCTCACGAGCAGTTTAGCCCACTCAGCAGGAGAATGTGTGTATATGTGTGTGTGTGTGTGTGTGTGTGTGTGTGTGTGTGTGTGTGTGTCTCTCCGACTACTTCGAGAAAGCCTCTGGCTGAGGGCTGAAAAGTCCATCGTGGTGCACCAGACATCAAAGGGAACCTGACCTCACTAAGGCCAGACAGCCAGAAGCAGTGCCTGAAGGACCTTGGTAAATGCCAAACTCGGGTTCAAGCAGTGACGCCAAGGACAGGCGCAAGAGCCTGCCGTATCTTCAACCAAAAAATCCACACAGAAAAATTCTGCCCAGGCCTGACCGCTTTTACCAATCTGGCGAAGGGTGGCCCATTTCATGACATCAATGGAGGACACATCACAATCTTTTCAAAATGGTCAACCTAAAACAACCAGGAGCACATCTTCCGAGAAACCCATGCGTGGTTAATGTCACACGGCGCTTCAGTGCCTTTGACAGAACTGCTCTGCTCGTTTTTGGGGTAAGAGGTTAAACAGCCACCCAGAGGCCGGGTTTGGCATCGGGACGGCGGTGCCCCAGAGTATCCGAGGGAACGCTGTTTACTTTGGATCGGGCGGACCATCTGAGAGAGGCTTCATGGACAGCTTGCAGAGGGACCGGAAAACCAGGAAGGCATCCTTCTGCAGGATGTGGGAGAACTTAGCACCTGGGGAGGGGCCGCTGGCAGCGCCGGATTCCTGTAGACCAGACACATGGTTTATAGTTATTTTGTAGTTCGTTAAGAACGTATCCAGAACAAATTATCGAAATAATGATTCCCACCCAACAAGAGGGAAGGACCCGTGTGGAAAGCGTCAGTGCGGAGCGGCGTACCTGAGTGTCGGTGGAGGAGACAGACAGCCTGTCGTCAGGCAGGGACGGCGTGAAGCTGGCCGAGATGGGCGTGCCGGGGATGCCATTGGCGTGGATGATATCGCTGTCACTCCCCAGCCCCACCTCCTCCTCCAGGGAGTTGGGCGCCCCCTCCACACTCTCCGTGCCGTCTGCGTTCTCCCTGGAATCTGCCAGTGGGGAGACGGCTTCGTTTAGCATAAACGTCTTCCTCGTCGCCATCAACATCATCATCAGTCTGCCACCATACCAGCAGGCTGCGTTCACACACTGTATCCGCAGCCTGCCAAACACCTTCAACCACGACAGACACAACCCAGAGGCCTCAGAAGGCAGCAGCATGGGAGGCTGGGAAATCCCGGCTTGGCTGTCCGTTACGGGTGTCGCTTGGCTCTGCTCTGTTAAAGACAGCCAGTGGGGGATTTCACTGGTGCTCACAGTGGCCCGATGGGATGAGACATACAAACCCTGAGGACGTACCTGCGGTGACGGTGCTGACAACCTCCTGCAGGATGCTCTGCACAATCTCCTGGGCTTTCTCCTCATAGCTGGCCGCCTCGTCTTCATCCACGCCATCCGCGTCTCGCTTCGACAGGCCTGCATAGCGTGTGACCGAGGTAAAGGACGTCATTGTCAAACAGGTCAGTTAGGCGGGCCCCGAAGGTATGGCCCCACTGTATCCCTCTCTATCTAAAAGGGCTCCACACGACTGCTCCTGAGCTGAAAGGGCCACTTGCTATTCTGGACCCTGTGCCCTCACCCGCCGCTACCTTACACTCACAATCACATTAAACCCAACACCATTCTGTGACACAATTTGATGGCTCTGCGGCTGACGAGATGCTGTAGGTTCAAGTCCCACATCAGACTACAGGGGTTCCTCACATATGAATGTGTGGCTGTTTTTTTTTTGTATAAGCAGTATGACCTGTGAATCAGTACTGACACGTGGAGGTGTGTCCAGCCTTGCTGCCCCTCACACTGTAAGCCTACAGAGATCATGAGCTTACTTTTTCCACTTTCTAGCAGAGTGCTCTGAGAACATGACCAATGCAGACAACCGGCCCTCAGCCCCGCCATCTAAAATGGCATGCCGCACCCATCCGCATCACTCCATCAGGATTACCAGTGCAGGTGGGAGCTGACAGCTTTGTGAGAGACTTGCTCACCACTCGTCAGCACTGATGCCCCAGTGACGGCTAGCACATACACAACAGACCCTCCTATAGCAGACTGTACAGTCACTCCAGCTTCCACTGTGGGAGAAAGACCATCTGTGTATAGGATGTGAAGACAAACAGTGCAACTGAATGGAAGAAGAGGAGCCAAAAGGCCAGGGGTGTGGCCTACCACTTACATTTATTCAGCAGACAGTTTTGTCAAATGCGATGTGGGGCAGTGTGGGGTAGAAGGTGTAGCCTGCTAGCTGTGGGTAGGGCAGTGTGGGGTAAAGGGTGTGGTGTGCCAGCTGTAGGTGGGGCAGTGTGGGATAAAGGGTGCAATCTGTTATCCATGGGTGGGGCAATGCAAAATCGAGGGTGTGGTGTGTCAGAAGTGGGAAGAATGGCATGTGGTAAAGGGTGCAGCCTGACAGCTGTGGGTGGGGCAGTGTGTGTTTGGGGTGTGGCCTATTAGCTATGGGTGGGGCCATGTAATGAAGCAAGACCTGAGAGCTCTCAGTTGGAGGTGTACAAGCCAAACTCACTCTCTGCGGCAGCAGTGGCTTGGTCGGCCTCAGTCTGCTCGTTCTCCTCGCTGCAGAACTCTGCCCCGTTTTCGGCGTCCTCGTGGGCAGGGCCTTCGTCAGCCTTGTCGGCCGGCCCGAGGGGGGGCCGCTCCTTATGGCCGACGGGGGACTGCTGCAGGTGCTGCTGCCGGTGACGCTCCTTCTCCAGGTGCTTAGCCTCCTGGAGCTGGGATGCGGACACACACAAGACCGGCACAGAGTCATGCTGGCCTGCATGCATGTCAGAGCCGACATAGCGCTGGTGGCGCAGGCAGGCTGTCCAGGCAACACGCCGGGCCTCTGCTCCCTAACGGCATGTGACGTCAGACATCAGCATTAGCACAGAGCTAAACAGTCAATATCACAACATGCTTCAGGCGGCAGCTTTGCACAGGCTAGGAAGCGGACAGCCGATGCTGATGCCTCGCTCCCGCTAAAGACACCTCAGGCCCTGCCGGGCCTTCGGGTCAGCTCGGCTCGACCCGGCTTGATTCATAGGCATCCGAGACACCTGTTACAAGAGTTTTTAGTGTCACATCACAGAGCCTTTCAGCGAATGTGTATGCTGTAAGAAAATGGTTTTAAACTGTTAAACACACAATAATCCTGAGAAAATTAAAAATAAACAGAGCTTCAGGCTAAGGTACCACCTTAACAAGCATAGAGCTGTACTTGATTAAAATTTCAGTTACTAGAAATGTCTCCTCTAGCAACTCGTGTTAGAATTTGTAATTAAAACGAGACAAGACCCCCCCCGTTCCCCCCCAACCTCAATCCCTGTGGTAATGTACTGGCCACTTGTGGAAAGGTCCAGAGAACACTAACGAGGCCGGCTGTCTATCTGGTAGGTGGCCTCTACAGCGACACCCACTGAGCACCAACAGGACTGCAGCTTTAATCGCATACATAGCGCTATCCTCCAAGCGTAAGAAATCACAAAATAATTCTGGCAGGCTGTAGAAAGAAAAGTGGAGCGAGTGTGTGCCAGCCACCCTGCCCCCAACTGGCCAGGGTGCTGTGTGGTGAGGAGACTGATGAGGAAGGGTAACTAGGACGAAAAAAACTGAAAGAAAAGGAGAAAGGACAGATCACTGAGCGAAGCGCCTCTGTCAGCCTTTCCATGGGATTCCCGGCCTTAAGGTCGGGCACGGGGGGGGGTGTGGCAATGCTACTAAGATTTCATACCAAAAGGCATGCAGTGGAGCTGATGAGCGAGCGCGGGAAACAAACCTCAATGCAGCGGGCGCCTTGGAGGCTACTTATGCACATCACACACGTATGTGCCATGTACATGTGAGAGAAGGAGAGCGAGACAGACAGCGCAGACAGAACAACACGTATGCATAATAAGTATCACTCATACATACACACATCACACGCACTATGCAGAGCATGTCACCGTGGCACATGACGTTTTGGCACATACACTGAACCGGCTAAAGCAGGACTGGAGCAAGATGGCGAGCAAGAATGAACTGAAAAATAAAGAGGACGGGGTGCGAGCGAGCAAGCAAGGCCCAAAGCATAACCTACAGACACTGACAGGGGACGGCTCAGACACACACACACACACACACACACACACACACACACACACACAAACACACACACACCACAGACAGGGGATGGCTCAGACACACACACACACAGACAG
>JAAGVU020000032.1:19919308-19934507 GCA_011763525.2 Mormyrus iriodes
TATATATATAAATCACTGCAAAAATCAAACAAGGCTGATTAATTATAATTTGCGACCCAGCGACGATCATTTGTGACCCTGATCAGGATAAGCGGTTACAAGATCGATGGATGGAAGGAAGGATGAATGAATGGATGGATGTGTGCCCTAACAAGTCCCTGTGTCACTGAATGATACTGTTAAACTCTTCAGCCAGCGGGCTGGTGAAGGAATGTATCCCTCACCCAGCGCTCAGTTGACACTTGGCTCCCATGCACTCTTGGCCACCCCGATGTGTGGATTCCGTCAGGCTGAGCGCAAATGTATGGGTTTTTGCATTTACACAGCATAAAGCTCTCAGCATTATAGAGATCTCAGTAATGCAGAGCAATGGTGAATGGCACAAGGAGCCCATCGACAGCGTTGACTCAGCAGTAAGAAGACCGTCCCTCAAGCCAGGGGGCAGGAAACCCCTCTGTCTCTATGAGTACGGAAAATTACTTCTGTTATCTGAAAGACAGCTTCTGGACACACACACTGTGCCCAGCCCTTCTAATCCTGCTATAAATCTACACTGCCGTACTGTTGTGAAATGAAAAGCGAAAGAGGATGATACAAGGATAAGAAGCAAAGCGCTCTGCCACTCCATGATTCCTGCAACCTTGCCCGTGACGATAACCAGCAAGAATTCAATTATTAACATGAGCTCCCACCTTCAAGGAAACTCCTGCCTGAAAGAGATCATTAGCCTGGCCCGGGGCTTTCATCTGCCTCTGCTTATCATCTAGATTGAATCTACCAGATTCCACAGGTACGGCTAATAGTAAGGCCCAAAAAGGCTGAAGAAAAGAGAAGAAGGTGGATATAAAGAAGGTAGCACAGCAGTCAAAAACAGGGCAGCATGGTGGAATATAGTGCTGCTAGTCGAGTCCAAAAGGGTCTTGCTCTTGTACCCAGAAGTGGTGAACCTCACAACCTGCATTAAAACATCCAGCTGGGTAAACAGGTAATAATGTAAATATAGTAAAAGGGTCACGTAAGCAAAAGAACAACATGAGTATAACACATTCCAAACAGAAATGGACAGCATCCGCAATACTTGCTCATGACTGTGGCTTGTATTACTTTACCAGGCCTCATTGATGGAAGCTAAGAGCTCGACGTCGGCTTCAGAACAGGCGGGTGTGTTCTGGGGCTCTGTCACAGCCCTCCCTGTCTTTGCCCCACTCTGGCTCCTATTTTCACATCCCCTCATTTAATGGAAAGGAAACAGAGACGCCTGTAATACCTGGAGCCGGAAGAACATGCTCGCATGGTTGACTGAAATACATGAATATTAAATATGCAAAATGATAGAACTGGCTGTATTTCTTTTTTTTTTTTTTTTTTTTTTAGAGTGTCCAATTAAAATATTTAGGACAATACTAAAAAGTAATGCTGTAAATTAAATGTGGTATAATTTAAAATCCCTTATAAATTCCTAAATGAAAAAAAACAGCTTAGTCCTCTCCAGTTCAGACCTGACAGCCTAATTTAATTCCTTGAACAAACAACAGCACCCATTTAGGAGAACAGTGCTCTGTGTTATGCTAGAGAACTACAGAAATAGCTCTGAACAACACAAACGCAGGATGGGCAAAGGTTTTAAAGGACGAGTATGGACAGGAGGACCTGATACTCACAGAGGACATCAAGCTGGACAGTATATTTTTTCAGATCTGCTCTTTCTGTCCAATGCTCAGAGAAACTGAGAGAACCAAAACAGTAGCTAAAACATTAATAAAACGGCAATGTATTACATTCTAGTGTATGAATTCACTAGAATTCTTGCATCGCATCAATCAAACCTTTTCATTATTTATATAACAAAATCTTTTGAGAACTCACTGAACTGAAGGCAATATTATTGTCTTGTGCATCCATTCTACTCTTGCGAAGAAAAACTTCAGATTATCATTTATTATAAGGAAACATACATGCTAGTCAGCGAAAGATGCTCTGCTTCAGCAGCTCACACTATCTTAACTGTTACAGCCTCAGAGGAACAATCTTTCACCGCCTCTGTCACGTAACATACACAGATACTACAGCGAAGCTTGCCAAGATAAAACACACTTCTGCTGGAATCTGTATGGACCAATGTTCACTTTCAACCCAAGCACAACCCTTATAGTAACCAAAATAAATAACAGGACTTCCATAGAAGAAACCAAAAATGTAAAAAAAAAAGGTCTACAAATATAAGCTTAATGTCAGAACAAGGAGTGTCTAAGGAGGAGATCGAATACAACTGTGGTTATGCAAGATCCTGCAGCGATAAGAACTGTTTCCTACAAAAACAGAGGCTCCGAGGGTAGCCCCTCTGAGCCGCGTCTCTGGTGTGGGTCCTGCTCTCCAAAGCCTCATTGTTCAATCACCGAGATCAGATTACAGCTGATTCCAGCATTGAGTGAAATGTTCCAAACACCAGCTGAGGCACATTGTGGGATAGTAACAAAATCCAAGGGCATAAATGTGCCCACAAACACCTCAGTAGCATCTATTAGCGTGGTAAACATTGTTTTATTTGCAGCATGCTTCCAAGTCAGTGTGTGAAACTAACAATCTGATATGTCTGAACTAGGGACTTGAACTACATCTGAGATGAGCAGCCTCGTAAGATACACATAGTGGGACCAGACCACGGTGGAGCTCTTGGCAGAGGTCCGGCCATTGTTACAAACACAGCCTGATCCTATGCACTCTTACTATAGAGGGATCCGGTGCGTGTCTCCGACCCGGGCCTCAGCATTGCCACGTAACTTCAGTGTGTCAAGATGGGGAAACCGCTATTAAGCCATTTGGAGAAGTCACTGTTGTGGATGTATTTGGCACAGGTGACAAAGTGACCTCAGAAAGAGCCCTACGAGCACAGGTATGGACACTGGTAGCCTTACACCCAGGTGGGGTTTACCCGGTAAGGTGGGCTGCAGCACAAAGCTGCTCTTGTTCACCTGCATCTTGAAAAATATCGACTTAATCACATATGTATTTCCCGAATAAATGGCCACGATGTGTAACGGGGACACGGGGCTTACAGTTTACCATGACAGGTGCGATAAAAAATAGGAACCATCAGGGTGACGGAGCCGAAACACGGGTACATCAAAGTGACTAGCGAAGAAACAGCACCAGGTAACCAGCCGACCCGACTGCCAGATAACCAGGAACTGGTTTTCCAGGTGGCCCCACTTGGCCCACCTAACCGGTCTTATGGGCACATCTTGCACTGGGCCGGTCTGGACGTAGCTGCCTGCAGGCATCCACCCCTAAAACCGGACCACGAAAGGTTAGTCCGGCCCCAGCTGGACGATGGCCGGAAGACGGAGGGACAGAACCCAACCCCTTAGCCCGGCCCCGCAGCCACTGTCCCTCATTTCCCCAACCATTTTTAATAAACAACCCCCACCCCGCACCGAGCAGGACGGAGAGGGGCTCTGGTGTTACTTTGCAGGGCACTAACCGGGCTGACAGGAGGGTGGAGCGGAGCTACCGCATCCAGCTGCGTCTTAGCCTATACTGCTAGCCTCGACTCGAAAGCCGCTTAGCCTGCTAGCCGGCAGCCACCTAGCCGCTCAGCTACCTAACCTGCTAGCCTGTTAGCCTGCTCGCGCCTGTTAGCCTGCTAGCCTGCTGAAATGGCATGACGTGTGCCAGAGTATGACAGCCCCCAGCCGGGATCCCGACTCACCCAGTGCCACCTCGCAGGCTTTGCGCAGCTGGGAGTGGTGCGCCTTCTTCACCTCCTTGTCGGCCAAGATCTTCTCCAGAGCTCGAGTTAAAAACATGTTTTTGGTCTTTTTCCCTTCATACATGACGCGCTGGAAGTGTCTGGGGCGAGGAGGACCTGTCCCAAGCCAAGGCGGACTGCGGCTCTCACCTAGCGCTCGTTTTTAAATTTTGTGTCGACGCGGACCAAATATACAGACATAAATAAATAGAGAGGTCGGGATAAATGTACACGGAAATCCCTCAGTCTTCCATCAGCAAGCTGCCTGCGCCATGTTGGAAGGAAGCGACGTCATGCACGTCAAAAATGGGGCCGCAGTGAGGCGGGGTGAATCAGGAGAGAGAGAAAGAGAGAGAGAGAGAGAGAGGGAAAGAGAGAGAGAATGAGGGTGAAAGATAGAGGGGGAGGGAGAGAAGAAAGAGATGGAGGGAGAGTGGGGAAAAAGACAGGAGAAGAGAAGAAATAGAGAGAGAGAGAGAGGCAGGGTGCATCAGGAAAGAGATGAAGAGAGTGAAAGTGTGAGAGAGATGCATGAGTAGACACCTGGTGTGTGCAAATGAGCTGCTGTTTACAGTGTGCTAGAGGTCCTCTGTCATGTAGTTTAACAGTTCAGTGTGTTAGTTAGTTTTCAAAGCTTGAAACACTCAGCTTAGTTTTAAGCGTTTACCTTATAAGACTGGATGCTGCTGTCGGACCTGAACCCTGTGGAAAATTAATTTCCTAAACGCTATATCATTTTCTGTATTAAAATAATAATAATAAAATAATAATAACAACAACAATAATAATAATAATTTAATAATAGTCCTCTTGGTTGACAATTCCTCCTGTAGTACAAAAATCACAAGCTCAGGTGAATATCTCTGACTAAATTACCCACAGTGTGTGTGAGTGCCCTCTGATGGACTGGCATTCATGCCAGAGTGCTCATCACCTCCATCACTCCCTTCCTGGGATTGGCTGTGGGCTATCCATGACCTGGATATGGGAGAAGGATGAGTGGATCATTGTTTACTTTCATATCATGTGTTAATGTTTTTTTTCCTGTACTTGTCAGGCCTAGCTCTGTACTTTATGTACATATGTGGCTCCGTGGTCCGGGGAACATTATTTGGCATCACCATATGCAGCGTGCTGAATAAGTGAATAGTGTGACAATAAAGCTCCACTTGACTTGACTTGGATAATAGTTTGAATGACTTAAAACATTCAAACTCTGAAATCCAGTGAATGCATTGAATGCAGTGAATGATTGAATAGTGAATTTAATAAGCCACTTTTTAACCAAGACAATTTTAGTTGTATCGTCATGAGTGAGTAATGCTTTCATATCAAAGTCAAAGGTTATCAGGTGTGTGGCTCTGCTGTTGGAGAACTTCAGAAACATAGCACTCTTTTCTCCTGGCACGAAAAGATAAGTCTTGGAGCTTTAACTGTCACAGTATAATGTATGTCTCTCTGATGTTTATTCTGAAATTTGTGTGTCAGCAGGAGAATGCGGCTGTTTCACAACAGGAAAAATGGGCTGAAGTGAGCCAAGTGCTACGATACTATTTCTTGGCTTGGCTACCAAAACAGTTTTTTTCTGATCATCATGAAGCAGTGCTTGTGTGTATGAAGTCACTGTGTAGGGCTGTAAGTAGGGATGGGCGATATCGCGTCGATATTATTTCGCGCATGCGCAATAATCACCAGGGCTTCAAATGACAGGCGAAACATTTGGCTGGACGCCAGCTTTTCGGTATCATACGGACATTTATTTACGCCCACAATTTGGTAAACAGATTAGTAGTACGTCTAAAATATTAACGAGGCATTTTATGACGCCCAAAAGTCAGTAATCAGTATACATTTGGCATATCCTTATGTTTAATAAACGATCTGTCGATTTTAAACTGCAAAAGTACCGCTATTACACTGACATCTTTTTACCTTGTTTATCCAAAAGATCTCTTTTAAGAGATGTCCTGGCTGCTGAGCTGTGCGTTTCTTTAACGCCACTTTAGGGCATATTGCACTGAAGTATTCCAAACCATAGTATACCAAAACAGTATTATGTGGTGTGCTCCGCTAACCGAATTTGATAAACATAAAGATACGCCAAGTTTGTACAGATTACTAATTTTTGGGTGTCACAACGCATCTCATTAATATTTTAGCAGTACTGCTAATCTGTTTGACAAATTGTGGAAGTAAATAAACGTCTGTATAGCACCAAAAAGCTGGCGCTCGTCATCTGAAGCCCTGGTGACTATTGCGCGGTATAATATCGACGTGAGATTGCCCAGCCCTAGCTGTAAATAGTCTGGCATAAGTGATGTCTTCTGACAGATTTAATTTTTATTCTGGCTTAAACACGTTGCAGCTGAGCTCTGTCCGAAAGGTACTGCTCTATCGCCATAGCCGCGATGGCGTATTGCACCGATGTCACAATAGCGAGGTAGGCCACTGCAGTAATTCCCCATCTACTCTTCTTATGCAGGCCAGTCTGTTTGAATTACACAACCACTTTGATCTTAGGATGGGCTGCACAAACAAGAGCTTGTTCTCGTCGTAGTTGCGCGGGGACTCTGGGTGGCATCGCCCCTGCAGAACGGGACCCGCTTCAGCATGCGACCTTCAGGCGACATCACTCAGAGCTGCAGAAACAAAGGAAGTGCTGAGAAAAAATTCGGAGAAATGTCATCTGCTTTGTTTTGAATGGCTTAATAAGAGGATTAAATACAGTTACATTAACAAATTACATAATGAATCACTGCGAAAAAATGAAGTAAAGGAAAATGACATCCTCAAATTGCTGATGTGATAGAGAATCCCACGTCAGTAAAATATTCTTCATATGTTCCTTGTGGAGGAGACAGAAATGAGCTTCAGAAGGGTGGGGTTCGGGTTATATCATTAAGGTCTGTACTCTGATTTGAGAAGAGAAAATGAAACAATCTTATGTATTAGTTGTGAACAGGTGAAATGAATGAATGTGGTAGTTGTCTGACTCTGACCTGGGTTATAATGACCCCCCACCACCACCACACAAACACACACACACACACCGATTTTTCACACTGATTCTTCAAACTGAATGATACAGTCAAGTGAATTGCTGCTTCTTAAGTACAAAGACGAGTGTCTACTTTTTCACTGTAGTTGAATATGTCATCCTGACGACTTGTCCCCAGTAGTTGAGCTTCACCTTTATGTGTGGCTGGGGACACAAACAGAGCTGTCTCTCTGCAGCTGGTCACACGCAGAGCTTTCTGTGTGCCACAGCAGGTCAGCATATTCACAGTAGGATGCCTGGTCTAGTAGTCCAAGTAAGTGATGCTGTCACGTAAAGCTCTCCCTCCATTAAAATCATGATCGAATTGTATTTATTATTTACACAAAGTGCTTTCATTTTATGGAGAAAATAGAAGAGAAAACTAAGAGCCTTCAGGGAGAAACTGCAGGAGGTGCGCTGAGTCCTTAGGGAAGAAGGAGGGAAAGTAATTGAAGAACATGCATATGTGCAATGTCATGAAACGATGAGATTTAATCTTACCCTAAGGCCGATTATCTAAACAAACACCATTACAAATTGTGGTTGACTTCATTCTACACATAGTCCACATGTATCCCCCTAATCCACGCTACACATGCATTAGATAATGCCTGGTCATTTTCCCCAGACATGCCAATCTCTTTGTTTGTCATTGCCCTTTCGGTAATTGCTCATTGCTTCAACAAGTATCACTGGGACTAATATGATCTCTAGGGATTTTGGGGCCATTTCTGAGTGTCGCGAGTGACAGGCATGATCGTGGTTATGGTTTTGACAGAAATGCTGTTAGCACTTCTCTCTGTCTGATGAGAGCTTGAAAGAGCCGCTCAAGGAGGAACTGTGCACTTTGTACAGGATGGATGGGGAGGCAATAGTGTTGGCTTTAGCCAGGCTGGAAAGCTGAACGCTGAATACGGTGATAGGTGGTTTATTTCAATTTGTGTCCTTCTCAAAATTACAGATCTTGCTGTCCATCCTGTATTCATCTTGTCAGAGACAGGACCCATATGGGAATTACATAGTTACCCCTTCAGTCTCAAGCAGTAAGGCTTCTCTCTCTTTTATTAGTTTATTACTTGACAAACAATTCAAGTATATGTGTACAGCCGCTGTTTTTGATGATGCTCCTATAAGGCTTAGAAGTGAATTGATTATACAAGCTAAAAGCTGTTTCTGACATGCTGTTTTTTAAAATTATTTTTTTAAGTGGCATAGTTTAAAAGAGTTTGCTATTGTTCTGTAGATGCGTGAGAAAAGACCAGCTGCATTACCAGCAGGAAGGAGGCATGCCACTTGTTCAGAGTCTGTTTCTGCTCAGTGGAGGAAATTTATAAGTAGAGACAGAGCTTTCATTTTGCTCCAGAGATAATAAAAGCCTGCCTGTTTCAGACGAACCCCAGGGTAAGAATGCCAATTAAAAGCAAACATAGACAATACTGCTATATGGCAAAACTAATTACTTGACATTTGCCGCAGTTTATGATGCATGAATAGATGCTTCCCGTACTATTTGAATACTGAAGTTATTTGCAGTTGAGTGAGAGAGGAAATTGTGAATTTACACTCAGTGTGTACTTCCTGATCTGTAGGGTGTCAGTTACAGCATAATCCCTGCAGGTGGGAGCGTTTTAATGTTTGCGGGGTCCTCTGCTCCCTCAGCCTTCTTTTCCCTTATGATATGTTTGGGGTCTATAAGTCATGGGGTCTAATTGTGACCCTGGGAAGAGGGGACTGTAGAGTTGTTTGGGAAATTACATTGAGCAAACAATAGGCTGAAGGGACACGGGTCCCTGGAAACACAAGACTGCTTTTTAAAATATTTCAAAGAAAGTTCCAAGGGCCCTGGAAACATAGAACCCTGGGAGCATTGGGTGAGCCCCTACTGGCAGCCAAGGACATTGAAGTAATTCTCTGTGGCTTCTTGGGTTTTAGATTTGCCTTTGTTCACCTCAGTCATGTTTTGCATGACCAGAGTGTTTAGCATGACCTAGCTAACATACCCAGAGTGTTTACCTGACAGAACTAACATAACCAGAGTGTTTGGCATGACATAGCTAACATTACCAAAGCATTTGGCATGACTGAGATAACACGAACAGAGTTCTTAGCATGACCAAGCTAATATGGACCAGAGTGTTTAGTATGACCCAGCCAGCTCTGACAGTGTTTAGACAGAGTGTTTAGCATGACTGGGCTAACATGACCAGGGTGTTTACTTATCAAAGCTAACATAACCAGAATGTTTAACATGACCTAGCTAACATGACCAGAGTGCTTAGCATGATTTGGTGTTATTAGATCAAACCAACAACCTCCTGGTGTCCAATATGGATACACAGGGAAAAAATGCAGCCTTTTTGTGTTTTCACCTGGACTAGCTTACTGTGATGGGAATCTTTCCCTTCTTGGGGTTCAAGGATTGTTCTGGAAACTGCTGGTTTGGTGAGATAAGGGGAATATACTGCTGGCTGCTCTGTGGCTCCTGAGATAAACTTAACTGGACAATCTGATTTACAGCCTGGTCTCCAGGTTCCCATCAGAATGAGAAGATTCATGTTTGGTGCTTTTAGTAGATGTGAAATAACTCGCCTGATTTTCCCTAAATTGACATGAGAAAGCCAATCGTAGTGACAGATCCTCCTTAAAACCTGTGCGTGTCGTCAGACTGGCCATGTGTGTGGGGCTGGTTTTTATAAACTCAGGATGTTCAATATATTTTTTACCTGATTATCCCATATTAAATAGCGAGTAGGAAGCTCCGAACAGGTGGCCATAACTCACGTGTAGCCTGAAAGTTGTCATAGTGACTGAAAATATCTAGAAAATGCCATTTGTGACTATGACTACAGACTCACTGCTGCAAATGTGATTTAGTGATAAAGTAATGTGTGTATTTTAAAAGCATTTTCCAGACTGGCAGTCTGGAAAATTCTTTTTCAAGTGCATGGTTGTGTCTTTGAGACATCTTCCTGCAAAGGGTTCGATGCTCGTTCCTCAAAAACCACGCACGGTTAATCAAACGCTCCACACTAAAATGGATTCCCCACACACTTACATCTTAACCCATGTGTTATTTTTGGGGTCGAAGTTACCCCAGTCCATTTTCAAAATGAGGTTAAATTCTATAGTAACTAGAATTTTGTACGGAAGAAGTAAAATACACAGGGGTTAAAAGGGACAGTAAGATTATTTTAGAATAGTAGTGATACTTTATTAATCCCTGTAATGAAATTCTCCCATCTTGCTCTCTGTGAAACACATATTGAGGTGAGAGCAGGCTTGGGGGTTAGGGCAAAGGTGCAGCCACCATGTGGCACCTAGGGAATTGGGTGTTAAAGGTCCACAGACATGTGACTATTGTGCCAAGGCCAGGCTCTAACCAGTGACCGTCCAATCACAGGAAGAGAAGTTTAGGCCACTGAGTCACACCAGCCCCAATGAAGAAATGGTCTGTAAATAAGGTATAACTAAAAGAGAATGTCAAACTTGATGAGGACAGTCATAAAATGAAGAATTCAAACTTATTCTGGGAATGCGGATGAAAGCACTAAATTCGGCACTAAGTTAGTGTATGTGAAGTTTGTCAAGAGAGTTAATTAAAAAGAACATGGTTGACAGTCACTCCAAGCTATCCACTGCAATCATTCACAGTTATGTATGGCCTGTGCACAGCTCTGCACCGTTTGTTTACCTCTGTCACAATAACACTGAGTGCTTAAATAATTAAGAATCCAATTCGGTGAAACCTTATAGTATTTATATCACATCGGCAATGCTGCATTCATAAGCAAATTCTGCACATCTAATGTAGGTATCTTTCCTCGGATCACCTGGAACAGGGGAAAGGAGGGGAAGGTAAGAAGTTAAGTTAGGTAAAAACTGCTCCAATCATGGCTATGAATTATTTACATCTTTACAACAATTATTTACAACTTAACATGCTTCCTGTCATGTGCGGATTTTCTAATTTCAACACAGCCGGAAAGCAATCCTGTGATGTTGGTGGGTGGGCCGTTTTGCACAGGTCTTTTGTTCTGGCCAATAAAGTGGTCTGGAGTTAGGCCCCGCCCCCTTTTAAAATGATTCGAGTGCTTGGAATCATCGTTGCTAGGAGGCGATAAGCATGAGAAAAATGAGGACTGAACCATATTGGGGCATCTATGCTGAGAGACCCAGCCCCGACCTACATTAGATAGCCATTGTTATGTGGAAAAAAGACAGGATGACTGGTGTTGCTACTGGAGACCTGTATTCTTTCAATGAATTACAGGTAATTTATTTCCTATAAGAAACACTGAAAAGCCACATGGTTCATGAGGATTCTTCTCTGAGCAACAGTCAGATGGTGGCACATATTACTAAGAGCCACGTGGCATGTAAACTGAGTCTAGCAGTTTAAATCTTCCATGAGAAAATAAATGATGAGCCATATGTTATTCATAGACATGAGTACAGTAAATATGAGTGACCGTCACACCCTGTGTTTTTACTTTGAAATAAATCAGGGGATGATGTACGTACGTTTAATAGTCCTGTGCTTTTGTACAAAAACGAAAAGAAAGAAAAGCAACGATAATAATGGCTCCCAACCGATATAAGAAATAAGGATATAGCACTCAAAAGAATTCAAAATCAAACTGTACATATGCAACTAACCAACTTTTTATAAACCAGTATAGACAAGTATTCAGCCTTTATTTATAATTAAATGTCACAAACATTTCATTTTAACTAATATAAAATCCTACTTATGCCATATGTAACAGTACAGCCTGAAAGGAAGAGGTTACTGTCAGCGACTGGAGGTATCCTGAGGATTGTGTGTTGATGGCTGTCTCTCGGCCCTGAGCTGCAGCTTCCCTGTGCGGCTGCCCAGCAGTCCCTGTGCCCTGGGACACTGCACTGGATCAAACATACGTATGATATTAACGTCTCCAGGACATTTCTGTAGTCATTACTCATCATTACTTCAGCCGACATCTATGTGCTATATTATAGCTTTCAGCTTAGACCACCATAATCATTTGGTTATTATTATCACGATTAACAGGGAAGGTGTAAATTATACTTTCCTGGGGTCAGATACACTCTGGAATTGAACAACTAGCCATTTACAGTGATGGTTTCCCTGAAAGAGCATGTCTTTAGACTGTGGGAGGAGGACAGAGTGCCTGAAAGGAGAACCTGCACACAGTAAGAAGGGGCAGGCTGACCCCCCCCCCCCCAGGAGTGGGTGGGGGTGAGGGCAGTAGTGCTATCCCAGCAGCCCATGTCCCATCCCGTTAGTTTTGATGTTAAAACATCATCCTGAATGGAAATGTATCTCAACGTTTAGTGCGCTTGAGGAACAGCATGTGAGACCTGAGCTTCTGAATCCACATCAAGTGCTTTGGGTTTCTGTCATCCCCGTCACCTAGCGACCCAGGGTACAGGGCGTCAGCGAGGCAAAAGGCATCCTTCCTAAATCCCCCCCGGCCACCACCATCTTACGTAGCACTTCTCTCTGGACGTTCCTCACAGGAAACAGCATATCTAATGCATGTCCCCGTTGGCCAGGAACAGGAATGACGTTTTCCTGCTCCCCGGGTAACTGAGGACATCTCTGAGCTCATGGTGAAGCATGGCTGCGTAGAATCCTTCGGGGTTCCGGGATCGCGGGGCGTGTTATTGCTGACCCGACTGGAGGCCGAGACGCTGGTGATGGGGGGAGAAGGATGTGGGATGAGGCTGGGGGGGGCGCTCCTTAGTGCGGGCACTTCCGCAGGAGCCTGGTGGCAATAGTCTTCACGGCGCGCATGGTCTCGGTGCAGGTGGGCCTGATCAGCGACTCGGGCAGCAGGAAGCCATAATGCCCCGTGTCCCGTAGCTCAAAGGCGAAGGTGTAAGGGATCCCATTCCTGTAGGCCCAGTCCATGGAGCTCCCTGAGCTCACGTCTGTGAGGGACACATCACACCTGGGTCATTCACCACGGAGAAAAATATCCAACACTGCAGGGAATGGAAGACTACAGGAGGTGGGAAGCCATATGAGAGAGAGGAGGTCTGCATGCAGGACTCACACAGGGTGGTGGATGCAGGACCGTATCTGTACCTCACCCCGTAGACCGAGTACAGCGCCATGACGGCCTTGTGAGCGGCGTCTTCCTGCAACACACACACAGCATTCGAAGAGTTATGTCCACACGTGGGGCCTTACGGGGGGCAGGTCAGAAGTCGGGCAGGTATACACAGGGCATTAGGGGGCGGACAGGAAGCTGGACGGGTTGATGTGGCGGGCTTACACAGGGTTTTATGGGAGCAGCAGTTGCATTAAGCAGGCTGATGGTTACATGGAGCTCAATGGAGGAGGTCTCACCACACAGCTGAAATTGGGGATGGTGGCGTATTTGTAGGAATAGGGGTAGAGCAACATCTGTGCATACGCATGGATGGAGATGTAGGCCTTAATCCGCTTCCTCTGCTTGCGCAGGAACTTGGCGACGGCCTTCACCTCGGGCTCCGACTCCGGGTAGGGCCCACAGTAGGTGTCGTCACAGGGATGTGATGAAGCTCCCTCGTCTGCAGGGGGCAGTAGAGAGCAGAACATTTGTGTCTGGGAACCTCTGTGTGAGCCGCTGTAGGTAAATGGGTCAAGGACAAATTTCACGCATGGTCCATTTCCTACCAGTTCAATTTTTAATGCTTAAAATGGCGTCACCCACACCATAATCCTGGCAATACAAAAAAATATACAAAATCATTATATCAGAGTTAAAGAAGGTTTCAACATGTCACTAAATTACAATAAATGGGGAAAACTATATTTAATTTTTCTTTATTTGCATTTTATTTTCTCATGCAAACATCTACACAGCGATGGATTGGCATCTATCCCAAGGTGCCCCCCAGCCTTGCTGTCTGGGATAGGGTCCAGGCCCCCTGCCAGCAGCTAAAAGATGGATGGATAGATGAGAATATTAATTACATTTGTAATACACAAGCCATGGTCCATGGCTCCAGGCACATTATAAAGAATGAATGTGCATCAGTCTAAGGATTAAGCAGATTCAGGGTCTGCGCTGTGCATGTATGATGAAGGATCTGCACGGTGAGCCAGGGGTCTGCAGCTTCTAAGCACGGGACTCATGAACAGGACCCCAAGCTGATAAAATGTAAATGATTATAAAAAGCTATTACGCTCATTAACGATCAGCTGCAGCAGTGATAATCTGCATAGTAATTACCAAAACGATTCTTCGTCAATGTGCTGTGCTGTGTGGTGTCAACATATAGCTCACGGTTACGTGCTTATCACCAGTAATTAGTGCTGGCCGCTAACACGGACACTGAGCTCCAGAACAGTCCCCCCGGGGGGTCCCACTGCGGCCCAGTGACTGAATAACCCCCCCTCCTCTTGCCACCCCCCAGAGACATGTAGCTTCTTCATGTTTACATTGGACGGGAGGCGTAGAATTAGGCAGCCACAGACAGCCTGCAGGCTGGATTCACATAGCTGATGGAGATGCTGATGCGATCCAGGCAGAAAGTCACTTGCCTGTCGACAAATCTGCCAGATCAGTGACTGAGGGCATATATATCCCGATTTTGTGTTTCTGCTCTTACTTAAGGAATTGTCACTTGACCAAAAACTTAGACTGGGAAGCGCACAGAAATCAAGAATCAGTGCTTACACCCTCTGGGAATCTCTCTCAGCATGACTGACAGTGTTCACACCCTCAGACAGCTGACTTCACAGGTCCGTTCCCTGATGTAATAGAATCTCTCCCAACATGTAGTACAGTGTTCAGACTCACCACACCACTTGACTCTCCAGTTCCGGTTGATGTCCACGCCCCGGCACTTGAACCTGCCATTTTCTGACCGTGTTTTCCTCCAAAAGCGGTCCTGACAGTCAAAAAGAGGAAACACAAACAGCAAAATGAATTACTCAGCGCCAGGGAATTCCGAAAGCATGTATGTGTCTATTACCTTCTCAAAAATGTTGGGCTAATTCAGATTAAAAAATAAAAAACTACACATCTGGTACCTGCAGTGCTGGCCATTTTTGTTACACACTGGAAGTCACATGACATGATGTGACAGCCGCAGCCAATCGGATGGGCACAAGGGCAGTAACACTACAGTAAGCTGAGGTAGGCTGGTCACCTTAATATCTGCTCACAAACAGACCCTGAGAATATGGACCTTGGGAATCGGGAAAGCAAAACAGCTGACTCTTAAAGGAGCCACTACATAATGCTGTGAGAACCAGGTTTGTCCCTGTGACACATTCGTACTCTTAATGCAGTTAGTAATGGGCGGATTGATAGGCTCCACCCCCCAGCCCTACCCCCCCCCCCCCCCCCCCCACACCCCCCCCCCCCCCCCCCCCCCCCACACCAACCACCCACAGGCGAGGGGGGGAAAAAAAATCC
>JAAGVU020000032.1:19981613-20005367 GCA_011763525.2 Mormyrus iriodes
ACACTGTTATACAAGCTGTACACTGACTACTTTACATTGTATCAAAGTGTCATATCTTCAGTGTTGTCCCATGACACGATACAATAAAATATTTACAAAAATTTGAGGGGTGTACTCACTTTTGTAAGATACTGTACCTTCATTGTCCCTTGATTTGGATGTGTCTTTGTCAGCAGAGACGGGGACCAGTTCCAGCGGGCAGCATTAACATTTCCCACAGCATTTCCCCTTTTGTCTGTGTGTGATTATGACAGTCCCTTCTTATTCACCCTTCTAGGGCTTTCTGCATCGTCTCAGTCAGTATGCAGCCTCTAAGGTTGACAAGAACATCACAGAGGAGACAGTGAAGGTAGGTGACCCATGGAGATGACTCTTAAGAGCCACTTTGTACCCAGCCAGGCCGCATAAACTGTCCTTGTGGACTTAGAAAATGATACTGAAGGCTGAATAAAATGGCCTGCTTGTTTGTGGAGAACTTTTCTGAATGAATACAAATTCCAGATACAGGAAACAGCTGTAAACATGCAAGTGTTATAAATAGATGCCAGAACGAGGAGGTTGGTAAGAGTGAGTGAGGCTTGGTCCTTTTCCAGAACTTAATCTGGCTTTGGAGGAGAAATGTGCTTGTTCATTTAAGGGAGCATTTAAGGGAGCATTTAAGGGAACATTTAAGGGAGCATTTAAGGGAGCATGTTGGCCTGGCAGAGTTTGACTCTTCCAAAGTAGGTGATATTTATAAGTCGTAATGTCAGCACTAGGTTCTCCATTCCAGTGGTAGGACAGTGCCAAGTTATCAAAGATAGTGAATGGTCAGTGCAAGGTCGTCTATCCTCCAGTGGATGGGCAGATTCTAAGGTGTCTGGTGGCTGGACTGGATTAAAGTTTAGGTTTTTGCTGACCTGATGGTAAATGTCAGCAAGCAGCTCAGGGAGCACCCAGAATGCCATTGAGAGAATGTCATTAGAGCCCAGTTTTCTCATGTTTACTTTAACCTTGAAAAGGAAACATGCCCATTGAGAAATCCTTCTTTCAGATATAGGCCATTACCCAATGATATAGGCTGACACAATACTGGTGCACCCTGTCGATTTGTGTTGGTGATAAGAGCTCATTTTATCTCGAGACCCGTGTCTTAGCGCTGGCCTATCCCACCCCCAGCTGCCTCCCGTTCATGACATCCTGTCTGCCCCCAGTATGAGCGAGCACTGCGAGTGAGCGGGCCCTCCTTCCCTTCATCTGTATCATTTATCCTTCAGTCTGTGGGGTTCAGACAGTGGCTGGCCTCTCTCTTGTACTGGCCACTGCAGCATTGCTTGTTACCCTAACATCTGCAAAAGTCGTCCCTGTTTTGGGTGCGTTCCGTGCATTCTGAGATGCCGAGCGAGCCGCTAGACCACCGCTGCTGTCCTTGAGGATAGCACGCCATCTTCAAAGCCTGTGCCCTGGAATCCTGCTGCCCTTTGACCTTTGGCCTTCAGAGGTTAATCTGTTCCCCATCCTTTCTGTCTCCGCTTTTTTTTGGTGGCTGCTTTTTTCTGGATGAGGCCCACGTCAGCCACGACAAGATGCCCCCAGGCTGTATATGTTCATTGCGCTCCTTTTGTTTTTGTCCCATTACCCCCTACCTTCCTCCAGGTTTTGTTCTCCAATATTGATGAGATCCTCGCTGTGCACAGGCCCTTCCTCTCCATGGTGGAGGAGCTGCTCGAACCCGAGCCTCATGCTCACCATGAAGTGGGCCGCTGCTTCCTTCACTTTGTGAGGCCCCGACTGGTGGATACTAGGCTAGCAGTCTGATGTGTCTGAGCTCTGTCTGTCTGTCTTTCTCTCTCTGTCTTTCGCTCTGTCTGTCTCTGTCTGTCTCTCTCTGTCTCTCTATCTCTGTCTGTCTGTCTGGCTCTGTCTCTGTGTGTGTGTATCTGTGTGTCACTGAGCTCTCGGTCTCTCTGTCTGTCTGTCTGTCTGTCTGTCTTTCTCTGTCTCGCTAAGCTCTCTGTCTCTCTGTATGTTACTGTGAGTGCTTTGTCTGTCTCTCTGCCTCTCTCTCTCTGTCTCTGTCTGTCTGTCTCTGTCTTAATGAGCTCTCTGTCTGTCTGCCTGTCTTTCTTTCTGTTACAGTACAAATGATCTTTTTAAAAATTTTCATTACACTTCATCACTGTTAGCAGAATTGATTGAACCTGTGCCTTCAACATTTACTTTATCCTGTCATTTATTGCAGGTAGCTCACTACTTTACCATGCAGAGTTAATAGAGGAAAAAGTTAGCGCTCAAAGTATATAATTAGTAGAAGTGACACATACACATGCATTCTGGCTGTGGTGTTTGGGCCCTGTGGTCCACGTGGATCTGTGCGGCTGTTCTGTGTCGTTCTTGGTCTGCAGGGCTGTGAAGTGTGGCGTGTATGGTGTATATGTGTGTGTGTGTGTCTGTGCACATGCATACTAACTGTTGACTATCTGTATGCCCTCCCCACCCCCCCGCCTCACCCTCAGAGAAACCGCTTTCAGATCTATGACGAGTACTGTGGAAACCATGAAAAGGCCCAGAGACTTCTGCTGGAGCTCAACAAGATCCGCAGCGCTCGAACGTGTCTGCTGGTAGGTGTCTGTCCCCACCCCACGTGTCTGCTGGTAGTTGTCCATCCCCACCCTACATGTCTGCTGGTAGGTGCCCCCCCACACATGTCTGCTGGTAGGTGCCCCCCCCCCCCCCCAATGTCTGTTGGGGGGTGCCCTCCCAATCATCCGCTGACACCATCAGACAGACTCTGTTAATCGTCTGAATTCCGAGGGCCCTCGTAAACATAGTAGCCCTGGATCCCAGACCTGCGGCCCTGCCCAACACGTGTTGCAACACGGCTGAATGCGTGAAGTCACAGAGGAGCACTTGGACTGGTGGGGTGGGGCAGGGTGGGACAGGGAGGACAGAATGTTCTGAGGCTCTTTCTAAGTGCTGTTTTACGAAGGTCTCCTGAAGCAGATTTGGGACAGACAGAAATAACCATAACGAAGGAGGTTTTTAAAGGAAGATCATGATGAGAGGGAGGGCTGCCCCCCCAGTCCACAGCCCCCATCTCTTTGTGCTGATAGTTTTGTTGAATTTAATGGCAGCTGTGGCTTTATCCAGCTGATGCCCACACCGGGTTTTGTGTTTGTGTCTGCATACGTGTGCATGTGTGTGTGTTTATACATGTGTGTGTGTGTGTGTGCTTATACATGTGTGTGTGTGTGTGTGTGTGTGTGTGCATATATATGTGCACGTGTGTGTGTGCTTATACATGTTTGTGTGTGTGTGTGCTTATACATGTGCGTGTGTGCGTGTGCTTATACGTGTGTGTATGCTTATATATGTTTGTCTGTGTTGTTTAGAACTGCATGCTGCTGGGAGGGAGGAAGAACACAGAGGTACCACTGGAAGGTTATCTGGTCGCTCCCATTCAGAGGATCTGCAAGTATCCTCTCCTACTAAGGGTAAGCCTGTCTGTCTCTCTCTCCATCAGTCTGCCTCTGTCTGTCTCTTTGTCTCTGTATGTCTTTTTGTATCTGTCTCTGTCCATCTGTCTGTCTCTCTCTTTGTCTGTCTATCTGTTTCCTTGTTTGTTTCTCTGTCTATGTCTCTCTCTGTCTATTTCACAGTTTATCTCTTTGTCCATCTCTTTGTCTGTCTGTCTGTCTCTATCTCTGTCTCTCTGTCTGACTGTCTCTGAACTACCTGCCATTTCCAAATTACGCATGGCTGTCCCATAGTCAGTTCTGACTTGTACCCCCTGACAGTAAACAGCTTGGCCATGGCTGGATATTAACTGGCATTAACAGGCTGTTTGTTTTTCCTCGTAGTTGTGATGTTGGTTTTTATATGTTGGAACTGCTCTATCAGACTAGTTAAGTCTTTAGTTGACTTCAAGCTTACATACGAAGTATATCCTGGAATGAAATGGTCTTTGTAGTTGGTATCATCAGTCAATATGAGGTACCACCAGCACCACTGGTAGATGAAAATGCGGAACTAATTTAATTTTATTAACACTAGAAAGTGGTTTATTAGTCAGTCCTGCCTTCTTGAAACCCTCACGCACTTCTGAGGCACAGACCATGTACATCCTACATTTTAAACTCTGCCACAAATAGAAAACTGTGGTTATGTAACCATTTAGAAAGATTAAATACAAATACTCAGCTTTAATTGGGGTGTTCAGAGTGTGTGTTTAGGCTTGTGGGTGCGATAAGCATCTCTCTGCATCAGACCATGACACACAGGAGCTGGGCAATTTAACCAAGAATTCTCGGCATGAAATTCCCAAAAGAGCGAGTGGAGCTTGTGCTATTATTTCCCCAGTTGCTCCTCTCTCCCTCTGCCTCCTAAACGGCGTTCCTCTCGGCGTCCAGGAACTCCTGAAGAGAACCCCAAAGAAGCACAGCGACCACACCCCCGTGCTGGAGGCTCTGCAGGTCATGAAGGCTGTTTGCTCCAGCATCAACGAGGCCAAGAGGCAGATGGAGAAGCTGGAGGTGCTGGAGGAGTGGCAGTCGCACATCGAGGGCTGGGAGGTGCGTAGGCTGCAGTGGCTGGGGGAGCAGGAGGCGCATGGGACACGGCTGATGTGTGGCGGGCAGGGGGTGGGTGGGCCTGAGATACTGCCAGCATCTTCACGGTACCCGGAGAGACACCCTACATGCATCCGTAGCCCTGACGCTGTTCAGCGTGCCAATCAGGCAGCGTGCACACAGAACATGCTCACGTCAGGAGAATTAACACTTTGGTGTAACCAAACACGCTGAATGGTGTGTTTTTTTTTAATTCCTTGATTCAGCAGAGGAGAAAGAAACTCACATTAAGCTGTTATTTGCTGAGGCTGATGTTCAGGCTTAATGAATCTCCCTGATCATATGTAGTAAGTAAAGACTCGCAAAGGCATTTCCCCATTAGTGATGATGAAAGCACTTTCTAGAAAGTAGAACCACAAACTCCAGCCAAATCAGTGCATGGCTGACCGGCCTGAGCACGGGGCCGTGACTAATGCAGCGCAATTATTGTGCGAGTCGTGTAATCCTGTGCATTTCCATGCTGAATCTGAATTAGGGTGCTTGTTCTCGTTAGTCTGAACATAGTCTGTATATGATGTGAATTATTTTTGGGGGGGGTGGGAGGGGGGTGTCAGAGGTGTGAGGGCTGCATAATCAGATCAGCCTCTAGGGGAGTAGTGACGGAACAGCTGGGTGATAGGGATCCTCCCACAAGAAGCAGGGGCTCTGTGTATCTGGCTTCATGGCAGGTAGGGCGGGCCGGCACAGGCCTGGCAGCCGGATGGCGGGTGACGCAGTAGAGGGGGAGGGGGAGAGTCCAGGCCTGGCACTGTGGCACATGGCCTGTGTGATGCCAAGTGGGCACAGCAGTGCTGCTCTTTGGCTGAGCCCTCCTAGCACCCTGAAGACAGAGATGGAAACGATTACAGTCGGGAAAGCTGAAATAGAGAAGAAAGCCCCCCTGATGCCTGTAGGCAGATGAAGAATGGGGGGGTGCGTAAAGAGAGTGAGCAAACTGACCACAATGGTGGCTCTCAGCAGCCTGGGGGAGCGCCGTGTGACGTCAGCGTGTAGCAGAGCTGCCCCCCCCCCCCGCTGCTGTACACGTCACGCCCCCCTCCTTGGAAACAAAGCCCCCGTTGTCTGGGAAAAGACAGGCTGCTTTGGGAGTGTTCCGATTCCGGATTCCCTCCTGTGCAACACGACCAGGTTAGACGCAGCAAAAACATCCCGCAGGACCAAAAACAACCCAGTTATCTGGGGAAAATGTCCCGGAATGGGAATCGGCCTTTAAATGTCATCTCCTTCATCTCTCCCCCCCTTTTCTTTGTACCTCTGGAATTTCTTGCCGGATCACACCCATGCCCCAGACGCCCACATGATCCCACCTCGCAGCCATTGCGCGGGTTATTAAGCCGAGCGCATTGCGCCGCGTGGAGAGCGTCCCTGAGGAGTGTTAGCGGGACATTGTGGCGGTTTGGTCAGCAGCACGGCGTGTTCTCGGATGTCTCTGTCCTTCGTTAGGTACTCTGTCGGATCCTGGAAGCGGCCTCTGTGTTCCGGTCCTTGGTGCCGCCACGGTGGCTTTCTGCCGAACCGTTACTTCATCTCGGGAAGTGTACCTCAGGCACACGGAGCACCCAGAGCGGTGCGGTCTATCCAAGCGGGATGGGCGGGCGGCTCCTTATTAAAGCCAGATCCATGCTGGTTGGTGCAGGGGTGACCAGACTCGTTTCTCTGTTTGTTTCTGCTCTGTTCCCATCCAAATGAGCAGGGGGAGGGGTACCAGGGTGGGGGGGGTGTCTGGATGCAGATTATCAGGATGTATCTGGCGAGGCAGACTGCACAGAACCACCATCATTTTTGCAGGTTGTGTTTTATTCTTGCACTCTGATGTGTCTCATATGTGTTCTGACTGGCCAGTGAATCCCTGCATCTGAAGGTTAAACATGTTAAAGTATGAGTATTACGGCCACCTTATTGTGCAGTGTTGGCGTATTTGAGTATTCTGACATCTCAGAGTGCGGTGTCCTGTTCGTGATGTCGTGTAAAGGACCTTCATCACCGTCAGAGATGTCACTGCTGCCCGTCAAAGACACAGCTAGCCGCTTGTGTTCGCACATGCCAGGTGATGGCTCGCTGTGCTGTAAGAGCTGTTAAGGCCCTCGCTCTGAAAAGTGCCCTGACTGTGAAAGGCGGATGTTCTCTTCAGGAGTTGCGTGAGACGGCGGTTCTGTTTTGGTTTCTGGGGCTGCACTGTGACACTTGCGGTGGCCTGCAGGAAGTCTGCCCTCCGCGTCATGCTGGGCTGGGAGCGTTTGGTGCCACTTGTAAAAATCCGGGTGGAGGATTCCGGTTTCAAAGAGGCCCGAGTCATCATGGAGACCCAATCTGGAGGAGTTCCCCTCTAGGGAAGATACTTGGTTTGTCCATGCTGGGAACAGCCCCTCATTCTGCTACCACCATCATACCTGGCCCCTTGTGTGTCTGACACACACACACACGCACACACACATGCACGCACACTGGAGAAATTTGCAGAACATCTGGCCTTGAAGTAAAGTGCAGCGCTAGGGGAATTTTTTTCCCAGAAGGAAATGCTTAACACTCTCCCGACCTCTGCCAATCTAGGGGCTATTTTTAGCTACTACCAGGGTGATCAAAAGCTGCGTTATGTATCTGCAATGAAGATGGCTTCACAGGGAGGGAAAAATGTGTGTTCTGTTTTGTGAAAGACATGCAGTGTGCTCCCTATCGCCCCCTGAAGTGCGGCTCACTGCAAGTGTTTATCATCTGAGCCGACTGGCTAAGATTTTGCCGGCTGATGTTGCTGGATGCTCCAGAGCGTCAGACGCACGGAACTGTCCATGTGTCCTGCTCATTGGGCTCAATGGCTCCCCGTGGGCGACTCCTTCCCCTCAGTGGATGGGGCCTCACCCTTTGTTTTCTTCTCTGGGTGCTCCTGATGATGGCCTTGGACATCCTCAGGGATCCAACATCACAGACACCTGCACCGAGCTGCTCATGCAGAGCGTCCTGCTGAAGATCTCGGCCGGGAACATCCAAGAACGTATCTTCTTCCTCTTCGACAATCTCTTGGTCTACTGCAAGAAGAAAAACCGGTAGGTTCTTCAAAAGGTGCCTGGAAGTTTGGATGAGCCCCGGCGTTCATCGCTGACTGGAGATCTTCTCCCCTGGAAAACCACAATCTTCATGATGTCCTGTGCATGATTTAGCCTCTAGTGACATGCATCTTCCACCGGTGCAGGCGTTTGAAAAACAGCAAGGCAGCTTCTGAGGGTCCACGCTACCTGTTCCGAGGTCGGATAAACACGGAGGTCATGGAGGTGGAGAACGTGGACGATGGCACAGGTAAACATCTCTATATGTCTCCATCCTGGTACTCTGGGTGGAGGTTTGGGAGTGATACGCCACCTTTTGGGCATGTCCCTGCTTTATGGCCTATGGCTACTGGAATGGCCTCTGTTTCAGGGACATACAGGGGTGGGTCACAGGTAGCATCATTAGCCAAGTGATTGGCTCCCAGAGTGCCTCCTCCCATCACTCACTGATTCAAAACATATCATTGACTGATGATAAGGTTGGTTCCTCTGAATTAATTATGGCTCCTCTTATGCCCCACACATAAAAAAATCCTAGAAGGTACCTGAAATGTGTGGGGCATACGCGGACAAGAGGAGCCATAATATAGAGTGGCCTGTTTCTGAAACCCCCTCACACGCACTAACAAGCCGCGACCAGTAATGATGTTTGGCTCCGGGGAGTGATCCCATGTGCGCAGTTTTAACAATGCAGGCTTGTTTTTAGGTTTGAAATGAGGCACCGGTCTGGATTGTGTTTTAGGCCCGATCTGCCTTGATCACGCCAACACTGCAGTTGACCACGGCGTGTCCAGCTCTTCTGAGGTTTACATGAAACGTGCTCCAGTGAAGAGTTAGCATTTTGGTTACGGACATGCCTTTTTGGGTTGAAACTGTCCTTTTAAAGCATCTTTTTTTAGCATGTAGATTTTCTCTAATTAGATTTCCTTATACAAAAAGGCCTCTAAAGAGGTAATTAAATTTTATGAGTCTGTCCTGTACCTCCTAACATCCTGATTTTATTTGCACAATTAATCTCTTTGACAAAATCCTTTTTTTTGCCTCATTTTTTTTTTTTCGAAAAAGCTGTTTTGGTTTTTAGAATTAGCTGAACACTCCTCACCCCCTGAAACTGCAGAAAGAGCTATTTATATAACTCTTTAAAGAAAATATCCCTGGAAAATATTCCCGTAAGTGAGTTTGTCTGATGTTAACGTCACATTTCATTGTTGTTTGCTGTAGAGGATGGTATGAGTTATTTGTTACTCATATGTACTTTATACATTGTTTTTCTATTACTCTAATTAGAGACCCTAAGAAATGAAATTCCTTATACAGCAGGATTTTGGTTTTGAAGACTCCTGCTCATAACAGGAAGTCTGCTTTGAGCTTGTCCGGATTCCTCCTCTCATCCGAAAGGGATTCTGGAGACTGTAGGGGTCCCCTCTTTTTTATGAAGCTGCGGAGCCCTGCGCGTCTGGCCTGGGGGCTGGAGCACCACAGGATCAGGCTTCGTGTGTTTGCTGCCCCGTGGGCATCTGTCGTTACTGGGTGCTGTGATTTGCAGAATGAAGCACTCTGTTCAATTAACAGCTCAGTGCTACTTGGTGAACAATCAGTTTTCTGAGGGCAGAACAAAAAATGATTGGTTCAGAGAGAAAACCAATCAGATTATAGAGGAGGTGGGTTCAAGCAACTAGAGGAGGTGGGTCCAAGACAACTGATAGGTTAGTCTGACATCTGATCAAGATCTAATTAATTATCTTTCTGAACCAGTCAATTTTTTGTGTAAGTAAAACTCCCATTAGCGAGCATATGAGTGTTCGGCCATTCTGATGGATTAGTAAAGTTATCTGGGTGATTGAAACACTGTGCTGTGCTGCTGACCAACACAGTGCCAACTTCAGCGTAAACAAATCCCCAGGTTGAAGTATCTCCACCTCCAGGTGTCATATTTGTGTACATGAGATCTGCCTCAACGTTTTTTGGGTGTTTATTTCCATTCAGCAGATTCAGACAGCCGTGACCATTAATCATTCTTCACAAAATCAATTTGGAAATAATCCCATGAGGAGCTTCTGCTGGGAAACTGGGTCAGACGACGCTTCTCTTTCAGCTGTCAGTTTAGCAGATGAGGGTGTCGGGAAGACAAGGGTAATGCTCAGCTGTGTGTACCAGGGACGGCAGGGTTCGCCAGTTAGGATTAGGGTCGGTGAAGGCTGCAGAGAGATGGTGGGTCGCATCTCTATTCCTGCTGTGTGTACTGGGGACAGCGGGATCCGTCAGTTAGGGTTAGGGACAGAAATTGCCACAGAGAGGAGATGTTACGTCGCTATTCCTGACGTAAGTCCTGGGGAGAGTGGGATCTGTATTCCTTCACACAACCTTAGTTTCAGGTAACATGCCTCTGTCTGAATGTGCTGCCTTTTACGGAAATTAAAATGCCAATTCTACATGATCTCTGAGAGCCATGGCCCCCGCTGGTTCCCATAATTTTTTACACTTACAGTGTCATCTGAGTGGCTTTTCAGTGTAAAGGAAGTGGGAGTGTGTGAGGAGTGTGTGAGCGTGCACCTCAGCGTAATTCACCCCCGCCTTCCTGCTCTGTGTCCACGCCACAGCCGACTACCACAGCAGCGGGAACATCGTTAACAACGGCTGGAAGATCCACAACACCGCCAAGAACAAGTGGTTCGTCTGCATGGCCAAGACGCCAGAGGAGAAGAAGGAGTGGTTGGAGGCCATCATGAAAGAGAGGGAGAGGAGGAAAAGTGAGGAGGCCCCTGGTCGACACACGCAATGCGCAGTTAGCCCTGTCAGAACAGAGCCTGCTAATTGGACGCTTAGCACACTGATTCTGCTGGGATTATGCTCTCGGAAGTAGTAATGGCTGTCTGAATAGTTTGTGATAGCTCTCTGTATGCGTGTGGGGTTGGTCCTACACCACAAGGCATATGCTGGTACCCGGTCCTGCACGGCCAGAGTGATGCTGGCAGCACTGACAGGCCGCATCTTTCTCCAATCTTTTCTATCTCTGTCATATTGGAAAAATGTTGTAAGAATACACAGAATGTCATGGGTAGCATCCTCCTGAGACTGTTTTTGAGCCTCGTGACCTGTCCCTGGGGTGTGGCTTGTGTGTCCCCAGGTCTGCGGTTGGGGATGGAGCAGGACACATGGGTAATGGTGTCGGAGAAGGGTGAGAAGCTCTACAACCTGATGTGCTCCCAGGGTCACCTGATTAAAGACAGGAAGCGGAAGCTCACCACTTTCCCTAAGTGCTTCCTGGGCAGGTAGGTCACCGTGGAGACCGTACCCATGAGAGGTCACCCTGATTGGTCCCACAAACACCTTTGGGGGGTTAAATGTGAATTTTCAGTTCGGGTTTTTGGTCCTTTGCTTGTTTGTTGTTCCCGTTTCATGCTGTTCTTAAAATGAATTGAAGAAACTTTTTTAGACTGTTATTTTTAAATGTGCTTTCTATTCACAATAAATTTTAAAAAAAGTATTTGGTTAAACTTTTAGGACTTTTAGGTGGTTTAGAATTTGAATGCCTACAGATCGTCTGGATGTGGCCACCCAGCTATTCTCTGATGTCAGAAGCAGTTACACTGTAGTAGTTTGGGCTGGAAACCCACAAACAGCGAGGCAGTAGAAACGAGGCCTTTAGCCAGCACTGTCAGCATTCCCATCAGGGGAGGCGCATTCGTGATTCCGTTTCCCGTCTGAGCGCTGTCAGCTGGGAATCCCCCACCCCCCCACGTATCTGGAAGTGCTTCAGCTATGTCAAGAGAGTGATTCTGGGGAGGAGGTTGCCCCAAAGCCGACTTAAGCAGTAGTATCAGTGTTTTGTTTGCTGGTGTCCATAAGGTTGTTGGTTCAAATCCCATGACATAAGGATTGGAGACAGTTAGGACAGCACTTGGATAGTACAAGATGCAGAATGAGGTGTCAGCTGGATGGATTGTGGGACATGATGGCTGAGAACATTCTAGAGAAACACAGCTGCTGTGATAGAGACAGTGGGGCAGAATGGCGCCTCATTGTGGTCTGAGTCGAGTGGTTCTGCTCGATGTCACCCTGATTAAAAACACACAGGCTTGGGGTCTCTTGGGTTCTCCGGCGTCTGCGGCAAGGCCTCCGAGTGAAGTTGTGGAGGAAGTCGCTGTTTTTGAGACTTCGTTGTAGACTCTTCTGGTTCATTAGTGATCTTCTGTTCTCCTTTTGTCCCACCCTGCTTTCTAAAAAAAGAAATGTACATCGTTTTGGATAGAAGCGTCATTTAAATAAAAAAACATGTCACTTAAATGTAATATCGCACAAGTCTGAAGTCTCCTCGTCTGGGAAATGCCCCCCAATGGAGGTTTGCTGCTACTGATGCTGAGTTCAGGCTACCGTGCTGGCTTTCTGTGTCCGAGCCTGGGGATGCACTGTGGGGACATGCTGTAGGGGGCGCTGTGGGGCACGCTTTAGGAGTTGCTGTGGGGACAGGTTGTAGGAACGCGCTGTAGGGGGCGCCGTGGAGCACACTTTAGGGGACGCTGTAAGGTACGCTGTGATGCTGTTTTTGGCTTCCTGTCCTGGCAAGCCGCATCACGCCCCGCCTGCCGCCCCGTTATCGTGGGAAAAGCATGCGCTTTCCTCTTCCATATACCTGCTCCGTATTGCCCACCATTATGTAACTGACCCCTGCCTGGCCGGTGACCATGGGAGCTTCTTATTCAGGAAATTCTCCCCCAGGCTGTGCTTTCCCTCGCTGTTACCCCAGATGGAGGGGTGGGAGAGAAGGGGAGGAGCCTGCAGAATTCGGGGGCCGGACCCTGGGTGGGATGGGGGCCAAAAATAGGGGAACAGAAAGAGGCCCTTGCTGCCCTGTATACAGCCCGGGGTGTTTGCTTTGGCTCAAGCTAAGCTGCTTCTGGGTTTCTTGATTTAAAGAGGTCCCGCGTGGGTCACCAGACCCCAAAACACAGTGACGCGGCTCAGAGCGGGCATCCCAAAGTCCCTCTGCTGCCACCCAGGCCTGATGGTGGCTCTTTGACGTCGCCCATTGTGTCATCCGGGTGAGAGTCACCTGACCTCAGTACCCCCCCACCCAGCGAGTTTGTGTCCTGGCTGATGGAGATTGGAGAGACGGATAACCTGGAGGAAGGTGTCCACCTGGGCCAGGCCCTGCTGGAGAACGGGATCATCCATCACGGTGAGGTGTCACTGTCCATCTGTATGACCTGTCTCTGCATGTCTCTGCATTGTCTGCCCCCCGTTTACCTCCCTTCTGCCTTCCATCTGCCTCCTGTCTTCTGATTGTCTGTCTCCTGTCTGCCCCCCGTCTCCTCATCGTCTGCCCCCCTTCTACCTCCCATCTGTCCCCCAGTCTGTCCCCTGTCCGCCTCCAGTCTACTCGTCATCTGCTTCCCGTCTGCCTCCTGTCTTCTCATTGTCTGCCTCCCATCTGTTCCCCATCACCTGATCGTCTGCCCCCGTCTGCCCCCTGTTTATCCCTCCATCTGCCCCCCAGTCTTTTCCCCCATTTGTCCCTCCACTGTCCCCCTGTCTGTCTCTCATCTCCCCATTGTCTGCCCTCCATTTGTCCCCGTCTGCCTCCTGTCTGTCCCTCGTCCGCCCTCCGTTTTCCCCCCCATCTGCCCCTTTCGCCTCCTAGTTTGCCCCTTGTCTGCTCCCCCGTCTGCTTCCCATCTGCCCTAATCTCTTTGGGGCAGGTTTGTCTGATCTAAGACAGGAAGTCTGTTTAGTTTGCGGGTCCACCTACCTCACAGATTAGGTGGGGGACAGTGTTTGATTTAGGGATGTTCGCTCACCGTGAGAAGTGGGGTGGTGTGGAAGCGACTCATCATGCATCTTGTGCACCCCCTACTGCCCATGGGGGTTTAGGGGACCATGATGGGCCTCCATCTCTCTCGGCTGTGAGGCTTGCCCCACTAAACGTGCTGCCTGTTGCCCATCAGTTACAGACAAGCACCAGTTCAAGGCCGAGCCGCTGCTGTACCGCTTCCGTTACGACGACGGGACGTACCACCCCCGCAGCGACATGCAAGACGTTATCTCCAAGGTGAAGGCCGCCGCTAACTGTAGCCACAAAGCGTGATTAACCAGTGTGTTCGGGTTCAGACTTGCTTGGGGGGGCCCGCATGGGGGCTTTCTAACGAGTCTTTGGTCCCACAGGGTGTCAGGCTGTTCTGCAGGCTGCATAGTTTATTCACGCCGGTGATCAGGTAAGGCATGATTCTGCGCCCCTGCCTCGTTAAGCCACTTGTTAGCACCCCCTGCCCTCCAGGCTTCCTGTTTCTGTGTGCTATAAATTGCATGGCTGCTGAAGTTAACACTCCACTTCAGAAGTACCTGTTTTGTCCTGGGAACGTGATCTAGGGGCCAGGCTGGCCATGGTGGACAGCAGAAGGTTTTGATACACCAGCCCGGTTGGTGATTGGCTTCACACATTGGCTCAGTCCCTGTGTGACACTGGGGAACGCACCCAATTTTCAACTCCGTCAGGGACCCTGGGGTGGCAGAGTGAACGCTAGACAGCAGCAAGGAGTCAAAGTGACACATTAATAAAGCATTCATTTATAAATTGCCATCATTTATGAAACCACACAGGATGACTTGCAAGAATCAACCCTAATTTGTCTTACTGTCAGTCTTTGTAGCACATTAACGCAGTGACCTTCATCTGAATAAGTTCAGAAAATGAGTGGGTTCTCGTCGTGCTTTTTGGCACGTCTTAGCTGTGGTTGATGGAAAGACCTTGCGTCATTCCAGCGTTAATCACGAAGTGTTAATCTCCGGTGATTTTTGTGCTTTCGGCTCTGTGGGTTATGTTTCTTCAAAAACTGCGTGTTTACCTCGTCTCCGTGGCCACGGTATATTCATGAGAGGATGTCACATGACTAAACTGAGAGTCTTGTCAGAAACTGAGGGTCATTGAGGAAACGCCAGTGCTCCGTGGAGAGTTCGCACTCATCGCTCTGTCTTCCCAGAGATGCTTTATTTACTGAAGGCATTTCCTTGTTACTTTGACACACACCTATACAGTGCGTTAAAGAGGCTTTTTGGCTGTATGTATGCTCACTAATATTCTGGATTTCTTTATACTTTGATATGTTGGGGACTGTCCTAGTCCATCATCTGGACATTTTTTGACCTCTGTGGTACTTTACTTCAAATATTATATATTACATATATATATACATATTCCATCCACTCTGTAGGGGTGTCTCAGCAGGGTTCACCAGTCTAACATATGACTGCCACTTGGTAGCAGCTACGTCTCAAGGACACTGTAAGATGATGTCAGATGTACTTGATTTGCCATTGGTGCACAGAAGTCTTTTGGCTTTTGCAAACTGTGTCTCATGCTGACCATGAGAGACATGGTTTTTGTGTTAGAGCACAGGGCCAGTCATTTTTCTGGCACCCCTGGAGTAGTTTGGGTCGAGGGCCTAGAAATAGATACTGGGATTTGAACGTACAACCTTCCGGACAGTGATCTCCCTTCTGCGGTGTGTGTCTCCTCAGGGATAAGGATTACCACCTGAGGACGTACAAATCGGTTGTAATGGCAAACAAGCTGATAGATTGGCTCATTGCACAGGTAAGGTTCGTCTTTTACGACACTGCTCGCTGCGCTGAATGTTAATGCCAGTCCTGCCTGCGTGTGAAACGTCTCCCCTAAGGAAATGGAAAAGATGAATGAGGCGCAGGGGAAAGGCTTTTTTCCAAACCGGCCGCTCACTTTGAGAATGCGGAGGAGGAAACAGCCTGAAATAATAAGCAAGCCGCCATTTTGAAATGTAATTGTGAACAAGGCCAAAGGAGGCTGAAATTTACCGCTGGTGAGAGTGTCCGGGTGTTAACGAGCTCAGCGCACGGCTTTGGGATTTAAAACGCTCCTCTGTGTGGTCGACCAACGGCTGCGGTGTGTATTTCTATGCTGCTGCCCCCCTTCACATAAGCAGTGGCCTTTGTCTGTGATTTTGTTTCTCTGTTGGTAAAATGCCCCGGAAATCCGTGTTCCGATTAGGATGGCAGAGGCCCTCGTCACAGTGACCTGCCTGCTGTGCTGTCCTTTTCCAGGGAGACTGCAGGACCCGAGAGGAGGCCTTGATCTTGGGGCTGGAGCTATGTGACAATGGATTCATGCACCACGGTAGGACCCTTGCGGTCTTAGGATCGCATGTTAGCGTGCTGATTATTATTATTAATGCATCCTGAGGCTGAGCTGTTTTTGGTGTGTTTTGTGTGAAACACCCTGTGACAGATGTCACCCCAGGGTGACTTGTGGCGCTTCTGTGGTCATGTGGGCACACCCTGAACGCTTAAGGAAATGAGAGCTAGGCTGGAAACGGCCTGCGAGCGAGCGCTGTCACGGTCACGCTCGATTGCGGCGCCATGCTCTCTTCTTAAACGCCGCCTTGGCTCACGCCATGTCTCATGCAGTGTTCGTGTGTGACATAATCAAGGCTGACTGCTCACCGTTTGGTTCTATTCCCAGTAAATTGCTAAAATGTGTGCGGGGTGTGGTAACTGTAGTGATTTAGTGTCCTATCTTTGACATATATTTTCAGTGCTCATTTCACTTGTCTGGTATTTATAGTGACTGAAAGAGTGTCACATATCATCAGTTAAATAAAACAAAATGTTTTTAGAGACTTTTTGTCCACTTGTCTCCCTGGAGACGACTTTCTGGAGTGTTTTATGAGAGGGAGTCCATCTAATGCCTCTTCTGGGCAAAAGCGTGTCCTGCTTTCATCTTAGTGTGTCGACGCCTTGAAGGATCGCCAGGGTCCCGTGTTTGATGTCCAAGCTGAAAACTTTTACGTTCCCATTTATCACTTTAAGCCCTCATTATGGCCGCAAAACAACGTGATTTGACGTGAGTGGAAATCAATCAAATCCCTTCGCGATCCATGCTGCGAAGGGGAGGGGCTTACGGTCAGTGTTGCTCCCGGCAGTGCTGGAAAAGAGCGAGTTCAAGGACGAGCCCCTTCTGTTCCGGTTCTTTGCTGATGAGGAGATGGAGGGCTCCAACACCAAGCACAAGCCTATGAAGCATGACCTGAAGGTGGTGGAGAATGTAATCGCCAAGTCCCTGCTGGTGAGAGCTGCTGTCCAGCTTCAGATGGGGGTCTACAGTAGTCAAAGTAAACACGCATCGCATATATGTATTTATGTATATACGTATATGCACATACATATATATGCATATATATACAATATCGTCAAAGTCAACACGCATATATATATTGTGTATATATGTGTTTGTGTGTGACAGACACACACACAGCCGCAGAAAAAATGTAGGCCACTTTATATTTTTTTCACAAATTTGCTTTTTTAAATCCTGGTTTAATCCCAGTTCTGCTGGCAGAAGGATACACTGCGAGTCAGGCTGCTTCCAGGCTCAAAGTTTCTAAGACAGCAGTACACAAGAATAAGGTGAAGCAGAAGACACTGGGAATGACCATAAACCAGCCAGGTAGAAGGCAGAAGCGACTTTCTAATGCCAGAGATGACTGTTAACTTATCCGAAAGGTTCTCATGAATCGTGGATGACATCAAGTGCCCTTCAAAAAGAATGGGAAACATTAAGGGCAGGTGTGAAGTGCACTGCTAGGACAGTTTGCATCAGGTTCCTAGAAGCAGGACTGAAGTCCTTTTAAGCAGGGAAGAAGCCCTTCAATGAGAAACTGAGAAGAACCAGCAGCAGTTTGCAAAAAATACATATATATATATTATTCATAGAATATTATTCACCTATGAATTGAGAAATGAGTGACACAAAAATTATGCTGTGGTCTCTTAATTTTTTCCGTGGCTGTGTTCCCCTTGAGTTCCAAGACCTGACATTCTCACCCCCACCAGATCCGGCCCAGCGACGCCGGCTACGGCTTCACCTTGGAGGACCGGAACCAGGTGCCGATCGTCAAGTCTGTGGAGAAAGGGTCCAGTGCAGAGGTGAGTCCAGCGATGGTGTACAGGCTTTTGGACCCAGGTCAGGGGTTTGAAAAACCCACGTTCAAGGAGATTCTCAGTCGCTTAGCTGCCTTTTGTTGAAGATAGAGGGCTAGGGCTGTGAATGGTGTGAAACCAGGCCCCGTTCAGGCTGGGTTAAGCCTGCTTGGGTCAGGTTGGTTCTGATGCACACTGGCCTCCACTCTGTTAACCTGGGGTAAGCGACAGAAACTGAAGTGTGAATCACCCAAGGACTTGGCCTTTTGTGGCGTACTCTGTAAAATCAGGAAAAAGTCTCCTGTGGTCAGGAAATAATAGGTTTGACCTGCGTCTGAACTCTCTGTAATAGTCTGTCCATCATAATAGCACAGCAAGGAAAAGCAGGTGCTGGTGGAACTTCACGGGTTTTAAACTGCTCATGGGTCCTGTGCTGGCTGAGTTTGCGAGGTGGCTGAGTGAGTAAGATGATAAAAGCAAACTGCTCTTTACTTTGGGAGAGAGTGCCTTGATTTCCAGTAAATCTCCTATTGGAGCTGCTTGTCGCTCCGGCAGAATCTGGCCTTCCTGATCTACCTGCTGCACTGCTATGTTTCTGTCCCTCTGAGCTGCTTGATTTCTCTTGCTCCATTGGAGGCAAATTCCATCCACAGTAAGTGGCAAAGGCTGGTGTTTTTCACCAGTGGCTCTGTGTGAGGGGGGAAAGGATGGGGCGGGCAGGATTTGGCTCCAAATGCTGCTTGAGGACAAGTGACGTGTGTACGGGGCAGGGGGGCATTTGAGCACCAGTAAGCCACAGCTCTACAGTCGCGTTTGCTGGGGTCTTATGGGAGGAAGCCTGAGCAGCGATTGAGGGATGAAGAGAAGCTGAAGCAGTGTGTTGCCATGACGCCCACAGAGGTCGGCCTGCTCTTTGACATGTAGGCTCCGCCCCGTGGGATGCTGAAAATTCCTCCTGTCCTGTTTGTAACCCCCCCTCCCCCCGATTCAAATTAAAATTGATGTCATTACCATAACAATGACGGCGGTGGCTAATCTCTCAAGCAGAAATAAAATTTCACAATGATGTCAGTCAGCCGATGCTGTGTGAGGAGTGACCAAACAGCAGACGGTCAAAGTCACATTTCGGGGTAAACAGGCAATGCTGCGCTGACTCACCGCTTTGTACTGCTCTCTGTCCTCTGCAGATGGCTGGCCTGGAGCTGGGGAAGAAGGTCTTTGCCATCAACGGCGACCTGGTCTTCCTGAGGCCCTTCCAGGAAGTGGGCAGCTTCCTGAAGCAGTGCTTCAACAGCGGCAGGCCGCTACGGCTACTCGTCAGTGCCAAGCCCCGAGAGTGAGTCATGGCCCCCATGTTACGTAAAACCCCTCCCTAGGCATTCCTGCCTGACCTCAGGCTTTTCATTTTCATTTCAAGTTTAAAATACCAGTTTACACCCTCATTTCTCTTTCACTGGGTGGTTAATGCTAACCTGTATGTAGTGCTGTTGTTGGGGAATTCATTTGGAGGAAGCCTAGCATGTATGTGACCGTCCTGATGTCTGAGAATGCGATAGTCAGGCCAGCAGAAGAAACGATGCGTCTTTGTATGTGCCAGTATCTATGTTTGTCTGCGTATCTGTGCCTGTATGTCTGTGCCCGTGCCTGTATGTTTGTGCATGTTTCCCTGTCTGTTTCTTTGTCTGGGTGTCTTTCAGTGGTGGGGCGGGGGTGTATAAACATTCATGCTTGGCTGTGGCTGCCAGGGTTTGACTGGTGATCCCCCCCCTTCTCTCAGGACGGTGAAGATTCCTGACTCAGCAGATGGACTCGGCTTCCAAATCCGAGGCTTCGGCCCATCTGTGGTGCATGCGGTCGGCCGGGGTGAGTGTTCCAGGGCGATGATGCTGATACATGGCTTTTGTCTCATTTTTAGATCTCAGGGTTCTGATTTTGGTAGCCGGGGCCAAAGGGGTCTTGGTACTGGGACAGCCGGCTATTGAGGGGGGACAGGGTTTCATGGGGTGGAGGTGGTGGTCCCGGTGGTTGTGGAGATTCAGCCCTGCAGGTTGCTGAAGAAGGAGGACCTCCACTATGGGGCCAGAAATCAAATGATCTCCACTCTTGGCCCAGATATTATTATTATTATTATTATTATTATTATTATTGTTATCGTACTATTATTGTTGTTATTATTATTATTATTATTATTATTATTACTAATAATAATATAATTATACTGTAGGACAGAATATTATTTCCACTAGGATTATATTCTATTATTCTCTATAACAGATGATATACCTCCATGAGGAGGCTTGAAGTCACATGACCTCCACAGGAGCGCTGGATATGACGTTAGTGCAACGTCGGGAACTAACTATAATAATCCGACCTACTAAGTTCTCTTTAGTAGCATTTTGTCGATTGCCTTCTTGTGGAGGTCAGCTAGTGTTCTGCAGCCAGATGCTCTTGTCTTTCAATGGTAATTATTTATTGCTCTCGTCCATGACTTTGCTGTAGTCAGATGACCCCCATTCTCAGTGCTGCTGATTTTTCCCCAACAGCAGTGCAGTTTGTGATCCACCTTTCCCTGAGTCCCCCCCCCCCCACACTGCAGCGCTGACTGCTGTGACCGCCGCTGCCTTTTCACACATTGACATGCAGCAACTACCATCATAGACACGCTTTACAACTCTGCTGATTGGCAGAGGCTGTTTCTGCAGGACAATGTTAATCATTTATGGGAAAATGCACTGTAGGTGATTCTATCCAACACCTCATTGGTGGTGTTGCATTATGGGGGAATTCCTTACGTGAACCAGTCGTGTCACCATTCGTCCTGAAAGCAGCTTAGAGAGGTGGTCTGTGTGTACATCCAGAAGATAACACAAACAAACCCTCAGATTTTTAGTCTGCATGATTTTAATCCTTGAAATTGTTCAGTGTCTGAGGTCAGTGGTGTTTTTCATTCAGAACTGCTGAACAACGTAAAACGTGAACGACTGACGGATTCACTGCCGGGTTCTGCTTCACGTGTGATGTGTGTGCAATGGTGGTCTTTTTGCAAGACTTCCTTCCCAAGGTCACTTTTGAGAAAAAAACAGCAATAATTTACTTATTCACCCTTTTGTGCTGCGATTGGCTGTTTCATTTAGGTTTGTAAACATCAGCCAATAAAAAGGACTCATGGTCTTCTGAAGGTTCTCACTCTTGGGTTGCCCCACCCCCGACAGGCACAGTGGCGGCCATCGCGGGCCTGCATCCTGGCCAGTGCATTATCAAAGTCAACGGGATCAACGTCAGCAAGGAGAGCCATGCCAGCGTCATCGCCCATGTCACGGCGTGCCGGAAGTACCGACGGCCCACGCAGGTTTGGGAACGCCGGGTAGCCACATGGGGCGGTGATGGTCATGCCCTCTATCCTGTCTTCAGTCTCCCTGCTCCTTTAGCTCCTGCCAGGTTTTCTTTCTGAATGGGCCTCTCTGCAGTTGACTGGATTCATTGTTGACCAGCTAGTTTAGCCTTCATCCCTATGGTTGTGATTAGAAGTGTCCCGGAGACTGAGGGGAAAACCTGCACCCTGGAGCCGAATGGGACCAGGGATGAGACAGCTGGCCTGCTTGGGAGGACAGGAGATGGGGGGAGGGCAGGCGGAGAAAATTCTGAATCAATTTTTGGATGCCTGGGTGTATTTGGGTATGGCCGATAACCTGGTCAGCATGTTTGTGCTGTAGACCATTGTTTATCAAATCTGTTCTTGGGAACCCCTAGACAGTCCACATTTTTGCTTCCTTCCAGATCCTGTGGAATTTGGAGAGAGTAAAAATGTGCACCATCTGGGGTCCCCAAGGACTGGACTGAGAAATAATGCTTTAGATCCTCAGCTCTTCTTCAGTGTCATCATCGCATGTTTCTTGGAAGCTCTCAGCTCCCTCCAGCAGTAATGAACCAGAACTCATGCAGTCCTGCCAGGTCTGACATGCTCTATTTCTGGCTTCCCATTATAGCAGGACACCATAAAATGGGTGTATAACACCAGTGAGAGTGCCCAGGAGGACCACCAAAGGGCCAAGCAGAAGCCCTCAGCGGAGGAGAACGGGGAGGTGTTTGAATGTAACGTGGAAGGTGTGCCGACGTTGCATGACAGCTCAGTGCCTTGATGTTTATTTCTGCCTCGCTGGTTTTCAGCGTTAACCATCATGATGGTCCTCGGTGGTGGATGCAGAAGTTCCTCAATCCTGTGTCTGCTTGCCGCTCTCTGCTTTCCCCAGAGGTCATGGACAAGTTCAACACCATCGCCATCATCGATGGCAAGAAGGACCACGTCAGCCTGACGGTGGACAACGTGCACTTGGCGTACGGTGTGGCCTACGAGTACGACAGCACGGCCGGCACCAAGTGCCACGTCTTGGAAAAGATGGTGGAACCCAAAGGTTTTTTCAGCCTGGCTGCCAAGGTGACGTCTGGGGCCTCAGGTTAAGGGGAAGGCGAGATATTCCTGGTGTTCCTGGTTGTTTGATCTTATCGAGAGCACAGATCTCAGAAAAAGACATCATAAGAATGGCTGGGATTTTGAGCCATTCGGGGGGGCTGGTTTGCCGCTGTAATAGGTAATCTCCCCCCTCATGGGCAGCTGTTCTCCATTTGACTCTGAAGGTCATCTTTCCAAACAGCTCGGGTTATAGAAGCTCGCTCAGGCTGCTGGGAACGTGGAGACCTTGGCTTCTTCACCGTCTCCTGCTGTCATTTCTAAGGACGTTTAACAAAAGCCTCTGCAAGTGAAAACCACAGGATGGAGAGATGGGCTTCTGCTACTGGAGATAACTAGCCCCCCATTCGAACAGCTTTGATCTCTGGTGGAAAGCTGATGAAAAATGGCTTCGTGTGAAACTCGCTGGTTTAATGGGCACCGCGGAGTGCGTGCAGCTGTATCAAAATAGGCGTATCAAAAATGGATTATGAGAGAGAAGCGGGGAATGTTTTATAGGCTGGAGATACATTTTCCAGAGGAGGGGTTGTGTTTTGCTGAGGGTAGGGCTTGCCTTGTAATACTGACCCATTGCTGCACTCTGAGGCGATATAATATTATTAAAAAGCAGAGCACTGCTGATTAAGATGCTTGGGGGCCAGGGGCGGGGCTGAACTTTGGCTGTGCATCACCGATGAGCACCAGTACAGTCAAGCATCTTTATGATGATGTTTTGTGCTCCATGTTTGATCTGCATCATGGTAGGAGATGCTTAGTGTCACTGTTATCCTTGGTCATCGTACGCTGTGTTTATGTAATTGTGTAATTGTTTAATTGTGCTGGGTAGCTTCATTCTCCCTAATAAAGGCCACATTGTGTCTATAACGTTTCCCCCTGAACACTCTTTTTGCTTATAAACCTCCCGCAGGGGCGGGTGGAATGAGGCTGTTTTCACACGGTAATTTTCCGCGTTGTGCGCTAAGCTTTTATGGGCTGCTATGCGCCTGACTGTGCAGGCAATGGGCCGACCTGCAGGGGGCAGGACGCTCATTACGCTTCACCCTTCAGTGACTTTTATTCACTAATCTGCCATCGCCCAGAGCCCGCCCCTTCACCGCTGAGCACAGTCACCCCCCCGATCACCCTCCCACAGGCGCTGTCTAAGAAGCGGTCTTATGTGAAATGCGTGCACCTTCTCTCTGCAGATCCTGGAGGCACTGGCAAGGAGCGACGAGCAGCTGGTGCAGACCTGCGGCCGCTTGAGCTCCGCCCCCGACCTTGTTCCTGAGGAGCTCCGCATGGCCTTCACAGCCACCTGTGGCGACAGACTGGAGCATGTCAACCGCCGCATCACCAACTACCGCAAGGTAATAGGTGGCCTGGTGCCCCCAGGTAGAGGGAGGTGGTGTACTCCATACAGGCTGCACAGCGGGTCAGCATTTCAGGATTTGTGACAGTCATTCTGGTGGTCTTCTCAAACTTTAGAGGACCAGTGATGTTCTTCTCAGTGTCCAGTGTTTTCCACAGTGTTGCTCTGCTCTCTATCCCAGTTTTCCCAGTGTCTGACGGTGGCATCATGAACTGAGCTGTCCTTTGTGACCTCCTAGCCCATTTCACACCTCTGAGATATTTTGGCCAAATAGCTTTTTAGAAGATTCACTGCTATCTCAGAATTATTCCATCTGGACAGTATGGTCTGTGGTTCAGT
>JAAGVU020000032.1:20027679-20040131 GCA_011763525.2 Mormyrus iriodes
ATGTACTATCCGACGTTAGATCAGTTGCAGGTTCGCTCATCTCCCTGTTCTGTCTGACTACAAGAAGTGAAACATTTCGCGCGGACGTTTCTCCTCTGCCGATCTCGCGGTGATTTTGGCGAATTTGTATGAAGGAAAAAAAACATCACTTCATTCCGGGTTAAAAATGCATTGTAACGCACGTTACTGACATTTGTACCGAGTAAAATATTACCATTTTTTTTCTGTAATGCCTTACATTACATTCCGCACTGGAATGTAATGTTACTCCCAACACTGGTCTTTAATACCTCTCCGTGTGTGTCTGTCACACCTGTCCACATCTACCTGTCACGGGTGTCTGTGTGTGCCTGTCACACCTGTCCACATCTGCCTGTCATGGGTGTCTGTGTGTGCCTGTCACACCTGTCCACATCTGCCTGTCATGGGTGTCTGTGTGTGCCAGTCACACCTGTCCACATCTGCCTGTCACTGGTGTCTGTGTGTACCTGTCACGCCTGTCCACATCTGCCTGACACGGGTGTCTGTGTGTGCCTGTCAGCACTTTCTCCTGATAAAAAGCAGCCAGACTGTTTGAAGAAAAATAAAAGCGCAGAGCTACCAAAATTGTGCGCTGGAGATAATTAATCATATGAGGAACTCGCAGCTCGTCTTTGCGACTAAAAATATGTGCCAGTTTCTCCAGTCAGCATTTATAGTGAGCAGACCAGTTCCTCCGTAACAGCGGACAAGGCCAGCCTCGTCAGTCAGGGCCCTGAGAAATACGGTGACGTGTCCGAAATGCTGAGTTGGATTGCGGGGATGTGTGTGAGGTATGCTGAATGGCGATGCATCTCTCATCGGGATCGCAGCATTAATGACGTCCGCATGGCGCAGCACACATGCAGCCCCAGGGACTGCAGACGCCGCTGCTGTCATTTTCTGATGTCTTTGAGGTATAATGACCCATCCTACCATAGAGCCAGGAATATGCTGTCCTGACAGCTTTTGATGGGACACCATTTCTGCCCAAAACCGGACGTTCTAAACCCTTTACCTTTTTACCAGGGCGCGAGAGTCCAGAACTCAGCCAAGAACCTGGGTGTGAGGGACCGGACCCCATCATCAGTGCCCAGGTGATGTGAGGCTCACGACTCCATTATTACAGTAGTTCATCTGCTTTTTAATGAGATATTAAACCCTGATCATTGTGCAGAGTGCAGGAGCCTTTAGTAGTGCTGATGGCCTCAAGATGGAGCAGACACACACACATTCAGCACCTCAGCCCCCCCCCTTCACTGTATTCAATGTTCTCCCCCTTCCCCTTTCACTGCCTCCTCATCCCTGTCTCACTGCACTCCCAACCCTGAAATGAGATGCTTCATTTGCCATTTGCACAAGTATGAAACCAGGTACATTGGAATGTGAGGAGTCATTTGTCCAATGCCCCTGTCGAGGTTGGATTCAAACCGGCAACCATCCGATCACAGGGACAGAGGCCTATCCCCCACTTGAACCACGCAATCCCCCTTTTTCGGTAGTTCATATTTTATGAGGCGTTGGACAATATGGGTTTGATCTGCTTGACCCCGGAGGAGGGACATAAATAATCTCCATTCGCTCCGTCACCAACAGTAAAGGCAGAGATTGACTGCAAGCTGCCTCTGGCTGATAGCCTTATTGAGAACCACTTAGTAAAACTGACAAACACAATTAGGTCAGGCGGATCGTTATTTAAGGTTCAATAGCAAGACAGATCATTTAATTAAGCTTCTCGGCGATAACTGGAGTGACCTAAACACAGAACCTGCAGCAGGGCTTCTGACCTCAGCTGGCAGAGATGCACTGTAGCGGAAAATGAGGGGAATTAAAATACCGTTAATGTTTGATGTTCCAGCGTGACCCCATATGATGCAAGGAGAAGTTAACTTTTGTGCATGAAGAAAATGTACAAAAAATGTGCCATGACCAGAGACTCTGTGGTTCAGATGGCACATACCCATGATTGCGACCTTATGTTTGGTTGAAACACTCAAGTGCACCCAATCAGATCATCTCTCCATTATGAGCACAGAGAGCCGGGTCTGTTTGGACCGCTGGCCGGTCCAGTAATGGGATCAGCGGCTCTGATTACAGGACTTACTGCCCAGCTCTGCTCTCAAGCGGGGGCTCTGACATCTCTGTGCATCTCTCCTTCCCAGGCTGTACAAGCTGTGCCAGCCCCCGCCCCCAGACGGCGAACCGTGAGGCCGCAGCAGCGACGGTCTGGGCAGCAGACCGGCCGGCACCAGGCCTGGGCCGCAGGCCTCAGGGCAACCTTGGCTCTCTGGGTCCCTCCCTTGTACATAGTAATGCGTGTAACTCTGTAGTGCTTTAATTTTGTGCGTGTGCGTTCCTCTGCCGTCCTCTTACATTAAATCTCATTTTAATTTTCTGTAATTTGGTATTAAAAGAACTAATCTAAAGAAGGACCTTGAGGAATCTCTGCATGGTTTTAACAATCAGCTCATTCCGGAGTGAGTTCATGAAGGGGTTTGCTGTACATAACCACTCTGGGCAAGAATACACACCTTTTTCACACACTGAAATATGTACATTTTCTGTAACAGTACTCAACAGCACTTTGGTGTCCTGTTTCATGTGCTTTCTGTTTACGCGATAATGGGGATTGTAGTGGTGCCCCCTACTGGTAAACAGATGGAAGCTTGTGGTCATCCCACTGTTGGATTAGTGCAGTGCAATGCAGTGTTACTCTACCCGGTCCTTGGGGATGCCGAGGCAGGCCATGTTTTTGCTCCCTCTCAGCTCCTGATTTTGCTATTAGAGGAGCAAAAATATGGATTGTCTGGCAAGGAGTTGGGTGGGAACAAAAACGTGGACTGTCTGAAGGTCCCTGAGGACCAGGTTGAGAAACACTGGATTAGTGTTTTTTTAATTTTTTTTTATTTTGTCCGCAGGAAGTTTGTCCTGCCTTTTATAACACCAGACCAGACAGGAAGACAATCTTAGAGCTGACATGATCTCCCAGGCAGTAACATTAACGGGGCACTGCAGACAGATGCTGTAGTAAATGCTCAGCACTGCCATGTGTGTCCCTGTCCCCAGTATCCCCAGGACATGTCACAAAACAAGACCAGCCTGCCCTGCTCTTTGTGAGAGTCACCTGGTGTGCTAAGATCTTCACATATAAAAAGAGACAGATTATATACCTACGTGCATATATAATATATACAGACATATATAGTAGTATATATAAATAATGTATATACACAGTATATACGTACAGTACTCAGGATGAAATGTTTATTTTCATAAAAAAACTTGCTAATCAGTTGTATCCATTTCCTTATTGATTATTGTATTACTATGCAAATATAAACACAAACTACGTTAACTGCCCTGGTAAACCATCAGTACTGATAGGCAGTCATAATGTTTCAAACGTATACAAATTTAAATGTCTTATTGTAAATCTAAGGTTATTTTCAATGTATCCTCGCTTACTTTAACCTGGAAAAACTTTAAAGCAAAGAAATGTAAAGAAGACTGTAAAGCGAACTGATATGTGAAGATGGCAGTAATTTATTTACTTTGGCAAACTGACCTGATGCTCCTCCTTGCTGTCATTAAACAAATGCTTGACTGAACTTAAATATTACCCACTAATCTACAATGTTACTGTAGTTATTAATTTCTATTAAACATTTTAAAAGTGCACTGATCCCGGTTTTCTTCTTCCGTGTGCCGAACATAATTGGATCTTTTTGCTGTACATTTCATTTGTGATTTTTTAAGAGTATCATGTTGGCTTTTCGGTGAAGTAATTCAGGACTTTCGTGCCTTAAAGGGAATGCAGTGACCTTGCACGCGGTCTGTATATTTGTCCAGACAGTAAATCTATTTTGGCCTGTATCAGATAGTTCATTGATTACCATTTGATGTCATTATCAATACCTGAATCCTGAGTGCATCCTCGCTCCCACAATGCTCACTGCTGGACCTGAAGAGGGCATCCTTCTCCCTGCGTACCCTGTATTCTGGTTAACCTCTCGACCTGGTGTGGGTTGAAAGTCCCTGTAATCGGAAGGTCGCTGGTTTAAATCCCAGGGTTGACAGAGTGATGTCACCATTGGGCCCTTGAGCATGACCCTTAACCCCTAATTTCCCTGGGGACTGTCTGACTCCTTTCTCAAACAAAGAAAAAAATTTGCTGCTTCGGATGAAAGCTAAATAAAAATGTCCATTGAATGCTGACATGGCTATTCTGAGAGAGAGAGGGCTCACCGTGGTTTCACATGGTAGGTAATTCTGGTCCAGGATGACTGACTGGAGTATTTATACAGTGAATCTTACATAAAGGACAAACTGAGGTGGTCGGGACAGTCTCTGACAGAGAATCATGACTGCATAGTGGCACCAGTGTCATTGGTGGCTCAGAAGACCCTCTTAATAAATGGCATGGGAATGGCACCGATGCAGCTGAGGGGCATCCTATGGGGATGTTAGCATTACCTTTCTGATTGTGTGAGGAATTTTAACTACTGCACCCCCTGCTGGCCTTAATTTCTGCTTCTCAAATAAAAACCTCTTGTTATATTTAATGTCTTCTTATTACCAATTTCTACACCAGCATCCCACCCAAGTAACCCCATTGTACCCCCTCCCCCCCCCCAAAAAAATAGCCCCATCCCACCTCACTGCATCCCAACGTGGCTCAGACTCAGATCAGTCTTCTGGCCATTTAAACAGCAGGGTACTGTACGCCTCTGTACCCTTTGACGCCTTCTGCTTTCACAGGAGAGTAGGCTGACTCTTTAAGGTCACTCGATGATATACACCACCTAGTGCGGAGGACCGGTACTTTACATCCGGCACCTGACATTTCTGTGTACTTGTTTAATTAACAGTAATATTTCAGGTCTGTATATCGTCTTTACGTGTATAAGACCTTGTTTATCAAAGCTGCACTAATGCACACAGTTGCTGCAATGAGTGATGTCTGTTACATTTATATCTGGCGCAGTGTAAAATACCGACTTAGATGTACGGCTGCCAGAATCAGTCAGAAAGTGCGGACAGAACAGAGGATCTTGAGAAGAATGGCTTTTTTATATATCGCATGGTAAAAGTTTCGATCGATGGCAGTAATACGTCTGTTTCGCTGTGTTTGGGTGCGTAGTTTGGACACCGTTCCCGACATTTTTGCAGTGCATAGCCTCCAGTATAAAGAGACAGGATATTCAGCCCCCCCTAGACAAACACAAAACATCAATGTGTTGCCCCGTTACAAATGGTCATTCTCAGTTAATAATGCAGAATTTTGTAGTTTTCTGTGTAAAATTAGCCTATAGTTAATGATGGCATGTAGCCCATTTAGATCAGGTGATCTTTGTAATTTTATTTTAAAATAATGAATATTACATTAGAAGACTCAAGTTTAAGATATTATCGTTGGCACTGTAATTATGATTTACATGTGGCCAATATTCGATTTCAGTAGGCTACTGGCGACGAAACATTACCTTCAGTGACTCAAAATAATTAAACTCCGCAACTGATTTATAATTAAATAACCTAATACGATTTAAAGAGCAAACTACGATAATGAAGAGGTGAGTGAATTAATACCTGCGTTAAAGTTTCCCCGATGGGGAGGGTCCCGGACTGGAGCTAATTAGGGACCAAAGCGGAGCCAATCAGCCAGGCGTCCGTCAGTCCGCCCGCAGGTACCGAGCCGAAGAGCCGGAACCGATCGCGTTGACAGTCCAGTTATCGCCGCCGGCTTTGCAGGCACTCCGCTCCGGTTCTTTTCGGTTTCTCACCGGGGCTCTCCGACACAGGCACGGCTTGTCAGATTGCCTCCGATTTCCCTTTTCCTGCTCTACGCAGAAATGCACCCGTGATTGCTTTTGGGGGGATTTGCCGCGTTCTCACGTTTTAAGCGCCTGCAGCGTTTATTCTCATGGCGTCTCAGCACCAGTCACGGATTCAATTTTACCTGGAGAAAAACCGGATCGGACCGCTGTTCGAGGTGAGACCGAGGAATGGGGGCGTTCTTCCAAGGTTTGCGAGGCTTTTCGGGGGCTCTGCAGGACGTGCCGATGGGTGACTGGGAAGGGGAACCTAGTGTTTACGGGAAGGGATCCGTCTGTTTGGGGAATAATATCCTGCTCGATTTGTGGAAATGTTAACTTCAGCGGGGCATCGGGCACCTCGCCAGCAGTAGATGTCCTGTAGATGCCTCCGTCTGTGGTAATTCCCACGCTTCCACCGCACCTTTTAAACGCCTTCCGCCGCACATGCTGCGGCAGCCCTCTGCCCATGTGCGCACACCTGTTTGGGCTGGGAGCGCGTGAAAAGTGCGGCGATCAGCTGCCGTGTGCTGTAAGACAACAGTAGCGCTTAACTGCGAGTTTTACAGAATCCCTCTAAAGCGTATCATACGGTGTAAAATTGTTATTGCACTGTATCCCACTGTATAATACCGTTATTGCACTGTATCACACTTTCCCGGTTATGCCGCCGCTACTGTTACTAAAAGCGCTTCTTCGCGGCCACTGGGTCTACTGAAGGCAGCTGAAGGTCCGAGCGTCTGCTGGCGGCTGAAAGGATGTTTTAGTAAAGATCCGGTTTTGCTGACCATACTAACCTAGTACTAACAGTAATTTCAGTGGGGATGGCAGTCTTTATACAAACCTGCTGTTTTTGCAGGGAATGGATATTATTAATAAAGGAATTTAGCAGTACCTTGCTCAAGTCCCTTATCGTGCTGTACACTAGAGCTGGATATTGAGAAACGGGCCGCGGTCATTCCGTTAAATAAAGCCGTGATTCCCAGTGTCCATCTGCTCTGATCTGTGGCTCTGACTCTCACTGTTCTCCATGTCCTGGCTTCACACTCAAGACTGGCTGTTAGTGCCGGACTGGGACCGACATCACATCTGTTACGGAGAGCAGGGCTGGCTTTGAGGGGATCTGAAGTTACACCCTAGGCGATGGGCCACGAAACTTGGGCATACTCTGTCCGTACTGAGCAGGGGAGGGTAGTACAGCTTGCTCAGCTGCAGTCCCTGGGCTCTGAGTTCCCTGCTCTGAGTGTGAGGGACCCCAGGGCTCTGCATGTCTCACTACCCGGCTGAGCCATGCTCTCACTGCCGCTGAGTTTAGGGATTTTGTGAGGGAGCTACAGCTTAAAAGGTGAGGTGTGATTTGTAAGCGCTGGTCTTTCACAGACTGAAATGGCCACTGCACATTCCTGTTACTGTCCACCACTTTTCCCTCAGCTATGTTGTAATCTGGATCCCCAGTGCAGGGGGTCAGAGGCTTATGCCCGACGCACGCCGAGAACTCATACGGTATGGAACAGGCATATCATGCCCACATCTGTCAGGAAGTAAATGGAGTGATGTGTGTGGCTGTGCTTGTGATCGGAAGGTTGTTGGTTCGAATCCTGGGGTCGGCAAGTGATGTCACCCCCCCCCCCCCCAATTGCTCCAGTCTTGCTGACCCTGCTCTCTCAAATATGTTGCCTCAGGTAGGAGTGTACATATTGAATAATGGGAGATCCAAAGTTAGAGATGAGGGTTTTCCTTTAACCCTGACCGCGGTGTGAAGTTTTTACCAGGCCGCATGTGGCAGAATGAGGTCGCCCCCGCAGCACACGCAGGGATTAAAGTTGCATGTGGTGGAGACGGGTGGCTGCCTGGTCACATGACCTGTCCCGGTGGAGTCGCTGTTCCTCAGGGCTGCTGCCGTGTCTGTGAGCATATGGTTAATGCATCTCCCTGGCCAGCAACACTTGGCGAGGCAAGATGGACGGTCCTTTGGGCAGACTCTCGATCCTTCGGCGCTCTGCATGTTTGGGACGCTGAGCAGTCTCTGAATAGGGTCTCCTCCCAAACCACACAGGAACTGGGGTATCCTTGCTCTTTGCGGATCTGGGCCTGAAACATGAGGGGAATCGTGCTGGGTTTAAATCCCTGCTTGTCGGTGAGCATGCCCGTCTGTACCGAAACCGCCTGAGGCATCAATCTCATCGGCTCAGTGTCACTTGTCCCCTGTGTGGTGACACATTAAGGTACCTGGGAGGGAGATGCGACATCAGCCAGTGTTAGGGGTGACCATCCTGCTCTTCCCCCTGCTGCTCTGGGCCCCAGTTGTGGTGCTGGCCTCTGCGCTCTCTGAGGGTCCCCAGCTTCTCCACACATGGTCTTCCTCTGCCCTGTCATTTGCACTCCATGCTCAAATATGGTGTGATCTGTCTCCATGATTTAGATCCATGAACAGCTCAGCTTGCAGATTTTTGCAAAAATAAAACAAGTGTCGATTTTTAGCCGATTCAGTTTATATAGCGCCTTTCAGATCAGTGGCTCCAAGGCACTTGACATGAATGCGTAGCACCCCATTAATACATCATTTATACCTTATGGCACTTAAAACAGGGAAAATGGGGGAGGAGAGAGTGAGAGTGTATCAGGAGAGGAGAGCAGCCAAAAATGCCTGAGTAGGGCGAAAGCATAATGAGGCTTGGAAAATGTTTTTAAGTCCGGTTTGTGTGGTTCACCCTGCGTGCTACAGCAGTAAATGTGTTTCAGAACGGTGTGCATTTCCCTGGGAATTCAGTCGTTAACTATTGTTCATGCAGCAATTAAACCTGGAAGGTGTGGGAGTCCTGTGTGTGAGATGGATGGTAATCGTGGGTATCCACTGGCCCTTGGCTGTGAGAAGCTGGGCTTGGGCATTGCTTGAATATGGGGGGACTGGTGGGAGGGCCATGTTTCCTGGGAGGGGAGTCTGGTGATAATGCTTGCAAGGCTTTTCCATAATTGGTTACCTACAGCATAAACTGACCTGCAGGACCGTCAGGTTTGAGGTTCCTTGAGGAACAGCACCAGCAGACCCTGAAAAAGTCACTTGGAGCCATCAGTGACTGAAAATGGTGAAACTGCAGGTTGGTCAGTCGATCGCTCTTTCTGAACAAGTGATATCCCCAACACCAGCCTACCTGTCAACAAGCAAGATGGACGCTGACCTGGATTTCTCTGGAAGTCACTGGAATAACCTCGCGTTGCTGTGAGGGATTGCAGTGTAGGTGTTTTATAGCCGTTGCTATCATCGCGATTCTGCATTGTGCTAAAATCCATGCCCTTATGAAGTGTATGGTGTGATAGTGCCCTGCGCTGTGTGGTAGGGCGTTCTGCATTGTCAAAGAGTGCCCTGTGCCATGTGAGCCCTGCTAGTCAGACGGAGACCCAAAGCTGTGGGATTACTCGGGATCTTGGGCAACCTGGCACTCAAGGTTCGAGTCCCACAAATCAGCAGACGTCTGACTGAGGGTGGTGCTGATGCTGTAATTATGAAGCCTTGCTGCTGTTGCTGTTGTTCTATGCTCACATGCATCTCCTCTCCAACATAATCCCTGATCCTGCTGTGTGAGATCTGTGGAGCCGAAAATCTGGTTATCATGGGACTGTATGGATGGATGGGGGGGGGGCATCCCCCTGCAGATGAAAATAAAATCCACCCCTTAGCCAGACATGCCAGTGCCCTGGATGCCTTTGGAAATGTTGTGTGTGTGTGTGTGTGTGTGTGTGTGTGTGTGTGTGTGTGTGTGTGTGTGTGTGTGACCCCACCTAGGTGTGAAGGGACCCTTCACTTTTCAGACCTTTTCTGCTGACTCGCTGCTACCATAGTTTGCTTACTCAAGGTCCACGAAAGTCCACACTAACCTCTTAATACCATGCCGTGTTATGAAGTAATATTTACTTTTGATTTAAGTGGTCATCTGCTCCCGGTACAGTCAAGGTTTGCTTATTCCTGTTCTGGGCAGCGCAGGGCATAATGCTCAGCAAGGTAACTTCAGTATTTAAGAAGGTCGTCCTGTGAATTATATATGAGTTTTAAATATTTCTCAAGCTTATGTGAAACGAAGCAGAAACGAGTTTGTTGTTGGGGGTGGCCATAATGGCAGGCCGGAGCCCCCACCGCTCACCCCGTGACCCGCTTTAGCCTTTTGAATCCTAGGAGATGCACTGGGGCCTTTTTCTCCCCTCCCCCTCTTCAGCTAGTAATGTGAAGAAGTATTTTCAAACTCAAGGGGAGGAAAAAAACACCAAGCTGTAGGTGCAAGTCCCAGTTTGGAAGAAGCCAATTGGATGTGTGTAATTGCATTTCTTATTTTTCCAGAGGATCTCTGGTGCGAAGCAGTGGGACATTTCTTTTGTGAAATGAAACTGATGGGATTAATCTGCCCAAATCGGCCACAGTTCTGGATCTTTGAACTGGAATCACACCCTCAGAATTTGGGGGATTAGGTTTTGTAGGTAAATGTGAAATATTATTTACATTTTTTATTTTATTTTTTCCCCTTTTCTGTAGTTTGTTTCTCCTTCACTGTATAAATTGATACAGTCTGGCCTGGCCCCCGCGCTGCCCTTTTTCCTTCTCCCCTTTCGGCCCGATTTTGAGGGACACATCCAACAGCTCAGGTGAGCCCGTAAGTGGTGTTACCCCCTGCTGGCCCCTTCATTTCCCTGCACCACGTCTCAGCCTCCAGCTGCTGGCCTGCTTGTCATGTTAGCATACCAACTGGGCTGGGTCTCTCTCCACCCCCGGAAAGTTTGGGAAAGGAGACCTTCCAACCCGCAGCACTAATGAGCTGCAGTGGGGAGGGAGAGTGACACACACGTGCACCGCCCTGTGGGGCTAAATATAGATATGACACACACACATACACAGCGTGGATTCGTAAGTGGCCTGTTTCTATGAGAGGTGCTGTGTAGGTTAGATGTCCCTCATTTGTGCACGATCCTTGTAAATGCAAGGAACATGAGAGGGATGCAGGAACGGAGACTCATGAAAACGGGAGCTCAGTAATGAGCCGTCACCCTTAAACGCCATTATAGAAGCTCCCATTCCTCCCAGGAGCTTAAGTACCCATCATCTAGAACCAAAGCTCGGCGTCCGCGAGCTCAGTGGGGTGCTCATCATATGGGAGGGTGCTCACCCGAGACCGGACCTGGTCGGTGGGGTTTGGCACAAACCGTCCACCTCCTGAAACCTAGAGTTGGGCCTTCGTGGAGTGCAGTCAGAAGCCAGCGGAACAACCGAACGTCCATCCGATCCATGCGCAAATAATTAATCTAAACGGGAATAACTTCAGCCTTGTGACACAATATGTGCCAAAATGTCAAGGTGGAAATGAATTGCTTAATGCAATGAGAGTTGAATACGAATGGGGGGGAATGAGCAGCGGTTAACCCTAAGTCTGCGAGGCCGAGGCCAGCGCATTTTTCTGCTGCTTGAGGGTCTTCCGGTATCTATATAGCATGACCTTTGACCCTTGGACTCTACAGCAAGTCACTCTGGGGTGGGGCAGCGCGGAAACTACCCAAATGGACCAGAACTGCTCGGTCATATTCATTCATTCATTCATTCATTAATTTACTGTGGAATAGTATTTATCACTGGGCTGTTACTGTGGGGTTCCATACCACTTTCAGGAGGCTCTGTAAAGGCTCCTGCCCTTTAGGATGTGTGTCCAGCCCTGGCTGTCATCCTCAGCTAGGCTCTCGCGTGTAACTGAGTTTGGCACAGAGGGATGGCTTCCAGATTTATGCGTTAAAGATGTACGTGAATGTTATGGCAAAGCTCCACAGAACCACAGAACGGCACCAAGCTGTAAATCTACACAAGTGCCCCGCCCTGGTGAACTCGGGTCGCTGAGCCGGAATGTGGCTGTAAATCCCTGGTGGGCGCCGTCGGGGCAAGTTCCCCGCTCCCCGCTGTGATTTACCTGCTGCCTGATCCGAGATCAACCCGCAGCCTTGGCCTTCGTCATGCCTGACGTCTTGGGTCTCTGCTAGGTTGGGAATGCCGCTGCTGCTGGCGTGGGGGTGTGGGGGGCTTAACGTTCAGAGAAGGAAGCAGAGTCAGAGCTGCCCATGTATATTCAGGGCAGGAAACGTAAGCCAGGTGCTGTCCCTTTCTGACCCCCCTCGGTAACACATATTGCTGCCAGCCCAGCCCCTAAAGCTTTTCTGGGGGGCGGCTAGACAGCCTTCAGTCAAGCTGCTGTGTGACCTACATACCTCAGACTTGCTGCTTCTCTTTCACGTGGGGGGTGGTGGGCTGGCTTTTACATTCTGAAGTTAACTGGCCCCCAGTTTCTATTGATGACTTTTTACTGTTATTCAGGGTCTTGGATAATTTAGATGTTCAGTTGTCTTCAGTCAAGACATTCGGCGACACTGAAACTCATAACATGGCATGTCAAGCTCGTCTGTTCATATGCAGCAGGATCACCCTCCCTTTGTCCTCCCGACGGTGGGACTGAAATGGACGCCCCCCCCCCCCCCCCCCCCCCCCCCCCCCCCCCCCCGCCGCGCCCACCTGCGCTAAGAGCGTGGGGGTGGGGTGTGGGGGTCGGCGGGCGCGGGCCTTGCGTGGGGCGGGCGTGGCGCATCCTGTCTCTG
>JAAGVU020000032.1:20040231-20052650 GCA_011763525.2 Mormyrus iriodes
GTTTGACGACCGAGGGCAGACCCCCTCCTAGATGGGCCAGAACCGCAAGGCAGTGATAAGCCCCCCCCCCCGAAGCACACACGGGCCTGCATCTCGTCCTCCAGAGGCCCCCCCCCCCCCCCCCCCCCCCACAAAGTCCTCTTCACCTGGGGGCCGCACTCTTGTATAAGCCGTAGGTTGTGTGATTGCAGCCCTCGCTGGCTCCTTGTTAGCAGAGTGACGGGCCTGCCATATTGTCTTCTCTGACTCACGCTGGTCTCCTTTGCCTGCTTTTCTTGAAGTTCAAGTGAAGCTGGTCCTGAATGCTGCTCTTATCGTAGACCTGAACCTTCAGCTCCTCTTCCCATCTGACAGTCCAAACGAGGGATTGTCAGGACACAAAAATCAAAAGTTGCATTTCAAGTTCGAATCAACGGAAGGCCAGGGGCAAGGACTCAGCCCACACCTGACTGGTGATTCCGAATCGGGATTATATACTTAATCTGGATGCTCTATGGAGGAATCCTCCTCTGTTTTGGGCCTGGATTTCTGCTAGAGAAGACTGCTTGTTCCATTAGTAGTGCAGTTTCTTCAAATCAGGGATGCCTCCTGTCCCTTCAGGGCTCTGTAACTAATGACAGGAGCTCGTCTGAAATGAAGGGCTGCTGCAGGTGAGATCTGGACCAAATCCAAGCCACCAAAGACAAAAATGAAGACAGTCAAGGAGAGTCAGGCCTGCTGTGGCTCAAGATTCTGGGGGGGGGGCATCTCACCTTATGGCCTGGATCTCAGCCAGGATGCTATCAGGTCTCTCAGCGGGCAGGAAAGGGAACAGAATTTTCTGCAGCTCTTGAGCACAAGTTTTAATGTAGATTTGACTCCCTTTGTGAAGCAGTTTCATTATAAGGTTACTCAGCGAGTGTGTCTGAGGTGAGCCTGGCTTAGGGGTTGGATTTGGCTTCGGCTGTTTTGTAGGTCTGTGTCTTTGTGGGATTATAGGTGTCTAACTCGTGCTTTTAGGTTGTAGGGTTAGTGGCCTGTAACTTTGTATCTCTGTAGCTCTCTAGTTGTCACACAGTAGCCCATGTCTGATCGGAGGATGTAGGGTAAAGTTCATGCGGCATGTTGGCATATCAGAGAGCCTGAAATCATTCTTGACACCAGGGCGACAACAGCGCTTTCACAGCAGCTATATGAATGGCACTGGGGAGTTACCCCGGGGAACAGTATCTGTCAGGTTGTCCTGAGTGATGGAGGGAGTGAGGGACAGAGAGCCTGATCTCATACCTAACCCCAGGACAGGGACGATGCTCTCACAGCAGTTATGAGTGTGGCTGGAGTGATTGAAAGGGCGCGTGGTGCTGAGGAGCTCCCCGGCTGCTCCACGGTGAATTAAACACCATTAATCTGCTATTAACCCATCTTAGTGTGAGCCGTTTGTTTTCTCCGTGCTTTTGTTTTACTCTCCCATGACACTACGCACACCACTCTACGTGGATATACCATGTGACTAATAAAACATGCCCTGTGCTGCCTGGGATTGGCTCCAGCCCCCTCCCCCTCATTTCATGACCCTGACCCAGGATTAGCACATGGAGGACTGATGCTTTTAATGCCCTTGTCTATCAGCCTCTAAGCTATGCCTCTTCAGGGCATCCTTGTTAGCCGCCGAGGTCACTGGCATCCTCTGCGATGGCTCATTTTGCCAGCTCCGGGTCTGAAAGGTCTTCCTCTGCTCTCATGACTTCAGGAAGACGTCCCATCAAGCCAGTCCTGAGCTCTACCCCATCCTGCCTCTGTTCTCTCCCAAAACCGGCATGTTCTGTTCGAGATCCAGGTTTGTTTTGTCTGTGTACGGTGAGAGCTGTGCAAGGTGGTTTTTGCAACCTCTCTGTCGGTGCACCTTTCTCTGTTATCACAGTGTAATATTTTATTACCCCCATTGGCAGTAGTGTGGCATAAGACTTATTTCCCCTGCCAATCATGTTTATTTATGTGTATATTTAATGCACTTATTTCCTTACCTGCAGAAAAAGCCTTTGGCTAAATGCGTGCAGGTCTTTCAGATGAATAAATGTGCAGCAGACGTTTTCAGTCATGTTTTCCGAAATTCAGCTGTGTGTATTTATTTAGGGAACTGTAATTGGGTGGGGGGTGGAGTCCCCCCGCCCCCCCCAAACTGTGGTCTTCAGTCTGTTGGAATTAGCCCAGCGAACCACATGTCCAGGCTAATGCCGTGTGAGAAGCAGAAGTGTCAGAAACCTGGAGTTCTCCTCATGTGAGTCTTCAGGGTGCCGCTTTCACCAGGGGCCTGTGGTGATGCCGGCAGGCCTGATGACATTGACCTCACAGCCTCATTAGCAGGGCTGCACAGGGCTGAGAAGCAGCTCTATCCACAATAAGCTCCCTTTGTCTTTATGCTGAGACCTCTCGGTCCTATTTTCCATGCCAACAGCATTAGCTGTTCATTGTGTTGACAGACTGTGGTGCAGTTTGAGTGTTGAGCAGTGCTTGTCAGAGTTCATGTGCCATAGACAAGCTTCACTGATAGCACCTCTCCCCCAGCAAACTCGGCTGCCCAATTTCAGTTTGTCTCGGATGGTGCGTGGTTGGGGGGGGATGCTGGAGGTTAGCTAAATCAGCAGTCGCCTATGTCACCTGTAGGGTTGACTGACCTGGTTAAGGGAGCCCAATTCTCTCCATGGTAGTGTTCATTGATCAGGGCCGGTTGAGGCTCAGTGCTGTTCCTGAGCAGGTGATGATGTCATCACAGAGAGGAACAGTGAGGGGATTTACCCAGAGTGCTCTACCTCCACAGACCACGCCGTCCAGCAAGATTTTACACCCCCTGAAATGTCATTTCTGTTGTTTAGTAAGAAGACCCCTTTCATGTTACCAACCCCAGAAGAATTTTAGAAAATCAATTTATTTTTTATTAGAAATATGAGCTTGAGCATTCTTCCAGTGCCTTCCAGATTGGTTCACTGGAGGATGGACAGAAATTGAGTTTTGAATATTATGAAAGTTGCGGCTTTGGCTGCAAGGAGTCGTAAAGTTGGTTAAGGACGCTAGTTTGTAAGGGGAGCATCATTTCATCCCAGCACTGTCTGAAGACCCCACCCCAGGCCTTGCGCTGAAACGGCTGCCTGTGAGTCTCCTGGAATCCTTCTGGATTCACAAAGCATGTTAAAGGTTCTTGTTTTCTGGCTGGCACTTGATCATTTTTCTCTGAAACCTGGTCTCACTGATGGATTACTCTGAGCCAGTACTCACTGATGGATTACTTTACCCTGGTGCCATTTGATGGATTGTTATTTAACAAATCACGATGCACGGTAATGGAGTTTTGCAGTAATGTGTTTTTTAAGTGATACCATGAAACTTCCAGAGTGAGAGGCTCTTAAATCTATCATGTTTTCTGGAGAATAACTACCCCTTCATGATTCCTTTACCGGGGTCCAGGTTCAGCCTGTGGTCCTTCTTGCTGCTGTTATCTGGCTGAAGAGACCTTATGAGCTGGAAGTTTGGTTTGCTGAAATTTCAGGCAGCCGGTAACGGCTGTTAACGGGCTGTATACATATCCTGAAATTCCAGGGTGGTTCTGCTGTTGAACCCGTGAAGTTCCTGAACAGCTGTTTAAATAGATGAACCATGCTGTCTGTTGTACTGAGGTCTCGTTCACTCAGTATTATTATTAAACACTCTGTTTTTCATGCTTGGGTAAACCTTAACTAGGACTGGTGGGTAAGCCCAGTGAGTGCCCAAGTAACCAGCAAATCAGCAGTCCTGGCCAAGTCTGACTGTTGAACCCTTGAGCAAGGTACCTGCTTAGGTTAGACATCCAGTTGGATGAGCTATTATCGAATTATTCTGGATGAAAACATCCCCTGACAGGCTGAAGGAGGTGAACTCAAGAAATTACAGTATTTAAATTTAGAGTATCTAGCACTGCTTTTTGGACTTGTGGGTGCTACCTATAGCTATAATTACTCAGCAGGGTGCGTGTTGACTTGTGCGGTGAGGTGGAGCAGTATAGTGTCATTAGTCCGCTATGTACTGCTGCCCCCAGGGTCAGATAGTGCCCCTACCCCCATCCTAATTGTTCTCTCTCTTTTGCTTTAATAGGAAATGATGACCAAGCTCATATCAGAGACACCCGATCATCCTATTCCTTTTCTCATCAGTCACCTGCAGACCAAACACAACTGTTCCGGAAAACTCCAAAGAACTCTCTCAGGCTCGGCGGCTCTCTGGGCCGAGCCGGGCTCAGCAGGTGATTCCTGGTGACCCAGTCAGTTCCCGTTCGTACAGTTTGCCCTAAGATGCGGGTTTGCCTGCCTTTTGTGAAGTCGGCATAGCAGAGCTGGTCCAATGAACCCTGACCGCCTGCAGACAGACTGGACTTTGCTTGAACCTGGTTCTGTCCTTTTGCCACGTCCTTGGTTCAGTGCCGGGACAAAGGCCGGTAAATCCAACATTCAAACTGTCGGTCTTCACAGAATCCAAGGGCATCAGACGAGACTCCAGGACCTATGAGAAGCCATGGCAGACACACCCGAAGAAACCCAAGAAGTCCAAGAGCGACCTCGCCATGTCAAACATCTCGCCGCCCTCACCTGAGTCAAAATCCTGTAAGTCGGGGGCCCAAAAGCTACTCTCTCAGGTTTGCACAAGTGTTATGAGAGTCATAACTGTTCAAGTTACACCAGGAATTGCATTTTGGGAGATTTACACCAAATCTTGTTATAACCAAATGTGTTTTTAACTAGAGCCCTTTCTTTAAAAAAATCACAGTAGCTTGACTTTCAAGAATGTTCTGGGAGTCCATTGTACGTTAGTTAGTGGACGTCTGGGGGGAGGTGGTCTTGGCTATAGGTGGTACGGCATGTTTGTTCAGGCTCAGCGTGTTCAGGAATGGGGGCCCAAGCTAAAAAGAACCCCTGCATGTGTGTTGAGGCTCCGGCCCTCGTTCCTGAACACGGCATGCTAGCAGAACTCTGGCATGAATTGGAGCTCTTTCACACATCTCCACCAGTTTTCTCGAGAAATAGGCTTCATTTTGCCATTTCTGTCACAGTGCCAAACGGGACGAGGCAGATTTGGGGGGGGTGGGGGTGGGCTGAGAGCTCATTCCTCATGCCTTCACGGCTTTGAAAGTAGAGCACAGCCTCAGTCCCCGGCTTCTGGGTGCCCAGTCGCCGTTGCAATCAGGGTCTCTGTTAGACTGCATGACATTCATGACAGCCGGCTTTTGTGTATGTTTCTACAAAAGCCATGTGTGAAAACTCCCATGGCCCTTATCTCCTGCATGCAATGCGTACCTTTGCAGTGGATGTTCAGTGAGGTGTGATAGCATTGGCCGTTTCCCCCTCGACATATTTAAAACCTTTAATTACAAACCAGAAAACCTCTGGGGACCCCCAGCTGTAACCTGTCATCTGTTTCCAGTGCCCCGCTCCATCGAGCACCCGAGCTTGGACTGGGGGTGCCATCCAGAGAGCCGCGACTTTGAGCTCAACCACATCCTGCAAGAGAGCCGGAAGCTGGGCAAAGCCCTGGAGAATCTGTCTCGCAGTAAGTTCCCCGAACACCGGAATTACCTTGGAATTCGAACCCAGAGCCCTGGAGGTGTGTGGTCAGCTGTCCTGCCTGTCTCTCTGTGCTTCAACACACCTCTGGTTTATTTTGCAGGTATTGCAGTTTCAGTTGAGCTGGATCAGGTAACGTCTGTCGTCTTCACAATGGTTCAGGGGGGTGTATTGTTGGGTTGGGCCTGACGAAGGCCTCTCTGTGTGGCTCTTCTCTGAGGTGGTGGGGGGGGGTCTTGCTGAGCTGGTTTAGCTGTAACGGAAGCCTCTCACCAGGAAAGAACGTCAGAGAAGAGCTTCTTTGAAAAAGTAAATGCTTTAAGAACTGGTTGACAGCAGCACACTCGTCACCCTTTATCTTATTCAGGAATTTTCCCAAGGGATTAGTGAAGTATATCTTATCACTCAATCTGTTATGTTGAATACTTTTGTTGACTGTAATAACTTAACCAAGCATGGTTTTATAAGTTAAACCCAGATCAGTTTAAACTGCAGAGAAAGTGTCCCTCAGGGTGTCCCTCTGTCCGTCCCTCCATCCCGGCTCTGAGAATAACATCAGCTATGTATAAGCTCCATCCTCACTTCCCTTTCTCCCCTGACCAAGGGCTCTGCGGATGAGGGCTCACTGTCAGACCTCCAATAAGAAGGACCCCTGTTCCCATGGTGACGGCGATGGGATGTACATTGTGCTTGCGGTCGTTAAATGAGCCTCACAGACAGAGCTCAGTGTTTTTATTTCCGTGGTTAAGGCCTGCCACATGTCCGCACCCTGGCCTGGCACCGTGCTCAAACCCCCCCCCACACGCTGGGGTTTGGCCTCTGCTTTCTACCAAGTTAGGAATCGCATGAATTTAACAATCGAGGCTTTTTAATGTTTTAATTCCATTTGGGCACTGATAAGACGCCCATCTGGACAATCCATTTAAATGATTAAGAAGCATCGCCTATAGCCTGAAGAGAATGGAGATGCTTCTTTCTTTCCACATTTAACATGTACAGGCTTTGTAGGACCGCCCTCTCTATAGACCTCCTTAGAAAGACCTGCCCCTCCTTGGCTTCCTTGAATCCTATGTCCCTCCATTAGAAGGTGACCTCACGGACCCCTCACTCCGTCTTCCCCTGCAGGACTCTGGAACATTCAGCGGCTGTCTGGTGCGGCCGCGTGTGGTGGGACAGTGGGCGGGCCGTGAGGATGAGGACGCCGACCCCCTGGCTGCAGAGATGCTGCAGCCCCCGGTCCCTCGCGCCAAGACTGAGGGCTGGCAGGGCGAGGACAGTGGCCCGGCAGGAAGGTGGGCGTGACGCCGTCTGCATCTGCGCGAGTGCATCTGCGCGAGTGTGTGCAGACCGTCAGTGTGCAATCTGTAGAGTGATCTGAAGAGAATTACTGCTGGAATTAATTGGACTGCGGGTAACGAAGGGACTCGTTCTGCTACAGCGATTCTGATTAAACTGGGACTCTGTGGGTGGCTGCTGGTGCACGTTTTCACCGTCTCCTCGGAATGAAGCCTTCCCGGGCTCCGTGAGCTGCTTTTCATATGATATCAGAGACGAGCAGGCCGAGAGACGCTTGGCTCCTGTCAGTCTGTGGGAGCAGACGAAATGGGGAGGGAGAGAGAGCAGATAGGGAGAGGTTATGCCTCCCTCCGTCAGCTGCTGTTCTTTGGGGATTAATGGGGAGCAAAGCTGTGTTTTAAGCCAGTTCTCCAACTGTGTGTGAACCGCCCGGCAGTGAACAAGCCAGCACTGGGGATGTGTATAGGATGGGAAGATGGAAACTATGGAGATTTTGGGAAATTAGGGAGGCACATCTCTTCAGTTTGGGAAGGACCAAAATGGGTGCGGGCTTGAAAAGTGTGTCTAGCTCTCTGGATTAGTTCTCATAAACAGAAGGTTGTGGGTTTGAATCCTGTTTTAGGCAGAATGATCATATCACAGTTGGGCTCTTGAGCAAGGCTCTTAACCCCAAAGTGGATTTTTTAAAATTAGCAATCTTTGTCTATTTTTAATAAATACAGTTTAAAGAAGCTTACTAGGAAATATATAAACAGCAGTGTAATGTTTAATAATAAACAGTAAGACTCCAATCCACGTGTGCAATACAGAGTATTTGATACGATGTGTCCTCTGCTGGATGTTTAGTCTCTGATTGGTGGAAACACCTTGGCGTAACCAAGCTTGTTTTTCCTGTGTTGTTCAGTTTGTGTTCCACAGCTTCATTGGCCCTTTCATTGGTCTCTTGCCTTTTGGCCTTAATTATAATAATGTCACCACACTGATCCTGAATGCCATGGACCAACACAGAGCAAGCCTGCCTGAAACTGCTCATAACTGCTGTATGGGTTAGAGTTTGTCAAAAAAATAAGTGAGATGGTCCAAATTTTGTTTGGGAGATCCGCCATTGCTGAATAATTAAACCTTATTTTTATGACTGATACTTTGATGATTTCTGTTACAAAAATAGGCATGTTAAATAATTCAGATAAAATCCATTTTTAATCTGTTACTCTGGTTAATAGGGGGACGAAAATCTAGAGGGTTTAGAGTTCGGGATCACATGTGTAAGCCCCGGCCCTTAGTGTTTGAACATACTTGCTGAACGCACTTCCTGGACATGCTGTTATGTTATGGTAATCTCTGCCTGCCTGTACACAACTGGTGCTGCATTCGGATGGGGACACAAAAAGATCTGTGTGTAACAGACAGGACTCCATAGCAAGCCCTGTACACATACAGGTGTTTCCATGGTGATGGTAGTTGAAGATTCCATATTTGGGGTCACAGATCAGGTATGTAGAGTACAGATACACTATATGGACAAAAGTATTGGGACACACCTATTAATCACTGAATTCAGGCACTTCTTTCAGACCCATTGCCATAGGTGTATAAAATTAAACACCTGGCCATACAGTCAGGTTTACAAACATTTGTGAAAGAATTGGTCATTCTGAAGAGCTCGGTGAATTCAAGCGTGGTACTGTCATAGGATGCCACCTTTGCAATAAGTCAGTTTGTGAAATTACCTCTTTGCTAGGTATTCCATGGTCATCTGTAAATGGTACTATTGCAAAGTGGAAGCGTTTAGGAACAACAGAAACTCAGGCACAAAGGGGTAGGCCACATAAAGTAACAGAGCTGGGTCACCAAGTCAATAACTGCAGAATTACAAACTTCCTCTGGCATTAACCGCAGCACAAAAACTGTGCACTGGGAGCTTCATGGGATGGGCTTCTATGGCCGAGCAGCTGCATGCAAGTCTCCCATCACCAAATGCAATGCCAAGCGTCGGATGGAGTAGTGTAAAGCACGCTGCCACTGAACTCTGGAGCAGTGGAAACGTGTTCAAACAGTTTCAAACGTGTGCAGTGACGAATCACACTTCAGTCTGGCAGTCTGATGGATGAGTCTGGGTTTGGCAGATGCCAGGAGAACGTTACCTGCCTGAGGGCGTTGTGCCAACTGTACGGTTTGGTGGAGTAGGGATAATGTTATGGGGTTATTTTTCAGGGGCTGGGCTGGGCCCCTTAGTTCTAGTGAAGGGAACTCGGTGCTTAGCATACCAAGACAATTAGCTGCAAAGTGGGGACCAGCTTCACATTGATGCCTATGGATTTGAAATGGGACGTCATATAAGTTCCTGTAGGTGTAATGGTCAGGTGTCTCAATACATTTGTCCAAATAGTGTATGAGATGCTGATTTGCTGAGACGAGGCATTTTTGTATCATTAAGCTCTGTGTGGGATACAGGGGAACAATACAGTCACAGGGCTGTCGCCACCACCGCTCCCTAACCGCATGGGGCTACTCTGCTGGAGAGAATGGCTGAGGGCCTCTGTGTTCAGCTCGCTGTCCTTGATGTCCATGTTGTGGTTCAGTGAACCTGAAACACAGTAACGTGGCAGCCCCAGGGCTCCAGGTTCAAGGCCAGCCGGTCTGAAATAGAGTCCCATTTTAGCACATTGGTTAGGTTTTTTGTTTGTAATAGATTTTAAATTTTAATTGTAATAGGTTTTTTGTTTGAAGTAGAAGGTGTGCAGGTTAACAGCCCTGCCGGAGGTCACAGCAGTGGGGTTCTCCTGGGGCTGTGAATCGCCAGCCTTCTGCTTCAGTGTCCTTCCCTCCCACATTTTCTGCCTAGTATGGCCTATGTGAGACTGAATATCCACACTGCCCGCGGGGGTTCCCTATGCTTTATCCTGGGGGATTCCCCACACAATGCACGTCAAGGTTCCTTCTGGTTCCACCCAGATGGGTCCATTCAGCTGGCTGGCCCCTGTTATTTGGGATATCGCTTCTGGCTGCATAAGTGAGACGCTGAAGAACCGATGGCTCTGTCAGACGTGTGCCGTGGGCCATTTGGTGCCCCGGCTCGTTATCGATGCCTGTCCTGGAATAACGCTGTCAAGTAAATATCCATCTGTGTTACCTGTGTAATAGTGTGTCGGTTCACAGAAGGTGAAATACGCTTTCCAGCATGTTTAAAACACGAGTGAGACAGCAAAATAATGATGAGTGTAGTTTGTTTGTTTGTTTTGGTAGCAAAGGCAGGACTGAGCATCTGGTGAATATGTATCTGCTGATTACTGTCGCAAGCACTTAAGTAGATTGTATGAGAGATAATAATCATGGGAAATGTGGGGACGTAGAACCAATCAAAACCCAGACATTAGATGAAAGTTTAAAATGCGTCACTTTTTCTGCACTATTACTGACATATGAGGAGCACCCGGTCTTGTGAGTTGGCTGATTAAAGCGGTCTGTATCTGTGATATTAGCATAAAGCTCACATGGCCCCCTGACTAGATTTTAAAAAAAAAAAAACAAAACTCTGCATGCAGCCAGTGTATGGGGAAGCTTTATGGGGTAATTTATGGGTCATGAGCTTTTGCTGAATGTGTTTTATTTTCAGGCACCCTAACGCCATCCTCGGCACTTAAAGGCGAGCTTTCTGGCACTGGCGGTACACAAGCTGCGAGGCTGGGCTCGGGTGCATGCCTTGACATTCCCACAGACCAAGTGGACTTTCTGCTGACTCGTTATGTGCTGAGTTGCTGAGCTGGCTGGCAGGCCTCCACTTCGTTAGCGAGGACCCCCTCCTCCTCAGCTCCTCAGCTGCGGCAGGGGGCTCAGGAGGACCTCGTAGTTTCACCTGCAGGTCTCCTCCTTCACACCCCCGTGGGCTGCCGCTCTAATGAGCTCCCCTCCGGCCTGATACAGTAGTGTTTCTAAATCGAGTGGATGTTCTGCTCCCTCCTGCCTTCCCCGGCAGAGATGGCTTGTCCAGGTCCTCCTTGCAGGTTCTCAAGGGTCACCCGGGGAGCAAGGCTGGGGTGGGCAGGTGGATTTGAATCTGCATTACTCTGATGGCCGCCTTCGAGATGTGTGAGCTACACTGAGTGCCTTGTACTATAAAAGGTCAGATATAGTTAAGAGCCGTCTGTGTTTCACCCATTATTTAGGTGCACTGAGAATGAGCTGAGCAGTATAATGTCCTCCTGCATTAATGTGCACCCAGTGTGTGCCAGACCACTGCCAGTCCGCACACTGCGTGTGTATGTTCTGCATTTACTTTAGTGGGGTTAAAAATTACAGCCTGCCAGCAACGTTGGAGAAGGCAGAGGACTCTGGTCGTTGTGTCCTCATGGAGTTATTCTGGGAATTTCGCTGAGGTCACAAGTGATGTTATAAGTGTGGCTTACATAAACGTTCCTGGGGTTAACCAAAGCAGCTCTTGATATAGTATGAAATTTCAGGTCTCATAATGTTTTTTTTTCTGTGACAGTTTTATGCCTGCAGCCAAAGCATAAGCAATAGAGATCTGTCTCCCTGGTGGGTACAGAGGAAGACAGAGCTTCTGGAAGGTACATTTATTTGTTTTGCCTGCACTTTTAACCATGTGTATCATTTGGATATTTACTTATTTACACCTCTGCTTCTGTACTACCCAGCAGCCACTGGGCTTTACTCTGCTGGCATCTGTGAAGATTGCTGTTATACTGGCAATTCTGCTGCCTTGCCCTAGGGTGCAGAGAGGTATTGTTGAGCATAAGGATCTTGTTGAAAGGAACAAAACGTCTTCCTCTATTACGCTGTGGTGTTGTTACAGCATGATGTGAGAGTTTGGACTGCTTTAGGGTTCTGTGGGTGGATAGGTCCCTCAAGACTGACGTAGGAAAGCCTGCCGTACCCATTCAGATCCCTCAAAGACCAGAAGCTGTTCTTTGTGGGTCACAAGCAAATGACAGGTGGTTATACTCACTCATTCAGTGGTTGTAATTTTTCTGTGAGCGAGTATGTAGTCTTGTAAAACCTAATTTTAAAATAAAATTTGTGATCTTTATATTGTGTTGCGGTTACAGCATTTTGTAGTCTTTTTATATATAATCTGTTTTGTCGAGAATCTGGAATAATGGGTTTTCTGTCCATCAATTTGTGTTTCATAAGGGCTGATCCTGCTGGGGACTCGGAGCCTTCCCCCGGAAGTCTGTCTGAGGATGCTGCTGCTCTTCAGTTATTTTTTTTCTTCCTAGGTTTTTATGTACATACTCAAGCCCTGACAATGCCTTTGTTAGGCTGGAGATGCTCCATGCACTGATAAGTGTTTAGCTCTGGGTTAGTGGTCCTGCAAATGCTGTCAGAACTCCTGGTATGGGGGCTACTTCCCTGCCCCCCACTTGCTCTGTTCACTCTCTGACCTGTCAGTGTGTCTCTCCCCTTCCCAGCGCTTTCGTTCTGATCCCTTAGTGTTCCTCTCCCCTTCTCAGTCCCCTCGTCCTGATCCCTTAGTGTCAGTTTCCCCTTTCCATTCCCCTCGTCCTGATCCCTTAGTGTCAGTTTCCCCTTTCCATT
>JAAGVU020000032.1:20053152-20063525 GCA_011763525.2 Mormyrus iriodes
CAGTTTCCCCTTTCCATTCCCCTCATCCTGATCCCTTAGTGTCAGTTTCCCCTTTCCATTCCCCTCGTCCTGATCCCGTAGTGTCAGTCTTACCTGCCCAGTCCCCTCATCTTGCGAGATGTTAGATCACTCACTGCAGCATGTGAATGCTAGCATGACCATAACTCGAGAGGACAGCCGCCTGACAGTTCTGCAGTACACCCCATTAATTCCCTGTTTCTCGACCAGTGTTTGTGGGGGAGGGAGTGCTGTCGGGTAGGCAGAGCTGTTTGTTGGGCAGAGTGGCAGGTTCCTGACTTACTAAACACTAGCACTAGTCTATTACCAAGTCTAGAGGAGGGGGGAACTATTTAACTCTGTTTGTGGTTTAATATCAGCTCAGATGTAAAATGTCCTCGCCATGTGTAAGTTCCGGGGCTGTATGACAGTGTGTTTGGGGATCGCCAGCACATACTGTTCTTCTCACCATTATCTTAGTACTTGAATGTCTCTCCATGTCTAAGTACTGAATAAACGGGATTTAGCTGTTGACGGCTCTGCCATCCGGCCTGCGGGGCGTGCTGGCACCCTCCCTTGGTGTTTATATAAACAGGCAGAGCGTCTCTGCACTCTCGTGCAAACAGACCGGAAATCTGCCCCCTCCCTGAGCCGACGAACAGTGCCTGGAGAGGGCAGCTCGCTGAACCGCCAGCACGCTCCGGCTCGCCGCCAGAACACCACGGTGAGCCGTGCGGTAGATGGCAGAGCATGAAGCTCGATCATAAGCAAAAAGTCGACTTGCATATCACGATATTGCACTGCTCCACTCTTGGTCTTTATGATTTCTGCTTCCTGTCTCGTGGACCGCATTGCCTGAGGGCCTTTTTGTGGGTGGGTGACAGTGCAATGTGACGAGCATTCGCCTGAGATGTCGCACTCTATTTCATGTCTCTGTGGCATACACTGTTCATGAAGTGCCTGACTGTGACCGATTCATGGCAGAAGTGAGGGGCGGCTGATGGTAAACAAACCACTCATTTCTGCTGACGGGAAGACCTGAGGTGCGAGCCAGCACTCTGACTGTAATTAGAGCTGCTGAACTCGGCCTCTGGTTACAATGTCGAGGCCTTAGAATCTCCTTCCAAAACGCGTGTTAAACACATCATGAAGTGAATGGGAGATGTCAAAAGGGAGAGGCCTGTGGAGAGATTCTGAGAGGGCTATGCACTTCCTCCGAGGCATTGGGTGTCAGGCGACACTGCCCCCTTTGACCAGAATACCCCCTCTTTGACCCTGATTAGCTTCTCCAGGCTAACTGGCCCACCGTACATGGGAACCCCATAAATCTGCTTTCCCACCCTCCATGGCAACTCCAGGGATTTCCCGCCCTACATGGCTAACCCTCTTCTTCCTGTTACCTCCAGCTTGAAGGTGGAGCCCAAGAGCAAAGGCCTGAAGCAGCAGCAGCAACATCACAAGAAGCTGTTGGCAGCCATGTTGTCCCAGGACTCCTTTGAATCAGCCCCAGACTCCCCTGTCTACTTCACAGAGGAGGAAATTGAAGACGAGGATGAAGCCATGGAATTACTTGGTAAAAACTGTGGTGTGACACACTCGAATCAAAGTGTCACTAAACTCGAAGCGTGGCCCTACAGCACCTGCTCAGATGCTACTTAGCATCTCCAATGGTTCGCCATGGGTGTCATGTTTGAGACTGCTGACATGGCAGCGAGCGCTAGGTCAGTGGTTGTCGGCGCATGGTCCTCGACTGCGTTCTCTCTGGCTTTGGACAGCATTTGTGGAGCAACACCTGTGGTGATGTTGGCAGGGAAGTCTGAGGAAAGACGTCAGTAGATCTGAGATGCCAGGACTTTGGGCCGGGTCTGACTCCAGATGTTAATGTGAGGTGTGCTAGACTTTTTATCCTTGAGAGGTGTCTTATGGTTAATTATCGCAACGAATAAATTGCTTATTACTTCAAAAGACACCCTTTAGTAGTTATGTAGTACATGGCATACTGCTCCACAGAGTAGCAGGAGTGTCTCATGTTCAGATGAGTCATCCTTTAGCCCATTCCCAAGAAGCTGAGGCCTGCATGTGTGGCAAGTGGCAGAAGACTACAGCCTTGAGTGCTACATTCCCACTGTGAAGGTTCTGGCAGCTCTGCTCTGGTGTCAGGTGCCTTTTCCTGGCATAGTTTAGGTCCACTCAACCTCTCAGGGGGAATTGTTATCCCGATAGCTTCAGGCCCACTGTGAGTCATCACGTTCATCCTGTAGTGAAGCATTTCTGTCCTGATGGGAGTGCGATCTTCCAGGATGGAGGGGCCAACACTAGAGGGCGTGATGGGAGTGTGATCTTCCAGGATGGAGGGGCCAACACTAGAGGGTGTGATGGGAGTGTGATCTTCCAGGATGGTGGTGCCAGCGCTAGAGGGTGTGACGGGAGTGTGATCTTCCAGGATGGTGGGGACAACGCTAGACGGCGTGATGGGAGTGTGATCTTCCAGGATGGCGAGGCCAGCACTAGAGGGTGTGATGGGAGTGTGATCTTCCAGGATGGTGGGGCCAACGCTAGATGGCGTGAGTGCTCACATCATGGCTTGATGAGCATGAAAACTAAGCTAACCACATGGCTGACTTTGGATTTCAACCTAGCTAAACTCCAGAGGGTCTGGAAGGACACAGATGGCCTTTTCCATCATCATCAGCGGCATTCGCTGCTCAGATTTTCCCCAGCTGTGTTTGGGACACCTGGAGGATCCATATCAAGGTTTCTGGCTGCTGTTCTGCTGGCTTCTACTGATTGAACCCCTCAAGGGATATGATATAGAGCTGTGTTATGCTGGCGTTTTCTTTGTTTGCTGTTACTGAGTGTGTAAAAATGCTGCAGTGCTCAGTCTCTCCAGCTGATAAATGATGTAACCGGAGTCATTCCTTCCATCTTTCTGTTCCTGCTTCATCTTCAAGGTTCCTTAGAAACATGGATGCAAGAATTTAATGTTGCCATCAGCATTCAGAAATGCAGGTGGAAGGCAGGGACGCGGTTCCCGAGCTGCCCTGGGAGCTGAGCGTTGCAGATTATGACCTCCCTTGGGATCGCCTTTGCGTTTACGGAACACTGCCTCGCCATACGTTGCGTTTTTCCGGGGATCGGTTTTGCGTGCCAGTTCCCGGCACCACCGTGGAGCTGTGTCCGCCATGAAGCGTGCCAGCACATCCTGGCCGTCCAGCTGGCAGGGACTTGGGCCCTCAGAAGCTGGAGTCTGTCGCCCCTGCCCAGCTCCGCCGTATGACGGGCATGATTGAGGTGCTGCTTGAGTCACAGCTTGTTAGATCGTGTCCACGTGGGATCTCTGTGCTCCTGATAAATAAGAACGTATTTTGGGGCGTATGTATTATACTGGACATACTGCAGCTGTGTGCTTTTGGTTTGCCTCTCCTCTGTGGCACTGGTGAGTAATCCCCCCCCCCCCCCAAACACACACTGTTCTGTTTGAGCCGGAATATAGCTGCCCTACAGATTTATAAGTTGCCCTGCTTGGGCTCAGGATCTGATGGGCTGTGAACCCATCTCCTAGTGGATACCACTAGGCTTCTGATTGCACCCAGGCCTGGGGGGCAGTGGAGGTCGCTGTCAGAAATGTGATCTCACTCCCTGGGATTGGCTGGGTGGGAGATGTTTGCTCCGGATACTTCCGAGAAGGGTTAAGGAAGCCATTCCCCTCCAAGGCCCCTCTCTGTAGCTCGCACTCTGTTCTGAAGCCCTCAGGACCATAGTGGGGTTTGATCGGGTGTCAGATTTACCCATAAGCTGTGACTTCTCTGGGATTCCTGTGGGTCCCATGCTGGGGAGTGGCGCCGCCATATAGTGTCCACACAGAATAAGGATGAGCATCAGAGTGCCGTCCTTTTACTATTTACTGAGTGGAGGTATAAATGCCACTTCCTTATGAAGGTCTCATTTCCTGTGGGCACCCCCGGGTGACCTGGAGTGTAGGCTGAGGCACGTGAGTGCACTGCTGCAAACCCACACAAAACTGTATTTTTTGTTGGATATTTCGCAGGGTATAAGCATGTTCACATCAGTGGAGACGAGCAGAGTTGTGTCCTTGTGTTTGTTGGGTTAGGGTGACATCTAGTGGTTTGGGTGACCCAGCAGTTTTTTTTTCCTCTGCAATTCAGAGGGAGGTTAGAAGAGAGATTAGAAAAGCTGGTTCATCTTCAGGTCCCTCAGGTGGTTGTGTGGAGAGTCCTCCAGCACTGGTTTTTCTGGAGGACTGCTGTCACGGACTGAGTCACGATTCCACTTGGCCGGTGATGGAGTCGGACCTCAGGGTGGCTTTGTCTCTGCTGAAGTGCTGCCAGGCATAGAGAGCAGGATCAGAAACCTGCACCGTACTGCTGCTTGGTCTGCTCAGGATTGTTCCAGAAAGAAACAAACATCCAGGCTTGGCGTGCCACTTGCTCATTACTGTACCGCTCTAATCTGTGTGTGTGTTTGTGATCGACCGGTTTTCCCATGCTGCATGCTGGGATTAAACAGGCAGAGATGACACCATGGGTGAATCTCAATAAGAAAAACGCAACAGCTGTACTTGTGGTCTTGGCAAGACTGTTCTTGCTAACCTGCCTTCCAAGAATGAACTTGGGCCACAATGAATCATTGGATTGGTTTTGTTTCGCAAGGATGTAACCGATGTATCCTTGATATGTGGGACGGAACAAGACCAACATGCGGGGATTTTGACCGTCCACTGTACTTGTGTTCTTAGCATTGGAACTGGTCTTCAGCAATGGAAGGTGGCGTAAAACGGGTACAGGAGAACACAAGTATGGTCAGGTACACATATTGAGATTCACCCCTTGAGAAAAAGCTTCTTTAACCTCAGCAAATGTGCTGCTGGCCTTTAGCAAACCCCTTCCCCTTGCTCTCTCAAGATTGGCCGTATTTACAGAGTGATGCTTTCTGATAGTCTGATAAGTCCCCGGGCAGCAGCTTGCTTAGCAAGGCGGTATGAACAGACCCATCCGGAGTCAATCCACTGCCTTCACTGCCAGACTTCTACAGCTCGGCTCATTACTGGGCCACTTTGGGAAGGGATGACCTCTTGTGGGTAACATTCATCGTCATAATTTTAAATGGAAAAATCATCTTTGTGAAGTACAATACAGTGCGAAAGTCTTAGGCAGTCAAAAGAAATGTTTAAAGCTATTTATCTGGGTAGTAACTGCGCATTTGCTCGAAACAAAAAACACAATTTAACATTAGAACATATGCATATTAAGAATAACACAATCATATCTAGTTGGATGGCTAGATGACCACCACTTCAGTTCCCAGACCTCTCCTCAGGAGCATCTCAGCCATTCCAAGTATTTGTTAAATTTCACCACCAGCTCACTTAATTAATTTAACTAGTTAAAAATGTCAATGAGATATTGATTAGTTATATGAGGTGTGCTAGTGGTCAAGTAAAAATCAAATGAATGCATTGTATGGTTGCTGGAAATAATGGAGTGATTTTAGCAGAGGTTTTGAAATAGCTAAACTAACACTCTGTGAAAGGCGTAATAGCATAGATTTACACCCACATTAAGATAATTTAAGCAAAATTTTCTTTGGCTGCCTAAGACATGTAGACAGTACTGTGTGTATTTTGAAAAACTGTATGCCATACCATTCTTGAAAAAGTCTGATCTTGCATACCTCTGTACTGAGCTTCCTCCTCGCGTACCTCTGGACTGAACTTAATATTGCACATGGGTTTGCACACTTTGTCCCTTTCTTGAAAAACAAATGCATTTTATCTTTTCTCCACTAGGGGCTGCGATATCCAGTATTTTTTTTTTTTTTTTTCTTAGATCTACAAATAAGTTCTATGATCTCAGAATGAGTTTGACATTATGATAATTCACACAAAATGAAGCCTTCAGCTCTGACAGAGTGGATATTTAAGCCCGGTGCCCCCTGTTCCTGTCTGTCCTCGTACAGCCAGACTGTAGCAGGCTGCCCCTCCTCTCAATGCCGTGTATAGAAAGCAGTAGAACTGAAGTCTGACTTCCCAGGTTTTACCACCAGGCTGTCGTTTGGTCAGTTGATAAACAACTGCACATGCTAAAATGACATGAGGGTGCAGACTGCAGACTTTGCAGATGCTCAGAAGCTCTGTACAGCTTCAGATTTATTCGGTGGTGAAAGTGAATTATCTTACCTTTACGTTAACCATCATGTGCTTAAAGAAGTCTCCACTCATATCAGGTAATAAACCATTAAAGAAAACGAGCGATTTTTATTTATTTTATTTTTTTTTGCCCAGATATTTTCCTCCACATTCAAACCGGGCCACGCGGCCAACAGCAAAAACAAAGTAATCAGAAGTTCAGCGTGTTTCCGAGTTTCAGAGTGAGCCGGTGAGTCAGAGGAACCGTCCTCAGGGTTAGCCAAGAAGCGAGCGAGCGAGGGGCCAAGCCCGCCCTGCCGGGGCTCCGAGCTGGTTAACTTTCAGTCAGGTCTGTCTATGAAGAGCAGTAAAGATCCATAAAAAGCCTGCGTGTGTCCTGCTGAGAAGAGCAGCAGACAGGCATGGGCTGTATCGTACAAACAGACGGTCTGCTTATAGCAAGCTGGGGTTAATGGCCTCTCTTGCCGGACCTGCCATGCCACTCTGCCCTGGAGAGCTGGAGAACGAGCCCAGCATCACCGCTTCCATTTGGGAGGTTCCCCCCACTAGCTGGTCTCCTAGGAGGATTCCTTGAGGCTGTATATGTCACCACCCCCCCTCTCTATCCTATTGATATATCTGTTGATGTGCAAGACAGGTCATATGGGACCTATTGCCCCCCGCCCCCAGCAGAAATCTGCCTGGATTTGATCTGGATTAAAGCAGCACCTTGAGTCAGGCCATGGCATCTGGGTGGTGCCCCACCAGTGGGTGGCACCAGAGAGCTAGGAGGGTTATTGGTGGCTTTCCTGCTCTGAATGGCACTTAGTACTGATTTTTTTTTTTTTTTGCCCTGTGGGGACTGCCAGCGTTGGTGGTCGTCTGCTCTTGCCTCCTGATGCCAGCCCACCTGCTCCGAGTAGTAGGGAAACGGCCATTTCCATGGTATTGGCCTAAACAAACAATCCAGCATCACCGGGGTGAACACAGAGTATTGTCCCCCGAGGAGACAATGACGGGCCGTTCACCGACAGCGTGAGTCTCTGAACAAGGGGCTGTGGTTTCTGAGGCGGGAGGCCAGCCTCTGATCTTCATGCCTGCCTTTAACATGGTGAATTACAGTGCTGCTGGGCCACAGTCCAGGATGACGGGCCTCATTATGCATGATGTCATACATTAAGTCCTTAAGTTTGATGTTCGGCGTTAGCCGACTGCAGCATTAAGCCTCAGCCGAGGGGTTCGTAGCTGCATTGAAGGTGGGTGTGTTCATGGCGGTTCTGCCAAAACGAACATGATCACATGTTAGCAGTAATTTATCAAACTGAACTACAGAGTTTTGCATTTTGCGCCTCACAGCATGGTGACTGATGCACAGCACCGTGCACCTGTTAGCTACGGATGGCGTATCACTTGACATCGTCACATAAAGAAGCGAGTTCATGCATCACCAGCAGGTGGCAGCAAAACCCTGCAGGTGTCACTGTCTCCATCATAAGTTATTGTTATATTTGTCTGGTTTGACTAACGAAATCGTTTACCAGACTGAAATGTCCTTTTGCTTTAAATAAAATGTTCAACAAGTTAAATATAAAAATCAGGTTGTGTAAAGAGCACAACTGACGGCACAGAAAATGGCTTTTTGTTTCTTCATAACTTTTTTACAAGTATTTTAGTTCTAAAAATGTGCAGTGTTAGAGTTTGAGTTTATTTTACTTTTGGGGTGATGAAGTGACCTCATACCTCCAGCTTTGTGGTTCTAATCCCACCTGCACTCTATAGTAACATTTCCCTCTCCTCCAGGTACTCAGGTTTTCCTCCTGCAGTCCAAAAACATGCCCTTAAGTGATGCGGCATGTTTAAATCGCCCACTGGGTGGGTATGTGTGCTGGTGTCTCTTCCCAGATTGTTCTGGATTATGAAGGAAACTGAAGTGCTAGCAAGGTGTCTGCACTGAACATCATATTAATGCATCTAATACTTTATAGTTTAGCCAGAAAAAGGCCCAGTGGTTTCACAAAACACATTCAAGTCATTTTACTAGAATAACATTTTGTTTTATGTTTGTAAGATGTGAGAAGCTTGTGATAATAAATGTGTTTTGAAGGCTTGGAGACTGACTTCCATATGTTAGGAGAGGAAGTAAATACATTACAGAACGGATGTATAATGGAACAATGATTCTTTTTATTAGAAAACCAAACAAACGTGATTCATCCAGTGCACGTCAAAGGCTTGTCTGTGATGACATACCGCTGGGTTGGAGCTGAGTTCTACTCCCAACGAGACACAAATGAAAGCAAGGTGGGGAACGGGCGTCTCCAAAGCCCCCCCCCCCCCCACTGCCAGCGACTAGAGACTGAGATCTCCTCTCCTCATCGGTGAGGAAACGTGAGCTGTCCATTAAAATGACCGTCCAGATGTACTGTCACATCTCCCCAAAGACTTTTTTGCATTTGTCTGGTTGAGTGGAAACTAGAGAATTCAGCCAGTCTTTGTTTCTTTTTTTCCTCCTCCTTTCTTGGTTTATCCCACTTTTTTCCCTTTAAACTTGCATGAGATCACCCCATTGAATCAAGACGGCTTGCTATCTTTCCAAAGTAAATTCTCTGACATACATGGATTTTGTTTCCTAAATGAGCGTAATCAGTAGTTGCAGGAATCTGCTCTGTATAAACACACCCTGGGATTTTCCTGCACGGCAACAGGGAGGTACTTTGTCAGTGACATTTTTCTGAATGGAGACCCCAGAGAAGTTCTGAGGACCCCAGCTTGCCTGGTCCACTGGTCTGTATAAGCAATCTGAAGGTGGAATTCCTCACTTCCAGGCTTTGTCAAGATAACATCTCGGAGAGACTCACTTTGGCTCGGAAGCAGCAGGGACCTGCCTTGTTTATCGACGGGGGCCTATCAGGTTACGCTGGAAGCAAGCGTGGTGGCTTCATGGTGGCTGACACGTGGGATGTGCACGCAGACGGGCGTGTGGAGGTGAAGGCGCTGTTATGTCTACACGCCAGCCGCCATGGGTGACGGTTAGACCAAGGCCGGCCAGACTCAGTCTGCCTCTGTGTGTGACACCGCGGTGCTCACTCTTTCCTCATCGTGTTAACACTGTGGATGGAAAGGCGACCGTGCCCGTGTAAACGGCAAGATTCCCTTTTTAACAGGATGCAGGAATGGAACCTGCGTCCAGTGCCACTCACCAGCCTATGTTTGGAGCGGCAGCCTGTTCACATTTTCCGTGTGTATGCGGCCTGCTTTTCATCCTGGCCCTCGGGGGGCTTAGATGGCACAACAGCCTGGTGCTTTCTGTCTGCCACACTGGTAGGTCATGTTGCCCAGTGTATTGATGGTGTGCTGCCAGGCTGTATTACAGTTTTGGGTTGGTGTGTGCCTCAGTGGGGTAGACACTGTCTGTAATCAGAAGGTCGTTGGTTCAAATCCCAGGGTCGGGAGTGTGATACCATCATTGGGCCCTTGAGCAAAACCCTTAACCCCAAAATGCTCCGGGGACTGGCCGACCCCTTTTCCAATAGGATGCTTTGGATAAAAGCGTCCGCTGAATAAATAAAATGCAATGCTATTACTGCCATTCTCAGGCCTTCACGCTCAATCGAAAGGTGGATTTGAACTGTTAGCATCACTGTAGCTAAAGTTCAGCCCATGGGCAGGCAGGCATGGGTCACGTAAGGCCATGAAGCTCATCATTGCCCATTGACTGGTACAGTCAGGGCGGAATGTGAAAACTCTTCTGGAAAGTGAAATGAATGGGGATGAGTTTATGGGCTCAGTCAGTCTCTCCTTTGGCAGCAGAATCATGTCTGCGCTCTGCTCTGATAACACCGGCCAGTGTTTTTTCAAAGCTGTTCCAGGCAAATGGGGAGTTTTGGGGTAGGGAGTCTGACTTCAAGCCCCGGGGGCTTTATGCTTTGGTGCCTGTGAGCTCTGTAACATCTTGCTTTGATAAAGCGTTCGGTTCTGTGGTTGTGTCTGTGGTGTAAATGTGAATGTAAATACCGGTGTCTGTTGGCCTCCTCCTGGTCTTGACATTCGGCACTTAGGTAAAGTTCCTGTAGGTGGCGCCATCCCCTTCAGAGGTGTGACAGCACAGGCTGTAAATCAAAGCCCTCCGCCCCTCAGTCCGGCGCAGTGACCCCCCCCCCCCCCCCCCCCCGCCCCCCCCCCCCCCCCACACCCCCCGGCCCCCCCAGAGCACGACACCAAACCCGTCCCC
>JAAGVU020000032.1:20076232-20110991 GCA_011763525.2 Mormyrus iriodes
AGTAGACTCACAATGAATTTAGCAGGACAGGATAAGGATATAGTTTGGTATAGAAGATGAATATTACAGTCAACATATAATGTTCATTAGAACAGTTATCAAACTCTGTCCCTCTGGACAGAGGGACCTGGAGATGCTGTCTCTCTGCATGGAGGGACATGGGGATGTGGCCCCCCTGAACATAGGCACCTGGGGAAGCGACTCCCCGGAACAGAGGGACCCGGGGATGCTGCACCCCTGGATGGAAGGACCCGGGGACGCTGTCTCTCTGCATGGAGGGACATGGGGACGCGGCCCCCCTGAACATAGGCACCTGGGGAAGCGACCCCCCCCCCCCCAGGACAGAGGGACCCTGGGACGCCGCACCCCCCGGGACGGTGGGACCCGGAGACGCTGCACTCCTGGACAGGGAGCTACAGATGTTTTTCTGCTCTGCATGGAGACCACACATGAAGCACAGAGTGCTTTTTCTGAATTTTACATGCATGATGTTATGCTTTCAAACACTGAAGTACAAGAGTAAAGACTTCACTGTCAGACTGAATCTTCTGGAAAATTATTAGGCAGGTTTAAGCGGGACATTGCCGGCCATCAGGGGCCCCAGTCCCCGTGTCCCCTGTCATTATTCTCACTTTTATTGAGTCTTTTGGCTCGCACCACTGCTCGCCTCTCTAGTGTTTCCAGACCTCACATATTGGCTGTTTCCTTTCATGTGGCTTCTTCTCCTCCTGCTTAATTCATTGTCCTACTACAGACAGACAAATGAGCCAACCCCACATTACATAAGTCAGTTTGAGCCTGGCTGAGGGTCCATCTTATTTGGTGCCAGCTTGGGCCGCTACAGATGAACTGGCCTCTCAACCAGAGTATCGGCAGTTCTCCACAATATGAATACGAACAAAACGGTATACTTTGACTTTGTGTAGAGCAGAGCATATTAAAGTCATACTAGTTGCATGTAAATGGGGAACATCTGTTAAGTTTTGCAGGGAAGCAAATAACTCACCTCTAATGGTGCTTGAGGAACAATATCGACCAAGAATGATGACATTGTTGTGGTTTAGTTGACTTCCCTAAATATCGTCACTCCAGACAAAAATGCTGTGTTGCATTTGATTTCGCAGTAGGGAGTACTTGCTACCCCCGGTCACGTTCTGTGTTTAGGCAGCTGATTTTGTCATTTGTAAACTATATTTAACCCCTTTTTTTACCCATAGCAATGGCATCACTGTCATATTAGCAAAAGAGAACCAGCTGTTCCCCGAGTAGCCAAAACGTCTACAATCCCAGCATGCCCTACTACCTGCCAGAGAACTACCTCAGTTTGGCCACTGGACGGGCTGTCGCTACCTACAGAGCCAACGGGCAAGTTGGCATCATCTTTCCAGCTTGCCGTTGTCTTGCTGGTTTCCCGGGGGCCTGCGTAGGATGAATGCATGCTTAGGACCCACACGCACGCATGTACAGCCCCATATCTAACCTATGTGCAAACAAATATTTAAAGTCTTTAAATATAACCTTAAAAATCTTTAATCCTTGGAGATCCCTCAACCACGCAAGAAGTCTTACTCCAGACTCCTCTCATGTGTGATTCCCCGATGGTGGAATGGGCTGTCGCACCGCGTCCAGCCATCAGGTTCCGTCTCCACCTTGAAGAGACGCCACAAGACGCATGTGTTCCTGGAAGTCCTCCATTAGCCTGATGCTTTACCATGTTCCCTGAATGCTCTTAATATTACAGTTTTTGGTCATTGAATGGTTCCTTCATCAGATTCTTGCTTCTTGCTTTGTTAGATGATTATGATGTAGCTCGTGTTCTTATGCTGATTACACTAGTACCTGGGCATTCGCTGGAAGCTCAGCCTAGCTGCACTTACTCCTAGCTGACTCCTGAAGAGCCGTATGTTTGTAGTGTGCTATTTGCCTGACTTGTACGTCGCTTTGGACAAAAGCATCTGCTAAATAAACATAAATGTAAATAAATGTAAAGTATCCACATCGACAGCTAACAAGGATTTCAAAACCTATTAACAAAAAAGGCAGCTGATGTCATCATTGGTGCTTGCTGAAGTTTTGTGTGAAGTGGCGAAAAATCAACTTGTTTCTAGAACTGAGAGACAAGCAAAGCAGGAGTACCCCTCCAGAACCATCTCCCTCTCCTCTGTACCCATCATCAGCATCCTGCAGTATCCTTCCAGAACCATCTTCATGTCCCCCATACCCACCATCAGCATCCTGCAGTACCTTTCCATAACCATCTCCATCTCCCCTTTACCCGCCATCAGCACTCTGCAGCATCCTTCTAGAACCAGCTCCCTCTCCTCTGTACCTGCTGTCAGCATCCTGAAGTACCTTTCAGAACCATCTCCCTCTCTCCTGTACCCGCCGTCAGCATCCCGCAGGACCCTTCCAGAACCATCTCCCTTTCCCCTGTGCCCGCCGTCAGTATCTTGCAGTACCCTTCCAAAACCATCTCCATGTCCCTCATATCCATCATCAGCATCCTGCAGTACACTTTCAGAACTATCCCCATCTCCCCTGTAATCGCCTCCTGGTTCACCGCTGTGTGTGGCGTGCCACTTCATTACTCAAACATGAACCACATTGTACTGTACCAGAGATGAGGGTGTGGCTACTGACATACCAAGAGAAGGTTAGTCAGAATTGGTAAGTAACACCGCCGCCCCATCACCCATCCACTGACCCCCCCCCCCCCCGCCAAAAAACAGACGTTACATGGTGCTGGAGTATTAAGTTCCTGCTTTCTTTGGAAGATGTGTAGCTCCTCTTATACTGCTTACACGTGCCTGGGCATTCACTGGAAGCTCAGCCTAGCTGCATGGTGGGCCCTTGAGCAAGGCCTTTAACCCCATCTATTCCTGGGGCACTGGTCGACCTGGTGTTCAACCTCAGAAACTTGGTCTCACCTCTATATTTACCCGTGTGTCTCTCTCTCATGAAGAACAAGTTGGTATATGCAAAAACTACCCACCTTTCTCAAGTGGACAAATAAAATACTGTATTCTGTTCTGAAGAGTGTGTGTGTGTGTGTGTGTGTGTGTAAGTAAAACTGGCCTGCAATGGATCAGACTCATGTCCTCTTTGTCCTCCTGCCTTGTTCCCTCTGCTTCCTGGGTTCACTTTGACCCTGTAGTGGATGAGCAGTTAATGAATGGATGGATCATTATGTTTTGTGCTAGGATCTATGTGCCTGGTCGTAAAATAAACCAACTGCAGAAGTTCCTGTTGTGAGTAAACTTTCGGCGATGTGAGGCGTGCTTTTAGCCGACCACTTTTTTGTTGCTCTGACATATTAGGAGCCAAACATTTTTAACAGGCACTAAAATGATCACGTTATTCAACCACTAGATACACACAGACTCTGTTTCTAATATACATCCCCTTGTTTGAAACCACATGAAGGGCCAAGCTGGTGTGCTCAGTGCCTTCGGGATCGACATGCTAGGCTGGATCTCGGCTCGTAAGACCTCTGTCATTAACAGTCACCTTGTGTGACCAAGAGTCCACTCTCACCAGGAAGCCCAGATCGATATTTTAAACCGGAATTTTCTTCTGTTGCTGGGAAAATGGGATGGGAAATGAAATGTATTAGATTTAGAAAAGATTCTCGGAAGGAACAAAACTACCGATTGTCAAATTGTCAAAATGGGACAACTGCTGCAGGCCGAGTGAGCCAGGCGCAACTTGGATTGTAAATAAAAAACCAAGAAGAGGAATTTTGAACAGTGTGAGGTAGAGGGACGACAAAATGTTACAGTTGGGGGCCTAAACGCATTTATCACAAACAGGAAAATGTATAGATGTGCATTTTCAAACTAACACTCATGTATGTTGTATAGCAGTTTCTAGCACTTTTGCACTATTTCGCACTTTCAGATTAGATGTCCAACTGCGTTTTGTTGTCAAAGTACTTGAACTTTGTGCAATGATAATAAAGTTGAATTCTAAGAAGTGTTTCAAATGGTAACACGTCACTGCTGCCGTAAATTCTGTCACCTGTACAAAAGGCCCCAAACAAAAAGGCTGCATCTGATGGTAGAGGGAGTGAAACGCCGGTGTGACTGCAGCTGTTGGGGGCAAACCCGTGTCTTCACCCTTAAACTTCTGCATGCAGACGTCATCTATAACGGGGGAAGCCCTGTTACGCAGTGGTGCACCGGAGCAGTCGGGAGATACTGATGTGCTATGTGAAACTCAAAATGAACGGATGATGAGTTGACCCAGACCACCAAACTACTGCAAGCAGTGAGCACCTTTTTAGGAACACCATACTAATACTGGGTAGGGCCTCCCTCTCTTATCAAAACGGCCTCAATTCTTCATGGCATTAATTCCACAAGATCTTGGGAACCGTTCCTTTGAGATGCCGATCGATGCAGCCATGACTGCATTAGGTCATTTCTGTCGATTTGTCATCTGTGCATCCATACTGCCAATCTCCCATTCTACCACATCCTAAAGCAGTTTTATGGGATTCAGACCCAGTGATTGGGAAGACCAAAGAAGGACACTGAACTCATTGTCATGTTCATGAAACCAGTTGGAGACAACTTTTGCTTTGTGACATGGTTCATAATCAAGCTGGTTCGCACCATTAGAAGATAGCTAAATTGTGGCCAGGAAGGGATCCACATGGTCAGTAACAAGATTCAGACAGACTGGCATGCAAGCGATAAAGGGTTTGTATTAACCACCAGCCTGGACTTCTAACACGAGGCGGGTTGGGTCCATGGATTCATACTATTGACACCAAACTCTGGCCCTATTATCTGCCCTTCAGTAGGAAATCAAGGTTGTGTTTTTTGAGACATCAACTGCCCAGTTTTGGTAAGTCTGTGCCCACTGCAGGCTCATTGGAGTTTTACTTACACAAAAATGTTCTAAGGGCAGAAGGAAAAATGATTGGTTCTGAGAGGTAAACAATCAGAATGTATTACATGTCTTGGTCCCGCCTCCTCAGCTTTCTGTTTTGACTGACAGGAGTGGCACCCAACATGGTCTTCTGCAGTTTTTGCCCGTCTATCTCAAGGTTCAACCTGTTGTGCACTCTGCGATGATGTTCTGCTCACCATAGTTATACCAAGCGGTTATCTGAGTTACAGTGACCTGTCAGCTCAAACCAGTCCAGCCATTCTCCTCTGACCTCATGAATTTGGCATTTCCATCCGCAGAACTTCTAGATGTTTTTTGTTGTTCACATGTTTCTGTTTAAACTCTGGAGACTGTTGTGTGTGAAAATCCCAGGAGAACAGCAGTTACATAAATACACAAACCAGCACCAACTTGCCACAGTCAAAGTCACTGAGATCCCATTATTTCCATTCTGGTGTTTGATGTGAACAGTAATTGTAGCTCCTAACCTTTATCAATTGACAAAAGCCGCTTCGTTTGCTCTCGGTGCCCTGATCACAATGTTAGTGTCGTCGATTGCCCAATTACAGTACGGAAACTGGGCATTGCTGTAAATTTAGTTGCTACATCTACATATTCAATGTTCAGTAAGGAAACATCATGTAGCGTCTTGCCAGATTTGTTATGCCATCCAGCATGGACGGCACGAAGGAGCGAATGGTTGGGTGGGATATCCGCCCTCCCTCCCTGATAGCCCAACATAGTCAGACCCTCTGTATGTACAGCCATAACCTGGGTTTGAGGGGCTGATATGTAATGTTGGGCCCACATCATCACATAATCATAAAAGAATGGCTCTTTATTGATCCCAGGGGGACATTCTTAAAGTATGCAGCAACACACAATTAATGCAAAACAGAGCAGATGCAGAGACATTACACATGCAAACGGTAAACAAGTAGCAAAAGGAGAAAAAATCCTTTTTTTATTATTTTCCCCCTCTAATCCTTCCGTTTGCGTCGTCACTGGCCAGAACATCATAATCCCGAGTCACATTCTTATGACTATAGGCTATTTATATACGTAGATCAATGTGTGCGAATGTCTGTTGCCCAGTTCACACTTACTGCAGTTAGTAACAATTATAGGCATTTTTAATTCATGGCAAAACGTGATAAGATGTAGACCTAGCAGCAGCTAGTTATATTCTCCAAGATAGATGATAATACAAATAAATGGAAAATTAATAAGTCCCACTTAACATTTTTAGATTTGCTGTTTGTCACATCAAAGTCCAGCGTAGTGATATGAATTGTTGGCATGGCACGGTCACTTAGCTGGTTCACGTGCAGTTCCCTGCTTTACAATGGGTGTCGTGTTTTCCTGCTTTGTCCAAAATGTTGCGTATGCCTGCCCCCGGCTTTCCATAAATATATGCATTTTTTCCCGTCAAATTTTGTTTGATAGATCCCAGATTTTGCGTGGAACGTAAATGAGGCCCCAGATCGCCAGCGTCAGCTCTTAGTGGCTTTCCTGAAACACTATGATACTTCATGCGAATGTGTCTATGAAGGCTTTAATTAGGTCAGACCTCTCTTGTAAATAACATTATTAGGAATATAAATAGAATTTTGTTGGCGAGCCAGAATGAAGGGTAGAAGGCATGTTGCTATGATGGGGACTGCCAAGTGTTTATCTCCCAGGCATCTGTGAAAGCTACAAAGCATATTACCTACCCATAATGCACCTCTCAGAGGGTGGGGCATGCCAGCAGCCATAACATGCACTGTTTCACCCACCGTGGGCTGTAATTACTGAATGGCTGTGGCCAGACCACCGCAACATGGTTGTCAGAGTAAATGATCAGGAATATTAACTCCAGAATAGCTGCCCTTGAATTCATACCATGTCCCCTTAGGCTGGGAGCATTGCTTTGTTGATCACTACAATACAGGATCCAGATGTTTTCAGTCTATTTCACATTAGAGCCGATATTAAAAGCGATATTATTGCTGAAGTTGAAAGACGAAAGCTTTTCTATGAGCTGAAGCTACATGAGTGTCTTCCCCGGCTCGCTATGCTGCGTGAGGGCGTCCTGCCCATCTCGCTACGCTATATGAGGGCATCTTCCCATCTCAATACTTGAGGGCGTCTTCCCCATCTCGCTCTGTGAGGGCGTCCTCCCCATATCGCTACATGTGAGGGCGTCCTTCCCGGCTTGCTACGTGAGGGCGTCCCCCCGGCTTGCTAAGTGAGGGCATCCTCCCCATCTCGCTACGCTATATGAGGGCATCTGCCCATCTCAATACTTGAGGGCGTCCTCCCCGGCTCGCTACGTGAGGGTGTCCTCTCCAGCTTTTGACGTGAGGGCGTTCCCCCAGCTCGCTACGTGAGGGTGTCCTCCCCATCTCACTACGTGAGGGCGTCCTCCCCATCTCATTACGTGAGGGCGTCCTCCCCGGCTGGCTAAGTGAGGGCGTGCCCCTGGCTCGCTACGTGAGGGTGTCCTCCCCATCTCGCTACGTGAGGGCGTCCTCCCCAGCTGGCTACGTGAGGGCGTCCTCCCCAGCTGGCTAAGTGAGGGCGTGCCCCCGGCTCGCTACGTGAGGGTGTCCTCCCCATCTCAATACGTGAGGGAGTCCTCCCCGGCTCGCTAAATGAGGGCGTCCTCCCCAGCTCGCTAAATGAGGGCATCCCCCCCGGCTCGCTACATGACGGTGTGCTCACTGGCTGACGGCAGTCCCGCTTGGTCTAATGGAAAGAGGAACCTTCTTTGTCAGTGTCCAAGTTCTTTAAGCCAGATATTTTAATGTCCTAGGAACCCCATGAAGCCCAGAGTCTATTTTCAGCCTCACAATGTCTGCAGGCAGAACCCTGAAATCTGAGGGCCCAGTTTCACCCGCTGCTAGTAGGGGGCGATGTTTTCACCCTCAGGCCTGACACTCCAGCATGCCTCCAGATAACTGTGTGCAAAGCTGCAGCACAGAGTTTTAAACTTGACCTTTGGAAGCACATTTAGTTTATATCATCAGATATTAGCCGGTGTTATTTCTGGCATACACTGGATCTTTATAATATAGTTCTTGTTCCATATTTAATATACCCTTTGTTGCGTCCGAATGCGCATTATTTTTAAACTGAATCCAAGCCGGTGGATTTATCATCCGTGATGTATGTTTGAAGCGGGCCTGCTGTCACATCCCAATCCTGCCAAGCATATGTTCCTGACAGCCATAAATTTATTGATCGTTTTTCTAAAATTTCTTTACCCACCGCCGTCTGTGACGCACTGATGTTCACGAACAAAGTTAATCCCCTGATTACCGGATGCTCTTTCATCGTAACATACTGTGGCCCACTAATGTTTTTCTAATGCTCGTTAGGCTGCCGATTGCTTCTCATTATAACAGATACAGCTCGGAGCAAGAGTCAGAAAAAATAAATGGGCAATTTACGGGGTCTTCAAACGTAACTCATTTTTTTTTCCATCTGAACCAGCGTCTGCCAGTCTGGGACTCGGATCTGAAGTCTGTCAAAGGCAGGAGCTCACTGACTCAGAAAGGACTCCTATTAAAGGACTCGCTCTTTGCAAAGGAACTGCAGACTATGGAGAAACATCTCGCTGGTAAGCCCCCCCAACAGAGACAGATACTCCAAATGAAAAATTACATTATCCCTGTGCTTTTATCCAGAGTGACATAATGTTCCATAGTGATGGAGATTACTTTTGTTAATTTTATGGGCGAAGTTCAGATGATGTATGTATCCCACAGGCATAAAAGCTTTCTGCTGTGGTATCTGCTGTTTTGTAGGGTGTTTGCAGGATGAAGCAGTTTCTGAGTGAATATTTCGCTTTATAAACACGGCCAAAGGTCCTGCAGTGAGATATAAATACTTAATAGCATGAAAGCGTCACAATGGGACCAAAGGCAGTGCTGCCACCAAATCGAAACCATGTGTCCCCCCTATGGGGCCGTCTTGCCTTGTGTCACTGCCACGTGCCATTCACCGCATACCTCAGAGCTCCGAGTTCTGCATGGGTCGCCTGGTCCCCCACACGCTCCACAACCTGACTGGACGTCGTTGAGCTGGCTGCATTCTTCTGGACCCCGGGCCATTCGATGGCTCCAGTTGGTGGATATTTTACATAAGGTCACATTGAAATCGAGTGATGCCCAAAAGGCGGAGAATTAGGGTCTTCAACAAGCTCATTTCCTGCCTTCATGCCTTTATTAGCTGCTAATGGCTTCCATCTTGAAGGCCTAGCCTTTGGCATGTATCTCCTTTGTGTTTTATCCAATTATGCAGTCAACTAAATCTTTTACTGCTAATATTGGGTGTATTTACATTACTTCATACTATGCAAATTATGGGTAACCAAGATGACCAAGGGCCCATCAAGCTGTCATGAGCTGGAGTTACTCAACAAGCATTGCTTCATGTATGAAACATTTCGGGCAATAATTTTAACGATGTAATTACTTGAAAAATGAATGATATGACAGCAGTAAATATGGCATTTTCTCATTACTGGCACACTGTTACTGACACCAGGCTTCAGTTTTTGGATATGATTCATTCATTTTGACTGAAATGTAATGAAATGATGGCATTTTTCCGTAAAAGTCTCTATTATGAGTCATATTAGAGCCAGTGCTCCACAGGAAATGATGGTGCATGTTAATCTTCCATTTATCCTCTGAGTTATCCGAGCGCAGAGCAGTGTTAACAGCTCACTGCACAGACATATCAGCGAGGGCCCACAGAACTCTGAGGTTGATTACAAATGAATGCTTTTTGTGTCCCATGTTACTGCCCGTTCCCCGTTACATCCCAGGCGATCTTTGAGTCTAGCTTCTTCATCCGTGCTGTCAACCCTTATCCCCACGTGGCTCTGTTGTTCTGCCTTGATAATGCTGGCATTCGTGTTATAGTGACTCCTGCTGGATTGGGCTGATAGTGCTCTGTTTGTGTGGATGTACATGATAGAATGTAGAATAGTGATACTTTATTTATCCCCTTGGAGAAATTGTCTTTTTGTGTATCATATCTTGCTCTCCATGAGACACACAAACACATATTCAGTTGAGAGCAAAGTTTAAGGTCGTAGTGCAGGATCAGCCAGCACGTGTGGGGTTAAGGGCCTTGCTTAGGGGCCCAGTGGAAGAATCAGTCTGCTGGCCCTGGGGTTCAAACTGGCGACCCGCCGGTCACGGTCCCAACCCACTGAGCCACGCACCACTTCCCTAGGCAATAGTCAGACTGTGGTGTCTGTTTAATTTCTGTTAGTAGTATAAAAATATGCTGAGAGCAGAAGAAACTTCCATGATTGCAGGTTTCGCTGTCTGGATGAGAAATGGGTCCTCGTTGACGTACTTCTCAGTGTCCATGTCCTAGTAAGATGACACATTCGGCCTTAAAGCCCCCGTGGAGTCACTCTGGATCATTCTTACTGTCCACAGCTTTGGACAGAATTGGCCGTCTTCTCAGGTCTCTGCTTGTCATAGCTTCTTTCTTACAAGATCCTCATTGAAACCTTTGAATCCTGTAGGTTTATTCCAGAACCAAACTTCCTTCACAGCAGTATGACGTGTGTGTCTGCATCACTGTATATGCCATGTTCTACTTAGATGTTTTCAACCTTCTCCTCGAATGTGTCTCACGATAAAGCTGACTGCGGTGGCTGTGGTGACATGGTCAGGTGACACTGGCAGAAACAGCTGTCACACAAATGTGTGGCATTGCAGGTGACTGGCGTACAAACAGGAAGTCGATAACCTGCTTTAGGAGCTTAATGACGCTGAACAGGGGTGAAGACAGCACTCAAAATTTTCACTTGTCAGAATCCAACAACCAAATCCCGGAATGACACGGAGATTCCTCTGAGGGCTTTGGAAACATGTTCTTCATCATTATGCGAGATGCATAATGCATGCTCGTTTTGGGACAAACACTACAAAAGGACATGGTCAAAGTGAGGGAGAGGTATGTAAATTCACTGCTTATTAAACCTGCAGAGGCTTCCAGCAATCATCAGGTCCCAGCTCTCTTCATGGTAGGAAGGACAGTATTTTAAACAGAGGTAATATGGAACCCCAGCTGTGTGGTCCCTTTGCAGTGTCCCTCCCTAACATTTGACAGCCCTCTTTTTTCCAAAAAAAAATAATGACGTCGTCGTGATAATTGAAACATTATTTACCCTAAAGGAAAGCCAGGAGTCGAGCGGCTTCACATGGCCTTTGGGGGCTGCCAAGCGATGCTCGGGACATCTCCTCAGAGAGGAGCGCCCTTGCTACTGTAATGTGTATCACAGATGAGCGCTGAGGGCCAGGCACATCTACCTGTGAATATGCCAGGGCATACTGAGTGGCGTATGTCTGTTTCTGCTCCTGCAGTCGCTGAGAAGGATCTGGCTAAGCTGTCTGCAGGGCTGCTGCCGAGAGGCCCCAGTGAGCCACACAACACCCCTCTGCTCCCCCACAGCGCCGGGCCCCAGTCCCCGCTGCTTGGGGCCACACCCACGCTTCTTACGCCCGGCGGCCCACATCCAGGAGGGAGCGCCAGAGCCCGTACTCCTAGTGGCCCCCCTACACCCAGCACCCTGTTGGCATGGGCCAACCTCGGCAGCAGGGAAGAGGCTCCGGGGGACCACACTGGGAGACCCCAGCTGACACCGCCAGGCCTCAGCACTACAGATGCCCAGGGGAAGGTGGTGGTTCAGAGCAGCAGCCTGTCGGAGGTAAGGAGGTCAGGGCTGTTCTCCATCTTGCTGGGCACTGATTGCTCCACCCTTCAGACAAGAGCCGGTTCTCCGCATGTTCCCCTCCATGTGACGCAATGACAACAGTAGAACAGAGCAGCCCAAACAGTTTATGGGAGGAAGAGTTTCCACATAGTGCTGGGGTCTGAGATGTGTCAACAGGGTCACGATAGGGTCACTGTCCCAGGAGGCAAGCTGCATTCACCATGGTCACCGGCAGGTGGAACCCCGACCCCCTCCGCTTGGGATGCTGGGGGTCACGGAGGCCTCCTGGTAGCGGATGAAGGCCCGCCTATCATTTACGTCCAGGCTGGAGTCTGCTGAGCTGTGAAGGAGAAGGAGCTTTCCCAGTGAAATCACAGAAGAATGTTCCAGAAGGAGTGGGTGGTGGCACTGGGTGGTGCGGCTTGTTGGAAAAACCGTGTCTGGGATCAGGGCGCATTTCAGTGAGTGTTTTTCTCCGACTGGCTATTGCGGCTCAGTGTTTGCCGGTGTGGGATCCTTCACGGCCCTGCTCATCCCCGGCAAGAATCACGCTGCTTCTCCGCGCAGCGCTTTTCAGCAGCAGCTTCAGCCGACGCCTGCACGGATTATCGCGCACGTCAGCACCGCAGATCATGTGTGATTGAAGCCAGCTGGGCTCGCGGCTGCGGGAATGGGTGGGGCGCGTCCAGCAAAAGCTGACGCCCCGGTCTGCACAATCCATTTGCATGCATCCTGCGAGACCTTACCCCGCTCTACCTGCCGTGTAATCCATCCCCGGCCACTGTGTAAACTGCATGCCTTTTTCCCCGGGTAGGAAGTGTGAGGAGCCGAGTCACCCTCTAGGTTGGAAAGCTAAGAGCATGTTAAAATGCTCTCAGCAGAGCGGGGGACAGTTTGTTTATTACAGTTTGGCTCACGGCTACACTCTGAGGTGTCCTTCATTTTTAAGAAACAGAAACATCTGCAGGAGTAACATGGCCGCCATGTGAATGGGGCCTCGCTTTATATCTCTGGTTCCTCGCTGACAGTCGGCTTAGTGCAGACAACCCGCCTCCCCTGCCCTCCTCCTCCAGGCCTGGAGCTTCAGGCCTTTAGTGTCCCTCCTAGGTTCAGCAGCCTGGCGGCGTGGGCCAGTCTCAGCAGCAGGGAGGAGGCCCCGGGGGGCCATGCTGGGAGGCTGTAGCTCACGCCACCAGGCCCCAGCACCACAGACATCCTGGGGAAGGTGGTGGCTCACATGGCGGCCATATTACTCCTGCAGATGTTTCTATTTTCTTAACAATGAAGGACACCTGAGAGCACACACTCTGAGTGACGGATGTCTGAGTGCAGCTAACCTGCCTCCCCTGCCCTCCTCCTCCTGGCCTGGAGCTCCGGGCCACTCCATCTCTTTTCTTTCCCAAGAAAATCTAAAAGGAGGAACGGGCTTCGCAGCGTAACTGGGAGGGAGGTGACCGCCTCACCTGGTTGGCACCATTGAAAGCCACTTTCCAGTACACCTCAAAGCGCTAATCAGAATGCTGTGAAAATGAGCTTAGGGTGAGCGTGAAGCATGAACACTCTGGAGTTTAGTACAAAATGCCAGACGTCCTGCTGGATGCTGTCTTGGCGGCATCTGATGGTGATGCCAGCCTCAGATGGTCCTGCTGCTCTGTGTTTCAACAAATCAGCAATGGAGCATCTCACTTTAATTCCACGGCTGAAATGAACTGAGTTAACTGGGTGGAATATAAAGGAACCTTTCCTTAAAGTATGACCAGTTCCACCATAAGGGTTATGGTTATCGTTATGGTTAGGGTTAGGGGTTATGGGTTAGGGTTTGGTTTGCTTAAGGAGTTCACGTTGGCCAATCCAGAATGTGACCACCAGCTCCATTTCCAGATCATGGTGCAATGGCTTCTGGTGTCAAGTCATTCTAAGGAAACCACACTCTCTTCCTCCTGTATGAGAATGCACGATCTCTTCCTCCTGTATGAGAATTCACGCTCTCTTCGTCCTGTATGAGAATTCACGCTCTCTTCGTCCTGTTTGAGAATTCACGCTCTCTTCGTCCTGTATGAGAATGCACGCTCTCTTCCTCCTGTATGAGAATTCATGCTCTCTTCCTCCTGTATGAGAATTCACGCTCTCTTCCTCCTGTTTGAGAATTCACGCTCTCTTCCTCCTGTTTGAGAATTCACGCTCTCTTCGTCCTGTTTGAGAATTCACGCTCTCTTCCTCCTGTATGAGAATTCATGCTCTCTTCCTCCTGTTTGAGAATGCACACTCTTCTTCCTTCCACAGAAGGAGATATCCCACCAGCTGCAGGCCATCCGACAGCCCTGGTTGGTCCCCAGTGATGCGGAGAATGACCGTGTGGAGTCACCACCGAAGGACAGCCGTGAGTGTCCCTCACCATGTGAGGTCTGTGACTCCTCCGAGACTCTTCTTACAGACTCCTCACATGTTCCTCGTAGACTCTTCATAGGCTCCTCACAGGCTCCTCACAGACTCCGCGAAGGTTCCTCAGAGACACTCCTCACATGTTCCTCACAGGCTCCTCACATGTTCCTCACAGGCCCCTCAGGGACACTCCGTACAGGCTCCTCACATTCACTTTTATTTATACATTTTTTATTTGTTGAACCATTATTTTGTTCTGTGGAAACATTCCCATCCCCAGCCCTAAGGGCGAAAGTTTGGGTTGAATATTGGGAGGGTTAGGTCTCCACCCATTTAGCGGGGTCTCCCCACCCCCTGAGATTTTTAATTTTTTTTTGCAAAAAGCTGTTTAATGACAGTTTAATATGAATTTTTAGTGGAAAACACATACCAAAACATGACATATATATATATTTAAGTAACGTGACTCCACCCCTGCAGTCATTTCTCCCTTAGTCGCATAAGGTCTTGCCCTCCTACACTCTCTCACTGAGTAATGGACACCTCCCTCCTTATCAAGACAGGGACTTGGCCGCTCTGTCCTCTCCTGCTTTACGGCACCCCCTTTCTTCGGAGGCAGAAACTGAACCCAGCATGTGCGGCTGTGTAATTCTGAAATGATTTCACCAGGAAAACGCCCCTGCGGATGAGGTGTGTGTGTCTCAGCCCAACAGAGAGAGGCAAAGCGGACGGCCTGGTGCTCAGACCCTCATTGGTTGCTATTGATTTAATGGAGAAATATAAACTTTCACAGCCCCAGGGCACTTTCAGACAGACAGAGTCGGATGTGCGTTTGGCTGCATTGTAAGAGTCAGGCAGAAAAATCTCTTCCAGTCCTCATCTGCCTCTCTCATCTCTCATACCTCTGTATTTACTCTCTTAAGATTATTACAATTTTACATTCATATTCACAAAGCTTTGCCACTTAAACCAGTCAAGAAAAAGTCGGTCCTGTTACAGTGATGGCTGGCAAGTAATGGATGAGTACATTTGTGATGTTAATAAATTCCCAGGAGGACTGGTGTGCTGCTCGGCTCACTTTAAATTTCACTCTGAATGTAACGGTGACAGTGTAGTGTTTTGTGTCGTCTGATGAACCCTCTGGGATTGTTGCTCTCCTACGGCGTCCAGCATAGCTTTAGCAGTCTTGTGAAGTGGCCACAGCCGACATGTCAGCTCCTGACCAGCCTTCCGTGTTCAACACTGATCTGAAGCTGTACCGACAGCATGCACATGTCGCTCCCTTCCCGATTGAGCCAGTTCAGGACTTATTTCTAAGGTGATATTTCGGAGTCAGATTTACAGTAATTTTTGTCTCATTTGTTAGCTGGATATCGTGCTGGGTCAGTACCAGATCTGCACCCTGGCAAATTCTGTTCAACATCTACAAACCCCACACTGGAAGCGAGTTTGAGGATGATTGTCTGACAGGCACAAATGGATCCATCTAAATGGGCTGTGAGTGATCCTTAGCTTACTGCTGCTCCTTTAACACTGTTTACATGCTGATGCTTTGGCTCCTTTTCCAGAAGCAGCTTGTAATCTGTCTGACTTGGTAAATAAGGGATTAACTGCTAAGGCAGAGAAACCCCAAAGTAAAGAACCTTTCCTCCTGAAATGTGCCTTCCTGTCCCACGGAGCACCACATACGCAAGCACTGGAATTAAATTAGGAGTCTTTTTCCGTGACAGGTGGCCGTGGAGACTCACACACATGGAGGGTTGATGGATGTTACCCTGCCTCGAGTAGTGGGGCCCCAGAGGCCCCCGAGCATGGCCCCGCCATGGGACGGAGCTTTGTGTGTAAGGGACGCGAGCCACGCTCTGCATGTAATTAAGCGAAGGCGTTGCCAGGCACAAGACATGAGAGAAGGCTGAGTCCATGCAATGACTCTGCTGACTCCATTTGTGTGTGGCGTCTGGGGGGGGGGGGGTGCTGGCTCCAGTGACACCCCCTTGCGTGCCAGGGCTTGTTTGTGATCTAGAGCCAAACCTGCTGCCCCACATATACATATATAAATATATATGAGATGTATATGTGTGTCTGGGGGGGTGTACTTTTGTTGACAGCTAAACTCCATACAAGATGATAGATACCCCCTCCTCACTTTTCCATGGTATGTTCATACAGGAATCCTCTGAAATGTGTAGCCCAAACCTTACAGGTTTCCCCATGTTCCTGCTGTGCCCTCTCCCCCTTTGCTGTTCTTTTAAATGGAGCTATAAAGACAGACCGTGTCAGGAACACCACAGTCCACAATCTCAACATCAACATCTGCAGATGTTTCCTGTAAATACGTCTCACATTCGAATCAAGTAAAAAGCCAGAGTTTGGAGAAAGTCTGTGGTCCTGCGGCTGAAACGGCTGTCGAGGTGATGCTCAGCTACTCAACCCAAAGGGAGGTAATCCTTCATCAGCGCTGGACACGCTGACGGCCACTGCATATTAATCTTCCTGAAATATTACAGTAAAATACGGATGAAAACCATAAAGCTACTCTCAGTCTATAAAGATCTTTCAAACACAGTCCTTTCATCACCCTGATCATTTCATTTTCTCAGGTTTATTGTCTGTATATTTCATTATCTGATATATTGAGTTGGGGGTCAGCTCTGGAGAGCATGACTTACACTCAGATGCTCACATCTGTTTAAAATGTGTCTTTTCTGCCGGGTCTCTTGAATCCCCGTTTAAAGAATGAGAGCCCCAGCCAGCCAGCGGCCCGAGTCCCCGGCGGAGCGATTCCGGGTTCCCCTGAAATGTGCTACGTGTGCTGCAGAGACACTCTGCTGAATGACTTGAGCTGTGTTTGTTTCTCCCCCAGCCATGTATGCAGGCACCCTGAGTGTGGCTCCCAGTGCTCCCAGTAAAAGATCTCTGCTGTCAGGTAGGTGCCTGTGAGGGGCGGGGGACGGGGGCGAAGTCTTATTTCCTTATCCTGGAGTCGGGGTTGACTTTTTGACCTGAGCTGACCTCAGTTCAGTTACACTAATTGTCACCGATAATCTTCCCACTCGAAATGAAGAGCTTGCTTTACGAGGATGTCAGAACATGGCTATAAAGGAACATAAACATTTGCATTTTGCCTGAACTATTTCTTAAATCTGTATATATGCACCGTTTGAGGCATGATTTAAAACTTTCTTGTCCTCCCAGTTGCCTCTGCTCTGCTTTCTGCACACTGATACCTCTGCCCCCCCCATCCTGCTTCATCCATCTCCTACTCCCTGTTCTCCACAGTTCTGTACCACTCACTGCCATGTGTTTGTTGTAACTGTTTCTGTGTCTCTCCCTCTGTTCTGCGTTATTGAATATTGTTAGTGACTTTGGGTTTTGAAAAATGTTGTAATGTTATTATGTCTAATAATAATAAGTATTACCCTGACCATCTTCAGACCTGGGTTTTGGAGCCGCCCTTGGGCCTGAGTGCCCGTTATTTCTGGTGTAATAACACACGGGCTGCACGGTGATGCCGCTCGACGGTGCCGGTTGTAACAGAGCCCTGTGGAAAGTGTGATGCTTCTGGAGTTGCCATGACAACCAGCTTACAAGCTCCGGGATGAACTCAGGGAAAAATCTGCGCGGTCGCTCCGTCTGCGGTCTGTGCTTGTCACGGACGAGGAGAGTGCGCCCAGGAGGCCTGCAGTTACCCGGTGAGAGTGAGGCCTTCGAATAGGAGCTGGCATCATGGTGGCAGCCCCTGGAGCTGCTGCAAACCGCTGCTGTGATGGTTCATTAAAGGCCCGCCAAGGCCTGATTACATGGAGCGGCCACTCAGAGTGTTATGCGTGTCATGTGACATCTGCGCAGACCTGAGTTCCCTCCATGGTTGGTAAAATGTGTTTGTCCTCATCTCCACAGGCCTGTAACTCTAAGGACCTAAAGCAGGGATGTGACCCCATCCTTATGCAACTCACCAAATGGCTTCAAGACTGTGTGAAGGGGAAAATGACATTAGAGGGTTATTTTTGTATGGCACGTGACATTGGTGGAGGTGATTTGTTTCTTAAAAGCCATATTCAGCAGCAGAGTGTGGGATATGGAGGCTTTGGTTATTACATAGTTCCTATGAGAAGCTCCAGAGGTCTCCAGCACGGTCTGACTTGGTTCCTGTGAGAAGCTCCTGAGGTCTCCAGCAGGGTCTGGCCTGGTTCCCGTGAGAAGCTCCCGAGGTCTCCAGCAGGGTCTGGTCTGGTTCCCGTGAAAAGCTCCCGAGGCTTCCAGCAGGGTCTGCCATGGTTGCTGTGAGAAGCTCCCGAGGTCTCCAGGAGGTTCTGGCCTGTTTCCTGTGAGCTTGTGTTCAGCATATTCCTCACATATGTGCTCTGGCTGTCACAGTTTGGTAGCAGCTAAACTTAATGTGTATTATTATTATTATTATTATTATTATTATTAACAATAAAAATATTATTAATGGGGTGGCCATGCCACTTTCCTTTGTACAGTCAGGGGTTTGGTCCCCCCCACCCCCTCCTTGCTGTGGAGTTTGCATGTCCGCCCTTAGATTTGCATGGTTCTCCTCTGGGGCCTCCAGGTTCCTCCCATAATGCTAACTGGCGCCTTTGACTACAGGCATGTCCCTAGCGATGGCCTGGAGTCAAGCCTCCTCCCCGTGTCCAGTGCTTTCTAGTATAGACTAGACCATCACCATGACCCTGTGTTGTATAATTAGTTATGGAAGATGGATGGATAACTGTTGATATTTATTATCAATCATAATAATACTTACTATGCAAAATGGAAAACTGATATCTAGACTTTAGTCCGTACATTTAATTAACATTTAAATTTTACTTCCTGCTTTAACATTCTCCCACCTAGCAATACCCTCGACCGAGTGCTGTGGCCTAGTGGGCCGTGGAGGGGGGGCACTGTTTGTTCTACAGCAACATGGCTACACTGTTTTCTCCCCTGAACACATACTGTACTGTCTCGCTCAGTATCTTAACTCTAAAAAACCTGCATCCATCCAACACGACCCCTCACCGGAAGTATTGTATATCAAAGTATCGAAATCGACGTGGCAAATTAAGTTTAGCCAAAGTATATCAAAGCCAGTGGCTGGTGCTTTTCTTGCATGTCCTTCCCATGGTTATATATTGTAAAATATGAATATGGCCTGACAGCATTAACACAGAGCATATGGAGGGGCCCTGAGAACAGGATATAATTCCAAAAACAAGCAGGATGATTCTCATTGTGTAAGTACGGAAAACTGCATATTAAATTGATCAAATCTGCAATTCCATGTTCTTCATTATTTAACTAACAAATGTTGCCCTATTTATTCTGTGAAGCTCCATATTCTTATGGAATTTAAGCCCTTAATTTGAAAGATTGTATGACCTGTAAACTCAAAATCCCAAAAGCTGTCATATTCAGAGGAATGTGGTATTTTTTGCAATGGGCGTGGCCGTCCAGCCAGCTGCCGCTTCGCACCCAGACAGCGCCGAGGCCGTGCAGCCGCCTGGGGTCTTCTCAGATGCCTGCTCCCATCACGCGGGTGCGAACCACCATCACCCTGTACAAACACTCTGGGCTCAGAGCTCATTTCCGCTCACAAGCGAAAGGAAATTAAACCGACCCTGCAAGATTGTTTTAAGAAAATGAAAATGTCCCAAATTACACTGCGGCCGGAGGATTTAGCGCTTGTGGAGTCGTGGCTTTCATAAACGCGTTTCTGTGCAGACTTGTGAGAACAGGGTGGCGGGTCTTCGACGCTGACAGAAACGTAAGGGCTTAGTCGTCACGTGCCTCGGAACCCGGGTGGGAGGCTGGTGGTCAGTAATAACTGGCTCTGCCGGCTTTCCGTGCATGAAAACAAAAAAGCTATTAGCACATGGGAAATGAGAAGAGCTCCCAGAGCAGACCTCCCCGCTCACCGAGTTCCGCGGGCAGGGGCCACGCCACCTCACTCTGTCTGTGACTCCGTGGAAAATCATGGACACGGCTTGAACCCATGGCGCTCTGGGATGGCGTGGGAGAGCGGAAGGGGAGCCAATGTGTGCCCAAAGTGTTTTCATACCAGTCCAAATTAAAAAGGGTTTGTGTGTGTTTCCAGTTGTACACAAATCTGTGTTTTGAGTTCCGTCTTTTATCATAATTTTTTCGAATTCATGTTTATAAACGCAGACATCTGATAATACCTATAGCTGATTCCAGATACGGCAGTACATTAAAGGCTTATACATATAAAAACATTGCTACTTTAATGTTTTTGAAACAAATTTGTTTAAGATATAATAAAATATTTCATATCACTGACTGAGCTGTGTACAATTATCACTGTCTGTTGTATTTTATTTCTGTTTACATACTAAGGAAAGTAAATAAACAAATTCATGATAATCGGCTTTGGAGAAACTTTTGAGAACAGCGTTGTCTTTGTTCCAAAATGCAGGTCAGGAGACAAATCTAATCCATCTGAATGTTCTTCCCATGATTCCATCATAGCACATTGATTAAATCTCCTTCAGCCTTTTCCTGTTTTCAAACGCATCGATAGGCTGGTAGCATGTGAACTGAGCCGATTAATTTCTTACACTTTTATGTATCATAGGGGATGACGATCTGACAGATGGGTTCGATAGGCGAGCAAAGATCAAGGATTCTCTCCCCATCTGCATGCCCTGACCTGATAGCTTCTGATTGCCATCTCTGCCAAGATGTCCCAAGACAGACCCCGTCTGAAAGTTTGAACCGCATGTGAGCGAATCAAGCCTTAGAAAGTGCGGACGCCCAGCTAGACTTTGCCATGTTGTTCTAAGCGCTGGGTTAATTTTTTAACATCTTATTTATTTAGTAGATGCTTTTATCCAAAGCGAAGTACATTTTTGAGAAAGCAGGGTCAGCCGGGCCCGAGAGCAACTGGGGGTTTAGGGCCCCGCTCAGGAGCCCAAGGGTGACACCACTCTGCCAACCTGGGGATTTGAACCGGTGACCTTCCGATCACTGATACAGCATCCTTACCCCCTTAATAGGCATTTTTCATACGCCTATAGGAGAGACAGATGCTGTGCATGAGACAGAAGACGGCATAATGTGGTGCTGACTGGCTCTTCTACAGATGTGCTGGACCTGTCCTATCCCACAGTATCTTCATTTCATTTGCTTATTTGAGAATCCCATCCAGCCTGCTGCTGTTCACATGCATTCATTCTAACCCTCATCGTTACTGACAGAATTGCATTTTTAGAATCCCTTTGTAAGCCTGTACTGTGCTGCATAAACAGAGTCTGTAGCAGCATCTTACAGTCACGCAGCATTGACCCAGCCCATCTGGTGTGAGCAGAGAAGCTTAAAGGCCATAGCCGTGAGGATGTGGGGTCCTGGAAAGCGGACGCGTCACCCGGTCAGCTTTAATGCACTTTGGTCTTTGACATCACATAGTGAATTTAATTTCACCCAGTGGATGGGGGATGTTAGCATGACTGCTAAATTACAATGACCTATTAAAAGTGCAATAAAATGTCATTAATTTCACATGGAATTCTGTAAATGTCTTTCTATGTGTAACCATGAATTACGATGGCGGTAAAGGGCCATCGTATTTATATATATCAACTCTTTCGCCTTAAATGTGAAAGTTTGCCCTCAGATGTCCCATTTTGAGAGGACAAGCACAGCCGATTAATCACCCTTATTTAATGCTGTCACCATGCAGACTCCAAACCATCCGGGCATTTGTCTGGCACTGAGGCCCGTTCACTGGGTGGGGTCCACACCATCCTCTCAGGCTACCCCCGTGGTTCTTGAATTGTCACACAGCGGGGAATGTGAATGTCTCTTCCCTGGACATTTTCTGCAAAATTTTTGTTTCTCAAATATCTGCATGGTATTAATTGCCATTTTCTCCCACGATACAGAGTGTCAGGAAGGGATCCTTCTGGATTGTGTTTGTTGTTTTAATCATGTAGAAAAACTCACATTAATATTGTTTCCTAATAGTGATAAATGGGGCAGTCGATTTCTGTTTGTAATTAGAGGCAGTGGTGAAAATGAGTGCAGAAATCTGTGCTCCACGTTGGGACTTTCTGAAGGGCTTTCTCTGGTGTTTTGGCTGTAGAACATTCTAGAGGCTCTTTACAAGGTGTGCGGTCACAAAATGTGTAGCGTAGCATAGACTGAGGTCAGCAGATGTTGGAGTTTCAGGTGCCGGCAGCAGATGTGGAGGAAAAGGGCCTCTGTACATGCCCCATTTGCCGTCCTGGGGAACCGTTCCCGTTCGAATGCACTTCATAGCCGATCGGCAACGTCGTGCTGAAGGTGCCGGCATTTCCCATGCAGCCGAGTCGTCCAATCCTTTCACTGTTTGCCCGTGTTCGTAATTTTGCGGTGATTGTTGAGTTTGCCGGCGGGTCGCTAGCCGTGTTGTGGTTTGAGGTCCAGACGATGAAAGCTCCTCTCTGGGGTGTGGGTTGAGGTCTGCGTGTCCGTGCCGTGGCCGCAGAGCTGGGCGGCCGCCCGCTTTGTTCCGGCGCTCTCCGAGCCGGAGAACTCTGTCAATATTAGCTTTAAGGAAAAGATCTAAGGCGCTTCTGGCCACATAACTGGCTGATGAAAACGTGTTATTTTATCCTTTTTTTAAGCTGGAGAATTTCAAACACAATATTATGGCATGACATGGCTGTGAATGCAATGATATTTATACCTGTCGTAAAACGTTGATGACAGATTACAATAGGTCGCGGTACAGAAACCTGTCCTAATATTTGACATTAAACAAACTCTGCTAGTTCATCATCGACCAGGAGACATTGTCCAGTCCCTAGTCCTGTTCCTGCGAATCAAGCGGCCAGTTTGTGTCACCTTCAGCTTCGATTGTATATGAACTATATTTCCAAAATGTTGCCCGCTTATGCGCATTTCTGCATCTGAAGTTCCAGCGGTCTAATAGCATCGTCATGCGTGTTTTCACGCAGCTGTCATATATTACGTGTCGCCCCATACATATGTTCAACGTTTTAGCCAGAATGAGAACTGTCGAGTTTTCGCGTGCTTCTCTTTGAAGCAGCTCGCAATTCAAAGGAGAGAAATGAAAACAGTAACTACCACAAAGATCCAGCGCCTTCCCAGGCCTGGTGTTTAAGGCGGCATGTTTATTTTTAAATCCGGGTTTGTATCTGAGTAAATATTTTATCCCAACTTAAATTTATCTCTCGGCTGCCATGCACAAGGGCGACATGCAAAACATGTTATTTTAGAGACCTGAATTGGCTTGTTGAGAAAGTTCCTGCATAAGGAAATGGAAAACTATGAAGAAACTGGACCTTTGAATCCTTGTTGATGAGCCGTCATTGTGGTGCCTGAAATCACAGATTATTCTTCTCACACGGACAGATCTTCTTAATCACTGAGACATGCCTTTGTGTTTCACATACACAAACTACCATGACACATCCCATAATAATGCAAAGGATAACAGGGATACAACACATTTACCAGAAAATATACAGAATTACAGAAACACAGTGAAGAACAAACCAAACAGAAATGCAGCAGCAAACAATGACACAGAGTGGCAATAACTCTCACTGTAAGCTCCCCTCTTTCTCACTGCAGTTCCTTTTTATATCTGTCCCTTAAAGGGGAATACACCTTAAATGCAATCGTAATAGGTGAGAGTGCCACCTGGCTGATAGAGGGTGTATGGCACCTCTCTGAGTAGCCTAATTTGTGAAGCTGATCGTGGCGTGCAGTGTACTTTACCTGCGGAGGGTGTGTTTCCTGTGAGCTCATACAGGAAAGGGCTGTTTTGGTAAGCTGTTATATCTGTTTCCTTTAGGATGGCATGGATACAAACTACAAGCACAAACAACCCTAATCTGACCTCTGTCTTCAGGTATGTCATTACATAATCCACCTCCCACCAGTCGGTCTGATGCTAGAGCGCCCCCCACTCTGACTGTAGATAGTTTTCCAAACCTTAGACTTAAATTTCTGTAGTAGCTGGTAATTCTCAGGCTTTCTGCTGCATCGACACGGCCGTGATGTTGATGTACCCTAAGCAGCGCGAGTAGCGTTTATTTTGCAGCCATGCAGATGTTTCTGCAGGTGTGTCTGCATGTTTATTCGATCTGTTGCAAACGATGTTGTGTCACGTTGCCTGTGGGTGTGATTCGCCATGACTTGTAAACACAGGCTGACCTTCTGACCTCCTGGGGAACGGAAGAAGACCGGAATAATCCTGGGAGATGCGTCGGCGTGTAGCTTGGACGCCATGCTGACCACAGGACTGGTCGCGACAGGTACAGTGAAATATCCAGCTGCAGGAAGACAGTCCAGTGTGCCTCTGTAGCCAAGAAAATCTGCTAATTACAGCAACGTTTATTTGCTTGACTGTGGATGATGTTTCACATGTGAAATCAGATTGGAAAGAAAAGGTGCCCGGGGAAATGTGTAATACAACACATCAGCCAGCTGGATGTTTGTGTCCCAGCATAAATACAGTACATTACATGTCCAAGTGTGTGATGTAAGTGGGAGCATAGCCAGAAACCGTGTCAGCTGGCGGAAGCAGGACCCCTTCATCAACCCCGAGGTCAACAGCAATGCACATGACACGCTCAGATTCAATCCGGACCCAAGATACCTGTGATGTTAACCTGGTGTGTCTCTGAACATCATGGGCGGGAGTATGGAAGGGTCAGCTATTCCAAGGGAACCAGGCTGGGAATGGGTGTGGACAGAAACCTCTCCCATCACTGAGCTCCAGTGCTGCCAAAGGTCTGATCTCAGTCCTCCATGGAGTTCATGTGAAGCTGGATTGGGCCATTTCAGCACCCAGGCAGTGATGGAGCAGGGGGTGGGGGCAGTGGAGAATTAAGGCGTCTGATGCATGTTTGTAAGTGATCGCTGTTCGGTATATCGGGGTGACCATGAGGCCGTCACGCTGAAAGCCGGCATCCATTACACCCATCCTCTGAAAGCTAAATCAAATGTGACTCATAGAGTGTTTTTTGCTCTGGCCCTGCTTGTGCTTTCCGCTTCCCTGGCCTCACACTTTTTATTTCCTTCTCAACTGGAACCGACTGGATGTGAAAAACAGCTGCTTTGACTGTCTTCTGCACCCCAACCAAGATGAGCGCAGTCTGTGTTGATGGTCTCGTGTCTGCATTGTTGCGAAAGGCACGTTTGCGTGCAGATGGAGTCCCTTGAAGGGGGTTTTGCTTCAGTCTGATGGAGAAAAGGCCCATTCATAGGAGTCAGAACCATCACAAAGCGCTTCTGTAGTGGCCCTGGACCTGATGCAAGGCAGCACCCCAGTCAGAGAGCCAATTAGTGGAGGGATGAGAGAGTTAACGAGCTGTTCTCAGCTGCAGCTCATAATGTTTCTGGGGGGTGGCGCTATACCTCTGATGGACACCTAAGTAAACCGAGCCAATGAGCTGTGGGCTCTGGGAAGACTCTATGACTGATGTATGAAGGGAGGCCAAACCGAGGGCCATGGAGGGCTGCCTGGAGTGAGTTCACAGGGGACATGGGGGGGGGGGGCAAGGAAGGAATGCAGATCCCAGCCAGGGCTTCCAGAAGCATCCGGGCATGTGGAGGAGTGTCAGCTATCAGGTACCATCTCAGCGCAAGCACAAGCTGCCACAGGATGGGCAGGGGGCCGCTTCCTGCGCAGCGCGCTCCTGCAGGCCCGGGTGCCGTCTGTTTGGAAACGCTGGCCGAGCGCATCAAAAACAACAGCCTGTTTATTTACATAGCCTCATTATTCTGGTATCTTCTGCATTTCGTATCAAACACGTTATTTCCTTAAGATGATAATAAACTATTTCAAACAAGTGAGCTTGAGATGTTGGGCTCAGATTTCCGCGAGCAGCAGTGCCACTTTTTTGCAGGCCTGAAAATCAAGGTACCATACAGCCTACTTTACGACTACGGCCTTCTGCCAAGGCCCATCCTCCATCCACTGCATGTCCCTTAATGATACTGCTCCTTCTTTAGTTGTATGGTGCTAAATAATTACTTACAGCACTACAGTTTGTTATTAAAGCTTGTGCCGCCCCATAAGCACCTACATCCAGGATGGCGCATGCCCTCCGTGCCGCCAAAGCCCACAGCCCAGACTGGTCTTCTCCACTTCCCGTGTTTTTGTGTGTGGTAGCAACAGACAAAAACATTCACTCATTCCTGGAGGAGGCCAGTCCATTCCGATGTGGTAATAACCCGTGGCACTTCCATTCGCCACCTCAGAGCATACCATTAAAATATTAATTGAGTTATTCGGAACCGGCGAGTGAAATAGCCAATAAACGTGGGTTAGTCAGAGCGTTTGGGTAACTCACGGCGTCACTCGAGATCTCCAGCTCAGATGTTTTTGATTAGGTTTCCGACGCGTCCAGACGTACCCGGTGTGTGGGGTTGGCGACACAGGATTGAGGGGGGGGGGGGGTTGGGTCACCACATCACCCATACCCGTGTCCGGGGGGGTGTGGCTAGCAGGGGATCACCGTAACACATGTCGCTTCTTTCTCCATGATGTCACGGGAACTTCGGCGCACGGAACCTTCACCGCTGAAAGCAGATTTATGAACTTATGGCTGCCTGAGGTTGGAGGACCATTAAAGAGCAGTCAAAACATTGGTGGGGGGGGGGGTGATATTATTTCATGCGAGGGCTTGCGTGTGTGCCAGGGGAGGGGGGTGGGGTGATGAAGTGTGGCATAGCCGAGGCCCGCCATGCTTCCTTTGCCAGGAGCCTTTCGGGTTGGTGTGCCCTGCACAGGTGCCAGCTGATCCTCTCCGGCTGCTCCTTGGTCCTGTGAGGCCTTCACACAGGGCTCTTCCCATAGAAACACTTTTGCCTGGAGATGTGGGAAGAGAGGTGTGATGAGAAGCTAAATGAAACAAAGACACTTAGCAGCCGTGTGGATATCAGTACTGATCAATAATGGCTGAAAATCACTACTTTCAGGTTATGACTAGGGTGACCGGATAATCCATGTCAGGGGGGACACTTTCAGCTAGGACAGGATTTACAAACTACCATTTCAATTAAAAGGACCTGGATTTCACTTCAGCACTGAGTTTTTGTTATGTGCTGATTGGTCAGTCTCCTATAATCATGCATGTGTCACTAATATTAATGTGGAACAGCTGGATGAGTCTTTCAATCAAGGAAATAAACCAGTAAAAGCGCTAGAATAACTGAACTAATTAGCCAAACACAGGAGCTTTTCAGGTTTAAAGTAGCTTGTAAAACCTGAAGTAGCTCATAGTGTCCCCCCTGACATGGTTACCCTAGTCATGACTTCTCTCAGGATTTAATAACACAGGGTTTCCCTCATCCCTACGCCAGCATGATTGTGCTACCAGCATCTGTGAAGTGTAAATCTCATTCTGAAGTGCCCCCTTTTCAAACGCTCTCCAATGAAGACCCGGAAACCCACTTATTTTAGTTTAATTTTCGTTGCGGATAACAAAACACCAGGACTCTAATTAGCGTGTAACTAGCAGCTGGCACAGGAATCCCTCCATGCATCCATCCGTCGTCTAACCGCTTATTCCTGTCAGGGTCACTGGCCTGGTACAGTGACAGTCATGATTTTTTGATCACTATGTGGCTCCTGTTTTTAGTGCTACCCATTTGTGTTTTGCTGGTGAAGCGTTTGATAAAGTGCTTTGGATAGAGAATGGTCCTGTCTAGCTGGTGACCATTTGCCTGCAGCTAAGGATCAGTGTCTGCCCCCAGCAGCCACCTCATGACTGTAAGCCGACGTGACAAACTAAACACGTTATGCCTAATTTCTTCTCCAAGAAGTTAACCGTCACCTTCGTAAGTTCAGTGGCTGTGCCCATCATGTTGCTCCTTAAAGGAGGTTTGAAAGGCGTTTTGAGGCGTTTGACAGTGTCCTTAGACTGGGGCAGTTTTCTTTTAGGGTAAAAGCTAACACTCTATCTGCACTGGGCTGTGTAAAAAGTTCTGACTGCTGTAAGACCCAAAGGCACCACGCAACCTTTAACCTCAGGGACGAGAGGTCGGCATCAAACTGGTCCCTGCTTGACTGACAGTGGCATGTGGGTGTCTGGGTTTGGGAATGGCTTGGGGTGACTTTTGAAGCGTTATGGATGCCTGCCAATGCCTAAACGTGCAGGCAGGAACAGGAGACCTCCACCGTGACACAGCAGGGGTGGGTAGACGTATGGCAGAAAGGCGTTGTACTTCAGCGGCTGTTATATGCTCATGTCTCTCTGCAAAATGAGGCAGTTTTAGCTCCATGTGGACATAGTATCTATCCTGCCTGTCAATTTAACCAGCAGCGATGTCTTTGAGGAGACTGACCCGGGCCACAGTCATACGGGCCCACTGTCTGAAGCTCTTGAGCTGTCAAAACAGGACTGGAGGGGGGGAGCAGAGAAAGGGAACAGAGTAAATGTTTGCCCAGTACTTCCAGAACGGAGGCTGGACTTTCCCACCACCAAACCTGTGGTGTGCAGAGGGAGGGAGGAAGTGTTTCGAAAGGCTGCGTTGGTGGCGAGATGTATGAGCCTGCAGGAGAACACTGCTGGCTTGCTTGTTTGTTTACTCGCCCCCTGCTCAGTGTAGATAAACAGTCTGCTATTGCTTACCATTTTGCTAAGGCTACCTTCAGTTATTTACTGGAAAGCATGTTCTGCACTCATCAAGCTTTATTTTATTGGTTCTTTAATTAAATATATACTTGTATCGGACACACAACTGGTCACAAGTACTAAGTACATGTAGAGTAAGTAATTACACGTACAATAAAAGAATGACAGCATTGCTGAATGTAGTGTGCAAGATGGTATCAGCTGGGAATGCAGAGGTTTAATAAACTATACAGCATTTTATCCCTCTGTGACCCTGACCAGGATCATAGGTTAGGGGATAGATGGACGGATGGATGGATGGACGGACTGATAGACTCCAGAAGTGCATTTTTCCACTCATTTCATACACTGACCAATTGTGTTTGTTTTTTCAGTAATTCAGGTTATTGGTCTGTCCTGTGTCTGTGATATCTACATATTGTCCTTAGCACTGTGTCCCACACACTTTAAAATCATCTGCACATGATCCTCTTATGCAAAGTTATTTGTTCTAAGACATCCTTGCTGTCTGTTTCCTGTAAATGTGTAATTCCTATCATATCCTGCAGTTTTGTGTATATTGTACAGTGAAGTGTTTCTGCTGAGTGTCTTGTAATATTGTCCTGTACTTCCTGCTTGGCACCTAACCACAGCCAATCCTGGCATGTTTGCACATACTGCCGGTAGCGTGTCTGACTTCTGATCCTTGCATGTGCAAGTGGTAGCTTTGCTGGGTACTGCATTAGGAGTCGACTTTGGCATGGCACTGAGCCTTGGGGCGGGTCATTTTACCAGCCTTGTGTGTCACACTCATAACTCACTCCTGGGGGGCCACGGGCTCTTCCTCTGAATCCTCCGTAGACACGGGGGCTGTAAGTCAGACGGGTCCTCGGATGTACCGTGTGTGATAATAAACATCCCCCTCTCCCGCATTCATGTGGAGATGGGGCCCCCAGCTGCCCCGGAAGCGGGCCCCTGGGCCCTGGCAGTTGCTAGGCTCTGAATGAGGCTTATTTGCCCGTGTCTGAGACAGAGCGGGGGCAGCGAAAGGGGGTCCATCAGCCGCTGCCGTCTGTGTTTGGATAGACATGGCAACCCCTGGCCAAATGGGGAGGAATCCACCCACTTTTAGAGTTTATAAGATCAGGGTCCGGGTGTGAATAGACCATAAGGGCCTTGGATGACTTTAAATTCAGCTTTTGTCCTGTACAAACAGACTGTGGGCCAGGAGGGCGGGGGGTGAAGGGGTGTTTTACTTCTACTTTTTTACTACAGTTTGGAGGTTCTTATAGCAGTAACCAGGAGCTCCCATTTAGAGTCCTTCAGGCTCAGATCACTGTTCTTTTTCAGATCTTTGGGTTATAAGGTTCATGGAGCCTCTCAGGACTGGTTCCTCTTTAATGGCTCCAACACGGGGCCCCTTCCTGGGACTGGAACCAATAAGCCTTTGAAGCTTTGTTCTCAGATCCATGTTTGTACCCTCCCCCCCAGTGGGCAGTGAATGATGAGCAGTAGATAATGCAGGTGGAACTGGCCCCCAGACCCCACGAGGTGGTGGGGTGATGGATCTGCATGGGATTAGCAAACAGATGACTCCAAAGCCCTATGCTCTGTGTTATCCAGGGGAGAAAACCAAACCAGTCAAATGGCAAAGCAGATGCTAGGAGAGCTTGTGCCGCCGATTCTGCAACCTGACATGACATTAGCCGCATCTCTGGGTCCTTTATCTAGTGGCACATTTCCACTGCCACCAGGAAGCGAGGTATAAACCAGGCCATAACACCAACTGATATGGTTATGCTTACTAGCAGGGCCGAAAGCATGCTTAAACCAAGCTGGCTGCATCACCGCCATCTGATAGGTCGAAATAAACAGGGACAAGACAGACCCAAGTGATCTGTGTCGATTTGCATGAATTACGCGAAGGGAAAAGGGACATATTCTTTATATTATTTATTATTAGTAGTATCACACATTGCGATATATTTATGCATTCTCGATAACTCTGAATTAGTTCATTTCCAACCTCCTGCTTACAAAAGGACTATAGAAATGTTGAATGGAATGGATTCGTAATGCAAATTTTCGCAAGATAATGCTAACTCTGCTACTGATTGATGCTAACATAATACAGCGATTATCACAGACAAGTGGAAGCAATGAAGGGAAAGACACAGCAGCAAATACAAAAATACAACAGCAAATATGACAACACACCTGCAAATGGGAAAACATGCCAGCAAATACGAAGACACTACGACATTAGCTGCACTAAAAATGGAAATGGTATATACCTACTGATCATCACGTGCTTGTTACTGATTGGACAGGGAGACTTTCAGTCAGCCGACATTCGTAACTAACTGGTACAATCCCAATCCACTCCCTACACCCTCTGCCACACCACTCCGCCTTTGTTTGTACGTTCCTGACACCCGTTGCCATATTGAAGTGTGTCTCAAAGCAGAAAAGGCTAAGGGGAAGTGGCCTGGTATGCCCTCATGAAGCAAGTCAGCAGCGATATATTGAAATGCACGCTGCACACAACTCCACTACCACTTTCATATCCCACAATGCTTTGCACAAGGAAACAGAACAGCAAAAAAAAATATCAGGGACAATGCATTGCCATATAAATGTAAGGCAACAATTACATATTAAAATAAAACAGTTCATATCAATTTTGTATTAAGTTAATGTGATTAAATGTTTAAACACACGCATGTTTTTTAACGTTACGTTTTTGAAGAAACAAAGCTGTCTGCGTTCACGTGAACGCAGACAGCATGTTAAAAGTTTCTATAGAGGTACCTTTGGATTAACTATAGTTACAACTGTCGTTCGATTGACAGGCTCCCTGTCCACTCAGTAACAAGTGTGTGATGATCAGTAGGTACATACCCCTTCCATTTTCTGTGCCACTAATGTCAAAGTGTTTTCATATTTGCTGGTGTGTTTTCGTATTTGCTGGTGTGTTTTTGTATTTGCTGATGTGTTTTTGTATTTGAGATGTGTTTTCATATTTGAGATGTGTTTTCATATTTGCTGGTGTATTTTGCCCTTCAGGGCTTCCATTACATAGTAAATCATGTTATACACCATGAGAACAGTAAATAATCATCTTAATCGTCTTTGGCTTTATGTCACTGTCATTCTGCAAACCCAGCAGCACCTTTACCAAGTTGACCCTTCTGCACTGAAAAACCATAGCGAGAAGGAATCACGCTGTAACTAGACTCGGTAACTAGACTGCCCCTGCTCCGGGCATGGCTCAGTTCCTGAATGCCAATGGAAAAGCAGCATACGGTGACATTAGCTGCTTTACCCAAGGTGACTTACACAACAATCAGCTTGAGTTCTTTGGGCTTTATACCAGGAACTTCTAGGAACTTGAACCTGGTCCCTCCTGCTGATGTCTTTATGCTGATGTCTTTAACTTCTGCTCACTGCTTGCTGTCTCTGGGAGCGCGAGAGGACGGCCCCCCCTAGCCCCCAGGGTAAAGGCAAAAGAACCTCATGGTCCTTTAAATGCCATGACCTGAGGGTCCTCTGTGTGGTCGGGGGGTCAGGTAGGTCAACGGTTACGGGGGAACAGTTGTTGCCTGATGACAGGTGCTCAAGGGGGTGACTGGGGCGAGGTAGGGGCACAGGGGCGTGGGTAAAGGGAGAGAAGCTCTGAAGCCCTCACTCAACACCTGAACGAAAATGAGTCATAGTGAACGTGTGTGTGTTCACATAGAGGCAGGGCGTGTTGGCCCACACCATGTTCTGTTAAAGAGCAACGTACTAAACTCTGTGGTAGAGCAGTAAAGAGGCAAAGCTTACACAGCTAATGTAGCTAATGTTTTAAAAATTGCTAATATTGCTAACACAGCTAATATGGCTAACATAGTCAACATAGGTAACTTAACCAATATAGTTAACACGCTTTTTGTGAGGGTGTCAGTATTTGGTCATTTATGCAGATGAATGGTAACAGGCATCAGCTACCAGGCAGCTACCCCACCTCCAGACTGGACCAGAATATGTACACACCGGCAGGAGGTGTTAAACTAGGGTGAGCACTCATCCAGATTTGGTCTGGGCAGTCCGGTTTTCCAGCCTCTGTCTGGATGGCTGCTGGGTGTCCTCCTTTTAGCCCCCCTGTCTTCCTTTTTCCCTCCCCTCTACCCACTTCTCAACAACTAGCACCACTCTCTCCCACCCCCGGCCACATAAAAAAAAAACATCTGCATACACACACTACGGAAGCTGAGAACGGCTGCGCTTTCAATAATTTTTTTATGCCATTCTCTCAAGAGAACAAGATCATTATCACAATAGATACACCGTTCACTGCTTCCATAGTATGTATATGACATGACCCCCCCCAACCCTGCTCCACAGTTTTTCATAGGTGTTCATCATGCCAGTGGTCACTCTGTGTTAATCAGAGTTGTGACGCACCCAAAGACTCAGTGGGTAACTTTCACCTGATGCTGCAAAGCGCTGTTTTCTTAAGATCATGTATACCTGTTTGGTTAGAAAGAAGTAGTAGGAAGAATGTAGAACTAAAGCTTTTGGGATGGGAGGGCAAAGCCACCAACCGGACCGCAGCAAGACATCCCAACCAGATGGGCCAGGGACAGGAATGTCAGAGAAGGTTAGGGAGGGTCCAGCTTGTAAAGCAAATGTCGGAGTGATGGGATTAGGGAAGGAAATGTGCCTGGACAGCGCTCTTCCGGAACAGGTGCTCGTTGGGGTTGGTGGATCGGTGGGGGTGTTTGTTTATGGCGGCTTGTCAGAGACAGGAAGAGGAGAGACGAGGAGGAGGTGGCTGGAGAAGCAGAGCCAGGCAGTGCTCGAGCCGGACGGCAGAACCGCCCACCCCTGTGTCCGTGGCCCTCGGTGGAGAAACCAAGAAGCGATACACAGGCCATAGCTAAGTGCACGTGTATCCCATAGAGCACAAGGCTGCTGTGGGATTGAAAGCCTAAGAAGAAACAACGAATTAAAAGCCATTTTCACAGCGGAGCCCATTCACCGGCCCTCCGGTACACCACAGCCTCGTTACACTAACGAACCTGATTGCAGTTTTCATTCCTGCACCAGACCCCATCAAACCTCACAGGCTGTTTATGCAGGTGGAGCAAGCTCAGTTAATAAAAGTGTGCTTGATACATGCTCCCTAATCAGGCCTGCAGACACCATAAACGCTGATGGGCATAATTGGTTTTTTTATGACATGATTGGTTGTAGAACAGTGTTGGGCCGGTTTAAACCAGCTGTGTGTTTCAGTTGTTATTTTGATGGTTATGGATTCAGGGTTTTATGGCCACTAAAATGTTTTACTGTTTTTACAGTCGTGGAGAGGAAGCTGATCTATAAATAGGCGTGAGTGTGGGGGTCATGAGCTTTTCATATCAGGGCTGATACGTCTGGGTCGTGTCTCGTTTTTCGGGGTTTAATGGCATTAGGGCATTTTGGGGGCAGTGAAAAGCTGCAGTGTTTTCCTGGTCACATGATGCATGCAAAGGGGTCATCGCTATGGCGATTCCACCTGCGCTGTTGGTCCTTGCTGTTACTTATGCTCCCTTTCTCGAGGCCTTACGATTGTCCCCTGTGCGGTTTGTCTTCTTCACTGACTTTCATGGGGTCCTGCTGTGCTGTTTGGGGTCATTGTGCTTGCTTGGTTGGAGGTATCTTTGTTAACACCCAGGCTTCACCATCGTCAATTTGTCCATGAAATTTCCATAATTTTAGCCACAGGGCAGCCTGACAAACGAAAAAGTCTATTAGCTATGTGATTAATCCCAACCTACCTGTGTTAGGTGTTGGGCTTGTGATGGCACCTGCACATACCTCCCCCACATTCACACACACCCCACCCCATTTGAAGGTCACCTGACAGCTGCTATTCTCACCCTAATTGGCCTCAGGTGGAATCTGGCCAATTGGAGTATGGAATCTGGAGTATGTTCTCCTGGCTACTGTTCGAAAGGTCCCTCAGCTGCAGTGATACAGCATCCAGTAACAATCATCCCAGTCATCATCTCACAGCAGGCCCAGGGATCATCCCAGTCATCATCTCACAGCAGGCCCAGGGATCGTCCCAGTCATCATCTCACAGCAGGCCCAGGGATCGTCCCAGTCATCATCTCACAGCAGGCCCAGGGATCGTCCCAGT
>JAAGVU020000032.1:20111207-20122099 GCA_011763525.2 Mormyrus iriodes
ATCATCTTACAGCAGGCCCAGAGATCGTCCCAGTCATCATCTCACAGCAGGCCCAGGGATCGTCCCAGTCATCATCTCACAGCAGGTCCAGGGATCGTCCCAGTCATCAACTTACAGCAGGCCCAGGGATCTTCCCAGTCATCATCTTACAGCAGGCCCAGGGATCGTCCCAGTCATCATCTCACAGCAGGCCCAGAGATCGTCCCAGTCATCATCTCACAGCAGGCCCAGGGATCGTCCCACTCATCAGCTCACAGCAGGCCCAGGGATCGTCCCAGTCATCATCTCACAGCAGGCCCAGGGATCGTCCCACTCATCAGCTCACAGCAGGCCCAGGGATCGTCCCACTCATCAGCTCACAGCAGGCACAGCGATCATCTCAATCATCAGCTCAGGACATTAGGCCCAGGACAGAATGAACGCAGCCGGTCTGTGTGGACCTTTTGCCATGACTTTCATGGGCCTGCATGAAACACACAAACCCGTGTATGTGTATAACAGGTATAGCAGGTCCTGAATGTGAGGCTTGTTCTTTGTTAACCTCCATTTGAGCCCTGGGATGGCTTTGCTTCCTCAAGCAGCTGGTCAGAGGCTGCCGGGGCCCCTCTCAAAGTCATCTCTGGTTCTCTGTATGGTTCCCCTGGGAGAGTCCATGTAGCCTGAAATACCAGGTCTCAACGGACTCCTATGTGTGTCAGTGGCTCCATTTCCCCCCAAAGACACAAATGAAAACTGATATTTAAGTATACCATGTGAGTGCTGTTTGTTTGGCTGAGGTAAGACTCATTTGTTGTTTCTTCTCCAATGTGGTTCCCTCATCCCCACAAGCCCCCTCTAGTTGGCTGTACACAACAGAAGCAGCCCATGGTCCTGCTCTAGATGAGGTACTGAACAGGCATGAGTGCAGAATAACCTTCATCTACACAGCCTAATCCAGGAGGCAGATGGTGGAACATTCCCCTCAGAGCACCTTCTCTGCCAGGATTGCAGGCTGAGAAAGCTCCTCACCTCTCAGGGGACATGTGGAGGAGACCAGGAGCTTCCATATGTCTTATCACCAGCTGAGTTTTTCCATATGCATCTCTGCTTTAGAGCCACAAGAAACAGGTGTTCATGAATCTGTTGGGGGTCCAGCCTCTGGATGTCTCAATCACTGTTCCCCTCCCATCTCCCCCTCCCCCCCACAAATGATAGGCTTGAGATGAGCAGAAAGGGGATGCCTGATCTCATCTTAAAGATACTAGATGTGCAAGAAGTGTTTGGCTGAGGGGCAGCAGGGTTTTTGGCCATCTGAGAAGAGTTTGGGCGAGAGCTGAACATGCCCAGAGGGACTCGATTTCACAGACGAACACGAACAAGCCGACACCATGTCATTTAAGATCCTGCAGCTACGTCCGGCATGGAAACAGGATGTGCTGAGGTTGTAGTTATGTGAGGACCATGAGTTCCTGGGAGACTCCAGCATACCCTCAGGTAGATGGGGCTACAGATTAGGCAGATGTGGATATCAGCAGGCTGTCATACACAGTGGCTGTGTTTACCACCACTCAAACCACACATTTGCACAGGGCCCTGAGGTTTGGGCCCCCTGCTGGCCAGAAACAGTCACTACACTAAAGTTAAAGATGCATTACTTATTTAGGAGATGCTGAAGTAGCTAGACTGGTACAATTTTCTGACTCTACTTGCTAGCTATTTATAGCTATTTATTTTACTTTTTGAAGCATCTTGCGGGGCAAAGTGTCTTTGAGAGGGACCCCAGAAACAACAAACTGGCCCCTGGGCATCGGCCCCTGACTGTGTTCAGCACCTGTCAGCACACCGTCCCCGAACATGCCCAATTGTTTACTTCCGAGGGACTGAAATATGCTGGAAATGTAACTGGTATGAGATGCATCCTGCACGGCCCCTGGTTGCCGATGTTGGAGGCGAAGCGTGCATGGCAGATAAGGCCTGCATGCCGGCATATTTGCATTGGGAAGCATTCCTGCGTGCTGCTCTTTATGGGGCCCCACTGTTTGGGGCCCACTTCCCTAACAAGCTGCAGAACCCTGATGGTTTGAGGAAGGGGTTGGGTAGTTTCCAAAAATAAAGTATATATTTTCACGCCATTTTTGTAACAACCCCCTGATGTTTGCATGATATAGTTGCATCAGAAAAAAAACAGAAATGGTTAAATTCTGCCTACCCTGCTGCCTGCAATGTCTCCACTACCTGTGGCACTTTTCCAGCCTGCTCTCCCTTCTGCCTGTGACGTCTCTCCTGTCTGCCCTGCTGCTGTACCACAGTTCGTCCTGCCATTTGAAGAAGCAGCAGCACCATCCTACCATCACCTGGCTCCCCTCTGCTTTGAGACTTAAATATTAAAATTGGGACAGTATGAATTGGGACTCATTTGACCTCCTCTGCCAGCCCCTGGAGGATGGGCTCCCCCTTTGGGTCTGGTTCCTCCCAGGGTTTCTTCCTTCTAGGGAATTTTTCCTTGCCACTGTGGCCTCTGGCTTGCTCACTGGGGGCTTTGGGCAGGGATAATGTAAAGCGCTTTGACACAATGTCATGTTGTGCAAATGCGCTATACAAATACAATTTAATTGAATTGAAGTAAACTTGCTAAATCTGGCCTAGTGAGTGACTCCCCCAGTCATTAAGGTTTACCGGTCAGTGATTTGTTCCTTGACGGTCTGTTTAGAGCATGAATCACTGAACCACATGGTTGCTGACATTCTCTTATCAGGAAGAATGGTGATTAGCTTTGCTGATGTGCCTTGTTAATCACCAGGCTGTTAGAGGACAGAGCCAAATGTAGGCAGGCTTATTTAACAGCGTCAAGGCCCTATCACGGTTTGTGCCGGTGACACCCTGATGAGGAGCTGTGGTAAAGAACATTCTCCTGACACATATGTGCTCAGGTGATGTTCAGGGACCTGGGAGAAGCTCTTTATCATCTACAAATGGCTGAGCACAGAACAACACAATCTGGCTGTAAAATGGCTGTAAAGTGAAGAATGTGGTGGGTTAAGAAGCTCATCTGGATGCCATGTTTGGCTGCTACCGCATAGATAAACCAAACACAACACAAACACATTTTCCCTCCCATTTGCTGTCCTTCCCACATAATCAGTGTTGCTGCCTCCTATTGGCTCCTTCCTAAGGACGGGGTATGCTGTCCCCTGCTAATCATAACCCTATTTGCTCCTTCCTGAGGACAGGGTATGCTGTCCCCTGCTAATCATAACCCTATTGGCTCCTTCCTGAGGACAGGGTATGCTGTCCCCCTCTAATCATAACCCTATTGGCTCTTTCATGAGGTAAGGGTATACTGTTCCCCACTAATAACCCTATTGGCACCTTCCTGAGGACAGGGTATGCTGTCCCCCACTAATCATAACCCTATTGGCTCCTTCTTGAGGACAGTGTACGCTGTCCCCTACTAACCATAACCCAATTGGATCCTTCCTGAGGACGGGGTATGCGGTTCCCCGCTAATCATAACCCTTTTGGCTCCTTCCTGAGGGAAGAATATACTGTTCCCTGCTAATCATTTCCCTACTGGCTCCTTCCTGAGGTAAGGGTATACTGTTCCCCACTAATAACCCTATTGGCACCTTCCTGAGGACAGGGTATGCTGTCCCCCACTAATCATAACCCTATTGGCTCCTTCTTGAGGACAGTGTACGCTGTCCCCTACTAACCATAACCCAATTGGATCCTTCCTGAGGACGGGGTATGCGGTTCCCCGCTAATCATAACCCTTTTGGCTCCTTCCTGAGGGAAGAATATACTGTTCCCTGCTAATCATTTCCCTACTGGCTCCTTCCTGAGGGAAGAATATACTGTTCCCTGCTAATCATTTCCCTACTGGCTCCTTCCTGAGGTAGGGGTATGTGGTTCCCCACTAATCATAATCCTTATGGCTCCTTTCTGAGGGCAGGGTATACTGTTCCCCTTTAATCATGCCCCTTTTGGCTCCTTCCTGAGGGCATGGTATACTGTTCCCCGCTAATCATAATGCTATTGGCTCCTTCCTGAAGGTAGGGTGTGTTGTCCCCCACTAATAATAACCATATTGATTCCTTCTGTCCCCGCCTTGTCCACATCCAGCCAAAATGGCCCCATTCATTGGTGATTCAATACTTGTGCTGGGTGACATTTACATGGCTGCGTGCATTTTGGGAGAACTAATGGACGCATTAAAGGAGTCATTGATTATGGTTTCCTTTATGGAGCTTTAGCATGTGTGGAGGGCCCATCAGGGACTAACAGCGCCCCCTGGATAGAGATGTGCAAGCCCTGACGGGGTCCATGTGAGGTCAAGGCTCCCGAACCTAGACTCCAGCTCTGTTTATTCACCAGGAGGAGGGTGAAGTTCGCACCTTCTGAAAGGCCAGCGTCTGCCCTCACTCAAGATTGGTGGAAAGTCCTTTGACAAGGCCGTCCAAAATAAAGCACCATAGTCCCGGGTGTAAACCTCAAACGGCAGCTGTCAGCAGCTTTGACTAGTGAATTTGGGTTCAGAAATTTCCCTGTCACTCGACATAGAAATATAAATAAATGCTATCAATAAATAAATCAATGCAAACAAAACCAAGCATTTATAAAGGTCATCCCACAGTAACCCGTTTCATACGTGTCCAAGCTTTTCCCACAGTCTTCACAGAGCGTCCGGCTATCTCCACAGAAGTCCACTAACTAAACAAATATCTCACCGCATTAAAACCCTGCAGCCAAAATATCACCAGTGTAGTTTCTCTAGCAATGCTGTTTTCTCAGGTTTTGCATTGCATCAGATCTTGCTTTTTGGCTTTTAAAGCACCAAATACTGAGAGAAACATGAGGATCAGAACCTGGATGGGGGCTTGAGGGACCCCTTTTTGATATAATCAGCATGATTTCTGAAACTAAACATACTGACTCTTTACCGGGCAGGCAACCTGAGGTCTTTCTGGCTTCACCTGCTTCCCAGGGCTCTCTCTCTTTTACATCTTTCCCAAGTTTCTGATGCATTTATTTCACTCATACAGATCACCATAGAACCACAAACACACCCTGAGTGTCTCACTTACTCGTTTATCTGAAGGGGCTCCCTTCCAAAGGCCAGGAAGCAATTTTTTTTAATCAAAGCTTTCATTACTGTCTCTGTAGCAGATTTTTTATGTGGAAACATTTCAGGGTACAACAAATGCAGAATAAATGCAGTTGGTGATTTAGGACACAAACAGAAGCTGCTTATTTGACTCCCTATAGCAGTGTTTCCCAGTCCAGTCCTCGGGGACCCACAGACAGTCCATGCTTTTGCTCCCATCAGAGATGGATAGTCCAGGTTCAGAAAGTAAAAATCCAGATCAAGATTTTGTTTCAACCAGCCATTGAGCATAGTCACGGTCAGTACTGAACTGGTTGGTTGAAACAAAATATTGGCCTGGATTTTTACTTACTGGACATAAACTATCCACCTCTGGCTCCTACTGGGAGCTGATTTGGTTTGGTGCTCTGTGTGAGAAAGGCTGAGTGGGAATTTCTGTCTGGGGATTTCGACAGAGAAACGGTTCATTGACAGCATTCAGGGGGTAAGCAGGCGTATGGAAAGGGGTGACCGAGCGGCAAGCGATCTCACACCCTCTGTTACTACTGCCCAGGAGCTTCAAACAGTTTGGAAAAGGGAAACTGAAACAGGCCGGCTAGCCTGCTTTGATATTAACATCACCCACCCTCGACGTGGCCTACACTGATCCTCAGGTGGAGATAATCGTACCAAATGGGGGCCACAAATATGATTTCCAGGTGAAGGAGGGGCCAGCATGGTAAATCCTCACGCCTGATGCACGCCACCCCAAACCCCCCCCCCCACTGTCCTCCTATCATCAGGGATGGGCTTATGGTTCATGTTCATTCAGTTTTCAAGCTCTTAAGTGCCCGTTAAAAACGGTTATGTTAGGGTCTAATCATACAGACTGATTCACTGCATCGTTAAAACATTAGAAGGCACTTTATGTGTCTAGACCTTCTGTGTGTTTAAGTCTTTTAGATGTTATATGGCTGCCATACGTCTCTGTAAAATTTTAGCTATTTAACATCATATACAGACGAGCGACAGCCCTCTGCGTGTTACTCAATTTCCAATAAATGGCAGTCAGGGCCCTCTAATTGTAGACGTGAGCTGCCTTTCTCCCCGAGTACATGAGAGTTTCACTGACGACAGTCAACTACAGCGCCGAGGGGCCCCCACCGGCTCCAGGGGGCCGGCACGCAGCATCTGTGTGGGGGCCAGGCCTTTGCACCACAGGAGAGTAACGGCCGGGATCAGTGATTAGGCGGAGCCACAAAGCCACAGGCAGGGGCAGCCAAGGCTGGGAGCCAGAATAAAGTTGGTGGCTTGGGGCGGGGCCTTGGGAGATCCCCCATAAAACAGCATGGTGCCCCTGTGCAGTCCAGCCGGGCCCCAGCAGATGAGGATGGTGCAGCTTGGTGGACCTTTAAAAGGGCGTTTATTACAAAATGCACTGCGATAACGGCCTTTGTGTGGCAATGAGAAAACAGGGAATGCTCCCCCTATGTGTTTGTAGGGAGGGTGGAGGGCTGTTCACAGTAATACATTACAGGAGACAGGAGGGTTTCTCTCCCCACACGAACATAAATACAGAGGGAAACACTCACAAGCGGTTTGAGGTCTGCACATGGAGTCCCAGCAGTCTGGAGGCTCCAGCCAGGTCTTCTCATCAGGATGCAAGGAACTGTCATCGGCTGCTGTGTTCCCAGAGCATCACAGGAGTAAGCCGGGGGAGTCACATGACTGTGTGTGTATCACGCACCAGCCCAGGGCCTAGGAGATGGGTCAGAACCATGAGGAGATGGAGAGGTGGCCTGAGTCTGTGCAAGAGTCTGTGCGTGAGCCTGTTCTAAGTCTTGTCAACATGAGTCTGTGCCTGTCTGTGTCTGTCTGCATTTCGTCAGTTTGTGTTGACACGTGATAATAGCTTTGGACTTTTCTGCGTAGAGACCTGTAGACCTGACGATGCTCTGATCTGAGTCTGAATGCCAAGGTTCCGCACAACATCAAGGTGATATCATGCAGCATCTGCTGTGAGTCACGTTACACAGAAAGAAAAGTGCCGCTGTGGTGCAGGAGGTAGTGCCGCATAAACAAACACAATGACAGACACACAACAGCAGAAAAGGCCTCACTACCGCCTACTGGCTTACTTTACTGTTCAAATATTTATATACCGCATGGCTTCCTGTTTACCGCGCACCAGCTTAGCGCCATTCCTGCAAAAAGAAAAATGAAACCTGCTGTTTACAAACAAACCCACTGCACAGGACTGCACCTCTGCTGCTTTTGGCGGCCGAGTGGCTGAAAGACATGGAGGAGACGGGAGCCGACCGCAGCACACCTGCATGCTTGCTCCCCCATAGGATACTGGTTCTCCTGGTGGCATCACGCTTTTCCATCCTGGTCTCTTCCCCTCAGTAAAAATGCATGTGCATATGCATAGATAAATTCCATGTTGTTTCCTGTCAATGACCCCAAATCTAACAGTTAGCACAGAAAATGCTAAAAGCAGCCTGTACCCAAAATCTCAAATCACAGTTAATTTATTTGACCACGATATGGCCCATTTTTAAATTCAAAATAACATGATCGTGACACAGTTATTAAGTTTTTGGATCCAGCACATGATATCTTGGCGTGCTAGGAATGATCCGAATCCATCTGGGTTGTGTGGGCCATACTGAATTACTATAATTTGTTTCTTGACAGCAATTCGAACCTCCTGGAGCGGAGAAGCCTGAGCACTATCCCATGATGCTTTGTATCCAAAAGGACATTGTCACAGATCACTGGTGCACACTGTACGTATGCCTGTCCCTGGAACTGATATCAAGTCACTCCTTGGTGTTTCTCCACCAACAGGCCACTGAATCACGTGTTGATTCAGGGGCTGATCATTTTTGATTATGATATAATACCACCAAAGGCCTGTCTAGGACCTGTCCTTCCTGTCACCAGACTGAAGGCCTCCAGGCTGAGGTTTTGAATGCCGTGGAACATCAGAACCGTAATGTGATTCATGGAGCCGTCATCCCGCATCCTCTTCACAGGAGTGATGCTTCAGAGACTTGCATCTCTGCGATTCAGCCATACTTATTCATGCCAAGTGTGTGGAAGACTCTGGAATGGTGATACGTGTAATTAATCCCTCTTGTTGCATGGTTTGCTTGATCTGAATGGTTTGGACATGCCGTGTGCAGATAAGTGTGATTGGGCCAAGCCCTGACTGGGTGCTATTACTCCCAGACAGAGCTGTGACTGGGCTGCCCGTTCATACTCTCTGCTTTGCTGTGTAACCTGTGCGGAACCAGTTAGGTTTCAGGCCATTTCATACCGTAACCCTGATCATGCATCACTAAGTAGCACACGCCCTGCTCTAAGTTTTCAGGTGATAGCTGTGATCACATGGTGATGTCACGAGGCAAACATCACGGCTGTGTGCTGCTGTAATCACACAGCCACCATGTGACCGAGTGTGCGTCGTCCGCGCCTGATTAACGAGCCGGTCAGAGCCTCTCCACAGCTTGGCCTGCCGCCTCTCGGAATCAAGAGTGAATCCAGGACCAGCAGATGGGGCTACAGAATGGGTAGGCAAGGATTCTAGTGACAGCGCCCCTTCTGCATGTGTCAGGATAAAGCAGGGAGAGACAAGACACTGGGGCCTCTTTGTGCTAACATCAGAGGCCAGCGTAACTGCTGTGCTTACGTTGCGGCGTGTGTCATGTGACAAATCAGGCTGCTATTATTTATGGGCAAGCAAGGCTGTGCACTCTGATAAAACCCCTGGGGAGCCAGACAACACACACCACCCCCCAATCCCCCCCCCCCCGCCCACACGCATACCGTCTGATTCCCCACATCAGTGAGCTTCCATTAATAATGTAATGTAATGCAGAGAGCAGCTTCAGACTGGCCTGTTTCCACGCACGGCCGCCTGCACTCTTACCCAGCGCACTTTCACTGACACTAACCCACTTAATTTTTCTTTGCCAGCGTCGCCATCAAATAAACAAAATGCTTCCCACATCTCTGAAATTAAAAATCATTTTTCACTAGAGCCAAAATTTCTTTTATGGTCTGAGAAAATATTATTCTTAAGATCCATCTGAAATTGAAATTCTATCCTTTTAATCCCATTGAAAATTGAATTATTCTTCTTCTTCTTCTTATTATTATTATTATTATTATTATTACTGTAATTCCCATCCTAATGTTACTCAAATTAATGATAAAACACACTTTTATTTCTTTGCTTAGGGTCACACAATAGTACGAATAAGCATTACGCATGAACATCAGACTTGGTATCCGTAACGTTTTTACAGCTAAAAGGCTGCTCTGTAACTGGTCGACAGCGTGAACTCTGAACACTCTGAACTGAGTAAACGCGGCCAGGCAGGAATACATCTGCTTGGAGCTTAATGACCACCCCAAACCTCACACCGTTCGGTGTTATTAAACATACTGTTTGTCAAGTATTATTATAACAACAACAACAACAACAACAATTTATTCTTATATAGCGCCTTTCACGACAGAGTCACCCCAAAGCGCTTTACATGACATTAGAGAAAAGGGAAAGGACAAAGCAACAAGCAAATGTTCTGCATTATTTATCTTTGGCCTCAGATACGGCAGCTGGGAATAACCTTTGACAATCTTGTCATTGTCCTTCTCTAAAGAGGATGTCTTGTAAATGTTGCCATCATTTGAATAATAAGCAGGAAAATATGGTCCTGTTTCACCTGGGAACCCATCACCCACCAGCACCACCACCAAGCCCTCAGTGCCCCAGGATGGCACAGCCCATCTGCGAATCAGTGTGTCTGTGATGCTTTAAGCCATTTTCATTGAATCTCTAGTCATTTCACTCTCCTGTAATTCTGACATGCAAAATTGTTAGTCAGGATGCAGCAGATCTGGACAAGTTTAATTACAGATTGTCTAAGATTATCGCCAGTTATCCTGCGGAATAAACATATCATAACCTTCAGAAACATTTTTCCACTGTGTGGAAAATTAAAAATCAAGTGTGTTCTTTTCTCGAGGAATGCGTATCGTCCTAGAAGCATCTAGAGAAGCAGTTTTTGGATGATGGGGGTTAAGAATGTGCTTCTGCTCAGAATGCACCTCAGACCTCCTTGCCTCCGGGGGGCTCCATTCACAGCCCCTGGCCTCTAGTGGCTCGCTGGCCCTCCTCTCCATCATCTCCATCGAGGCGGCTCCTTAAGCTTCTACTCACGCCGAAAGCAGAATCGCGGAGCAGCCCGGTGACCCCTTTGCTGGCTCGGGGACAGACTCTGTCTCTTTCTGCATGGAGATGAAAGGGGATGTAAGTAAACGAACTGTCCCACTTTCCTGAAAGAAACACAAAGATAACTGTCAGCTTGGGCTGTATAAACAGACTGGGGGGAGGAATAACAGTGTGATGGACGGTCCAGCATGGATGTGTCGGCGGCAAGACGCCCCATTCAGCCAGAGCTTCCCCTCGGTTCCCCTAAAAGCCAGAACGCTTTTTTCCACATGGCAGTCAGAAACTGCCAATGGGGACTGAAGATGAAGAAGCTGGATCAGTTGCCCTTGGGGGGGGGGAGAGCAGAAAGTCATAGAGTCTCCCTGTTGAAAACCACTGGCTTCAGGTTGCAAAGTCCGGCCACCGTGATAATCCGGGGGCCTCTCTGAGGTCATGTCCAGCAGGCCCCTGAGACCCAAGCTGAAGAAGATGTCTTTATTGGGGGGGGGGGGGGGGCACCTAAGAAAAAAAAGAAGCCCTAAACCACAGCCCCCAGCCTGGTTGTGGTTTGGTGTTTTTGGTTTGCTTATTTTTCATTTTTGGCATTAG
>JAAGVU020000032.1:20122199-20181653 GCA_011763525.2 Mormyrus iriodes
GGCATGTCGGGTGGGCGGTCCCCGCAGCTGCGCGTCCGGAGGCGCCGCCCGCCATGCGGGGGCGGGGGGGGCGGGGGCACATAAGACAAAATAGAAGCCCTAAACCACAGCCCACAGCCTGTTTGTGATTTGTGTTTTTCTGTTTGCTTATTTTTCATTAGTAGCATTAGGTATCACGGGGACCCTTGGAAATTCTGCATGAAGCTTTGTAAACTTGCCATTTATTTGTTATTCTGCGGCACTGATCCTTTAACAGTAGGAATAATGTTCCAGGCATTTGCTAATAATACCCCCGTGGGGGGTGTTACATGGGGCTCACTGGGGGTGCCAAGTCTATCAGTTCATTCGAGCCCCAGGCTTGAAGGCCAAAGAAGCCTGTTGTTAGGTGGGGGGGGGGGGACTCCCCACAAGTCCACTTGTACCACAAGTCATGTAACTCGCCAGAGCAGGGGGGGAATTTATAGCACAGCCTTGGGTTTAGATGGCAGCTGGATAAGGGCCTGCTTGGCTGTGGGGGTGTCAGTTACATGTGTGGGGCTTCCAGCTCACTAACATGCTGACACTCAGTGTAACTCATTCATGATCTACTCCAGAGCGTCTACACGGAGAATCACTCTTTAGGCTCCAAACTCAGTCGACCTGGTTCTGCCGTAATGTTTCAGCAAAGTCCCTGTCACCAGGAAAATGAGGGTGACAGCGAGTGTGTGAGCTCTCTCACTCTGCCCAGTGCCTGCAATCAGACAGGGCTGTGATCTACGGGCTAGTCTCTGTTGCTGCACCTCATCTGCTGAAATATTCCTGTTTTCTTTGGATCTGCCTGTCAGACCCTCGTCGATGTCCATGCACAAGCAGCCCCACTCTTAGTATTCTCAGTCAGCAGTTAGTTAATCCTACTCCATGATGATCTGAGGATGGAGCAAAACCAGGGCCTAATTTAAACCATCCTACATTTGATTTAAGACCATTTCTGAAAAGTGGGTAAGTGTGATTCAGAGGAAACGAACGAATCACAAAAAACATGCATACGCCACTCTCCCAAATGTGCAGTCTGTAAAGTGTAAATTATCAGGAAATCATGAGCAGCTGAATGGTGTTAGAGCTCCACCTTGGAAATGCCCCCTAAGTAATATCATTAGCATATAAATGAGGTCGAAACAAAGCCCAGATCGTCTACTTGTTAACAGCGAAACTGCGTAAAGGAGAATGTAAGCTAGGCTGAAATCGAGGTCCTGTTGGCGATGACCCACACGTGTGCTGGGACGCTGTTTGGGAGACTTCCCAGTGGTGTTACTACTAGAGGTATCATGCTAGAAAACATCTAATGGTCGATACCAGTACCAGTGAAATTCCAGGATTCTCGATACCCAATTCAATACCACAATAAAAACAAAACAACAAATGTTACGTGCGTCAACTTACAACCCTTTATCAAAACATTTGAACATTACAAAAAAACAGTGGCATGTAGCCTTCAAGTATTTAAAACAAACAATCAGCTTTTTATGGCACAAACATTACAACTGCAGTACTGGCTGAGACATGAAAAAAAATTGGAAACAATAAATAGATATAATGAATAAAATGAAACTATTAATATTACAAAAAAAATACACAAGCACAACATGGTGTGCGCACACAGGATTAAAAACTAAGACTAAAAGTAGGCTATTAATTAAACCAGAAATGGAAAGCAGAAGATAAGCGACCAATTAAAGACAGCTAAGGCATTTATTTACATATTTATGTACAGTTTCCAAGATGGGCTGTGGGAAAATTAAAGGAGACCCGGGAAAACACCCTGCAGTAAATGTATTCTTTACCCGTAGCCTATAAGAAATTGGTTTAGAAATTAATTTGTGACCTGTTAACATTTCTTAACTGTCAGGATTTGAACCAGACCATGTTTGTGAATGTAGTACAAGTTGTTAAAGAGTAATAAGCATTTTATTTTGGGTATGCCGTAATACTTGTATATTTTAAAATGGGGGGGTTAAGAGTGGGTAGAACACTTGTATGCGTATGCTTCGCCAGTCACTATGGTACTGCAGAAAAACGGGTTCTGTCATGTTCTCAGAATTTTGGCATCGACTTGATGCTGAAGTTTCAGTCTTCGTGACATCCGTACTTTAATATGGGAGCCATCTTTCCGCAAAGCTCTAGTAGCGTAGCTCTCTGCAAATGGTGCCTGCGTATCGGCCATTCGTCACCAAGAGCAAGGAAGTCTGCCTGATGTCTAAAAAGCCTTTCCCTTCCTATTGCGCACTGGGGGATATCTTCGTGAAGTGCCAATGCTGTCATTTTTCCTCTTGCACACCTCAGCGTTCTTGGACCTTTGATAGCCTATCGACTGACCGAAATGGTTCACACGTGAGGAACCATAACATGTATATTAAATGACATTCCTACAAAGATGTGTCAGCTATGCTAATTGGGTTTTTTAAATCTGAATTTTGGTGTGGATTTGACCATGTGCACAATCTAAGATCAAATCTGTGCGTAAGAGCATTTTATAAACTTGGCCCAGGTCACAGCTCTCCCCGAAGCCCGCTGAGCCAGCTGCCCCCGGCTGCATTTAGCACAGGTCTTTACCCATTTGTCCTGAGAAATTCTGCCGCATAGCATGAAGGCTGCGGTTCAGAGGCACTCAGGAGATCAGGGTCACTGCTCTCAGGCCATAAAAGATCTGCCGCGACTGTCCTTCATCTGAGACACCGCAGGTGAGCAAGCCACAAGGCCCAGATTACTGGGAGTGACAGATGGACGTAGGCACAGTGTGTGTGGGACTCGCATAAAGTATTCCCTTGTTGGATTTGTTGCACAGTCATGTAAAATGGGCAAAAAATACAACGTACTGGACTTTACCCAAGAATTAGCATTCATACACAGAGCACAATAATAAACCTGGCGGACTGATAAAGAAGCGAAGATATTTATGTTAATTAACATATTTTCCTTTTGTTGAATGATTTCAATTACTTTAATGAAGCTATTTTAGGCATAATGAAGCTCTTTACCTTTGGCGCGGGGATGAAGGTGGAGTCCTTCGGGGCTCCTTTCGGGGACAGAGCCGCCCTTTGAAGCTGCCTCTTGTTATTTTTCTGGTTGACAGATCAGAGCTATTGGGGGAAATCAAAAGCGAAGCGTTTGAGGAACACCGGGAGAACAGGTCCCCGCTGAGGCCCTTTCAGCTCAGGCTGACCACCACAGGCAGTATCAGACTCCTTCTCCCACCCGCCTGGGCTTCCGGGACCTCTGCAGACCCACCTTCAGTCTGTCGCTCTGCATTCAGAGTTCTGTCGTTAGTCCTCAGGCAGGATCACTCAGACTAGACCAGCAGTCACCAGTGTGTTGACTAGTAGGCCACAGGGAGTCAATGAGGAGCTTGCATAACACATATTAGAAATCAAATTAATTTTACAGTTGCCACCCCCCGCTGGTCTACAAATTTGACCATCTCCACCCCCCACTCCCCTCTCCTGGTCAACAACTTAGCTCCCTAGATTATTTTTTGTAGAAGTAGATCGCACTGTAAATAATGTTGGAGACCCCTGGACTAGACCAATACTGAACAAGGACAAATAGATGAAAGACATGGATGAGCAGATGATTGATTCAATATTGCTGACATAATGTGGCTTTAAAGAAATTTCAGTGCATTTTAAATTAATATGAGCTGGTACATTTTTTTTACTGGACTGAATTATAAAATACTAAAAAAGATCAGTGTGATAAATAGATTTAGTAATATTATTCTCCCTCACCAATGTCAATAAATGCCACCATTACTGTGTCAAAAATTTTGTTTTCAGAGATTGTTCTCCACTGCTGAGACCTAACTGACTGGATTTGGAGGACTTTCTACATTGGATGTTTTCACTGCTGCTACATCTATACGTCTTCCATTAGGTGGCTTTTGTTGGTCCGCTGAGAGATGAGCCATGGACCATTTAGCTATGCAGCCGTCTGTAACGGTATGATGTGCACCTGAGTTTGGTTCTGGTGCCACGCCCACCTTGTCACTGTCCGGTGAAGGAAAGTCAGTCTTTCAGTAGATGTGATGTCTGCTCCCCCACCTGGGGACAGTGTTAAAGCACGTTGATGTTCCTGGACAAAAGGCGGGGGGGGGGATAGACACACACTCACACTCTATGGGTAATTTAGAGACACCAATTAGATTGGCTGCATGTCAAAACCCGCATGACACGGGGAGAACATGGAAACTCCACATACACACAGAGCAGACGCAAGATTCAAGCCCTAAGCTAGAAGGCATGAGACAGAAGCCCTGCCCCCTAAGCTACCATGCCACCCAAGAGTAAAGATATTACACCAAAAAATGTGGGAGGTAGATCATTTTGTTCTTAAACAGACATTACGACAGTGTCAGGACCAGTCTGTTTGGAAGCAGCACGCGTCCTGAAATAGGGACTTTTCTACTGCCCTTAAAGACCATGCCTTTAATTTAAATTTCTGTTCAAAGTAGGCGCCGATAATATTTTTCATCTCAGCCCAAAAAATATAAAGAGCGGCACGGGATCCATATTACCATACATCTGTCCCTCATAATGGAAGGGATGAAAAAATTAACAACAGATTGACGTGTCAGAGTCGCAGAGTGAATACCACACGCACCGTCAGCACCCCCCCCAGGGGGGGCAGTGTGGGCAAGTCTGCTCTCATTACGCCCTCGTGGCTCCAAGCCTTGTCTCCAGCAATGATTTACACTTGACGTCATCGGGACTCGAAACCGCCTGGGCCATGCAGCGGCATCCCACGATTCATAGCAGCGCAGCCAAAGGCCCCATTTTTCTGAGACCCAACTTCAACAGCGCAGGACAAACGGGGTCTCAATTTTCTCTGATATCTTCTCCTGCCTATGGGACAACCGCACAGACATGGGTGCTCCTAACCTCTGCCCCCCCCCCTCCCCTGGGACAGGACACTCAGTGTAGGGCAGCTTTGCAACCTACCTGACATCTGATCTGTGAGCAGATCTTTCTGAGCGTGGACATTGATGGATTGCAGAGGTGTGGATGGCGAGCCTCCGTTGAGTGACAGGACGCGGCCTCTTGGCTGCTCTCAGCTCCGCCGTAAATCCACAGTACTCTTCGCCCTCGTGAAGGGGGGCCCACACACTCTGCTTGTTACAGTACCCGCCGCTTGTAGCCGTTTCTCGAGGGGCTCGACAACGGAATACACCTGGCCTGCAGCGTCATCCTCCAGGTTATTTTCACACAGAATTAGGTCCCTGTCAGCCTGAGATCTGATTACCTTTTCCCAGACAAAGGGGGGCCGGAACATACTTGTGAATAATGACTGGTATGTGTTGATTCCTCCCGGTGCCTTAGCTGATGAGGGGGAGGGGGCAGGAATTCTCCGGGGTTGCCCTCCCCACCCCCTCCCCGTTTTTCCAAAGATAAGGATCCCTGACCCATTGTGCTTCTCAAAGTAAACTTTTCTTCATGTCATCAGTGTTTACAGAGGAGTATCTCAGTCTCGCCCCTGTTCAGCTGGGACTGAAGTGGCCAGGTTGAATGATGTGAATTAGCGCTGATTGATGTACGTGATGTCAACGGCGGGATGGCTGTGATCTGGCCTCGGGGGCTTCTGGCTGCTACAAGCTTAAAGCTGCACCCATTTATGCTGCTGGATGATGACACTGATGTGGAAAGAAGCACGTCGCATAGCGTGAAACTACACCAGGAGAACCTTAAATCACACTGAACGGGGACTCGCCACGTCCAATCAGCTGAACATGTCTGTAGCTCCCTGGAGCAGTCAACTGAAAGGCTCAGAGGAGGAAAGGGAGCCAGAAGGTGACTCTCCATTGTTGAAGAGTCTCTTTGTTCCTCATTTGTTCTGGCATGTGGCATGCAGAGATTCTCCCAAGATATCTGCTGGGTGTGGGGAGGGGGGTGGGGCCTGTGTCGGGCCTAATGGACGCTTAGCGACAAGGTTGAGTGCCAAGCCGGAGATGTTTTCTCCTTGAGTGCAGACCATGCCGCCCCTCTACTGTGGGCGGTAGGAAAGGGACACTGCACATCGAGTCTGTTTCTGGTAGCGCCCCGAGGCACCTGTTGGGGACACCCAAAACACAGATGTAGACCTTTAGCCAGCACACCATGTGACTTTGGGTGTTGGGGTTTTGGACCCCCTGGCTATCGTGAAGCCCTCACTGACACTTGCTAGCCTAGCCTCCGCTAATCCTTGTTAGAGGAAATGTTAGTGACTTTTTCCATGTCAAGCCTCATTGAAGCTAGGTAGCCTAACCTCTGCTAATCCTCGTTAGCAGCAATTTTCATGACTTTCTCTACTGTAAGCCCTCGGTGATGTTTGGTAGCTTAGCCACCGCCATTAGTGGTAGCATTTGTGACTTGTTCTTTGGTGAGCCTTCAGTGACAGCTAGCTGAGCCTCCACGAATCCTCATTAGTGGTAACGTTCATGCCTATTAGCCATCCCGTGCTGGGGGTTGTCAATACGCTTTCTATTCACAGGCCTTCCGACACGGCAGTAGTCGGGGTGGGCAGAATCTGGGGAAAGCATCTGTTAAAAAAAGGCTCGTACATTTTTATACGGCCCACAGTGTCAGGCAAAAGGAACCAAACACAAAACTCCAGGACAGCTGTTTGTTTTGGAGATTTGCCCCTAAAGTTTGAAGAGTAGAAACCCTCGTGCTGTATATTTGAATATGGAGGAACTGGGGAATCTTGCTGTGACTCAGGGATTCTCTTATGTAGCTGCACATGACTTCCTGCGGAGATGGCGATATTAGTGACCCCAGCTGACTGTGCATAAAGATGTATCCCGCATTGTCATAGTCTGAGGTAGAGAATCGCTGGAAGAAAGCACTTGAACTTGAATTAGTAATAATGATTTAAATAATTTATTTAGTAGACACTTTTAACCAAAACAATGTAATTTTTTTGAGAAAGCAGGATGAGATAATCGTCAGAGCAAGTGGAGCTAGAGATCTCACGCCACCCCCCCCCCCCAGTAATGACATCACTGTGGGATTCTGGGACTTGAACTAGCAACCTTCTGGTCACAGGCATGGAAATTTGTGCTAATATTCTAATGAAACGGCCTAATGGACACAGGTGGTGACAACACTCCTCTCTTCTCGTTATTTCAGTTAAAGATGATTCTAAAAGCCCACAAAAACTTCATCGGATCATGGCACAGTAGCTTTATTAATGAACTATTTCCTGATATTTAGCATTTCTTACAGGTTCCTCCTGAAGCAGCTGTGCCGTGGGCTTCTGGCATGAAATTGCTCACTAAACAATTCTCGTTTCATCGGGAATTCATCTGAGCCCCGGCACAGCGGCGCAGCAGCTAACCGTCGTGCAGGTTAATCTGTTGGATTTGGTTTCAGCAATGCCTCGTTTCAGGCCTGTCCTTATCTTAACCCGTGAAATTAGCACAAAATTCCTTCAAGACCCCTGATGAATCCTTTCGGATTGGTCAGGTGCCTGCTACACCTGTGCAGTGACTGACGTCAGTATGATATCCTGAATGATGCATTGAAACACGGCCATGTTACAGGGGATGAGAATGTAAACAGGACAAAGTGTCTTTAGTGGAGTCAGTATTGAGACATGTAAGTGTTGAGGGCACATGCATTGGAATGTGGGGGGGGGGGCATCAGGTGGACCCCTGCCCGCAATAACAGCTTAATTCGTACAGGAGGCAAAGATTTTCCAGCGAAAGAAAACGGCATCCTGCTGGCCCAGCGGATTTGGGTCCGTTAAAGATGTAAAGAATGTTCCAGGAGTGCGTGACTTATTAAAACACCGGAGCGGAGGCGGCCCGTCTGCCAGGTGTATCGGGCTTCCCGGGGACGGATGCCTCTACTCTCGCATGCTGACAGGAAATGAAGTCCGCGGAGAGACGGGCCGCCCTGCTTAGGAGCCCAAGGGGCTGAGGAGCAACAGAGATCCAGCTTAAACTCTGTGACCCCACATGCCAGACTGTGCCCTGGGCCCCGCGCATGCCACTGGGGTCGCTGCTGGGGGGCGCTGCTGGGAATTTCCTTGCACACCGAACTCCCCATCTGCTCCTCTTGTTCTCAGTGTAACCGTTTGCATGGCCTGGTTGGGAGACACACTGTGGGGGGGGGGCGCACAGCAATATCGGGTGGTCTTAGACAGTAATCGATCCCCCCGTCCAACGTGACCAGCGGCACGATGCTTCAGGGGCCCACAGTGATGCTGCACTCCAGTTACCTTGGAGGTTGGAAGTTGGAGTTAGGAATGACGTCACACCCGAGTAAATCACGTTCCAATATACTCGAAAGACGAAGATGGATGCCGCCAGGAAAACCTTTGCTGTGCTTGCTCTTTTGGAATACAAACAACTACAACTGGGGACTGTATCATGAAGCAGGATTTCTGGCTTAGCTGGATAATTTGTCCGATTTAAGGTGGTCTGAGCTAAATGTAACTGAACAAAAGTAAAGACCATTTAAACTGCAGTACCTTAAATCTGAGTTATCCCGCTAAGCAAGAAATCCTGCTGGGTGATACAGGCCCGAGCTGATAAACTTTCTACCCAAAATATGTCCCACTTTAGCCGATCTCACCACTTTTTAAAAAATTACTTTTAACTTTTAAACTGGAGTTTCCTCTTACAATTAGTTTTTTTTTTAATGAGTAGTATTATTATTTCACGGGGTGAGGGAACACGGCTTTCTCTAGCCAGGTTAGCCAGTGTTAGCAATTGATACCAACACATTACGTGGTATTTTGCAGATAGAAACACCATAGTGACATGTCCACAGACAGAAGCTGCACAGTAGTGTGTGTGTACAACCCATTTAATGAGACACAAATAATACAGAAGTGTTAATGAACATTATGTAGCTATAGCTTTCACTTTGGTTGATAAAGGGTGCAGTCAGCTTGAATTCTGAGGTCGGGATTGGAGAGGTTCCTCTGACTTTCCGAGTCAGAGCCCAGAGTTCAGGGGGAATTCCAGTGAAATTTCTGACTAGGACCTTGGAAATTCTGACTTCCGAGTTCATATGGAACACACCAAGAGCCTCCCTTTGCAAGGCTCTCCTTCTCGTGCTCCTCGCTATGCTCCTGAGGGGGTGATCCTGCCCCCACCGTGCCTCCTGCTTCCCAGCACTTGCGAGGGCATTCCGAAATTCCCCCGTTGCTGCTGTCTTCCCAAAACGCACAGTCCGCGTGGAGGGCCGGATTTCTCTGCCCTTCCTGAGCAGAGATATTGGATCGACAGTCACCGATGAGCCTGTCCGGAACCAGCGCTGACATCAAACGCCTGGCCGGTAAATGCTTTCGGTGTGCTCCGTGGTGAGAAGCACGTCCAGACGTGTGTGTGTGTGTGTGGGGGGGGGGTCTCCTTGATATACCTATTCAAAAAAAATTCCCTTCCCCCCCTTTTTTGCCCCCCTGGGAACAGTGGCTGCTAATTAGCAGACTTGGGGAATGGGACAAAGGCGGAGGCCACACCACTTTAGTGATGCTAGGGGGCGGGGGGGCAGCCTCTTCTCTTTCATGCATATGCAAGCATATCCGGACGGGGCGGGGGAGGTGCTGACAAAGGAAGGGGTGTGCAGCCTGCGGGACCCTCACAAAGCAGGGCGAGGGGCCACGTTCACTGAGTTGTGGTGTCTGTTTGCCTTTCAGTCACATCGCCCGCTCCACGTCCTGCCGAGGAATGCGTGTAGGGGGAGGCCATCCCCTAATTGGATTACTAGCTGTTCTGTCACACTGGGCTCTTGCTAAGTTACCCAGGGGGGACTCCAATGGGTGAAGAACCCACCCAAGCTAACATATATAACATGACATATGAAAGATATATAACATGTACAGGGTGGCATGGGGGTGCAGTGGTTAGCCCTGTGTCTGCACACCTTTGGGACCAGGGGTTCGAGTCTCTACCAGGGTTCCATGTGTGGAGTCTGCATGTTCTCCCTGTGTTGTCAGGGGGTCCCCCCCCCCCCCAATCAGTCCAAAAACATGCTGAGATTAATTTGAGTTACCGAATGGTGTGAGTGTGCCCTGTGATGGGTTGGCACACCATCCTGGGTTGTTCCCTACCTGTATCTTCTGGGATAGGCTCTGCACCCCCTACCATCTTGAATAGGACAAGTGGTTACAGAAAATGCGTGGATAAATACAACATATAGCATATATAACAGCCTGTCATTTTCAGCAGAACCCCCTGCAACCTGAAGGCAGACACAGGGTGTGTGTAATGGTGAGAGGTGTAATGTACTCGTATCACTATGTCCATATTTCTGAGCACAGCTGTCTCCTCATTTCCTGCCTTGTTACTGTTACCCCGAGAACCTGCCACCGTACAGGATGGTGGTCTTCCAAATCTCACGGTGTGCCTCTCAGACTGTCCTGCTGCCTCCTGTGTTATCGTGTTACGGGACTGTAGGCCTTCGGCCCCCAGCAAAACATTCAGTGGCTCAGCCACAAGAGCCATGTGGGGTGCCTTTGGGGAAAGATCACCTTCGCGAGTCTGTAAACAGGCAGTTGGCGGGTCACCCCACTTGCACTCGGCACAGGGCAGACAGGAAAATACGGTGTCTATGAATCGCCAAGTTGCTGGGAGGGTGACGACTGGTCCCAAAGAGTGGTGTCACGTGATCGGCTCACGTGGGATAAAGTCAGCATGAGCAGGGGAGTGAATTCGCTGAGCGTGGCTGTCCGGTAGGTGTCCCTGCCGGCTCCCTCTGGCAGAAATATTGCTGGAATCTGCACCTGTTAAAAAGCGCGGCCTGTGTGATGTTCCATCCTGCGGAGAAATGTCCTGTGTCGCGTGCCTTCCTCACAGGAAACTAGTCCATGTCAGCAAAAGCGCGCATGGGACTGGCACTGACCTAGCAAAACCAGACAGACCCTGGTCTCCACGCTTACCGTGTGAGCAACTTACACCGAGCCACTTAGGCACGGCGACATTTTGATCCCCTATTTCCATGTTCACGTTGCTGCAGAGAACTATATTTACACGGTAGTTACCAAGAACAAGACTGTAACCTAAGCCACAGTGAGCAGAGAGTGATGATGTCCAAACATTAACCCTGAAGAGATCAATGTACCCTAAGCCAGCAGATAATGACCTTTAAGAAGAAACTATCTGTTAGATGCTTATGTATTAAATATGGACTTGGGCCCAGGAGGTCACTATGTCACATCCCAGAAGTGTCACCATTGTTGAGTCCCGGGGACAGGTGAACCTAACTGTCCTGCAGTACAGAAGGACACTTACAGGTGTGAGACTGTTTGGGGGCGGGGCCTCTCCCAAGAGCCATAGGTGCTGTTTGGGGGCGGGGCCTCTCCCGGGAGCCATAGGTGCTGTTTGGGGGCGGGGCCTCTCCCAAGAGCCATAGGTGCTGTTTGGGGGTGGGGCCTCTCCCAGGAGCCATAGGTGCTGTTTGGGGGCGGGGCCTCCCCCAGGAGCCATAGGTGCTGTTTGGGGGCGGGGTCTCTCCCAGGAGCCATAGGTGCTGTTTGGGGGCAGCACGGCAGATGTGTAGGATATGTCAACTCCTCATCACCTTCACCAATATGTTTGAGGGTCACTGAACGGACAGCCCCCGTCCCCCACAGATCTCTTGCTGCGTGCTTTCTGGGATTATGTTCAATCATCCCCCCCACCCCCCACCCACACACACCTCATCGCCTCCAGATTTTCAGTCTTGCCCTTCTAACCCCTCCACCTCATTTTAGTGGAATATATGTCCCGATGTTAATTCCTGAGGTGGGGAGGTGAGGAGGTGGGGGTGATCCCATTAAGTGCTCGCTGAGACGGCAGGTATCCCGGTGGGTGGGGGGGGTGCAGGGAAGGGGCCGCTGTTTGTGTGTCTATGGTGCGTGTGTGAGTGTGATCAGCCTGCTCAAACCTGTAGCCTCAGTGTTCCTGTGAGGGCCTAAGGCGCTCTCTGCAGGGCCAGCAAGGATGGCGTGCCTTTGGAAAGCAGGACCGGAGTCATTCCCATTCTGCGATTCCTTCCTGATGCAGTCAGGTGTTGTTCACTGTTTCCATCTGCAAACTAATGGTGCAGATCCCACCCACTCCATCCCCCTGGCTCCATCCGTCCCGACTGCTCTGTCCCCCCGGTTCTGTCTGTCCCATCTACTCTGTGCTGTTGGCTCTGTCTTGATAGCTCTGTCCCACTGACTCTGTCCTGACACCTCCATTTCCCCGGCTCCGCCCCCCCCCCGACCCCATTCGACCAGCTCCGTTCCACTGCCTCTGTTCCTCTGCCTGGCTCCACCCGACACATGGTTAAACTCCACCCCTCCCATATGGTCAGTGAGCAGCACCATAATGAAGACATTGATATGGATGCCCCGAAAAAGCAGGAGGGCCGGGATTAACACAGGGGGGCCCCTGCTTCCTTCGTACCCCCCCTCCCCCCCCAGAGTGTAGCACAGTGAGTCACCAATGGGAAAGAAAGAGCACCAAACTGTTGTAAAGGCTGAAGGGGGCATGGGGTGGGGTGTTGGCCTTGCCTGGGTGCCCACGTGGATCTGAGCACGTAAGGGCACAAGGGCGGGAAAGAGGAGATGTGCAGGATGGGCATATGTGGGACTCGTGTGTACAGGATTGATCTTTATTCTGACAAGATGCACTTTGTGATAATCTGTGTAGTGGCGTGATACTGATCCGAGGGTCACCCCATGTGTCACCCCATACGTTGCTCTAAGTGTAATCTCATGGGTCACCCAGTCGGTCTGTGCTCAGACGTCAGTGTGGAGTCCAGGGGGGCTTGGCGTTGGATGTGTCCTAGATGCTGCACCGTAGCCGGGCCAAATCTGCAGTGACAATCTGTCCATTAATCAAGCGCCAGAGTGGGGCGGTGCTCAGATGGGTCGCGTTTCATGCCAGCATCTGGGCCGGGAACCTGGAGTTAGGGAGCCAAGGAGTCTCTCCCCCACAGCTCCAGCCCAGGGGGCACAGACAGCTGCCCCCCATCTGCTGAGGGTGAGGGTATGAGCCTCCCTGCTGTGGTAGAGGGTGTCTGACCCCCATGCAGGTCTGCCCACTCCCCCATCCCACCCACCCCAGGTAAAGAGAAGCGACCTGATGACTTCAGCGCCTCATGAGCTGTCATCATTGTACATCACTGCGTGACAAGCTGGAGGACTACATGCTCCAGTGTGGAGGTGTATCAGACAGGGAGAACACAGATTCTACTATGCCTAAACTATGGCCATCCTGATAGGTTCAGGAGGGCTTTCATTAAAGTGAACTTAATTTAGGGCATTGGAGGATGGCCCAGTTTTTACATCGACAAAGTCATAAGACCAGATTTGAAACGCCTTCCTGTAAAACAAGGATCCCTTATTGAAAAGAATTGGCGCCAGTATACGACGGCAAAGACCCTTGGTGGTTTTTTACCTATGAATATGGTCTGCTGAGGACCTGTTGCTTACAGCGGAGCTGAATGAATGCTGTAATAGGCGTGTTTTAAAAGATCAAACATAGATAAACATGAACAATAAGGCAAGCAAATGAAAGTATTTGAGAAATGGTTGCAAACTAGTCCTGCTTTCATGCCGTGTGGTTATGGCCTGCCCTGTGCGAGAATGTCACTCAAACATTGGACAGGGACATTTGGACGCCTTTAGGGACACATTGCTGCGTGTGAGCACTCGACAAATACCCCCAGAGTTCTCGTCCCTTTTCATCTGTGAGCAATTAGGTTGCGCCAAACAACTTGTGAAATCGAATGTTCCTCTGTAAAGATAAGCTGGTTTACTGCCGATGCGGACATGGGTGCGAGCAAAGAGGAAAGGCGTAAATAAAACATTCAGCTGTGACTCACTTTGAAGGATATTTCTCTTGTGAAAGTTAACAAAATACAGATTTTTGGAATACAGGGAACAGAATAATGTCATGTTTAGGACACGCAGATTTAAAATCTTTGGACTGGGCTGCTCTGTGAATCTAGGCCATTATTTCCAACAGGTCTTCCAGGAGCTACTCGAAACTGCTGCGGGGTAACTTGGACACAGTTACATTTGATTGTTTGCTAGTTTGCAAGAAACAAGACATGAAAACCAGCAGAATCCCAGCTGAGCCAGTTGCTTCAGGATAACACATCACAGAGCTGCCAGAGCAGAAGGTATCAGTGCTCATGGCCCCGGTGTCAGTCGCTGATCCTTACGCCTCTGTGGTGTGGAGCACTGGAGCACTGTTGAGCTGGGAGAGAGGGGCAGGAATGTAAGGATGGCTTTCCCTGGGGGGCTGCAATGCTAAATATAAAAAGGGAGATGGCTACCCTATGAGTGTAGGTTACCGGGCTGCTGGTGCTTTTTTGCGTCTATATTCCACCTTTTGAAGCCATTTACAGTTTTTAGGCACAGATCCATTGCAGAAAGACCCATCAGCTGACTACAAAGAGGACGTCAGTGTCTGAGGGTGTACTAACACTAGGCGAACCGTACCATGCCCAAGCACGTTTCAGCCCCAAAGTCTAGCTCATCTGACTAGTGTTATTGCTCTGTACTGTACACTAAATCGAGCCTGGTCCGCTTTAAGAGATGAGCCTGGGCACGGTTCAGTTGGACTTGGGCACGGTATGCATCTACTGTTATTGTTAATACAAACATGACGGCAATGATGTGACTGGCACACACATGCGCACCTGTACACTATATATGACCATGACCATATATGATCGGACCAGGATGGAATGGATCAGGTAGGCTGTACAGATCGGGTAGCAACAAACATTTAATAAACATTACAGCAAAGGGATCACTTTGTTCTATGGCAGAGGTGCAGTGTTTGCTGGAACATTGGGCTGATGAGAGTATCAAAGGACAAATGAATGCAAAACACAAAAACTCCCAAATATTTGGCAAAATATGGGACTGTCTTCTTATACATGCAGCATGATTAAATGAAGATCGCTGCGTTGCATACATGATAAATCTATGAGGGCCGTGTATCATTGTGCCCAAACTGACTCCAAATAAACCACAAAATAGGCTTGAGAATAAACTTCGGTTTCTCGGTGGTATCAAACAATTGTACTTGGAGCATCTCGTCTTGAGCTTGGCAGGCTGATGGATTGCAGTCAGCCCTGGTCCCTTCAGAGGACCAACTCCTGGATGCACCTGTAGATCCTTCAGAGTACAATGAAGGGAGGAACTGGTACAGGACAAGTGAGAGGTCCCTGAGGAAGCTGGAGGACCAGAAAGGCCTGGGAGGCTGTGGTGTCCTGGTCATGGGTCCCATACCCATGTCTAGCTGTTTTTACTAGTTCTACTAACGTTAAAATGATTTAGTTTTATGTTGAAATCTATGAAGACCAACAGATTTTTGTCCCAAAATTTTTCTTTGAATTAATAACAAATATAGAAGCTAAAAATAAATAAATACACTGGGTTTATAGACTTCTACACGCATCTTCAAAAAGGGAAAAGTAAAATCTTTCTGTAACTTTCTCGGGACATGATTATATCAAAAATGGCCCCAGCTGACATGACAAAAGTCGGATTTGCCCCCCCCCACCACCCGGAAAATCAGGACGCAAGCCTGCATTACGGCGAGATCCTGTACAAAACAGTGGGTTCTCACTGCGTCCTCGTTCTGTTAGGCTCTGCTGTTGTACCCTTGAGCTTTGCACATAGCCTGATCATGTAAATGAGTCTGGGATACTTTGGATAAAAAAATCTGATAAGGAGCAAAGTATAAATGTATTCCAAGAAGCAGAAAGGATGTTCCTCCCAAGAGCAAGAAGAGCAGCCAAATAATGTTGCAGGGATCGCTATTTTTTCCATTTCAGTCTGAGCTTTGAAGCAGAGGCTGAGCCAACACCCAAAGAAAGACTTTTAAAAGGACAGAGTATTTGAGCTAGAATGAGATGATGCTACTGCAGTAACAGCCGAGCCTAGGTGGTTATATAATAAGGAAAGGTTTCAGTTCAGAGAGCGTTCAACGATATGTGAATGAAGCGCTCCGTCCGGATGGCGTAGGAGCCGCGCCTTAGCGGACGCCGTAATCCACCAGAGAGCAGCAGCCTTTGTGAGCCTCTGGCCTGCCTCAAAGGCCTTTAGAAATTCCTGGCCAAGAGAGAGAGGGAGCTGGTGGGGGTGGCGGGTGGAGGTATGGGCAGGGTGGGGGTGTGACGGGAACGGGGGAGGGGGCCCCTTTGTGAGTCCAGGCAGTTAGATTTGGGTTTAACTTCCCCTATAAGCCCTGCTTTTATGACAATATGAACCTAGAATAGTTTTAAAAACGTTAAGGCCATTTTATTTAACCAAGTGTTTTATTTAGCCCTTGGCCATTTAACAGGCATTAAAACAGCGCAGAGGTGCAAAGGACTGGGGACGCACTATTCTCACTTTGTGGGATCTGGCTGAATGCGAAGGCCTCTTTACAGACTCAGGAAGGCATTCAGTGCTCATTGGCTTGTTTTTATTGGTACCTTAGGGATCTGTTCACCATGAAGCTGATCAGAAACTACTGAAACACAGTTTGATCACATATGCAGTCCGGGAACAGTTTCCACCCCTTTGCAACTCGACAGTTTAACAACAAACTTCATAAACGCACAGCACTTGTTACAGGACAGAGCAACATATTGCACTTTAGTGCGCCATATTTCAGCCATTTCTTTTATTTTTATTTGAAATATTTATAATTAAGGTAGCCACGTCTTCATTCCATAAATACGTATCTCTGCAGTTCCCGTGAATACATTAATGTTTTGTGACTGTCTGCCTTTTTTGTGCTGTATAATTCTGTTGGATGTTGCATGTTACTGGATAGTGCGAATAAGAATTCATATGTACTGGTGTACAAAAGGCAGATAAGGAATCTCGAAACTCGGCTGGAGTCCATGCACCCCTGTTCCGGAGCAGGGCTGCTAACTGCATGTTGCCTTTTTCTGGGCGTTTGGCCGCGTTTTACCGTCATCATCTGAGTAGTTTACGGGTCCCGGGGCTTCAGGGTGGGGCCGGCACTTGCTTACGGAAATAAAGCTAATGAATGTGCGCCTGTTTCGTAAAACTGATCAATGCGTTTGGGGTCATTTCCTCCGGGAGGGTTTTATCACCCGGACCAGGTGTGAGGTCCGCCCAATGCTGTCCTCTCTGCCTTTTGTTTCTATCCTGATGCAGATGGTTCGGTCACTGGGGGTCCGTTAGAAGTCGTGTCAGGCTTTACGGGCGTGAAAACACGTCCAGGTCCAAGCTGCCCATTAATCAATGGAAAGGCAAAGCGCGCCTTCAGCTGCGTTCGATACCTTGTAACACAATACGCATTCTTCCTTTTGATCATTTTTTTGCAGACGTGACGCGTTAAGCCAAACATAATCTTTTTTGTTAGGTTTTGGGAAACAAAACCACACGTAAATGGGCCATCGTGTAGGGGACCGTGTGTGGGCTGTGCCGCCTGTGTTCGCTGACTGATCGGAGTCCTTTCCGCGGCAGCCCCGTCCTTCCCGGCGTGCAGACGGTGTGTGAGCGACGCTCCGCCTCGTGGAAACACGCCGAAGGCTTTTATGGCTTTAGCTCGGTGGGATTAGTGTGTTTGCACGCTCGTTGCGGTGTATTAGTGTGCTGCTGTGTATGTGTGAGTGCGTATGTGCGCGCTCCCCGGGGACCGAGGCTGGTCGGGGCGCACAGCGCAGCCCGACCCCGCTATTCACCGGCACCTCCTGGTTTAACACTGATCGCTATAATTTCTTCCTATCTCCCTCTTTTTTTTAATTTCGCACCTCCACCGGCTCCCCCTGTCCCTGCCCCTATCCCTATCCCTGTCCCGTACCCCTCCCTCTCCCCTCCCTCTCCTCCTCCTCCTCCTCCTCCTCCCCCCAGCCCCTCTCTCTCCCTCAGGCTCAGGTTACCGTGGCCGGACTCTCCAGGCGCACAGCAGCAGTTCCCCTGTCCTTGTCCCAGCCTCCTGCCTCCCAGAGCCACCCAGCGGCCCCTCTGATTGGACCCCAATGCTCTGCGGCGCTGAGAGTTTCAGGACGTGTTTCAACAGATGGTTGGGGTTAGTGTGTCATCACACTGGAGAAAGGATTAGAGAGGGAAGGTTGTCTTCCAGGATCTGTGTGGTCCCCCAAGACTGAACCTTTATGAGAGGACCAGCCTGTGGGAACCAGAGGAGCCTCCGTCCAGCTTCAGGTAGCTGTGTAGCCTTTACTGCCGCCGGGCACGTCGGTGATCGCGGGTCAGTCTGAGTAGGACGTCCAAGCTCTCCAGAAGACACAAGAGTCAGCACGCTTAGCAGGATATCAGTTAGTATTTTCTAAGCATGGCTAGGAAACAGAAAAGACTCATTTTATTCACCACTGTGTCTGAGCTTGTTGTAAAGTTGATCACAGAGGCTCTGAGAAACTCAGTGTTGTGTTTTAGTTTGTGTCTGTGGACCTCTGTGTGCCTGGTCACCCACGGGGGTGGTAACTGGTAAGCTGTTAATGGTTTTTATGGAGCCTCTGAAGGTGTCATGAGGAACACCGCTGTCCCATGGAGGAATGTCCTGTTTTTCCAGCTGGGGGCGCTGTATTTCTGTTTCCTTGCATGACACATGTCCGGCATGCGGCGGTCCCCTTGCACAGATCGCCAGCTGTTCGCGCACGCACACTGAGCGGTCTGTGTCGTGATGTAACCGCGCGCGTATCGCCCCGTTCGGTTCGCTTATGTAAATACTTAATATCGGCCTTGTTTATGTTCAGCATGCCCTGTCTGGAGCTGCCAGCCTGCCTACTAAATGGTTGTGCTGTTTGCAGATGTCTTCGGGAGGCACTGTCAGGTCAGCACACCCCTGGGAAGCCCTAAATTTATGCCTCAGTTAAAGTGTTTCACCAGGGAATGGGGGTGGGGGGGTATGAGCACTGCCAGGGTGATTGGTAATGTGATGTACAGCTGTTAAGGTGCTCATCGAGACGGTCTCCGTCCCCCGTCACCAAGCTGGGCAGCATGCTGGCCTGACATCTGACTGATGTCAGGGTTTGTATTTTATTTTTTTGATAACGTGGATGTAGATTTGAGCAGAGATATGATAGTTGCGTAATGCATAACGGAGACCTGATGCAGGAACTCAGATTAATAATGAACTTTGTGTTGATTGGCATGTGGGAGAGGATTATAACCCGTCTCCGGGAAACGTGGGGGGGGGGCTCGGGCCCAAATCATCTCCTTTTGACTGCCAGCCATTTAAGGGGATCGTAACACCCCCCCCATATAAAATTGAAGCCCCACACACAGTAAAGCTCCCCCTCCCCAAAAGAGCTGTATACTGGGGGGTGTTATTGGGCTGTAAGATTTGCGGCATCCCTATGAGTATCTTAGCTCTTGCTTTGGTGAACAGCAAGGTTCCTCAGACATGAATCAGGCGTTTTCACCCCTTACAAAGATGGCCTTTTCCCCAGAGCACCTCCTCTTTGGATTTGCAGAAATTTAAATTGGATTAAATATTTCAGGTCTTTTAAAGGGGCTATTTACTTCATTAGGAAGGAAATGATTTTATGTGATAGTGCTTGGGGTCGTTAACTTTATGGCTGTTGCTAAGCACACTCTTCTGCCTGGTTACCGCTGCTCCAGGAGGCCGTCCATCGCAACACGGCGTGTGTCACTGTGCATTTGTCTGGGTGGGGTGGTAAATACTCTCACAGTTGTATGTTGATGCTGGGGGGGGTGGTTTGGCATCGCCAAACATGAACAAATAGTAACGGCAATCGTAAATCACTGGCTGCTCCCGGCCTCTCTGTGCCAACACAAATATTGTTACAGGAGCTCCTCTGTGGCCACTTCGGTTTGCTGCCCTGGGAGAGCATCAGGCAGGTATGGGGTGTGGGCGTTGTTTGGGCACGCAGGGGGCGGCGGGGTGCTCCAAGGTGTGTGCCGGCCTGCATATTCACATGTGTGTACGTGAGAGTGGGGACATTGGGGTGGTTTAATCAGGCCTGCCATAATGTCTGAATGCCCCTCTGCACTCCGAGCTGGAATGAGACCCACATCTCCCTGTCTTTACCCAAAATCCCCGTGGGCAGCTCACAAAGCCACTTCTCACACTGCTACAGCTTTTTAATTATTGAGCATTTAGAGTTAAAGCTGAAAGGTTGGGGGGTATCCTGCCCCCCCTCTGGCGAGCGGCTGCCTGCCGCCTGTCATTCTGCTGTGTTTTCATCTGAGGGCTCTGGTTTGGTTTCAGTGCCGGGAGCTCCCACAGATGCCTGCTCTCTGGCTGGACTCAGCTCTGTCCTTGCCGTCCGCTCTGGGCTCTGAGGATTCTGGTTTGGATCCCAGCCTCTGTGGCTTTTGCTGTAAAGTACAGCTGGCTGCCGGCCCCTCATCCTGACCTGAACCGTGATCCCGGCGCTGAGAGCTGGGATCGTCACGGTTATGCGTGGACTCCGCGTTCTGGCCCTGTCAGCCGCCGGCCCGGTCTCATTCCTTTTTATGCTAAGGAGGTCACAACAGCGCCCCCGGTGTCTGCTTGTCACTGATGCAGGAGATGCGCAGCCACAGTTTAAAGACTTTTCGAATCCCATTGCCTGGTCCATTGTCGGTCACTTGGTGGTTGTCTAATGAGGTTTGGCTGGATGGAGAGGTACTGGGTCCCCCTCCCTCTTTGGGGTGCAGTCTGGGGTGAAATGATCTGTTTGCAGTTGGAAAGTGAAAGAGCGCCCACTGTATCTCAGACAAGCTGCCGGTGGGGGTGGGGGGGGTCAGTGCTTTCATCCCTGGGGGCAGCTTTCTCACTGTGCAGCCTTCCTTAAAAATGCCCCCCCACTCATATTTTGTTGAAGTCTGTTGCTTTTTGTACATGAGGACAATGCTGCGTTTCCTCCACCCCCCCATGACGATCGCTGTCATTGTGGGCCTCTAAGCGACGTTTGTAAACATCTTCACGCTCAGGCCCCAGTGCTGCCAGGACCCCGATCCAGTTTCCGGCAGATATGTAATTTTCAAATTCCATGATGTGTCATTTTCCAATTACGCCCCTGTGGCACGATCGGCACGCGGGATTCTGTGGGGCGTGGGCGGGGCCTCCCCGGGCTTTGCCGGTTGGCTTTGGCCACCGAGGCCCCAGTGCTTATGAAAGGCTCACTTGTGCTGGCAGGTGACGATAATGAGGCCTGTGCTCTCGCCGACCGGCATGGGCCCCAGGTCCGAGGCGTTGTTATGCTCTGTTGATGGTGAATCAGGCCTCCTGGCTTGATGTCAGGTTGGACTTGCATACTTTCATGTTTCGTCTCACGAAAGTGTTTATCTCTGTAGGTAATGTCAGCCGGGGTGGTGTGAGACACCAGAGAGCAACGTGGAGGCACTGCCCACTGACCAGACTGGTTGTCCTTAAATGGGTCCGTGGGCATCCCTGTCCTACTGGGACGAGCTGTAAACCATCCCGGGTGGTTTTCAGAGCGCTTTGGGGGCACACATGACCCTCTTGTTTAACTCTAGATGCCTGTATGCATCTCCAGCTCTCCACGGCACCTACCTGGGTAAGGAGGTCAGCTTTCTGTCTGCTCTGCCGGCCCAGATGTTGCTGGATCCTGCTGGTTCTGCCTCACAGTATCTCCAGCTACCGTTTGTTTTGGGTCAGTGGACCAGCTCTTGCAGGCAGGCTGGACAGTGTGGACACTGGGTTTAGACTCCACCCTGTTTAATGTGACGCGTGAGGCCTGTCACAGGTTCACGGGCCACCGTTTCGTCTTGGCCTGACCTCCGTGCTTCTGTTAATTTCGAAGCAAAGCTCCTATTTTTAGCTGCTAAATTGCTCACAGTACCGCCGTGTGAGTTAGGGCTTGAGGGACTGGAAGCCCTTTTAAAGCTCTGGCGTGTTGTTCAGCCACTGGAGACAGCAGGGGTGTCTGCAGCAGTACTTACTGGCTGCCTCATGCCTGTCACGTGTTTGTGGATGTTAGCATGAGGCTGGGCCGGGGCAGGCCGTCTCCATCCATTTATTCTGATGGAGTCCAGTGAGACGCCTCAACTTGCAAACTAAATGCTCGCAGATTGCTTACAAACCAGTGCATTGTGTCAAAAACAAACACTGCCTCTTTGAAACCGGCCCCTTAGACAAGTGGGCCTTCAGAAGCCGCCGTCAATCATTTCAAAAACAGTACGCGTCGTTAAACTGGTCCAACGAAGCCACCCGCTACCCCGAATGTTGGCAGGCCTGAGCTATGACAGGAGAAGCAGATATCGGGGGTCCCAAAGCAAAATCGAAGTGGGGAGATGGGAATTTCTGTGTCAGGATGAGCTGCTGTGCGTCACAGTGAAGGCGGGGGGAGGGGGGGGGTCCTTATTTATTCTGAGTGATTTTCGCAGCGATTTTCTCAGTGGAAACTTGTTGAAACAATTAGCATGTTTTTCAGCTTCTTCGTGCCGCTGTGCCGTTAAAGATTCTGCTGTTGGTTCAGTGCGGATCTGGGGGCGAATTCCCCGCTCACAGCTCCCCGCTTTATCTTCTTTTATCCTCTTCTTACTTTGCTTACTCACTTCGGTGCTGAAATGTTGTCAGGTGTAGACCTGATTGTGAGTGAGCCTCTCTTTACAACTGGCCCTTCTCTTAATGTCCAACGTAATGATGATTTAAACATGAAATCCTTGGCACGTCCCCCCAACCTGTTCTCTGTTCCACTCATCACCACAAGCCGTATAACCCCCCTTCTGCTCAGTTACACCTCCCATGGTCGATACGGCCCCTAAATCGCCCCCCTCCCTGATCTGTATCATCATACAGGCTCGTCGGGTGGTGAACCGCACAGAGGTGTGTCTGTGGGTGGTTCCACAAATTAGCTGCTGTGACCTTCACATAAATTTCGGAGCTGGGTCTCTACAGCCGGGAGCGAGGATTTATGAGGAAGCTGGGAGCTGAATACCTCACTCTGTGCTGCGACACACCCCCATGCCTCAGATGTACAGCTTTCTGTTCCTCCTGGCCAAAGGGTGGCACGAATGCGCCTGCGATTGGAAGGTTGCTGGTTCAAATCCCAGAGTTGTTAGAGTTTAACGTACAACACGTACATCCCAAATAGAGCTCCCTGATCGCCAGAGGGCGCTAACATTCCCCAGCTCAGTGCTCCAGCAGCCCTGTGTCACCAGAATCCACCCCCCCCCCCTCATATTTTAATCATTTCCCTCTTAGTGCTACAAAATCCCGCCGGCGTTCCCAGCGGACCCCCTGGTGACACCTGGAATACGTGTTTGAAGTTGCCTGAGCAGCGTTAATTAAATAATGCATTTTCATGCGTCCTTAATGAAGGTCTGGCCTGCGGATTATGAGGGGTGGGTATTAAAATTGCTCATTAATTAACTCGTAATTAAAACCTGGCCACAGTCATCGTTTAGTCAGCTGTCAGCTGTCAGATTCTGAATGAAGTGAATGTCTTAAAAATGTGGTCATCCAGGGGCGTCCCAATGGGGTGGCCGGACTAGACCCGGTGATTTTACTGGGGTGACATTGGGGGTAATATTTTGCCAAAAAGGGGTGTGGGTCTACCCTGGTTCCCCATCTGTGCCTGGCTGGCAGCTGTATGCATTGATGTCTTTATAGTTGAGTTCTCTTAATACCATTTTGGGGTAACCCTGCCATTGGGTTCTGCGTTGTCTTCTCTGAGGTTTCCGGAGAGCTGCCACGTCTCCCGTTGGCCCGTCGTACTCTCTCTGAACCCGTGCGTGATGTTTGACAGCCGTTTCCTGTAGAATCACCTGGCAACATTGAGTGGAATTCCACGTCATCACAGAGCCCGTTCATGATGGCGACGGAGCGGGTCCATCTGGCACTCGCTGGCTGCGGCAGGTGGGGCTTGTGTTTGTGTCGTGGTCTTCTCGGGGTTCCTCACAGGGTTTGAATGGAATCTCCAGCTGTAACGGCAGGCCAAATCCCGGGGGGTCCTGCTGCAGTCAACTGGTAGCTGCAGGGGCAAACCATAAAAACATCTTGCACTGTTGGCGAGATGCAGCTGCGGTCATGGTCCGAATGCTGACGGTCGTTCCTGATTGATCTGTTTTTGCAGAATCCACAGGACGGGAGACGTGGGCTCTGAGCTCTGCCCAGTTAACCACACCACATTCCTGTAACTGACGCTATGCGTGACTTTCTCCACGTTTATGAGGACCCCCCCACCCACACACACACACAAGGTCGCAGCTACATGTCTGGTTAGCATTAGCTGGCATTTAACTCGACAGTGTCATGGGGGGGTTAGTGTGTTTTAGTTGTAGACCTTGCAGTTTGTTTTATGTGAAAAGTCTTGCTTTGGGTAACACATTATTTTCTCCCCCCCCCCCCCCCCAACAAAAATGAAGATGCATTTAGCTACGGTCCCGGCTGGAACCGTTTGCTGGTGATTAATCTGCATAGCTTGGAGGTTTGACAGCAGATGGAAACCGCTTCAGTGAGTCGGCCTGCGTAATCAGTGCCCTGCCTGGCAGCTCGCTGCCCAGCGGAAGAACCACATTGCTGTCCCCACGAGAGATAAGAGGGACGTAGCGGTGGCTCCGTCCCACCCGTCTGTCTGTCCACTTTGCAGTGTGGATGCAGGTCATCGCGGCGAGGGAGCAGCTGAGCGCAGTAAGTCCGGCGTTCGTTTGCCGTGACGTTTGTCGCGTAACTCCCGCCATGTTCCCGCGAGTGCCTACTCGCGGCCCGTTGTGCCTACGGTTCTTTGGTGTTAGAAATACTGGGACATTGGAGCACCCTGGGCTAGCCGCACTCCGCAGTCTGGCATGGAGACAGGCTTCTGGCCTGGATGGGAGGGGGGCATTTGACAGTGATCCCTGGGGAGTCGCGGGCTGCAAATGCAATTTGCTCAGGCAGGGATTCTTCCGGATTAAATACGCCTCTGATGCGCCAAGATCCCGTTCACCCAGCACCATAATCGCTCTTTTTTTTTTTTGCGCTATAGCGCGCCAAATAGCAGCCGAAACACTCCAATCGTGTGGGAGAGCTTCTCTCACAGGATCCCATTGAGACACCCCCTTCGTTTCTGCATTCGGCCACAGAAGCCGATCCCCTGTACTGTAATTTACTGCACGCAGAATTCAAACTATGCCACACGAGAATACCAGCCCCGCCCTCCCACTCCCCGCACGCTCCGGCATCTTGGCAGCCGGAGGGATGAAATCGGCAGTGCCCAGTGGGGTTTGCTCATGCCCGGCTTTCAAACGGCCATTGTCCCCGGCGACCGGCCTCCTCTGAATGGCCGATTTTACTTTTGGGCCATGCCATCTACTTTAATTATAGTGCCTCCCTCCCCCGTGCTTTTATGACGGATGCCCCCCCTTGAGCAGTAGCATGGAATTGGGCCGCTGAAGATGGCTGGGAGCTTCTGCTGAATGGAGAGCTGTTGTACGGGAAGGACAGCCATCGGTCAGCGCCAGCGTCTTTGTTTTTGTCAGTGTTGCCTGTATTTACGGTGCAGGTCGCCCCTGAAGACACTGGCAAAAAGTTGTTGGTGTTTTCCTCGGCACCGTGGTGCCATATCGCCGTAGCTCTGTGTTTGTTACCGGTTTTAAGGACTGGTGACCACACCGACCCACCTTGCAGTAATGGCAGCCACGTGTAAACAGAGCCAGTGCTGGCGAGCCATCTCCTTCTCGAGCATCTTCGCAGCCTCGACCTCCTCACCCCATCGTGTGTCCATGTCAAATTCAACAAGGTCGCGTCAAGTAGCCGCAAACCGACCGCTGTTAGCACCGCTGAGAAGCATTGCTGACCCAGCGGGTGTCACAATGACCAGCAAGCCCCCTCACTGTGACGGCGACCCCGGCTGACCGCGGGCTGGTGTCAGCACGTAGATCCGATGATCTGGCCAGGAGGCTTAAAGGGAGTTAGACTGAGAGCCTGTTAACGTACCTTAAGTCGGTCACCCTGTAATCTGTCTGACTATTGCATGTTTCCACTTCTCGCTTTTTGGCAGAATCAGTCTCTCTCAACCTCCTGAGAGTGTAACAGTCCTTCGAATATTAGGATCATCTTCATGAATATGAGAGGATTCTCAAAACCTAATGACCCTTCACCACTCAGCGCAGATTCTGTGCAAACGAAACGCCTGAGCTTCTCTGCCTTCTCTTATGTTCCTCAAGTAGAGATGACTTTTGTTTGAAATTCTGTCGAGGGTTTTATCTCCTTAAGAATCCAGCATCTGTTTTGAGCGTTTATTGTGTTGGTGCACATGGCATATTAAAACAAGACAGTTTCTAATTTTTCAGAAGGTCTGAGGGTCCTTCTCTTTGAACTTAGGTGCCTGGAAGGCGCCGTGTGCCAATTATGCACCTTTCTTTTATCAAACCCATCGTGAACTTCTTAACCTGAAGGTGCTGGCTTTTGAGTGTTTGTCTTGATAGTGCTTTTGCACTCGTTGGGTTCAGAACCTTTACAGCTGTACCTGACATTGCAGGCAGGACCACAGGTGATGTGGGTCAGGCGTGTTCGTTTCAAAGTAATCAGCTTGATCGTCACACTGTGCTGTTCTCCTGCATCATGAGCTCCAGGGTTTGTGTGTGAAGGTGGGGGGAGGGGAGCTTGATGGGGGTGTGGAGCAGGATTGTGGATCCTGCTAGTCATTCCGCAGTGGTGGTTAGTCCAAAGAGTGCCAGTATTTTTCCAGGGCTGCTGGGGCTGGCCATGTCGGAGTGTCCGCGATGCTGTCTTTCCGGGAAAGTCCTTAAACCCACATTGGAGAGCCTGTTACCTCCAGAAACACGGTAAGGCGGAGCATCTAGACAGCATGAGTGTTTGTCTTATCAGCCACTATGCCAGATCACTGAGTGCCCTCACTCTCCCGAAGGTCTCACATCCGTAGAGAGCTGCTGTTGGTGACTCTCAGACCGTGTCTGTTTGGCGCGTTAGTCAAAGGCAGCCATTGTCTCCCGCATGCTTTAGGGCACGCGCTGGTGGTCCGCTGGCTGAGCAACACCCCGGGCTTTGCTTCCAGCCTGGGGGCCTTCATTCTGAGCAGGAGAGATCGAGGAGTCTGCAGTTCATGTGGTTTAGAGGGCATGCAGTCTGATTGGTCATTGTGAACACAAAGTCATTCTGATTGGCTTACACTAAGTACGGTGTAAAAGGATAGCTCCAACTGGTCCAGAGCTGACACATAGTCATGGGGAATGTCTGTGTGGGAAGTCTGACAGGAAGGAGATGCTCAAGGTGCCTTCAGTGGGGAATGTGTTTGTCAGGTACCACAAGAGTTCAAGTTACGGCTCAGATGTGGCAGCAGCAGGAATGGACAGAAATTCACTTGAAGTGCTCACATTGTGTCAGTGAACCTTCATTATGTGCAGCTAGACAAAATGGTTTAAACCCTGTTCACATCCGTGCTTCTGACTCTGAGCCCCAGGTGAGCATGAAGCTCACACACCTCAATTCTCAGTCTTTATGCCCTTTTGTGGTGAATGGCCATTTTTCTACATTTCTTTTTCAATTCCCTGTCACCGTGAAATAAATTTTAAAAACGGGCTCCACTCCTCCAGGTCCCGATTACCAGGTGGAAACTCACTCCCCACCCCCATCGCGATGAAGCTGCTGTGCCTGGCCGCTGTCACCGCCCTGCTGGTGGCCGGCCCGCTGGACTGCGCTGCGTTCACCACACGTGCTCAGGGGCTGCGCGGGCGTGTGCAGAGAGACCGCCGCAACATCCGGCCTAACATCATACTCATCATGACCGATGACCAGGACGTGGAGTTGGGTGAGTCTCAGGGGCCCTGTAATGCTCATGGGGCCCTCACTCTCTCAGGGGCCCTGTAATGCTCATGGGGCCCTCACTGTCTCGGGGACCCTCTAATTCTCATGGGGCCCTCACTGTCTTGGGGATCCTCTAATTCTCATGGGACCCTCATTGTCTCGGGGACCCTGCAATTCTTACGGGGCCCTCACTTTCGCAGAGGCCGTCTTTCTCTCTCACAAGGCTCTCTCTCTCTTGCTGAACTGGGCTCGTTTGCATAAATAAGGAAGGTTTTCATTGCATGAGAAGCGCCCGCAGTGAGAAGAGGGTGAGGTGGCTTTTGGGGGCATGATTAAGGAAGCAGGAAACACTAACATCTACTTATTAAGCAAAACCGACTTTGTTTGTTCTGGCAAAGCCCCAGACTGCGGATGACGAGCCCAGGAGTGTTGAGATCCCTCCGCGTTTTTGCTGAGCCTGAGGGGCGTTTGTTGTCACACGTGAGGTCACACTGCCTCTTTACGCGAGGTACCCATCTCACGCCAGTCGCTGGATGTTTTTTAGGATCAGGCACCACATAGCGTCTGACACACATTGTTGAGAGAGTACTCAACCGAAAAAGGCCTTTAGCAAAAGGTTTTAGGGAAACATTGAGGTTCAGCTGCCTGTCTAATTTACAGTGAGCCTCATGGATTATGGTCGGAGGTCTTAGGGAATGCAAATGCTAACACAAGGCGTTAAACCATGGAGGAGTGTTCAAATCCGGCTTTGGGATATGGCCAAGAGACGCTCCCACCCTCGGTGGCGAGACTCGGCAATGGTTTGCGTGATCCTGCAGAAGGCGCTCTGCAATGACAAACCGAGCATTTGGCAGCTATCATAAAAGCCTGGTGGGGTTCATGACGGTTTGACGCCCATCTCCGGCTCCATAGGCTCGCTACAGGTGATGAACAAAACACGCCGGATCCTGGAGCAGGGAGGTACGAGCTTCACCAACGCCTTCGTCACTACGCCCATGTGCTGCCCGTCACGTTCCTCTATGCTCACCGGCAAGTACGTCCACAACCACAACACCTACACCAACAACGAGAACTGCTCGTCGCCATCCTGGCAGGCCCAGCATGAGCCGCGTACCTTCGCCGTTTACCTCAACAACACAGGATACCGGACCGGTAAGCCTGCCACCCCCTGCTGGCGTTCTGGGGCTCCTTCGAATTTCTGTTTGGGTTCTGTGGTGGGTTCTGACAAGGTCTCCTCTGGACAATCCACTACCATGGAGAAGGGTTCCTTCTGTAATCATTGCATTATGCAAACCCTAACCCTCCGTTAATCACTGTGTAATATTCACATTTGTAAGTGGTTTGGCTGCAGCCAAGCCAAAACCTGAAGCTTGCAATTTAAAAACAATAAAAGCTTGTATTATATTATTTAATAACTTTACAAGGGCTACTGGCTTATGTCAAGATTTGAAGTTGAAGTTGGATGGCATATCCGGAGATTAGCTGGCTTTCTCACCTGGAGGTCAGTGCGGTTTCAGCAGAGGCATGTCCTCCAGGGCCCGGTCCACGCTCTTTCTGTGCCCGAGAGTCCTCCTTCACCTCCAGAACCGCTCGTGGTTTTTAACGGAGTCGCTGGTCCACCGTTGACTCCCTGGGGTGAACTGGCACCATTCCCGGATGTTGGGAGATGTATGGCTTGATTCAGCAGAAAACGATCGCGTGTCTGCAGGCTCGTCTGAAAGGGCTCACGTCCTGAGAACAGGAACAGAGGGATCTGAGTGGATATTTATCGACACAGAGAGCAGATACTCATGGTTATGACGTGTGACCAGGCAGCCCTCGGTGTCCCCTGTTGAAGCTTGTCTCCTGAGACCCATCTCTCAACTTCATGGTGAACACCTCCTATCGCACAGACGTTCTCTTTCTCTCTCCTCACTGCGGTTCCATTCCTCCACTGCAGCTTTCTTTGGGAAGTATCTCAATGAGTACAATGGCAGCTATATCCCGCCTGGCTGGAGGGAGTGGGTGGGGCTCATCAAGAACTCGCGCTTCTACAACTACACCGTCTGCCGCAATGGCTACAAGGAGAAGCACGGGGCTGACTACGCCAAGGTGTGTACCGCCGGGCCCCGGGCATGGCTGGAGCGGTGCATGTTAGCCTGCAGTGGGCAGTCATCCTGGTCGAGTGATATGATAAGGAGCAAAAACCGGATTGGTCACACTGGGGATAGTCAGTGTCATGGTGGCTTAGCTGTAGGGTGCGGGTGTCTTTGACAGGAACCCAAACAGGCAGCAATGTGACCTGCCCAGGTGGGACCCAGTGCTGAACACATGGGTCAACTAATCACATCAAAAGTGTCACCCTCTCCTTGTGGAAGAATCTGTGTGAAGTGTACAGAGTTAGTGAAGTACAACATTATACCCTAGTGCAGTGTTTCCCCATCTGATTGTCAGTGAACCTCAGACGGTGCACATTTTTGCTCCCTCCCAGATCCCGAGGACTGAGTTGGGAAACACTGCCCTAGTTTACTACCATGGTGTGTCCAGACACTGACGTTATAGTGTAGTGTATGTTAGCAGTGTAGATTACACCTACTGGGTGTGGGAGGTGGGGGGGATTACCCTGTCAGCTAAGACTGTCCTATAAAGAAAGTGTGATGGATCTTTATGAAAAGATATCACTCAGGTCCCTGTCACCTTGCGGGGCAGGCAGAGTGCGTGGATGGGAGTGACACTCGGGAAGCCACCTCGCCTCGGGATTTTTCAAGGAGGAGCATCTGCTGTGGGGGCTTCTCCTGGAGCTCCTACCTACCAGTGTGCTCTTAGGTAGTGTGCAAATGCCAGGAGGGGGTGTTTATGGTTTGGAAGCCAATGTGTCCATATTGGGACGTCTGCGCCGTGGGTGAATGTGAGTGTGGGGTAGCAGGTGGATGTCAGGCGACCTGCTTGTTGGGTTGGACGGAGGTGTGAGGTCACCCGCTTGTTGGGAAGGCGGCCCAGGGTGTCCGCCTCCATGTCTGGTATAGACCCACTCAGCGTGTCCTCTGCTGGCCTTTTATCTGGGTGTATATTTGTGCTTCTCGGTTTCCTGAGTGTGACGGTGTGGTGTGTCTCAGTCTGGCTGTGTCTGATTCCTGTCAGCCCCCCCCCCCCAGCTGACTCCATGGCCTCACAAAGATGTTCAGTGACCTCTCCCCTCAGGAAAACATGCACCCAGTTGCTGTGGCCCTGTTTGTCCCTCCGTCGGGGTTTTCGGTTAAAAGTGTGCTAGTCCTCAATCTTCACAGAGCTGCTCAGTCCTCAGCCTTCTCATTACCCTGCTGTCTCCTCTCCTCCATGTAGGACTACTTCACGGACCTGATCACCAATGACAGCATCAGCTACTTCCGGACATCTAAGCGCATGTACCCACACCGGCCAGTCATGATGGTCATTAGCCATGCTGCCCCGCATGGCCCCGAGGACTCTGCCCCCCAGTACTCCGAGCTCTTCCCCAACGCCTCGCAGCACATGTGAGTCCCCCCCCCCCATGTGCCAGGGTCAGCAGCAGGGCCAGTCAAGCACCTGGGGGGTATTGCACAAAGCAGGATTTATTCATTAGTCAGATAACTAAATGTAAGGATTGTCCAATAAGAATGTCACTCATCTCTTTTCCTATTGGACAGTTTTTACCTTTGACTTAAGTTAAATTCTGCTAAATTCTGCTCTGTGGAATACACCCATGGTATTTGCCATTATTATTACTATTACTATTTCCATTATGTAATAAGGTTCGTTATATTATTATTTATGGCATTATAATATTAAACAACGAACAGTCTTTATTTCTTTACTTTACTACAATCGTTTGCAGTTTTAATTTGGCTTCCACAGTAGTGGTCGGGGGGCAGTGAAGCTCGCCTAGGGGGCGCTACATGAGCTTTGGCTGGCCCTAGTCAGGAGAGTGTCATAAAAAGCATCCAGGCAGAAACATTTCTCAAAGGATTTATTCTGTATTATTTTTATAAAGACCAGACTGGAATTCCAGCGCTGCTGATTTATACACGCTGGTGCATTAGGACAGGCCGCGTTTGCCGAATTCCGTCTGGAAGTGTGTAGCAGATGCTAAACGGCCGTTCCCATAAACTTCCTGAAATCATTATTCCCGGCATCTATTATGTCGTTGGGCTGGAAAAAAACACCAGTTTAGCCGAATTATGACGTCAGATAGGATTAAATGTTGAGGCATCTGGCCGTTCACGAGGAGCATGAGAGCTTCACAGCGCTGCACACCAGCTCCCGAACCTCAGCTGGGCTTCCAGGAAGGGGGAGCAGAACTCGGCACTGCCTCCATCTTCGCACTCTCTGACCCAGTCCCTCCCCAGGCTCTGAGATTCGCAGAGCACGTTGTTTGCTTTGGACGGCACTCTGCACCATGATTAATTTACTGCCATGCTGGCACCAGCACTGACCCTGAAACTCTCCGAGGTGGGAATGTGGCCGTGGCGTGTCAAGCGCTGCGTGCCGGTTTATGGGGTCCGATTTACGAACCTATTGTCAGCAGGACGCCTCCGTGGGGTGATGGTGTACAAAAGCAGGCGCGTGTGTCCATTCCGACCTATAAGCGATATGCTGAATGTGCATCAGTCCTGCGCAAATTAAACCCGCATCTCTGCTCTCTGAAGGGGCCGTTGATGTTTTAACATGGCCGGCAGGAGTCCGTTTGGTCAAGGGCTTTGCCTTCAGACAGCTACATGATTGCATGCTTAAATGTTCATTAAGCCGTGAGCATGCATCCTGCCCCGTGTTTTCGGATAAGAGCCCTCCCAGCCTGAGGGACAGAGCGGAACCTACACATTGCCACAGATCTCTTTTGCTCCATCTGGATGTCTCGCCCGATCTCTGCTGCCCCCCGCCCCAGGCTCTCCTCTATGGCACAGGGGAAAAGGCATACGGTCTCAGAGCCTGGGTAAGGAGTTCAGCAGGACAGGGTGGCTGAGCTTGCTAACTCATTACCGCTCCGGCTGGACCAGCAGCCAAACGCCAGCCACTGGCACCCAAGCAGTGTCCCTATCCAAACTGTCCACCTGCTCTGCCTCTGACCAGACCCTCTCGGAGCGGTTAACTATGTTTATTCGACAAGTCGTTTAGGAACTTTAATTTTGGGTTCGTTGGTCATGGGCCTATTTTCTTTAGTGCCTGCCAACCCTCAAATGATTTTCCGTAGCCAAGGGCTTTGACGTTCAGCTGTGTGTGAAGACAGAGTGACTGGCATTCTTGTTAAAATGCTCACCAGGGAAAATTAGCGAATTTCCCTGAGCAAACAAGACACTCACTTGGGGGTCACTGGGCTCCTCTGCCGGCCACGCTCTCTCTCAGAGGGAGTCCTCGGACCCCTCTGCCAGTCAGTCTCTTGGGGGGGGGGTCGTCTGCCCCCTGCACTGGTCGTGCTCATTTTGTCTGGGGGGTCGTCAGGCCCCTCTGCTTGCTCATGGAAGTGCTGCAGCCCGAGGAGCCAGCTGGGAGGCTCCTCACTTAGGCCGTTTATTTTCCCAGTACTCCCAGTTATAACTACGCTCCCAACATGGACAAGCACTGGATCATGCAATACACCGGCCCCATGAAGCCCATCCACATGGAGTTCACCAACTTCCTGCACAGAAAACGCCTGCAGACCCTCATGTCCGTGGACGATTCAGTGGAGAAGGTGAGGCGGTGGAGGTTACACTCAGCGTGGGCATCTCTGGCAGGGGACTTCCCCTGGGGGATCTCTCACGCCTCATGCTGTGCCGTGGTCATCGACGCAGATATACAAGATGCTGGTGGACACCGGAGAGCTGGAGAACACCTATGTGATCTACACGGCCGACCACGGCTACCACATCGGCCAGTTCGGCCTGGTCAAGGGCAAATCCATGCCGTACGACTTCGACATCCGGGTGCCCTTCTTCATCCGTGGGCCCAACGTGGAGGCAGGAGCAGTGTAAGGAGCCCTTCTAACGCGTGGGACCGGGGACCCCCAGGGTGGTGCTGACCTGAGGCATCCCTCCTTATGCCAGCATGCTTGAATCCACAGGAATCTCCACCTGGTGCTGAACATCGACTTGGCGCCCACCATCCTGGACATCGCGGGGCTGGACACGCCCCCCGACATGGATGGGAAGTCCATCCTGAAGCTGCTGGAGCAGGAGAGGACAGGGAACAGGTGAGGTGCTGCACCTTCATACGCTGTCCTGCAGCGGGCAGGTGACTAAATGTAGAGGTAGGCCATGGTGTGTGTTAAGAAGCATTAAGGTTAAGAAGCCCCTGTCAGTACTAGTGTCAGTACTGTAGTTGTCACCTGTACTTTATTAAGGACATTTCTCTTATTCTTGATAATTGAACATCATTGTGAATCTGCATATTTATTCTTGTTCAAGTCACAGTATTGGCAAGAGCATTTTTCTGGAACAACTCTGGGTAGCTGTGACTGTAGTTTGAAGTCTGGCTGAACCTCACGAACTTTGGTAATGTTAGAAGATGATCACCGAAATGAGGGAAGCGCTCCTCAGATCGCGTAACGCGAGCGACGTGTTTACTGCGTGCTTTGGGGGTTCGGTGAACCATGCTGTCAGAATTCCATCATGTCATTTCACTCTGTTTCAGATTCAAGCCAAACCGGAAACCCAAAGTCTGGAGGGACACATTCCTGGTGGAGAGAGGGTACTGTGCCGTTCAGAATCTTATTTTCTAATTCATTTTGTTCCAGCCTGTGTTATGGATTCCTGTCAGCGGGCAGTGTGACCCAGGCTGACCTCGTCCGCCCGCACCGGCCTTCCCTGCTGTAGAGCTTTTTCTCGGAAAGCGCAGATATATGGAACCCGCACCCTAACGCGCACTGTCACTGAGCGCAGTACGATGTCATTTACACCCTGATGGGGCGCCGCAGCCAACATACGCGAGGTCTCACTGGGGAGTCATGTGGGAATGCGCCCGTGTCCCACCAACGGCACGTTTCCCAGGAATATTACGGTGCCTCATTCCAAGAACCTTGGGCCCACAGCGAGGCGGTGGGGTTACCTGCAGGTGGGGGCACGGAATACGATCCATGTCTCTTTTTTATGCTCTTTTTGTATCACTTAACACGCTAAGCTGCGCTAATGCCCCAGGCGCTTTGTTGCGAGCGCGCTGCCCAGACCCTCGTAATCCCATCAATCTCCCTGCATGGCCGGGATGCCTGGGAGAGAGCCCGTGGCCTTGGAGCCAACATTCCTGCTGTCACCGGCGCTGTCAGCTCCCACACAGCCACCCCTCCCCCACAGGGGTGGGCACACGGCACTGAAAGACGGCAGCCCGCTTGCTGGATTACCGCTGTGTGGAAAAGTGGAGTAACCTGGTTCTTGACGCTCCTGGCCCAGCCGCCGTCAATCCGTGCGTTTTTGACCGCGTTCCGCTGTGTTCAAGGGGGGGGTCCCTATCACTGTTCTGTGCACGCACTCGAACCCCATGCCCACGGGACGTCCCTAGCTGGCAGGACTCGGGAAGCTGTGGGCGAGGGGGCCCACTAGCGAGGGGACAAACGGTTTAAGCAGTTTGGCAGCAGGGGCTGGTCGGGCTCATGGCCGAGGTCCACTGGCACCCTGACCACCCCCGTCCTCGTCATGACCCCCACCCCCACCACAGTCGCTCACTTGCCCGTCTCACTTTGCAGGAAGATCCTCCGCAAGAAGGAGCAGGGGGGTGGCCTGAGCACGCAGCAGAGCAACAGCCTGCCTAAGTACCGCAAGGTGAAGGAGGTGTGCCAGCGGGCAGAGCTGCAGACGGCCTGTGCACAGCCGGGACAGGTGGGTACTGGGCTAGCAGTAGGGGGCGCTCAGGAGGGTGCTGTAGGAGACCAGTGAGCTGGAGTATGTCCAGGAACTGCGGAATCGGACTGTTTTTCTGATTTGGGCTTGGGTTGGGGGTATAAAATTCATTCAACTGGTGAGGCTTGCTTTAAGGCTGAATGGAATGCTCCAGATATGTGAAGATGTTAAGGGTCCATTTGCCATTTGGTGCTGGAGCAGGGGTTCGCTTGGGGGGGGGCAGCGGATGAACAGCCAGAGCTGATGAAACATCAATCATTACAGTTTCTGGTGACATTAAAGAGCATTTAGCGGTATATTGATGTAGAACAGGCAACTTTTGGACAATTATTCCTGCATGTAACCCTCAGCTGGAGCCGATTTTAAATGCCGCTCGGAGCCCTCCCCGTTTCACGAAAGCCTGCCTGAGGCACTTCACTCTTTCGCGTCTGGGATCTTATAGCTGCCAGTTTTCTCCAGGAAATGGCGTCCAAACGTGCCCCCTGGGTCATTTGTGTGCCATCTCGTGGATGTTTAGTGTCGACTCAGTGCGGTCAGGTGTGGTCAGCACTGAGCAGTGCTGACATGCAGTATTTTTGGGAATCGAGGGTCGGTACTATAGTTGCACGGCTTTAGTTGGTTCCGTGTTCAGATCACCTGGGGAGTGTCACTACCCTCAGCAGCCTGTTGCTATGGGAACCTGAGTGGAAGGGGCATGCGCCGTTGGCATGTATGGCTGGTGATCAGACATCCCGCATCTGACAGCAAGTGGCCCCCGCTGTCCCTGTGAGGTGGTCCCATGCCTGTAGGGTTGGGGGTCTCTGCTTCTTGCAGTGGTCAGCAGTAGCATCTGCGCTTCCAGGTGCCTCAGTGTTGGTTATGGCCTGATGGGATGCCACGTGGCACTGCACCAGGCTCCACCAGCCTGCATCCGTTCAAAGGGGATTCTGTCTGTAACTCATGGTTCCCACCCTGCCTCGTGTGGGATGTGGCGGCACACAGTTTTCTGGCCTCCCCGGGGCCCCTCGAGCCCAGATGCCAGAGAACAAGTGCGATTATCTCTGGGAGGTCCTGATCCACGCCCGGAGCTGCCAGACAGGGCGTCGGCACAGACGCGCCTCTCTCTGATCTCCCCGCCGGCTTGTGTTTTGGCGCCGGGCAGAAGTGGCACTGCGTCGAGGACGTCACGGGCAAGTGGCGGATCCAGAAGTGCAAGGGACCCCTGAAGGAGGGCCCCAGGAAGAGGGCGAGGAGCCTGCTGGGGCGTGGCTACGAGAGCCACGAGACAGATTGCGACTGTGGGGAGCTGCCATACCGCGCCGCCGGTGGGGACCGCCGCACCAAGAGGCCCTTCAACAAGCCGAGTGGCCCACGTGAGTCAGCGGGGGGAGGGTGGCCCCCTGGAGGGACAGGGGCTGGGTGGGGGATATGAATGTTTTAGACGTCCCAGTGTCTTTGTGTGCCCTGTGAAATGTCACTGTGATTACGGTAAAAATGTAGTGGTAATTAAAGCTGGACGAGCGCCATTCTGGAAACACTGCAGAAAGCTGATCTGCTCCCAGAGCTCCTGGCGTTGCTTTGAAATCTCGCAATGTGGCTGCTATGGAAACACAGCGCACCTGCGGGGGTGTAAGGAGAGCATTTCATTGACTTTGTCAGGCTGCCTGTCATATCCATAAGTGGATGTTGCCTGGAATAAATGGTGCTGGTGCATCCCCTAGTGGCAGAAATGTTACTTGCATTTAGGCTTTGAACAGTCAGACTGTGATACTCGAGGGATTGATCACAGAGCCTTGTCTCTCGTCCCCCAGGATACCGGCCTCGGTTCGTTCACACGCGGCCATCTCGCTCGCTAGCGGTGGAGTTCGAGGGTCAGATCTATGACATCGACCTGCAAGCTGAGGACAAGTTGGACCTCATCCCGCGGAGTGTCAGCAAGCGGCAGGACTTGCCAGCGGGTGACGTGGACTTTGGCCTGGAGTCGGACGATGCCTCAGAGGAGATGCTGGCAGATGACACCAATGCGGTCGGATATCCCAACTCCATCAAAGTCACGCACAAGTGAGCCAGTCCGCTGTAATGCAGTACTCAGTTAATCTGGTGGGGGCGTCAGAAATCCTCTTCAGTTTAGAAAAGACATGCTGTTGTCAAGTGAACATCAAACTGGGGTTTGTTGTTTTTGGGGCCCCTCACCCCTTCAGTGTTGTGACTGTTTGTGGCTGACAGGGGGCACCCAAACCTCAGGGCTCAACACAAATGCACGGTATGAGGGCTGGTAAATGCCACTCTGGGTGACATCATACCACAATCTGTGTTGGATAGAATAAAGTATCTGCTCTGACACAAACCAGTAAAGTCAGAGAATCCCCAGTACGATCCATGTGAATCCTGCAGAGTCTTCTGGGCTATGAAGTGGAGAGGGTGCTCTCATTGATCACCCTCCCCCTGCCACTCTCTAGGTGCTACATCCTGACCAACGACACCGTACGCTGTGAGAGGGAGATCTACCAGTCCTCCCGGGCCTGGAAGAACCATAAGAGTTACGTGGATCAGGAGGTGAGTCCCCCTCCCCCCCCCCACCACTCACCTGTCTACACAGTACTAACCCTGACTCATGCTCTACACCTGGATGCAGATCGAAGCTCTTCAAGACAAAATCAAGAACCTGAGGGAGGTCCGGGGACACCTGAAACGGCGCCGGCCCGATGAGTGCGACTGTGGCCGGAGGAGGTCTGTCCTGCTAGCTGCTAGCCGCCCTGTTCTTGTCACCTTCAATGCACCCAGCCACAGCCCAGTTTGCAAAGCCCCCAGAGTCGTCCTCTCTCACGTCTTTGCCACGGGCTCTTGGTGATGGATTATGTTAGGAGTTCTTCTGTGTATCTGGTTGCTGTGATGTCCCATAATCCCTCAGTCTCCTGGGCCTTAATCTTCACCACATCACAGCTGCTCTGAGGGAACGTAATGGGGGATCTAAGCACGATTCCTTCTGACTCTTTCCGGCTATTTCTGGCTCTTCCTCACCTCTGTGTGTGGCACTGCTGAAGCCCACTGCTGTACATTCTCTTGCAGTAACAGAAACTGGAAGGAGGCGGAGTCTGAACTATTAATATTGATGATTTCACATTTATTACTGGAGCCATGAAGTGGGAAATAGTTGTACAGCCTCTTAATGACAGAGTCAGTCTCTGTGCTCTAGGGGAAGTACTGGAGGGAGCAGAGGTGCCCTTGTCCTGGTGAATAGCTCCAGCGATGCTGTTTGTCCTTCAGGTTCTATGTACACCAAAGCAGCATTGGGGGCCTAATCTACCGTAACATAGTAAAATGCATTGAAGAGCTTTTATAATGTCACTCTGGAGGCTAGAGAGGCCTCTAGTTGCTGGGATATGAACAAGGTCAAGCCAGCATCTACTTCAGTAAAATGCAGGTCCTCTGTGTGTAATGTGTGACACATCTGCTAAATGAGTGGTTAGTAAGGACACCGCTTTCTGATTGGTGTGCTCTCTCAGGGAGGCGGTGCCAGAGGTGGACAGGAAGTCACAGCTGTTTAACGAGATCCGCAGGAAGAAGAAGGAGCGCAAGCTGAAGAAGCGGCAGCGCAAGGGGGATGACTGTAGTCTTCCGGGCCTCACCTGCTTCACGCACAACAATGACCACTGGCAGACAGCCCCCTTCTGGAACTGTATGTCACCCTCCGTGTGCGCTCCTGCTGTCGGTGTGGCAGCTGGCCCCCAAACACTGAAACACTGATCCCCTTTTCTTTCTGCAGTGGGGGGCTTCTGTGCCTGTACGAGCTCCAACAACAACACCTACTGGTGCTTGCGGACTATAAACGAGACTCACAACACCCTCTTCTGTGAGTTCGCCACGGGCTTCCTGGAGTACTTTGACCTCAACAGCGATCCATATCAGGTGAGCGCCACCTGCAGACAAAGCTGGGCTGATGTTCTGGGTGGTGCAGGTCCATCCCAACTGCTGCAAGAAACCGTATCAAATGCCTGAAGGGTGTAGGGTCTATGTCAGCTCCAAAACTACTTATATTCCTTACTGGTAGTTTCAGGTCCTTTTCTGTGGGGCATTATAATGTACAAAAAAGGCTCAGAACTGGACCAAAACTTCTCCAGATATGCAGCATGTCCACTGAGTGACTATTACACATGGACAGGCAGCTCTCGACTGACGTAGGTAATCTGACCCACAATCAGATATACCATCCCATACCATTTAAGACACTTTTTATAGTGAAAAACACATGAACACAGAGCTAGATAAGATTTTAACAACTCTGAGTTATTAGTTAAATAACTCCGAATAGGCCTCCTCTCGTTTGTAAATTTATGTTCTTATGTTCTAACCAAAAATACACTAAAAAAACACACCATGGAACATGTATTAAATAAATGAAGTGTAAATTTACTTACAATTGTTGCATTTTCGTGTTAGCACTTCTGTAAACTATATATTTTGGATATTTTTTTGCAAGTCCAGATTTACTTAAGTTGGTTTTAGGTAACTCAAGCGCTGCCTGTATAGGTAAGCAAGGTGCGTTGAACATGCATCTGTAACTGTATGTTTTTTTTTTTTTTAATAATAAGTATCCGTGTGCCGCTCTGTTTGTGTGTGTGTGTGTGTGTGTGTGTGTCTCTGCCCACCACGGTGTGTCTTTAATGAACCTCCTTTCTCCCGATTTCGGCCAGCTGACGAACGCGGTCTTCTCTGTGGAAAGGGATGTCCTCAACCAGCTGCACTCCCAGTTAATGGAGATGAGGAGCTGCCAGGGGCACCGGCAGTGCAACCCCAAGCCAAAGGGCCCGGAAGTCGGTAAGAGCCTGACACCCTGGGGGTGACGGGTGCCCTGAAACCTGCCTCGGCGACAACTCAGCACCTGTCATGTGATTTAAACTATGTGATGAATCACTCTCTGGGGAGTCAGTGTTGTCAGACTAATATGGACTATGAAACTCACATTTAGGTCATGCGATCGAAAACTTCATGAAAGCCCTGCCCCAATCAGAGTAAACTGGATGAACAGTCCATTTGGGTAGCATGGTTATAATCGCTGTGGGGACTCAGATGGGGGGGGGGTTCAGCTTTTCTGGGTGGTGGCATGTGTGTAACGTTTCACTCAGGCCGTGCTGGGACGATGGTCCCCGGGAGGTGTCGCCGCGGCCTGCAGGCTCTCCCTACCTCCTCCACTCCAGCTGTCTCTGGGTCTAACGAACCGCGTTTCCCTGTAGGAGCTAGAAACTATGCATGAGGAGCTACAAGGTGGATGTTTGTTCTCAGTCCTAGAAATTAACATGGAATTGCTCTTATTTTCCTAATCAGGAGGTAAAGATGGAGGAGGCTATGATCCACACAGGTATCCACCCTTTTTTGTATCCCGTAACTGCATGAACCAGCCTGTTCCCACTAACCTCTCAGCATGATGGCTGTGGCTCAGAGCTTGGCTGTGTGGTGTGCCTCTAACCCCGATTTAACCACCAGTCGCAGGCCTGCCGGCTAGCGGGGGCGTGGGGAGGGTGGTGGGGGCAGCAATGACAGGACTCCTATCTGCTTGTCAGTCTCTGGGGGTAACCGCATTTGTGCCCCTGGCGGCACAGAGCAGCGCTTTTCTGTCTATGTGGGTTAAGTAACATTTAAGTCTCGCTATTATTACTGCTGAATGGTGAGATTAAAACAAAATTAAATAATAGCAGGATACTTATAATGAGCAAAAAAAAGCAGATGAGCTTTCATGAGAGATATTTAGGAAGCTGGGACGTTAGGGTTCAGATTTGGGTTATTTTGTTTATTACTGCATTCAGACAGATGATGTAGGGTTAGGGGTAGTGTTAGTATTAGGGTTAGGGTTAGTCGCTGCATTTGGACAGAGGAGGCATGGCGTCTGGTACTGTAGCTCTTCATTGGTTATATGCTTTTTTTATAACTCCGCCCACCTCTCTTGCCTGTCAGACCATGCCCTCATATGCATGTTAATGTAGGTGCATGACTGCATAATCAGCCATGAGTCACTCTGTCACCTGCCTCCACGCACCTCATTGGCTACTGCAAAGCGGGCTTTGGCGGCACAGACCACAGTTGCAGTATGTTTCGATTTAAAACCATGGTCTCTCCTTTAAAGATGGACCCACATTATTAAATGTTCACCTTGATGCGGACCCGGTAGCGCCACCTTGAGGTTATCGTCACCGTGTTTCGTATCAGTCACAGTGATGGGTTAGCAGGCCTGTATCCGGTCACGCCTTTGGCTGACCATGTGCTCATAGGCCCGTAGATTCTTGCTGTGGCAAGTTTGGGTCATGTGACTGAAACCCCTCCCCCTTTGATCTTTTCTGTCTATGGCCCCACCTACCAGGCTGCTGCAGCACCGAAAGTGGTCAAAGTTGAGGAGACCGAGCCTTGCGTATGCGTGAGTCTCTCAGCCAATGAAACGTCACCTCCGCCCTCTCTCTCCTCATTCTGCTCAGCCAATGCCTGAACACGTGAGCGCCCCCTAGAGCCTTACAGCTATTGCCATGAATGATCGTTTGAGGGGGCCGCATCTGTCAGTTTCAGACAAACCATGTTTCCTGCTAGCTTTTCTGACTGGTCCTCACTGGTCCGCCCCATCCCCCACCGCCAGGTTTAGGGTCTGAGGGTTTTGCAGCAGCTTGTGACTATGATCAAACATTGTGTGTCTAATTCCGAGGGGCATGCAGGCTATCCAGCTGAGATGACCTGAAGAGAATGTTCTGGAACATTCAGTGCAGGAAGTGCTTAAATGTGCTCGTGTAGTTTAGGTTTTCTAGAGACTCACCTGTTCAGGTTTGCAGGTCTATACCCCTGCCACACACTTCCTCTCTTCATTTTTCCTCATATTTCGCAACACTTTCTGAGGTACATCGCCTACTTCCGCTTTCCCTGCTTACTGTTTCTTGTTTTCTACCTGGGATATTCTTGCCATTCAGAACATTTGCATCAATTCTTTTATTGGGATTGACACTGGCCCAATCAGAGTGAAGTGACTCCATACGCCCCTGGATGGCTGTTTGGGCTTTGCCTCGTGGTCTGGACTCAGAGAGTCTCTGACACAGCAAGCCTTTGTCTTGGCCCCGTCTCTTGTGGAGTCTGGTTCCGGGTGCAAGGATGTATCGGCTGTTTGGAGGGGCCCTGGCTGGACCTCGTCACAGACTCATGGCTGATTTTTAAACTGAGTCTCTTTCTGCTCCACGTCTCTCTCCAGACGGACGCTTACACACCTTCTCTCTGCTTCTCCCCAGAGCTCAGCCCGCCTGGGATGGACGCAGGGGCTAAGATAGCAGACTTCCCAGATGACGCGGACTGGCGGGGGCTGGAGGACTTGTACAGCGTGGACGAGAGCCATTACGAGTGGCACTCCCATTTTAGCCCCGCCAAGGATGACTGGACGAACTTCTGGAAAGATGTAGACAGTATGTTTGTGCTGCTGAGTAACTTTAAGAAACTCAACCAAATGGACGAGCTTGAGTCGGGCTCGGGGGCCCTCGACCCGGAGGAGGCCAGTGGGGTGGGGGGCCCTGTCCAGCCTGCCACCACCGCCACTCCCAAACCCTACACTCTGCCACCGCCTGGTCGTGCACCCCCTCAGGCCGAGAAGAAAAACCACCCCCAGAACGACATCCCTGAGAAGCCCCCTCTTTGGGGGAGGAGCCCCTCCACTGGGGAGACATGGGCCCAGCAGCTGAAGGACGGCCTGGACGGGGACGGACTCACCTTCAGTGGGAACAGCCTGACGGAGCTAGAAACACACCATGTCCACCTGTTGCGTTTGGCTCCCCAGGTGGACCAGGGCCCCAGGGACGACGAAGAGGACATCTTCCTGGCCCAGGGCTACCTCCCCCTGTCCCCGCAAACTGAGAGGCCTGCGGCATAGACAGCGGGTGGCGGCAGCGCCCCCCAGAGGCATGTGGTGGGGCTGCCGGGACAGTGCCCGAGCCAGTCTGACTCCACACACTGACACGCACTTCCTGACAAGCAGAGCGCCCCCTGGCTACAGCTTCTGGCCAGTGTACAGCGGGTCCTGTTGTCTCGCAGAGCAATTTATAATTATATTGTGAATCATAACTGCTTATTTTTCTACAGGTCCTTCCAGTCAGTATAAAGCAGTGTTATGCTGATCCACAGTCTCTATATAACACGTATGTATATATAAATGCCTAATGCAGCTACGGTTGAATACTGGAGTTAAATCAAAATATTTTAGTACCACGTGAAAGCTTATACCATTAAAGGATGTTTTAATATAAATATGTTGTGTAAAACACAGGCTCTGTGACGGCACTGGGCGCCATCATTTGCTGATCGGTACTTTGTGACATTTGGCCCCTGGTCCATATGACCATCACCCCTGTTGAGAAAAGAATGCATGAAGGGAACTTGCTGTACTTGGAAGAATATTAATAATTGCCATGGTAATCAGGAGGATCAGAGTGAAACCCTATACCAGTAACCGGGAGATCTGCACACCTTTAACATGATACATCTGCTGTCCTGTGTCCCCCCAATGGGGGGTGCTCCTGACTGCTACCCAAACAATGCCGGTGAGGTAAAGGCTCCAAAAACCAAAACCAGGTTTACTCCAAACCTGTTCTGGCATCAGAAACCGTCACGCCAATCACTGTAAATATTTAAACTGAGCTATTTTTTTTAGAGACTTTGCAGCAAATCGGGCTTCAGGAAAGCCAATGAAATGGGTTAGAAATAAATATTTTACTGATTGATCTGTAAGAGGTGTCTTATTTGACTGTGTGGATTTATGCAGTGGCCTCACACACACACACACACACCTGGTATAAAACAGTCTGTCCTTTTCAGTGTTTCCAGCTAAGTCTGCAGAACAGCTTAAACATCGAGTAAAACAGGCATTCGTACATTTTTACCATTTTTATTGACAAATATCAAGTATTCAAGGTATTTGCAAACCAAAACGTTCACAAATACTGTATTGACTTAGCTTCCTGATGAACTTTTTTTCCTTTTAAAATACAGGGTTCCCAAAATAAATAAGACAATATTGATATTAATGGGGAAAAAAAATCTACCTGAAATAAAATGAGTTGCCCACTCACCAAGCCGTAACCCCCAATCTCCACAGTGGCATGACAAGATACTTCCGTTACAAACGCCTTTTGTAACAGCGAGAGGAGGTATGAGGTTGAGAAATGCCCAGATTTGTCGTCAAGCACCCCCCCCCCCAAGTAAATTAGTGCAAGCATACTGACCCAAATCCTGACCTCTGCTTCAGCTCCTTTCAAGCTGGCCGTGAGAAAAACCATCATTTCAGATGGCTTGGAGCAGCATGGCAAATAGTACAGTCAGTAAGAGCATTTTCAGAAGACCATGGAGGGTGAGAACTTCAGCCAACCTGCATCTGAACCAGCAGCAGATGCCGTCATACTGCACTGCGTCAATGCACACTGAGGTGGTTACTCTCATGAATGCCCTTTCAGTCTTTCATATTGTACATCACAAAATGTTCAGTTCTGCCACTTGAAATATTTACATTATCCTCTACTGGGGGTATGACACGCCTGCTTGGAAATATCGCTAAGGATTCCGCCCTTTTCATAACTCCATTTTCAAAATATTTTTGATTGCAAGTCAGAATTTGCAGCTGTTACCTTAAAAAAAACACACTGATCTCACAACTACTGCTTAGTAAATGCAAATGAATATCGACACCGTGGCTGTCATCTATTAGTGCCAGTTATATGCTGTTGGAATTAAATATTTTAAAACACACACATGATGCTTTCAGCTTTACACCACTGGAAACTATACTCCTGTCCTGATATTCAGATATATTTCTGGAGATATGAATGGACGATGCATTGGCACAGTGTTGACCTTCCGCAGGCCAGTAGTTCGTTCGCAGAATGATGCAGACCTCCTCATCCCACAATAGCACCCCTCAGAGGAAGGGGACGGACATAGGAGATCCCTGTTTTGCGGTTAATATGCTGGACTGAAGTTAAGACGTTGGCTTTTTTGACTTTGGTAATTTCATCATATCCTTTAAATGCCATTAACAGAAAAAATGGAATTTGTGTTGCAAATCCTTCATTGTTTTGTTTGCACCATACATACACAAGAACATCCAAGAAACATCCAGAGAATCTCCTCCCGCCCCATTCCGTCCCTCACCAGTGACCTTGTCATGTGTGTCATGTGTCATAGCCATTCTGACCAGCAGAGGGTCTCAGCTGTCAAACACACAGGCACTGCCATTCACTTTGAGGTTACATACCGCTGTTTTGTTATGCATAAATCCAGACATTCAGTAGTTACATGCATGCTTACTGCACCAGTGATTAAATTCTTAACGGATTAAGACAGAAGCCTACCATACATCTGGTGATCGAAAGAGTGCCATTGGAGACAGAAGCCATTCGACTGGGGCTAAAATTAAAGCAGAAACTCATTTCCTGGGTCTCCCATCGTCCCTGTCAAACCAGTGGGTTTCGGGCTCCTGGGTCGTGGCCAGGCTGCATCATATATGTGGCACTGCGCTACTAGGGGGCGCAATTGAGGGCAGACTGCGAGTGCCAGGCCTGAAACAGGAATCAGCCACGTACTGCTCATTGCCGGCTGATCTTGCAAAGGTATAGGGCAGAGGTGGAGGAAACGGTGCCTCCCATACAGGTACGAGGGCACATGGACACAGGGGCATTGGCCATACCTTTTGAAGATGCTTCTAATACTGCATGGGCATACGGGCAGCTAACACTAAACATCATGGTGAGTGACCCACTCACCTCAGCCACCCGCAGGGAGAGCCACATCATGCTGGGAGTCCCGTTAGCCTCTGTGACACTTGATCCATAAGCTTCTCAGCCGCCCCCCCTCCCCCTTTTTACTGAAATCTGTGACTGTGAGCCCATGTACACATAGTGGCTGGCAGGACCAAAAGAAGTGAACAGGCTCAGCTCAGTGCCCTGAAGGAGAGCTTTGGAGATTTCCCTCGTCCCAGATACAACAGGGTACTGGAGGGGCAGGAGCAAAAAGAAACTATAAAAAGTTGTGGCAATTTGAAGAGAAGGGGACCAGGAGGAAAGAGGGATGGACCAATGAGGGAAGAGGGATGGACCAATGAGGGAAGAGGGATGGACCAAGGAGGGAAGAAAGACAAACCAAGGAACGAAGAGGGATGGACTAAGGAGGAAAAAGGAATGATTCAGGAAGAAAGACCAAGGAGAGAAGTGGGGGAAGAGTGTTGGACCAACGAGGAATGAGGGATAGACCAATAAGGGAAGAGGAAAGTCCAGGAAGGGAAGAGGGATGGACCAAAAAGGGAAAAGGGATGGACCAAGGAGGGAAGATGGGTGGACCAAGGAGAGAAGACTGGTGGGTCAAGGATGGAAGAGGGATGAGAAAGGAAGGAAGAGGAACAGACCAAGTAGGGAAGAGAGGCGGACCAAGGAGGTAAAAACCGGAATGCCACAGTGGCAGAACATCTAAACAGTGAGGTTTGCGACCATTATTCGAAGAAAACAAGAGGTAAGCTGTCAAGGAGACCAAATACAGGAAAACAGACAGCAGGCGACGGCCTGCCATGAGGGGCACAAGAGCTGGGAGGGCTTGCATAGTACACATTTCCGTTGTGCTCGCCAAACAGCTTATTTGCGGCATCTTAAAATAGGTCAATTCTGTCCAAGTAAGGTTCCCTCACATAGCACCATGGTGGATCAAAACACTTCATATGGATTATATTCTGCACGTGCTGTAGAGGGTAAATGTGTGAGGGCTCATTTGGGGGGGGGGAGGATGCACCGCTGGGCTCCCTGAACACACAAAGGGGGGGGGGCACCGCGTGGCAAGGGAACCAGGCCTGCAGCAATAGGGGCTTTGGGGAAGGGAACGAACCACGCATAAGCCAAGGGCACGGGCGAAGCGTGGGGCAGGAAGGCACGTGTCCGGCATGGCTGTGGAGCAGAGGGTGGCCCCGCCTCAGACGCGCGCAGCAGTGGCCTCGGTTGAGCGGACAGGTGGGCTTATTGCTTTGAGGGCATTGCCGGGGCAGCTTTGGCTGCTGGGCCCGCGGTTGAGGGAGGGCAGGCCAGGGGGTTCGGTGCGGGGCGTGAAGGCGGGGCAGGAGCGAGTCCGTGCATGGCTCTTCTGGCCCCCGGCATGGCAAATGAGCTCGCTGACAGTGCCCAAAGGAGCAGCACTCTGCTGCCAGCGCTCCAGCCTGTCTTCCTTACACTTAATGGAGTACCAGGTGAGGAAGATGAAGATGAAGCCCACAAACTTAAGACTGGCGGCCAGACCGAAGTAAACGAAGCGGAAGGAGGTGACGTCGTACTCCCAGCAGGAGCCGTGGATGCCACAATCCTGCTGCCACAACATGCAGGTGGTGTCAATGACAGCGCCGAAGTAGATGGGTGTGGGAATGTATGCTGCGGAGGGTGGAGTCAGGGATCACAGGTCAGAGGTCAACTCTGGAGCCAGTTCCACTGCATTACAATATGCAGTCTTATATACAATACTTTCACTTCTGACAATGTTGTAGAAACGTTTCTGAAGACCACTGGCACAGTTCAAAATACAGATTTCTACCTCATTTTTTTTTTTTAAAGAAGCTCTGTCTGTGACTACGGTTAGCAAGTAATTACAAACAGTCCAACATCAAGGCAGTGAGGGAATAATTACTGCTAAAGAGAACAACCAAACATGGCTATTTTGAGATCGGGACTGCCATTGCTGAAAGGCTGCTATTCTAACAGCCTGCTTTTAACGGGGGATTTTACAGTGCATCTCCCAAATCATACACCAGATGGTGCCATTTTATCATCTGCCCTTCTTTCAGTCTGTTTACTCAACTTACCAAGTGTTCGTAGAAGAACAAACTGCATTCCAAGCGCAAAAGGTCGTTCCTGCTCCTCTACAGACCTGGAGAGAGTCAGGGGAAAAAAATGGGGAAGATGGTGTTTGTATGGGCTTTTCTGTGTGAGGTGTTCTTATAAACTGCTTTTAGCATCTCTTCTCACTTTGAGCTTCACTGCAGCTCTCCTACCTAAGGGTCACGATGATGGCAGAGGGCTGGGCACAGGCAGTGATGAGTGTGACGATGAAGAGGAAGATGAGGAAGGGGATCAGTGTGCTGCAGGTGCGGTCGCATTTGCCCGACACGGCGTGGCCGTTCTCATTCAGGTAGGTCTTGACGATGACGAGTTGCAGCTGGTTGCCCTGCCCCCCTCCGGGGGGGGTGATGACTTGCCGGCTCTGGACACAGGCACAGTCCGTGTAGTTCCTTATCTAGGGGTCAGTCAGAGAGGCATGCGATGAAACTGACATTCAGACAGGAATCTCGCCTGTCGTTCAACAGAGAGCCACCTACAATCCACTCTCTGAAAAGATGCTCTTAGGTTACTCCAAAAATAATAATAGTAAATAAATAAGAGGTCATATGTAACAAACACTTTGGCCACCGCAGTGGGGGACTTTTCCCTTGCATTCCAGTGGTGGCAGTAGAAGACTCTTCCCCCACACTCCAGCAGTAACAGTAGGGGACTTTTACCCCGGACTCTGGCCCTGGCAGTAGAAGACTCTTCCCACACACTCCAGCAGTAACAGTAGGGGACTTTTACCCCGGACTCTGGCCCTGGCAGTAGAAGACTCTTCCCCCACACTCCAGCAGTAACAGTAGGGGACTTTTACCCTGGACTCTGGCTGTGGCAGTAGGAGACTTTTCCCCCAAACTCTGGATTTGGCGGTAGGGGGCTGTTCCTCCACAATCCAGTTGTGGCGGTAGGAGACATTTGCCCCACATTCTGGGCATGGCAGTAGGAGACATTTCCCATGCAGGCCAGCCATAGCAGTAAGGGACTTTACCCCTGACCCATGGTTATGGTGGTAGGAGAGTTCTGCCCTGCGCTCCGACCGTGGAAGAAGGATACTTTTGCCCCGCACTCTGGCCTTGATGGTAAGAGACTTTTTCCTCACACTCCGGCCTTAGTGGTAGGAGACTTTTGCCCCAAACTCCAGCTTTGGTAGCACGAGACTTTTCCCTGGCACTGCGGCTGCATTCAGGTATGTGAAGAACACTGTAATGTGTGAATTCAGCATGAGGCAATCCTCACTGCTATCACTGTGAAAGCACTGGGGCCCTCTGCATCTGGGTCGCTGAGCATTACACAAAAAGCCATGATTATCAAGGGCTGAGGCTTAAATTGCCTCCCCCCCCAGATAAAACTTTTAAGATCTGTACTTAAATTTCACCTTTCCAAGCGAGCATGAGAGAGGCACTGCAACATGGTAGTGAAAACAGCCTTCACACTGATCTGCTGCTTTGTGCAGTGTCCTAGCTTAATACAGAAAGTTGTCCCTGAAGAACACACCTTCTCTACGTTAGCCTTTCTTCTCAGTGTTCACTTTCCTTTCTACACGTCTGCCAATACTGTCTACTTCCTATCTTACATTGATGTACGGTGAACCCCAGGATAGCTGTTTACCACATGATCATTCATTTAAGGGTGCCATATCAGGGTGGCCTTTGAAGCAGCAGACTATAGCTGGAGTCCCTAAGCACAGCGCCACACGCTGGCAGTCAGACTCACCCCAGTGCTGTCGTTGCCCACACTGCCACAGCCCGCCAGGCAGGGGTTGAAGTATGTGATACCATCAGATCCACAGACAGGGGCGTACTCGTGGATCTTGCAGCCACAGTTCACATTGCAGCTGCCGGTCAGGTTCCGGTGGGTCAGGGTGAGCGTGGGCCTGCAGGGGATAGTCACAGTGCAGTACACACACAGTGCTCCACCCCCCACCACAGGGCATGTCTCCCACCAGCTTTGGATCAAAGATCGTTTTCTTTGAAAAAGACTGGCTGAATGGGCATTAAATGAGCCTAGAACAGAGTAGACTGGTGGCGGTGGTACCCCCACCACCGCTAAAAGAAAAAGTAGAACAGCACGTGCGAGGCCTCATTCTGAGGCTAACAGGACTCCCGCCCCCTCCAATGCACAGGATCAACTGCAGCTGTGGTCAATATTTATTTCACAAAAAGCACTTGAAAATTACAGGACAACAGTAGGGTCGGTGAGGTCATCCCTGGTCTTGGGTTTTTACACGTAATAGTACTGCACATTTACGGGAACCTGACTGCCTTTGTAATCAGAGGGCATAAGAGAAGAACTTCTTCATCAATTTGTACCTGAACCCCTGACACAGACCCTGTGGTGTAGGGGATGTTGATGCAGGAGACGGGCCTCGCCCTGTGGTGTAGGGGATGTTGATGCAGGAGACAGGCCTCGCCCTGTGGTGTAGGGGATGTTGATGCAGGAGACGGGCCTCGCCCTGTGGTGTAGGGGGTGTTGATGCGGGAGGCAGGCCTCACCCTGTGGTGTAGGGGATGTTGATGCCGCCCAGGTTGATGCTCTCGCAGCCCACGATGAAGAGCGTAGAGAAGCAGAGCAGCGAGACCCCACTGCAGATCATGGCCAGCTTGGCAGACTCACGGGCACCCAGCTTCAGCTTCTTGATGATGTAGCCCCCCAGGACAATTCCCACCCCAGCACTGGGCACAATGATCACACCTGAGAAGAGGAAGAGGAGGGAGAGGAAGGCAGTGACACCATCTGTGGAACCTGAGAGCCAAGAGAGAATCGCAGCACAACGGACTTTGAGGAGAAACGACATCACAGAATTAATGCAGAGTAACCCATTAAACAGGCATTATTTCAGGCGCTTGGAAAGTACCTGTTGATCAGAGGGACAGTAAATCCCATGGCCATCAATAACTGCCAAATTTAACCTAAGAGGGTTAAACTGTGATTGACAGCACCCATTGTGGCGCAGGTGGCTTGCACAGACTGGGCTATCAACCTGAAGGGTACAGTGACAGGCTCTGTGGAAACTGGGTACTGCATGTACTGGTTGAGCCTCAGCAGAGCGGTACAGGAACTGGCCCCATGAGGACTGGCACTGTAAATCAGCCTCCCCACTGAGACAGACGGAGGACGAAAATGCAGCCAGGAGGCAGTTTCTTTGTCACACAACCCACATGGACAGAAGAGATACAGTCTGTCTGTCTGTCTGTCTGGTCTTCGGGGGGGGGGGGGACATGTAAAGGACCCTGAAGAAAGGTACAGCACGAGGGGCGTTGACATTTGAGGGGGTGGGAGGTGCCATCAACTCAAAGATCACATCAGAAGGGGCAGAATCATAGGAATAGTAAGGAGTCACCTGCGAGGACATGGGGCATGTGCTCAGGCCAACCTGTTAGCTCAATGCCATGAGCCACCGCAAATGTAGCACAGGAGAAGAGCCTTCTGCACCACACAAAAGAGACTACCAAAGTCACAAACAGAAGCTCCACGGTGGGGTGGCATGTCTTCAAAGGCCGACATCCCGTTGCATCCAAACCAGAGCCAGGTCCAGAGCCTGGGGACATTCCCAAACGTACTGGACTCACAAGAACGCTCACCGCAAGTCCACCAAGGGGTGCCAAAGTCAGTGTCTTCAGAGTCGGAAGGGTGACCGTGTAGTCAAAGTAACCATACTACTACAGTGACTCTCCCGCTGTATCCGGGCAACAAACTCAAGCATTGGAGAGTAATGACAGGAATGAAACCCCTTTCATTGACGGGGCTCAGTTATCCCCAAGGACATGATTTTTAGGGGTACAATACAGGAATACAACTGTCTTCACATTTTAAAGGATAATTTTCCCAAAATACATCACTAAAGGATAACTATATTGATCCATCCATTTTCCAGTGCTCAACCAGCACGTGGTATCGTAACCTGAGCTTCACCCATATCCACCCACCAACACACCATGATTGGCTGGGATTGGCCGAAACTGGAATGTCCAAATATATATTGCTGCAGCTGGACTCTGAGTGTCGAGTAGGAGGGGTTTATTGTGAGGGTTAGGATTGGGGTTAGGGTTTCAGATGATAATTTATAAACCCCTCCCACATTGCCCCTTCTATTTCACATTTCCCCTCCCACTTGGCATTCAGCTCCTGGCTGCATCGATATGCCTCTTGGAATGGAGGCGAGTTTATAGCGGCTATTAAACTGGTCAGCTCCTAGGATACTGCTCACTTCCAGGACTGCCTCTGAGGACAGCCTGAGAGGTCATGCCCAGAGGACAGCCTAAGAGGACATGCCCAGAGGACAGCCTGAGAGGTCATGCCCAGAGAACAGCCTGAGAGGACACACCCAAAGAGGTCAAACCCAGAGGACAGCCTGAGAGGACACATCCCGAGGACAGCCTGAGAGGACACGGCCAGAGAGGTCAAACACAGAGGACAGCCTGAGAGGACACACCCAGAAGACAGCCTGAGAGGACATGCCCAGAGGACACAGGGGACAGACAGAGCATTCCTGTGCGCACGATGTGAGAGCTCGTGTATTATGTGGTGTGTGTGCGTGAGCGTGGGAGACGTTCAGTGTGTACCTATTCGGCGCAACAAATCAATCAAATTAAATAAATCACATACACAGTTATACTGAGTAAAATGTACGTGTGTACGTAGGCAAGTATGACGCACGATAAGTATGATCAACTTTGACTGTGTTTAAAGAGGAACCAAAATAGAAAAAGAAGAAAAACCATTAAATAACAAATAACAATCAAAAATATCCATAAAGTGTGCAATTAGCAGTTAAGTGACAAGTGGCAGTGCAAAGAGACAAATCAGTATTTACATATGTAAGCTGGACAGATGAGGCTGGACATGCTTTGAGGACATATCGAGGCACAGTATGTTGGGGCAGTGGTGAGTGTGTTAAAGGGGCACGAGGCTGAGAGAGAGAGCACATCACACACACACACAGTTTACATATTCCTATCATGGTAGGGACTGTCCATTCATTTCTACAGGCATAAGGCTAATCATAACCACGGTAACCTTACCCCCTACCCAGCCCTAACCGCAACCATAAGTAAGCAAACAAAATACAAGACTTTTGGTTACTTTAGGTTTTTAATTTCAGTAACACAGATTGTAGTTGGTACCCACAATGTGGCAAATACAAACACAGACAGACAGACAGACATGCATGCACCCACACATATTTACACATATACAAAGACAGGAAGCCCTCACCTGTGTAGATGCTGGCGTTGGATGCTGGAATCCCAAACTGGGACTCGATGAACTTGGGGATGAAGGTGATGAAGGCAGTGACGATGGCACTCTCCGCTGTGTAGGACAGGCTGACGAACAGGAATGTCATGTTGCTCAGGATCCGGACGGCAGCCCGGGGAAGGTCTGCGGGGAGGGGGCAGGGGGTCAAGAGGCTGATGATGCCCCAGGCCATGCCAGGCCCCGGGGCCACATAGCCGCAGCACGAGGGCAGCCATCTGGAGCAGCATCCTTGTTTTGGGGCTTTTATTTTATGACAGCAGAACCAAATTCATTCATCGGTTCATTTCACAGCAGGCAGCCCATTTAATGAAGAGGTCCGTCTGACAGCGACAGTCCATCTGCGGTTAAATCTACCCCTCTGAACACCTGCCTGAACCAGTAACATCTCCGATTTGTATCGCTGTCATTTTGCACATGCGGCTAGGAAACGTGGCACATTTAATGGCAAATCAGGACATTTGTTAGCGTGTTACTGTAGATGATGACAGTAACATGAAACTCCATTTGCTGAGCCACCAGCCTTTGTAATCAGAGACACAACATGAGGGACACAATATCAATCCTCTGAGACGTCCCCAGATTGGAGGGAGGGGGCAGGTTAATTATTACGCTGTGCGAATCCCTGCCTTGCATTGTTATTCACGGTGACTGAAAGGTACATTTTACCCATCATTCATCTCTACAGCATTTTCAGGAGCAATCCGGGTCGTTTTTGTGCACCAGCATCACCCACCTGGGATTTGACCCAAAACCCTTCTGGTAAGGAGCGCAGAGTAAAACAGCTCATCGCTGCCCGCTTCAAGACCTCATGGAACCTTCTGAGACCCCTGCCCTGGCTGCATGGGCACGCGGCCAACCTTTCAGACTTGACCGGTACCAAAAGGAGTCTGTACCAGCCGCGACCTGACGAGTGAAGATAAACGAAGGGGAAGCACCCTGAGACACGCAGGGACAGCAGTCTGCTGCCGTAGCTCCTATTGAAGGTCATTATTCCCATAAACATGTCTCCGTAAAGAGACGTGCTGTACTTTCGTCTTTCTGGAGGTGATTATGGCACATCACTGCTAATCTTCTGATCCGCTCCTATGAGGAACACGAAAAATAAACTACGCAATTAAGCTAAGCTGAGGCCTAAGTCTCACCTAGACTTGATAACCTCGCATCTTTATGTCAGGAATTCAGCGCGTTGAGGTTTCACAAGATTGCTTCGGTTACTCCTGAAAGAACCCAAAAGCACAGGGGGTGGGGGGGGCGAGTGAAGCTGGCTAGCTCTGCTGAAGCAGACTCCAGGATTTACTACCTCATATACTAATATCCAGCTCGCTGGACTGGGTTCTTAAAGCAATCCAGGCAGATGAAATCATTTTGTACATTCTGTAGGCAAAATGTTCTATCGCCAAGAACGAGGCTAACATGGCTAGAGGACTATATCCGGATTGATCCTAACACTGTCAGATTGTTAACTGCTTATTGGATTTTCTAATCTTGTTACGAATGACAAAAGCTTTTAAATCCTGCAGAAAATAAGTGAAATACAACCTTAAGGAAGAAATATCTAGTTATTCCATCTCTGAGCCCACTCTCTGCTCCATGCGTCTGCCTGAAGGGGCCTTCACTCCTCAGTAAAACTCCCATGCAAACCTCACCGCCGGCACCCCCTGTCCAAGACGAAGTTAAAGCAGCTGGCTAAGTCTGCGCCCCCTCAGAAGATGGCACCCTAGGCAGCTGCTAAATGGGCTGACTGGCACTAGTTCCTAATAGGTGGGCCAGTACTGACTGAGAATGTCAGGCTATGCCCCCAGGAAGACCAGGCAGATGTAAAACCCCTTCAGTGTAAATCTGCTTCAGACCTCAAGGACACTTTACTTGTCAAAATGGTAAACAAAAAAAACCTAAGTATCTTTCTGTAAAATGCGTCTGGCCAAGGCAGTGTGTACTGCAACAAACACAGATAATTTGTCAAGAATGATTTGGAAAACACTGATGATGTTATGATCTTCTTAGGCTATATTTCACACTCTTAAATTTGATTTAGAATCAGGATGGAGGGGGCGTAATATGAAAGCTGAAACACTAGAACCTTCTAAAAGGTTTTGAAAGTACTAATAATAGGACCTTTTAGAAGGTTTGAGGTTCTAAGAATAGAACCACCTAAAAGGTGTTGAAGCCAAAATCGATAACAGGAATATGCGGCACAGGAAACGGATTGAGTACACATATCAATGGTCCATAAGCGGTTCTCCTTCTGGGACTGCAGGTCCTTCGTTACAGGATCAGGTTCCTTAAGGGCATAGTCAGTCACAAAGAGACTTCACCTTCCTGCTGACCTTCAAAGCTTTAAATATTTATTTCTGTAAGTTCGGAGCCATACACAAGTGTGGCACACAGACCAGTGTGACCAGTGAAACATGGCAGGTTAAGAACCTCACAAGGATCTCAAGGATGCAGGTCAAAATAACGTCTATAAAACATCGATTAAGGGCAGCGTGGTGAGCCTGAACATCACACCAGCGGTTCCTCACCGGTTATAGGGGCTCCATGTGGTCCATTAATGAAGGCCATTAAGGAATCACGACAGACCCAATGAAGGTCTGTGAGACTACCACCAGGAACCTACTGTCTACAATACAAGGAACGGAGAACGAACATGATCCAAAAACCATTCTCCAAAAGGGATGAACAAAATCTACCTGGCTGAATGCTCTACTGTCAACAACACAAGGTGACAAACAAGCAGAGATGAAAAGCTCACCAGTTCCATGGTGAAGATTCAGCCCACACATTCATTCATGACCACAGACGGGGGAGGGGGGCATCGACAAGAGAAGCTAGTACAAGCCAGCAGGGACTGTGGTACCTTTGATGTCCTTCCCAAAACCCATGGAGGAGGTGACAGTCTGGCCTTTGCTACCAGACTTCTCCTTCATAATGTCCTCGTCACTGGAGACGTCATCGGCAGCCATCTTTTTCTTCTTCTTCTTCCTCTTGAGGCGTGGAGGAAGCTTTTTGGGGAAGGTGAACATGGGGAAGATGACGAGGAGCATGGCGATGGCACAGAGCAGGAAGCCGCTCCACCTGCGTGACACAGACAGAGAGACGCACACACACACACGCACACACACAGCATGTCAAATCCAAGAGTAGTGATACCAGCGATACTTGAAAGCCCATCTAACCAGCTAACAGCTTCATGCAGCACCTTGACAGGTGCGCGCGCACACACACACACACACACACACACACACACACACACCATAAAGCTCACCATATGTCATGCAGATGCTTTTGACCACTAATTCAGGGGATGAATGAAATCTGCAGAACGTGCAGTCACCATGCATCATCCATACATCAAAGGTCACGACCACAGACCCCCATGCTCAAAGCTTACCAGTTCCCCACAAAACGCGGGTCACTTTGATCGATGGTCACAATGGTTTTCGGGTCCACGTAGAATCCGATCAAAACCCCACCCAGCAGGTAGCCCACGGCTGGGCCCAGCGCCCCCATGACGTACATGATCGCTGGAAAAAAATAGAACCGGTCAGTAAGAATCCTCCTTTCATTTTTTACATACTGAGGTAGAAACCGAACACTATAGCGCCACCTCTGGTTTAACTACACATGTACCAGAAGCCCACTCTAAGATGGAGGATGGCACACGGGAGGGGAGGGGGCAAAAAACAGCAAAAAATTCAGTGAATGGTTGGCATTTTCCCTATCTTGGGGAGGGCCAAGCTAGTGATTGGTTACCCACCCAAGCAACTAGACCAGCTCTAGAAGTCAGAGTGGTGTAATCGCTGTGATGGGGATATTGGTCCATGGGACCCCAAACTGAGAGCATGTCCCTAGTGGAAGTCCAGTCAGACCAGTCATACCAGTGAGATAAGCTCAATGAACCAGACTTTTGTGGTGACCCCATCACACCTTTACATCGGCTCCTCATGCTTTTATCTGTTTGATTTTGGTTGTCGCTGTTGGGTGAAGCACAGAAGCTTCCAGAACCTGTGCTTTTCTCCAATCGGCCTCCCTTGGGGTAAATCCCATACCAGATTTACAGTCCGCTCCAACCGGCTAAATATCCAAATTTACATTTCATTTATTAAGCAAACTCTTTTATCCAAAATGACATACATATTTGAGAGAGCAGGGTTAGAGTGTCCCTGGAGCAACTGTGGGGCCCTCAGGGACCCAACAGTGAAATCACTTCACTAACCCAGGGATTTGAACCGGTGATCTTCTGATCATAAGCACAGCCTCCTAACCAGTAGAGCTACATGCTGCCCCCAAATGTAAACTGCCACCAGGCAGCAGGATGAAGGCGGTCCTTCCTCCTCCTCCTCCTCTTCTAGCCAGATCCCGGACTGTCCTCTTCTCATCCAATGAAATGAAGCACGGAGTCCCTGACTGCCAAGGTCGGCTCAGAGCGTCGTGCTGAACCTCTCCGTGGGAGCCGTGACAGCTCACCGCACGTGGCGATGACACCATTGGCATGTGACGGTCCCAAGATTCGTGAAAGCATCCAGCACTTTATCATGTGAGCGTTCCCACAGATACCCAGGACACTGTGTGTGTATTTTCATAAGTCATGAACAGAAGCTGCCCGTAACGTAGGTCACAGCACATGCTGTCTGAGTAGACGAGACTGTTAGGGTTAAACCCTCCTCCACACGCAGCACAAACACACTAACACACTAACCCAACCCCCACTCCAAAACACTGCAAGGTGAAACTACATTTCATTACTCTAAGAGGAAAATTTACTGCATCCATTCAGGCATAAAGACAGACCCCCACCCCACAAAGAGCCAGCTGTACCCTCAGGGTCACACCAGGGGTCAGTCCTCACCCCACGCCTGGTTGATCACCATCAGAGATGATTGGCTCACGCTGACCCCCCTCCCTAAGCGGCTCCACACTCACTCCCCCACCCATTCAGGCGGACTTAAATGAGGTCACATGACAGCACTATCGGTTCCATGCGGAACGCCCCCAACCGACAGCAAACCGACCTGGGCACCTCTACCCCCAACAGCCTTGATGGGTTAGGATTTGGGGTAAGGGTGTGATCTGGGGCGGGGGGGGGGGGGTCACACCAGACCGCACAAATCAGGCATCAGATACGGAATAATTAGGCATAGCAAGATCATAACCCCCCCGGTCAGAGGCTCCCTGTCAGTGGGGGTGGGGTGCAGCCAGGAGCTGATTTACAAGGTGTGGGGGGGTTGAGTTACTTCATTCCCAGCAGCCCTCCTGTTCCGCACCTGCCCCCCACCACTCTGAGGAACCTCCCTCCCACGGTATTACCAACCCGCACACACCACACCACTTTAACCCTTCACATTCCGAGCCGCTGACTCGGTGCCCAGAGCAACATCTGCCATGCGGGTGTTCCACAGAACAGCGTAACAGTTCGGGGGCACTAGGAACGTGCAAAAATATCATTTTTCCTATTAAAGATATAAAAAAATAGTCCAATTTGGTATTGATCTGTAAAATTTGTGGATCAATCTTTTAGGCTAATTTGCAATTTCCCCTGTTTTCTAGGTTCCATTCTTGGCAGCCATTATGAATCATTAAAAAATATTTGTACCTCATTTTGATCAGAAAATTGATGTAAATTGTATATGAAATTTTATATTTTTATAATGTTAAAATTATTTTAAAACAATGTAAAACATTTGTTTAGAAAATGTTCTTAGTGTTCAAAGAAGAGGTATTCAATTAAGGTTTGCACAGTTACTGCTATATGTGGCTTGAATTTTATATTGGAATGCAATAGTGTTTCCTGAAAGTCCCATCTACACAAGGGTTAGGGTGCTAAGATACATACACTACCGTTAAAAAGTTTAGGGTCACTTAGAAATGTCCATGTTTCCAAAAGAAAAGCTTTTTTGTCCATTTAAAATAACATCAAGTT
>JAAGVU020000032.1:20181753-20194905 GCA_011763525.2 Mormyrus iriodes
CCAGAAACAAAGTACTTTCTTCTGATACTCGTCAGTCTGTTGTTCTGAGAAATGAAGGCTATTCCTTGTGAAATTTGGAAATGACCTCAAACTTTTTTTTGTTCTTTGAAAGGGACAGGATGGATTTGTTCTTCAAATAAAAAGATTTTGGTATCCAGACCTTTGGCCTTTTCTTCAGTGGTTTTCACAATGTTTCCAGTGACTCTGCATTTGTAAATTTGTTATCCAAATACAGAAAGTTGTTATATAGTGTTTCATATTTTATTCCTATTGAAATGATAGCGAATCGAAACCATATCGATTGGGGGCATCTGTGCCTATACTCAGCCATAGGGGGCATGCAGGGGGCACAGGTGGGGGCGGAATGGGGTGGCACAAAGTGGACCTCGGCAAACACTGCTGTGAGCCACGCTGTGACCCAGGTACTCCAAAGGGCGTCCTCATTTGCTGCGTCCACATGAGATGCGACATCTGGTCGTTTAACGCCCTGTGCATTCATGCTGCTATTTCACAAGATTGATAGTAACCATTTCCATAAACAGAACGATCATATTTCTAATGAAAGAAATGACACGACAGAAAGATGGTTGCCCAATCTGAAGATTTTTTTGTTTACCAGAGGGCGCTGTACACACCCTCACAGCCAAAAAGCCAGTTAAGCCAACACCTGTGAGGGGCTCGACCTTTCACTGTGGTGAATTCGCCCATTGCTCGACTGTGCTTCTTTGAGCCCAGCTGTGTGTCTTCTTCTGCTCTGCTGTGTTATGGGGCAAAACATGTGTTCACCATCTTTGTTCACCCCCTTTTGATATGCTCTCTACTGCCTTCTGTGGCACATGCAACAAGCACCAGTCACATGACATGTAGCATAAAGTCAAGGTGAGACTGAGTTTCATGGGACCCCTTGCACACACAGGTGTAGATGACATACATGAATGGGGCGGGCCCCACCACAGAGAAAAGCCTATGAAACATCCTTATTTTGGGAGGTGTGGTGGCATTTACCCCCCCAAACCTGACACCCCAAATACAGCCAGGCTGGACAATCAGTGTTTCACACCCAGAACTGCCTTTATAACTACATAAACAAATATGTCCTCCAAATGACCAATGGGGTTTTCCCACTTCTGGGTAAAATAAAACCTGTAATATAAGCCAGGTTGCAGCCAGTCCGGAGCACCAGGGCATCTCCAGCCATTTGCTGAGACCTTTGAAATCATTTCCTGCTGCCTATCCATCAATCTGGGTCCTAGTTGCAGGCAAGACCCCTAAATCCTGTACCAATTCATGATCTGGCCCAGGCAGGCTGTCAACCCATCCTAGACCCCCATGGGTATGGCAGGGCCCCAGCTGTCACTGTTTAGCAGACCCAATGCAGAATGGGCCCAGCTGCTGTACCACCTAGAAAAGTTCAACACCAGAATGGGAAGGTCTGTGTACTTTTTTACAAGGGCATGCTCAGAGCCAGCACACGAGAAGATGTCACTCTGTGTGACAGATGGGCCATGACAGGTAGCATGTGGCCACCAGCGATGGAGTATGGTGGCTGGATTAATCTGGTTAGCAGGAGGCGGGAGAGGATGCGCAGTGCATCCTGGGATTGACCGCGTCGTCCTATACCTGCTGATTCTGCAGGACATTCTCAAGCCTCAGTATCCCCCGGCGTGGTGCCATCAGCAGGCAACCCCTACGTCATCCCAGCATAAAGCACCTTCTAAGGTCGTTCCGTGTGATGCAGAGTTTCCGATTCTCCCTGAGAGAGAGCGTCCCATACGTGTGAGATGCCATGGCTGGACATGACCACGACTGCTCGATTACAGAGCCAGAGCGTCTGGATGAACGCAGGGTGCGGTGTGACGAGCCCCTGAATTACCATTATAGTCTTAACGACTCAGCAAAGGGGAAACTGGACGTTTGTGAAAGAAGAGTCCAGCTTCTCCTCCTAGATGAGCTTGTAGACTAGCAAACAAAAGCAAAGCCTGAATCTGAAAAGGTCTCATTCCACAATGGGAACCTGGTCATTCCGAGAGTCAGATTAAAACAGAACTGCTTAGGGAATCAACAACTACTCAATGTCAACAGAACCACTACACAGCACTGCTGGGCTCTCAAAGCAAACAGACGGAGCCCCACATCATCAGAATCTCCACATTGCACGGTTGGGAGCCACCAATCAACAGAAACTTTGCACAGCACCGCCAGGCAAATGGATGGAGCCCCAAACCAACAGAATTTCCACATAGCACTGTTGAGCTCTTAGATCAAACAGACAGATCCACAAATTTACAGAACCTGCAAATGGCACCACCAGGCTCTCAGAGTAAACAGACAAGGCCCCAAAGCACCAGAACCTCCCCACAGCACCACTGTGCTCTCTGAGCAGACGGACAGAGCCCTGCATCAAAATAACCTCCACATAGCACTGTTGGATTCTCAGAGTAAACTAACAGAGCCGCACAGAACCTCCACAAGACACCGCAGGGCTTTCAGAGCAAGCAGACAAGAGCCCCACATAAAGAGAACTGAACACCACCAGGGGCATCACCTCGTCACAGAGTACTAGAGCAGGAACCAGGGGGCAGTGCAGAGCACTGGTGATAAACACACGGGCTGGAAATAAGCCCTTTCATAGACACATTAAGGAGCAGATGAAGTGGGAATAGACACTGGAGGATACATTTGTCTGGCAGCATTACAGAGAGCAGTAGCCGTACACTTCCTGGCTTTCTCTCAGTTAAATTTATAACCAGGCGAAGCTGCTGCTGGTATGCATGCTGACGGGCGTTTACTGTCACTGCCACGTTAATTCAGTAGATGCCAGCAAAGAGCACAGACCCATGATGCCGATGCGGGAGGTGGTGTGGGGGTCCCTGGTACTCCTGAAGGCCTCAGCTTCATCTCCCCACGTTGCTAAGGTGACTCTCTCCCAACAGAAACGCTATCCGAGGTTTCCGGCGCTGGCTCACATCCGCCAGCTTGTTTATTCTTTTATTCCACAGCTGATCAAGTGAAAAACACTCTGCCCAACAGGGCCTCCGTGACCCCTAAACCCCACAACACTTGCTGGGTGGGGGCGGGGGATCCACATGAGCATGTGTTCGCCTAATAAAAGCCATGCACTACTTGCTAATAGGCTAAGAGCTGCAATTCCAATATAAATTGGCCTTGTGAGAAATGTACTAACCACCCTGTAACAAATTCCTGTCCCTGAAACAGTAGGGAGCGCTGTCAGCACATACCATTGGGACCCGAACCTGCAACCTTTGGGCCAGTGGGTCCAGCTTGTCCATCAAAAGCACAGCTGTAGGCAAGAGATACACGACAGCTAAAGATTTCCCTGTTACTTCACCACGTAACTCAGGCAGGAAAAGGCTCACAATCCATTTGCTACCCATCCTTTCATCCATCCATTCTCATTAGGAGCTTATTCTTTTGGGCTCAGGGTAAACCCAGCCCAGGAGAGAGAGCCAGGCCCTCCAAGTCCAACCCACACAGATTCATTCTTACAGTCCCGTAACTCAGAGAGCCGGATCAAACCCAAAAGCACGCTGATCTGTCTGCTGAAGCAGCAAGATGCCGCTAACTGCAGTGTGAGCTCACACCCATCAGCTCCAGAGGTCCTAAGCGCCCACTCTTCAGAGCTCAGGCTCCCAGAAGCCAAGGTCCTCCATCAAGGCGTCCCGTGACGTCCTGACCACGTGACTAGCGCCACCGTCACGCACATCATTCAGCAGGAAGAAAGCAAATATATAAGCCAGGAACTATTTACAAGACAGCTAGAGCCTGCAAAATTGACCTTAGGTAACTGACCTTTTGTATTAACAGGCACAACATTAATGGACAAAGTGCCTTGGGGTGACTGTGTTGTGAAAGGCGCTATATAAAAATAAACTGAACTGAATTAAATAACAGTGAAACCTACCCAAAATCCAGGACATAAACCTCTTTAATACCGAAAAATGCCTCTCGGGGTGCTTAGAGTAATGAAAACTAGCAGCCAGGTGATTTGCTGCATTTCTACAGATATGGAGAGTTCAGCTCAGGTGACTCTGTGACAGATAACGATACGGCTTTTATGAGCGTGTGGATGAAGTGTACATCCTTCACTCATGCACGCATACCACTCGGCGGGCTCACGTACTCCCCCTGGTGTTGGCAGTGAAGATTTCACCCAGGAAAGTGAAGGACAGGACAGCAGAAACAGACCACCTACTGAACTGGGAAGGGGATGTACCACTGCGTGCTGGCTCAGCCCCAGAACGGCTGCACACGAGGACACGTTAGCAGGCCCAAAGCAAGGCACAGGACCCCAGGCAGTCGTCTAGCATGTGCCTATCAGCTCGGCGTCGCTTAACACCACTGGCCCAGATGCATTTGCCGTGATCCAGGATGGAGAACAGGGGCTGGGGCCTTCTGGCAAAGCTGGTCAGCGAGCATGCACATACAGTCATGCAAGTGTGAGCGTGCACTAGAGTGCCACGGGGAGGCTTTGTTTCGAGAAAATCTTGTACCTGTGGTGTGGCCCCGCCCTCTGACTGCCCGACCCCCCAGCCCCTAAACTGGGCCCCCGCTAATCCCACACTGCACCAGCATCACATCCACACGGCCGACCTTCCCAAGCAGGAAATGCTGATCCTTAAATCCGCCTCAGCATTTCCATGGCATGCCTGTCAGGAACTGCCAGCCGTCAGACTCCGAGGCCCGAGCCAATAAGTGGAAAAATCTGAGTACCCCCCCCCCACCCCCTGGAATGGCTGCATGCACACAGTGAGCAAGCAACTGGCCGGGGTGGGGGGGGGTCCATCAGGGAACAGGAGTCCCCAGAAAACTAGCACCCAATGAGCTGCCCCTGAAGAAGAAAGGGTCCACTGTTGCCCACACAATGGTGGAACACAAGGCAATTCTGCCATGTCAGATTGGTGATGGTGTCATTAAATGCCAGACCTGGGGACCAATCACATTTCAAGGTGCGGAACCACAGAATGATTCCCAGACCAAGATCCAACTAATCAGGAGCAGGCCAGTCACAAGGAATTAAGCGGGAGGGAATGCGGATATTTGTGAGCACTATGGGATAGGAGCTGCGTAACCCAGCGACCACGACGTCACATAGAAGGCTGTGCTGTCACGTCCTCCATGCACTAACCATTTATCGTGGGATGTGAGTAGCTTCGTGACGGCCCCAATACGTCTTTACATGCACTGCCAACAGCAGAGGGCACCGCTTGTAAGTTTCACACTCCCAGCAAGGAAAGTAAGTAAACAATGCAGAAAATACCAAGTCAGGCAGCAACCCAGCACCACGTTACCCAGGGAGACTGTGAGGAGCAGCGTGCAAAAATAGACATGGGATTCGGGGATTCCCTCAGTGAGAACATGGGTACACACACAGACACACACACATACAGACACGCTCAGAGACACATAGAAACACATACAGACGCAAGCACATACACACACAGACAGGCACATACATACAGGTGAACACAGGCAAACACACAGGAACACCGTTACACATAGAATCATGGGAACATGGACACACACACAGAGGACCACCACCAGCTGTTCTTTTCCAAAATGAATGAAGGATAAATCAGCAGCTTGGGTTCAGACTATCTACACACAACACACTCAGAAAAGCTTCAAGCCATGACAAAAGCACAGGCTCACAGAAAAGCACATTTAACGGCTTAGCTGGTCAGGACACTGTGCCTGTGTTCAGAAGGCTGCCGGTTCAAATCCCAGGGTCAGCAGAGTGATTTCACTTTTGAACCCTTTACCAAGGCCCTTAAACCCCCAATTGCACCAGATTAACCAGGCTGAACCGAAGCAGTTCATATCAAGGGAGGACAACCTCATCCTGCAGGGTAATAACCGCGGATCCCACAGTTAAGGATGCAGCTGTACGATCATCCTGTCCACTATTCTCCAGCACAGATGAGAAGCTCTTGCTTTAGCGCATGTCTGATTCTGACTACATAACCAGACCTGCATTCGTCAACAGACTGACTCAGTGACAGAACCATGTGGCTCCGACGTTATCCTCAGGTGACATATTTATACCGCATAGGGGACGATGCAGTCATCACTACAGAAACAATGACCTGTGCACATCATACCACATTCAAGAAAAGAGTGAGAACACCAAGAAAAAATGGGATATAGGATTGTAAGCCAACAATCAAGGATGGTGACGGCATTGTGCTCATGCCATTACAAGTAATCAATTAAACATGATGTCAGGGGCAGGTGAAAGAAAATAATGTGCAGTATTACTCTGTGTACAGAAATACAAAGCAGACGGGCCCTGCTTTCATATATTCAGTGTGTTATTCTGCTGAGGTTCAGCACAGGGTAAGGCAGCACAGTGCAGGACAGGGCAGGAAAGGACAACACAGGGAAGGACAGGGCAGGAAAGTGCAGGAAACGACAACACAGGGAAGGACAGGGCAGGACAGCGCAGGAAAGGACAACACAGGGCAGGACAGGAAAGGACAACACAGAAAAGGACAGAGCAGGACTGGACAGGAAAGGACAACACAGGGAAGGACTGGGCAGGACAGCACAGGAATTGACAACACAGGAAAGGACAAAACAGAAAAGGACAGAGCAGGACAGGACAGGAAAGGACAACACAGGGAAGGACTGGGCAGGACAGCACAGGATAGGACAACACAGGGAAGAACTGGGCAGGACAGCACAGGATAGGACAACACAGGGAAGGACTGGGCAGGACAGCACAGGATAGGACAACACAGGGAAGGACAAGGCAGGACAGCACAGGAAAGGACAGTGCAGGACAGCACAGGAAAGGACAAGGCAGGACAGCACAGGATAGGACAATACAGGGAAGGACAGGGCAGGGCAGCACAGGAATTGACAACACAGAAAAGGACAGGACAGGAAAGGACAAAACAGAAAAGGACAGAGCAGGACAGGACAGGAAAGGACAATACAGGGAAGGACAGGGCAGGACAGCACAGGATAGGACAACATAGGGAAGGACAGGGCAGGAGAGGGGAACTCAGTAAACTATGACACTAAAAGCCCTTTCCCTAGACCCCAGACCCTGCAAAGAATTACACTTTGCGTTGGGCCCTTTCTGTCTGACTGCGATGCACTCATTTCAGCAGGGGAGCGATCTGTATGGATGTTTGTGTGTGGTGTGTGGTGGATGGTGGGGGGGGGCAGGGGGTCATATCTAACACAGCACGCTATCACCACAAAAATGCAGCCCACGGTCCACAAATAAACAAACAACCAACCAAGCACACCATGCCGGAAGTGACCCACAGCCTGCAGTCACGGACGTATGATCTTGGTGACAGAAACAGAACGGGTGTCCTTCCACAGTGGATGCAGTCGGGGGTCCTCTTGGGGAGGTCTTTGTTTGGCTGGCACGTAGGGGGCAAGCAGCAATACATCAGTGGTCCATTCCTAGATACAGTGTCCCTGACTCACAGCGTAAACATATCACAGACACGGTCTGTCCCTGCCTCACAGCATAAATGTATAACAGACATGGTCTGTCCCAGCATACAGCGTCCCCAATTCACAGTGTAAACATATCACTGACATGGTCCGTCTCTGCGCAAGGTGTCCCTAGCTCACAGTGTAAACATATCACAGAGAACAGTCCTTTTCCATTTACACTGTCCCTGACTCACATAGAGGACTATTAGCAGTTAAGAAGCAGAAAGCTGCTGGTTTGAGTTACACCAGGATGTGTGAAAGATACTTAACCTGCACTGTCTCGGTAAATGCTCAACTGTACAAAGAGGCTTTTTTTTAACATAATACAATAGTGAAGACATTCACAACTCTTCAGATGAAAGTCTAAACCAGTGTTTCTCAGCCCAGTCCTCAGGGAACCCCAGACAGTTCACATTTTTGCACCCTCCCAGCTCACCTCTCCCAGGTATTCAGTGTTCTTGATTGTTTGGTTCAGGGTTGCTGGCTGAAGATACACTGGCCTAATCCATTCATATTAAACCATATGAAAGCTTCTCATCAGACAATGAGTAGATGGTACATACCTACTCCAGACCACCGCGAGAGGTCACAGACATAGTGAATTCAAACGGTCCCTTTTGAAAAGCACAGGTAAAAACACAGCTTATAAACACCCCCGCTCCACCCCCAGTAGAAGGAACAAGACAGGATCCTTCACTTCTTATCGGCTAACATGTTTCCCACATGCCTCTGTGTTCACACTATACCGATCATACCACATAAGCACAGTAGGGGGAGCTGTCCTACTGTGAGAAAAAGGTTAAAGACCCAGAGACACACTGCACACTGCAAATGGCCAAAAACCAGCATGTACCAAGCTCTCACCAAGAAGTTCTACGGCTTTAAGAACAGGGCACCTAAAGTTCCCGATAATCAATGACTTGAGTGTTTTGGGTGAATTTTGAGAGGAACTCCGTCACACAGCCACAAGGGCGGTGCTGCCTCACCTAGATAAAGGGATGCGTTCTCCTTCTTGACGTTGTCATCCAGGTAGGTCGGTCCCAGAGTATAGATGGGCGTGGAGCCCATGCCCACCAGTATCTGAGCACAGATGAAGAGCGCCACATACAGCGAGTGATCGTTGCCTTCCTGGTCCCGGGGGCACAAGGACGCCCCGAGGAGGTCCCGACCGCTGCCGTTGCCATTGAGACAGAGCCCCTCATTGGCCCTGGAGGAGTTCACCTCCTGAATCTGGTACGGAGGAGAGATGAAGTGGGGCAGCGAGAAGAGCCCAGCACCCACGGCGATGAAGACCCCGCCCACGGCCAGCCAGCGCGGCCGCTGTCCACGGCCTCCAAAGTAGCTAATGAAGACGACGACCAGCAGGCTGCCGATGTCAAAGCAGCTGACCAGCAGGCCGGACTCGGAGCTGCGCAGGCTGTAACGCTTCTCGATGGTAGTGATGACGCTGCTTAGGTAGCCCGACACCATCAGCGACTGGATGAACGTCAGGTAGCACATGCAGAACAGGAAGCAGCGTGAGTCAGCGAGGATTATACCTACATATTTCCTGGCAGGGAGGCGCATCAGGCCGCGCAGGGGAAACCCTAGCGCTCTGCTCTTGGCAGTGGTGCCCTCGGTCTTTAAAGAGCTGCTCAGACCCACTACGCTTGACGTGGACGGGGACAAGTCCGTCCTCGGCGAGGACTCCGGCCGGCTTGTGTCGATTTTCCGTGAACTGTCGTCAAACACCAAGCCCGGCTCCACGTTCATGGACGCCTGCATCGTATTGACCAGCCTTGGCTCCAGGGAGTTCACTTCCGCTGGACAGGATCCGTTCAGGATCGGCAAACTTTTGGATTTGAAGTAAGAGGCCGGGTCAGCGAGCTGGCCCTGCGGCTGCGGCTGCTCCCCGGATTCAGACATGTCACTCCCAGAGCTGTCGCTGTCGGACGAGACCATGCTGAAGGTTAAATGCGTAGCTGTGTAAGGACTGAGCAGACACAGACACGGTAGCTAGCTAACAGTGCATGATGGCACCGGCGGCCAGAAGGAGCAGAAAGCAACACGAAAGCCTTGAGGGGCCCCTTCAGCGAACATGATTTATCTGCATTGCTGCTTGAAGTGAAGCCCTTTTTCTCCCTCTCTCTCTCTCCCTCTCATCTGCCCTGTGTGCGTTCCTCTTGTCCTTCCTCTTCCAAATGATAGTAAACAATCGGATACTGTATCATGCTATTTTTTGTCCTTCCTTATCTCCGATATGCCCCTTTGCTCGCGCACAGCAATGGTGGTCTTACATGGGCATCCACACAATGTGTGTACACACAAAGCCTTGCTCTGCGGGCTCTTTGTCACTTGTCACCGCATGTCCTCCAAAACGCAGTCCGACCGCTTGATCTCGTCCTGATGACGGAGCCGGACCCTAAGGCAGAAACGTAACGGAAATATTTTTTAGTGTAACAAAAACACTATTTTTTCGATTTAAACCGATATCACATGCATTGAAAACACAGCCGTGGTGCATCGTCCTCTATGCATGAACTGGCTGGCGAGAACCCAGTACAAAGCTGCCCAGTCGGCGGAGGGTCCCGTTAATATCATATACCGGAGGGGGTGGTCACAAACACCCACCCCAGCACTGATATGATATGCTCCAAAATTAACGCCAAATGCATGCAGTACATCAGCGACGAGGGTCGCGGACCACCAGCGACTTCCCCCACCAGCCATACCGGTCCCGGCTTGGCCGGAGACTCGTGCGTTTCAAGGAGGATAAAGAGCGGACAATCATGCAGCGAGTGGATGCGGACTGTCGATGTAAAAATACACAGGTTGCACGCAAAACCTTGTGACCCGCTGTTCAATAAAGCCCTGAATGAAGCACCAGATACTCACACAGATAAGCGGTAGGCTGTGCTGGTGCCGACCCGGCGGCTCGGAGTGAATGGGACTGCGGATGGTTAACGGAGGGGCGGCCCACGGCGCGCAGAGCATCGTGGACAGTGTAGTCAGATATCGTCGACCTCAGCCCTACCCTGAAGACACGATATGGAGACAGTTCCAAAGGTTCCCTTAAAGCAAACGGTGCCTGGTTCCTGCGGCTCGATAACCATAACCCCCAGCAGAAGCGGTCTGCTTTTCGCCTTTGACTGGGCTGCTTTCATCACCTCCGACTACAATATCCAAGGTGCCCAGTACCCTGCATGTGTCAGTCCCATCATGTGTAAGCTAACAGTAGAGACCCCGGGACCCCAGGCTTGACCACTGGGAGAAATCTGGGAAATGTGAGCGAATACTAGATGCTAAGAGATCAAACTGGGCGGACATAAATGAGAAAGCAAGCTTCAGACCCCTTCACCCTGTCCGTACTGAACCACTATAAAATGGATGGATAAATAAGAATGTGTGTGGTTACTTCATTTGTTTACCCTCCATGTTAAACACTTACATCCAGACATACTGGGAATCTTTCAGGAGGACGGTGTCCGTGAAAGGTCTCCAGCTTTTTAACAGAAACATTTTGCTTATATCTCCTCATATGATTACAGTGAACTGTCAAGATGGACTACCATACTGGCCTTTTTAAACGTCATTTAATGATGCTTTTAAGAATGGTTGGGGGCGGGCGTTTTCCCTCCCCCTATTTGTCGCTCAGTCTTTTGATTTCATGGTGACTGTGATAGTACTGAACTTAACTTACAACACACGTAGCTTTTCCCGTTATTGTCAGATCTCTTCTATATATTGGAAACTTTGAAATGTTTAAGCAGCTGTCATGAGGAGTAGCAGTGACTCCGGGCCACGAAGAATGACGCACATGTGCGGGTCTAAAATAACAGCCAGCTGACTGGGACACCTATTTACGGGAGGCGGCTACCTCCCATCTTAACAGACGAAAAAATATACAATTACTCAAAATTACCCTACTGTTCCAATTGCATTTCCCATACTGCAGAATAGCTAATCTGATAAATAATATTTAAAATACGCCCAAATATACATATTCTGGCATTTTTAAATAAGGCATTTCAACCGAAAGCATTATTGATTTTTTGTGCAGTCTCAAATATACAGAGTTATGTATTTACTTGGATTTCATTTGTTGTTGATGTCATGTTTACAGTTCAGGAGATGCTGAGCAGATTAAATGTTTTTAAATATCTCCGCGATAGCGGTGCAGACGTCAGGACAAACAGCTGTGAAGCTGGCGGCCATCCAGGGCCAGCTCCCAGTATAGCTGCAGGACGACACTGGATCTCAGGCTGCGGTGCGGCGCAGGGTCTACTCGGGATTCAGCAGCGCCCAGGGTCCCTCTCAGGTTGACAAGCCGTGCATTATCCTGCTATTCATGTAATCCGGAGAGCTGCAGAATATCTATATCCAAGCAGCTTTTGCGATCTTTGCTTTACAGCTGTTTACACGCGAATGTCTTAGGGAATTAAGAGCTTGCCGCGACGGTTACAATAATGAAAAACGTATGTAGTTGTATTTATCTGTAACAAGTGAATGATCATTTAAAGCACTTTTCGTCTTTGTAAACTGATTTGAGCGTTTACTCAAAACTTTCCCACATAACAGTTTGTTCTACGAAACGCATCTGCGTGTTTCTGGGACGTACATGTGAAATGGGGGCACCGAGCAAAGGTCAGCGCAGCTGAAATCTTTGGCAAGGCTGCCGGTCGCCGAGAGCTTACACAACAGCATTGCCAGAATGCCATATTATTCCAGATTTCATGGCACCACAGGTGACCTTGGGTGTGTTTAATTAAAGCATCTGCGGTTTGTTTGGCAGCAAGCAGATCACCCATCCTAAAATAACCAAGAGCGGCGTGGCATCGTTAAGGTGCGGCGCGTTCAGCGGGTGTGCTTTTTGCCAGGGCGCTTTAGCTTTGTATGGTGTGCGGTAAGTTTGCATAAGGATGAAAATGAGGCTTGACGTTTAACGACGTGCAGCACCACATAATGCGGAAATGGGGCAGGGGCATGAAAGCAAGGGCTTAGGTTTGGTTTCAAGGTTCACACGGTACTCCCACGATATTGGCAAAGACATGTCCCTGTCGTTCATACCCAAATCTATACCCTTGAGTAAAAGGCAGACAGTAGGAGCCCCTCACTGTGTTCTTTCTTCTCATGGCCGTGCTGTAGGGGGCATCATAGCTTATGTAGGCAGTGATAAGGTGACAAAGCCCAGCCAGAGGCACGAATCGGAGAACAGTGTATAGACTTGTTATTTAGAAATTGCAGGCTTGGTTCTTATTTGAAAGGAATATTATTGTGGTGTTTTGGGACACCAATATAATCTAATAAATATAGCATATTATACTTTATATATATTTTATATACACACACACATATAATCAAGGCCAAAATTATTTTTTATTGGACCAATAGGTTTCTGCAGGCTGTAAATGGCTTAAGCATCTGACAAAAGATGGGCAGACATTGTGCCAGAGATATAAATGAAAAAAAAAAATATTTTGATGTTTATTTTACATTTTTATATAAAATGCCATGTCTAAAATTATTCATACCCGTTGAGATTGTTCAAATTTTGAGAGAATGCAAGCTTCTATACCAGTCTTAAATGGTCCTGATAATTACCACCATGTTCTATAGAATTCCAATCAACTATAAAATGAGAACAGCTGATGCAGTAGTTCTCTAGTCAGTTCCTAGTCAACTGCAAGTCATGACTAAAAC
>JAAGVU020000032.1:20202289-20222794 GCA_011763525.2 Mormyrus iriodes
GAAACCCCACGACGACACGGGGAGAACATGCAAACTCCACACACATGGAACCCAGGCACAGACGTGAACCCTGATCCTAGAGGTGTGAGGCAACAGTGCTAACCACTGTACCACCGTGCCGCCCTGAGGACTAACTTCTCACAGCAAAAGAGATGCAACTCAGAAGTGCAACTGAGAAAGATAAAGTATTAAAGGTGGTGAAAAAGATGGTTTTGTCAGGCTGGCCTAAACATGTACAGGAGGGGTCACTTAAGGCACATTTTCAAAGACGGTTTGATCTTACTTACTCTGGAGGATGATTTCTTATTGTGGGGTTTACATGTGGTAGTTCCTGAGCAGTGGCAATCCAGATAATTGTCAGATTTGCAGGAACACCACTGGGGTGTAGTAAAAATGAAATCGCTGGTCAGAAGTTTGTTTTGGTGGCTCGCATTAGATGTGAGTAATAAACAGGAAATAAATCAATGTGCCATTTGTCAGCAGCAGCGCAGTACGCCTGGTACAGCACCCCTACATCCATGTGGGTGGGCGTCTGGCCCCTGGGAGAGAATACATCAAGATTTTGCGGAAGACCACAAACAGATGTTCTTGGTAGTGATGGATGCATTTGCTAGATGGCCAGAAATCATTCACATGCACACTACTACCTCAACTAAAAGCATCGAAGCGCTGAGGAATCTTTTGATGCTTACAGCTTAGCCCATGAAGTTGTAACAGATAATAGACTTCAGTTCATATCGGAAGAATTTCAATTGTTTTTATTGCAAAATGGAATAAAATACACAATGTCGCCTAATGTATCACCCTGCTAGTCATGGTTCAGCTGAGAGGCCAGTGCAAAATCCTAGGAATGCAATGAATGAAATGAATGAAAATGAAGGAAATTAAATGAATCTGCACATTGTGAAAGGTCATGTGACTGTATCACATTGATTATAATATCAGATCAAACAGAGAACAGATTTGGCAGCATAGGCACACTGCTGGTCCCATGTCAGTAGGGTGTGGCTCCCCCCCCCGGGCCCGGATACATGCGGCAATTCTGTGCGGAAGGGAGTCATACAGCCGTTATATCCTCTCCTGCGGCAAGTCGACCCACAGATGTTGTAACTGGCCCTCGAGATCCGGTCATCTGTGGTAACGCAGAACCAAGATTCATCGCTGAACATGGTAGGACGCCACTCATCATCAGTCCATGCCTCCCAGTTACAGTACCACTGCAAACTCAGCCATCTCTACGCTGGTGTTAACTGCAGCCTACACATGGGACAGTGAACCCGTAGTCCAGCTGATGCCAGTCGTCGAAACACTGTGCGGGATGACATGGGGTGTTGTAGAGAATCCAATACCTGTGTCCGGATGGCAGGTGCAGATGTCATGGGGTTCTGTAATGCTTGGCACACAATACGACGATCCTCCCTTGGTGTGGTCTGTCTTGGGTGACCAGAACCTTCACGACGTGTGTGGGTGCCCTCACGTGTCCATTGGTTCCAACATCAGGTGACTGTGACATCTTTATGCCCCACATGCCGGGCAATTGCATGAAACGACCACTGGCCTCATGCAAACACACAATGCGACCCCTATCAAACTCCGTCAAATGCTGGTAATGCTGTTTCATGTGTCTACGAGGCATTCAGAAAATAAAATTCAATTCAATTTATTTTTATATAGCGCCTTTCACAACAGAGTCCCCCCAAAGCGTTTTGCATTATGTTTGAGAAAATAGAGAAAACAAAATCCAGTAAGACGTTCAATTCTAAACAACCCTGCCCTAGTGTTTTCCTTCTGTACTTCACTGAAACATCAAGAACCTGTATATTAGCAAAACACAACAATTTTCTTATTGGTCTAAGAAACTACAGTAATTCATCACTGCACGCAATCTCCACTTTACTGCTCGAGCAGGGCACACACCCCCATCGCCGTATGCGCCCCGTTTGGCAGTGCATAGGAATGCAAAAACACGAAGTCCACACTCCAGTCTTTAAGAAAGTCATGTGAAAAAATTGGGGCACCGTATTTTCAGTGTTTTTTTACGGGAAGTTAAGAAGAACTTTCCGGTGATATGTGATACGTGAAGCGTCCGCAGCTATGTTAATAAATTGTGAAATCTGCACGTTAAGCCGCAGAACAAAAATACACGCGAGGCGCCCAGAAAGAGAGAAGTGGTGTAGTAGTGTGTGTGTGTGTGTGTGTGTGTGTGTGACAGCAACAACGCAGGAAAGAATTTGATACGGGAGGGCACAACTTAGTTAAATAAAAAGGTCTTTTTATTGGGGAGGATGAATGAACCCGAATTAAAGATTGCGGGTTACACGTCCCCCGCTTTCTGCGCCCCTGTATCTGTGTATTTTAGACCAAGTTCATAGTAAAAATCAATAAGGTGATTCATTACCGTTGGATCTGTCGGAATGTGAGGCAGAGCATTGAATGAGTGCATGGCATGTGTAGGTCACAAGGCAGGAGTACGAAGGAACGCAAAACCGTCAGTAATACTATTTTCTAACCCTGTCCCTTTAGTGGCTCAGTAGAAAAAAAATAATGGGTGGAGAAAAAAAATAACTTTTAATAACTGCACTGTGCCGTTCAAAGTCCAAATGGTACAATTAATAGACTAACCAGTCTAAGTATAAAACTAAACGACGCAGCCATGTCATTTAGTTTTATACTTATTAGTCCATTAATTCTATCTATTGTACTTTGAACGGACACAGTAATTGATAATAACGCAGGTTTTACGAGATCTTTGTTTCCTTCTATGTCCCCTTAGGGGCTCTGTAAAAACATAATTTCATGGTACTCAGTCCAAGTAACCCAGTTATCCATTAAAATTATTTCTGAATCAATCTGGTAAACATATTGTCTAGTAATTTTAGGATAGTACATTATCGTTACATTGACATTCTTATTCTCTTCATTAAAACCAGATTTCCGGTTCCCGTAGACTGCAACTGATGGGTATCACTTACTGGGTGCGGAGACCAGGGACAGGACTCTCCACGGACGCTTCCAGTAGATTTGATTACGTCATCCCTATGTTCGGCTCTCGGTCCGTAGACCGAGCTGGCGATGGTTCCGGCCAGCAGGATAGCGATCTCGGACGAGCCCCTAAATTGTTGTAGAATATGAAGAGAATATTTTATTTTCTACTTGAACTAAGAAACTACAGAAAATCAACTCTGCATGCCATCTGCTCTTTAATGTTCGAGCAGGGCACACACGCACATCAACAAGTGTGGAGGCAGTGAATACAGAGTAACAATTTCTCAGGGCAGTACCGGGCTTTCGAGGGGTACCAGACAGCTGCGCAACCTTGAGAGGCCTTTTGTCTAAGCTTTGCAGAACGTTCTATCTCGAGCTTCTGCGACTCTGTTTAGCTTTCTGACTAATTAATTCTATCTTATCATGTCAAGGTCCGACCGGTTAGCAAAACAAAGCTGGGTTTCATTTTCGTGCGTCAGTAGCATTGCAGCTTTGCAGCTGAATTTTGCAGCTTTCAGTACTATGTAATGCAGTGGATCTCAGTCCTGTTCCTGGCGGAGAGAACGAGAACAATGTGTGACTCAGATAGCTTTTATCTGCATTTAGCGGTGTTAATTAACATTCTGGTTTCTGTTTTTCTTCCACACTGTTTATTACCTGCAATCACTGAGGAAAGATTACAAATATTCTGTGGCACTTTACTTGAGGGGACACAAGTAACTAAGTTACTCGGTTACTACTTAAGTACAAATCATGAACAGAACTGCATGAAATACATGAACCATTATGACTGATTAATGATGAATCACAAACACCCCTCGCACAAAAACAGGTAAAACATGGGATCAGTACCTGAGTAACATTTAGTCTCTGGTCAATTAGTATATTAAGTAAGAGTGTATTACTACATTATTTGTGCCCCTTCAAGTAAAATGTTACCAATTATTCTACAGTACAAGGTCATGGGGGGCTGGCGCCTGTCCTAGGTAAAGGGGGACACCCATGAATTAAAGGGCTCACATGTGAAATTCAGAGAAATTCAGAGAGTGGAGTTGGGATTCAAACCTGTGATCATGGCAGAGTGAGGTCACTGTTATTCACTGAGCACTTGTACCACCCTCTGTGATGTCATCATTGAAAATACATGGATGATATGCAGCCAATTCTGGAATTTCTGACCAGAACATACAGCATTTGTTCATGACCCTTTTTTCAGAATCAGAATCATTGGCCAAATATATTCACACAAACAGGGAACTTGTCTCCTGTTGTTGATGTTACAGCTAGGATGTGAACCAGCGACCTTCTGATCATGGGCACAGAATGAATGAAAGTTGCATTTTTACAGCACTTTTCATAACACCCAAAGCACTTCACTGAAGCAATGGGAGCTACTTCAGCCACCACCACTGTGTAGCACACATCTGGATGATGCAGCCATTCTGTACCAGTATGCTCACTGTACAGTAGCTAAAGTGGTGAAGGGGCACGGGAGAATTCACCAGTTAGATACAGGCTATGATTAGGAGGCCAGATCTGAAAGGGCCACAGCAGGGAATTTAGCCAGGGCATCTCTGCTATTCTTTGAAAGGATGCCCTGGGATCCATTATGACCTAATTTTTACAGCACAATGTCACTGCACTGAGATCCACACACACCACAGGATGGCCTAAGCTGTTAGCCACACCAGCAGCAACCAAGCTTTCCTAGTTGGTCACCCATCCAAGTACTGGCCAAGTCCAAACCTGCTTAGCTTTAGGTGATTAACCTTGCCTGAACTGCAGGCAGTATGGCTGCCAGCACACAGAGTCCTAACCTGCTGAGTGGCATGCTGACCCTGGTGTACAACACAATACAATGGGTTCATTAATTAAATAGCTTTTTTAATTAGCAATGAAAAACCTAGCTGTACTGACCATTATGTACTGATCTGGATGTGGAATTGAGTTTAGGGCATATGTGGAATAAAGTTTAAGGCGAACATCTTTCTCCATTCACACACCTTCCCAAGCATCTCCCTCTGGGGTGTTTCATGTAGGTGTTAATGTCACCTGATTTCTTTATTAAGGTAATGGAGCTTATCTAACACTGGGAAGTGAAAATACACCTTCCGGGATGGGATGGGTGGGGTCTGGTCAAACGGGGCACAGCTCCAGCACAGAGGAACAGCTGATATCATTCCCATATTTCTAATGTTATACTCTTTTTAGTGCTACTGATTCTATGCTGTCCATGTCCACATGTCAGTGTTGCTGGAAAGAACCAGAATCAGAACCAGAATCAGAATCAGGATACTTTCATTATCCCGGAGGAAGTTACTTGTAATTACAGATGGCACAGTACACAGATACACAAAAACCAAAATAAACAATGGAACATACAACAATTTCTATATAAAAAATAACAATATAAAGACGGTAGTAAATTAAATGGGTGATCATGAAAATAGTTATAGTACTATGGTGACAAAATACAAATTTGCTGATATTTACAGAACCAGGTAGTGTTGCAGATGTTCCGTGAGTTACTTACTGTTTGTACAGTCTGATGACCGTCAGAAGGAATGATTCCCTGAGGCGTTCAATGGAGCATTTTACGTTGAGGATTCCATGACAATATGTGTTTTTCTGTCAAACCGCTGCACTATGAAGCTGATGAGTGGCATTGTCCATGATGAACCAAAGTCTGGACAACATCGTCTTCTCGTCCAGTGTTGATAGTGTCTAGCTCCGCCCCTAGCACTGACCCAGCCTTCCCGGTCAGCTAATTGAGTCTGTTGGCATCCATCACCTTCACACTTCTGCCCCAGCACACGACAGCGTAGAAGAAGGCACTTGCTACCACAGACTTATAGAACATCTGCAACATGGTGTTGCAGACTCTCAGGGAATGCCTCCCCAGCAAGCATAACTTGCCTTGGCCCTTTTGTAAATAGCAGTACAGTTCACCACAGGTGTCAAACAGACCACAGGTATCATGGCCATGGGACAAGGGACACCAGTGATGGCATCTGAACACACTCCAAGCTGCCAGATTTTCTGCCCTTCCACCTATTGCTCAGTGGCCAGGCTGGGCTCCAAGCCGTCAGACATGACTGAGCTGGAGTCACTAACTGGGAAACACAGGTCAGGCAGCTGGGTTGGACTCATCAGTTGCATGGAAGTAACCAAGGGGAAGGTTTTTGAGCAAGGTTTGGGTGAGGTGAACAGCAAACCAATGTCAGGACACTGAGCTAGACAAGGAACCAGAGCACAATCCAGAGGTCACACCAGAACCAACCAGACCAATACGAGTAGAGCCCGCAAACCAGAGCATTAGATCATAGTGCAGGGGAGTATGCCCACACTCAAGGCTGAACTAAGAAGCTCTTGCCAGAATGTAGTTCAGTGGATGGAGAGATTAAATGCAGGTGAGGATCATTACAGATTGGAACCCTCTAGAGGTGGGCCTGGCCATGGAGGATGATCACACCTTCTTCAGGAAGCTCGTGAACTGGATCCCATAACACCAAGGTGGCTTGGGTCATGTGCACTTCATCGTTCTCACAAACTCTCAGTCTGGCCACATAGCTCGGGGTTGAATGTGAACCAGGGGAGGATTAATGAACAGGGTGCAGCCTAGGGGCCCAGAGTGACCAAGGGGAGTGGTGCGAGCCTGAGTCGCCGTCAGTATTCTTGAATCTCAAATATATAATCTTCTTAACTTCAGGAAAAAGGCTCAATAAATAGATGTTTCTTTCAAGAAAACTTTTTTATTTAATTTATTCAACTGTGTATTCTGGTCAGGGTCCTGGCGTTCTTTATTTTGTTCTCTCCCTAACGTCAATGAACATTGCGCCCTCTAGTGGTGAGATCTTACAGAGCGGTCAGGCAGGGTGCGGTATTGTTTGCGCTGTACTGACACGTCATTCTCAGCAGACCGGTTCAGTCTCAGCCTTGGAAGTTTCAGTTCTGAAGGTTTGGTTTCACCAAACTGTGAACCTGCTGAATTAAGTCACAACCCTGAGTGCACGGAGTGATGTCACCAGTGTTTGGTAGTTTATGATGCGCTGAAGTAACATCAGCTTGGCAACCAGAAGGGTGTATAGAGGAAACACCACAACACTGTGAAGCGGGGAGGATATGGATGTTTCGCAGGAAGACCAGGTTTTGGGGACAAGCCCCTCCATTCACCTGTAACTGACAGACACGCAGAAAAGCCAGCATAGGCAGACCGGTTACGTAATGAGATGTCCAATTGCTGCAGTTGTCATATTCGCCACTAGATGGCACTGATGCATGTCATATGTTGTCCTTACTGCTCTGAATTGTGCGTTAAGTACTAACCTTTTCGTCACCTTTTATATACTCTCTAAGACAGATGAGGCTTTGATGTGCAGCGTCTTACATTTCCTCAGCAATATGTGGCCACTTTCTATAATTAAAAACTGTAATAACACACTGCTCAGCCAGTCAGGGCACTATGTCTGTCATCAGAATGTCGCAGAGTCAAATCCTAGGGCTGACAGACAGAAGGAACATAAAAAATACCATGACATGCTGCAAACCTCCTTGTAACTCCCACGTAGCCCAGATGTGTAGCTTTGATGACATTATGCATCATCAGACCTGCCCGTATGCATCACTGTGAGTACCAGCAATGCTGCTGTCTGGATAGCCCCCCCCGTCCCCACCAGCCCAGGCACTCTATCCATTATCCACTGAAAACATGAAGCACAGTCCTGCGAAAGGAGCTCTCCGGAACAAAGTCTGGGCCACTCCGTCATTTGTCAGCACAGACACCAGGCGCGTAGCTGGACCTTGTGCAATGAGGTGGTCAGACTAGACCCAATGATTTTACTGGGGTGACAATGGGGTAATATTGTGCCAAACGGGGGAGGGGGGCACTCTTCGGTATATTTTGCCAATCACTAGCTTTTTTCATTATTCTTCTCGTGATCGAGTTGTAGACACGCCACGATTGATCGATCATCAATTTACAGAATTATAGATTTACAGAATGAAATGCTCTGTATTTTGTTTTTATTCTCCGGTGAGTGGTGGCGACTGAGGAGGCCACGCATTTACTGGGGGGACTGTGGCCACTGCTGGCCACTTAGATCCGCCGCTGGTGGTCATAGCCCCATTTAGGCAGCGTTTCTCAACAGGTTGGTTATGCGATCATTTTCAGTGGTTGATGGAGAGTTTGGTTTAAGAAATTTTTCTTAAAAACCAAAATGAGCTGGCAAGACTGTGGTTTATCTTTCTGTTTGGGCTGTACCTGATGTTAGTTTGCTGTGCTCGGTCAGCGCGGAGTGACTGGGAGTCTGCGAACAGCACAGGGGGGCATTAACACCGCACGAAGATTTAGAGGGGCTGAAATAAAGACCCCCAATGTCTGCCCGCTAACCCCTTGCTGAAGGTGAGCAGTAATTACAGTGACCCCCCAACCCCCCCCACGACAACTCCCCCCGTGCTGTGCTTATGCAGTTAGGACAAAAGGTGCAGATGCAGAGGGGCTTGAAGCAAGATGCGCACATCACCCCAACAAAGACCACATCTGGTCAAAGCTGACCCAAAGCTGCTGCTTTCTGATAGCAAAGCGACATCGGCTCCACGGACTCCTCTCTACAGAGATTGCACTTATAAGCAGATGAGCTGCTTCAGCGGATGCTGTGGACATCAGAGATTTCAATGTACCTCTCTGAGGCTCCCTTCATTCAGCTTAACTCTGCGTGCAATGAGAGGGTAAGATTAATATCATCTGTGAAATAGCCCTTGCTGGGTGGTAAGACACGGGGAGGGGCGAGGTGGGCTGAAGCAGGAGGTTTAGGCCTTGTGAAGCCCCCTCAGCACATAGCCAAGTGTCCCCTAGTTTACTGTAAACACTGGTCCATTCGGCCCCTTCCTGGGTCTTTAAGCTGTTGGATATGAGCCAACACCTTTGGCCATTGTATCTGTCGAAGGGAAACACACAGCTCTTTTTGCCTTGAAAGGAACGGCAAACGTTTCATATTCATGATGGGCAGTAACCCCCACGTGAATGCTGCAATTACCGGGCCTGGCCAAAGGCATCCGCCTGTCACAGTGCTGCCCCCAGGCCCCTGCTTGGGATCGCTGATGGCACATCTTATCTCCAGGCAGGAAGAGCCGCAGAAGGCCCTGCATAAAGACGACGGCCTTTAAGAGCATGTTAGGGGAGAGGGGACTTCCTGTGTGTGATATTCATATGGGACCACTGCGGCCTAAGTGCTCATCACAGATTCAGCAGGGCCTCTGAGCCAAAGCCAGCCCCAGATCAGCAGGAAAATGTCACCCGAAACCTGGGGACGTGTCACTCACTTGCGGAATCTCAGCACTCCTGTGGGTCAGTAAAGTTAGAGGTGCCTGCACTCGGAAGGTTGCTGGTTCAAATCCCAGAGTTAGCAGAGTGATTTCACCTGTGGACCCCTGAGAAAGATCCTTAACCCCCAATAGCTGCATGGAATGTAAGACCCTGCTTTTTCAAAAATGTATGTCGCCCTGGATAAATATATCCGTTAAGCATATAACATTAAAATGTAATGCATTTTGGGAAACTTGCTTTACAGAGACATAGTAAGAACCACACATGGCCCCCTCTGAAGATGGGAGTTAGTTTCTGTGGGGGGGCAGGGGTGGATCCATCATCAAATGCATAAATCAAAGCCATCAGTGGAATGAAAGATGCCACCTCAGTAAGGTGCCCCAGCTTTTGTGGGCACTGGACTGACATATGATCTACACTCTGCCGTAATGGATCAGGGACCCAACCGACTGGCAGTGAGCCCATCTACAGGACAGGATGTTTACCGGCATTCAGGTTAGGGCAGAGGGAAATTTGAACCCACACGTCTGCAGTCATATGCAGATTCTTTGACACCAGGAGTCCAGCACAATTTTCTTCAGGTAATGGGGGCAGTAGCTGGGGCTCATTGTACCTGGATAGAGAAGCTAATCTCAGGCAGCATCAATATGCTGCCACTACAGACACTGTGTGTCCTACATAATGATGGAGATTTATGATATAAAACAGGCTGATCATGATTTAAGCAATCTGCACATTCCTGGGGTAAGACAAAATGCTCATTATGTCAGCAGCAAATCCATCTACAGTCCAGACTAGGTTATCCATCTAAAGCTAAGCAGGTTTGGCCCTGACCAGTGCTTAGATGGGAGACCAACTAGTAAAGCTGAATTACTGCTAGAAGAAGTGTTGGTGTTGCTAACAGGGTAGCCCGTCCTGTGGATCCCAGTGCCCCACTCTAGTGACAGGGATGCTGTGCTGTAAAAATGGCAATGTCCTTCGGATGATACATAAAACCAGAGTCCTGACTCTCAGGGGTCATAAAAGATCCCTGGGTGTCTTTTGAAAGAGTAGGGGTGGTACCCTGATGTCCTGGCTGAAACTGCCCACTGTGGCCTTTTCAAATTAGGCCTCCTAATCATCTGCTATATTTAATTGGTGAATTCTCTCCTGCTTCTTCACCACCTTAGCTACTGTGTGGTCAGTGTACTGGTACAGGATGCCTGCTGTCACATTGTCCAGTTGGGTGCTACACGGTGGTGTTGGTTCAAGTGGTTCACATTGGTTCTGTAAAGTACTTTGGGTTTACTGAAAAGCTCTATATAAATGTAACCTTCACTCAGCATTCCACCTCAGACTTACAACAGAATCTTTTCAGAAAATGAAAGAAATGTGATTAATGAGCCATCCGGTTGAGTAACAGGTGACAGCCCAGTCATGGGTGTTAATGAATAGGTCCTGTGCAACGACACTGTGTTAGATCACATGCTTGTGACACTCACATGACCACTGAGGCGTGGCGACAGGTGCAATGGGACCCTGTGTGATGGCGGGCGGCCTGACCTGAGGGCTTAAGTCCTTGGGTGATACAGTGGCAAAGACCTTAAGTCCACCCCCTTGCTGGCTAATTACCAAGGCTCCTGTAATTGGGTTGTCTCCTGTAATCAGCTTGAGCCCACTGGCTGGATATGAATGGTCTCCTTCTGTGTGGCCCTGCACCATGCTCCCTGTCTTTAACCCTTTCAGGTACCTACCTCTCAGCAGGATCCTGGAGCGTTCATACCCATGAAACACTTGCAAATAAGTAAAAAAAAATGCAAATGCTAATATGCAAATAAGTGTAAAATGGCACAGTTTACGTTCTCCATCTTTTGACTTCCTATGTATAACATTCCTGTGTTTTTAAGTCCCCCGTGTTTTACATTCCCTGTTTTACATTCCCAGTTTTGTTCCCCTTGTTTTATATTCTCTATTTCACATTACCCGTGTTTTACATTCCCTGCATTTTACAGTCCATGATTTATTGTCCCTGCATTTTACATTGCATGTTTTATGTTCCCTGTGTTTCTACATTTCCTGTTTTACATTGCCTGGTTTACATTCCCTGCGTTTTACATTCCCAGTTTTGTTCCCCTTGTTTTATATTCACTATTTCACATTACCCGTGTTTTACATTCCCTGTTTCACATTCCCTGCATTTTACAGTCCATGTTTTATTTCCCCTGTGTTTCTACATTCCCTGTTTTGTTCCCTGTGTTTTACATTCCATTTTATGTTCCCTGTGATTTAAATTCCTTGTTTTACGCTCCCTGTGTTTTACATTCCATTTTATGTTCCCTGTGTTTTACATTCCCTATTTTATGTTCCCTATGTTTCTACATTCCCTGTTTCACATTACCCGGTTTACGTTCCCTGTGTTTTACATTCCCAATTTTGTTCCCCTTGTTTTACATTCGCTATTTCACATTACCCGGTTTACGTTCCCTGTGTTTTACATTCCCAGTTTTGTTCCCCTTGTTTTACATTCACTATTTCACATTACCCGTGTTTTACATTCTGTGTTTTACATTCCCTGTATTTTACAGTCCATGTCTTATTTTCCCTGTATTTTACATTGCGTGTTTTATGTTCCCTGTGTTTTACGTTCCCTGTGTTTCTACATTTCCTGTTTTGTTCCCTGTGTTTTAAATTCCCTGTTTTACATTCCATTTTATGTTCCCTGTGTTTTACATTCCCTGTTTTATGTTCCCTGTATTTCTACATTTCCTGTTTTACATTGCCTGGTTTACGTTCCCTCTGTTTTACATTCCCAGTTTTGTTCCCCTTGTTTACATTCTCTATTTCACATTAGCAGTGTTTTACATTCCCTGCATTTTACAGTCCCTGTTTTATGTTCCCTGTGTTTTACATTCCCCGTTTCACGTTTGCTGTGTTTGGCAGTCCCTGTTTTATGTCCCCTGTGTTTTACATTCCCTGTTTTATGTTCCCTGTGTTTCTACATTCCCTGTTTTACCTTCCCTGAGTTTTACATTCCCTGTTTTATGTTCCCTGTGTTTTACCTTCCCTGTTTTATGTTCCCCGTGTTTCTACATTCCCATTGTTTTACAGCCCCTGTGTTTTTATCATCTCCATGTCTTTTCCTCATGATTTAAAAAATTCCCCATTTTTTATATTCCGTGTTTTATTTTCCTGTTATTTTATGTTCCCAGTGTTTTACAGTTCCCGTGTTCTTATGTTGTCTTTGTTTTTATATTCCCCGTTTTGTATGTTCCCCGTGCTCGTTTTTTTACCTTCCCTGTGTTTTACATTACCTGTTTTATGTCCCCTGTGTTTTTACATTCCCCATATTTTTAGGTTCCTTATGTTTTTACATTCTGAGTCAGTTTGTACATTCTGCTATTTTTCTGCATCATCAGTTTTTAATACTCTTATATAGTCTCATATAATTTCATTTTCATATAATGTCAAATGGGGTATGACATATATATGTCAATGTCATATATCATATAACATAAATGACATTGAATAATATTGCTAAAATATCCCATCTGTCCTTAATGGCTTATGTGCCTATTACTGGAACCTGACAGTTACTTACTCTGCTTAGTGCATTTCAAGCCCCAGCCAGCAGGGGAACTGTCTCAGGTACAACACACTCACACTCAGACCACTTGGAGCTCCTGTCATAAAATAGTGATCAGTCAAAAGTATTTCTGCTGCCCTTGCAGTGCTTGCACAGGGGAAGGGAGATGAATGGTGGGGTTGATTCCGTCCAAGAGGCACGTGGCAGATCCCCCCCCCCCCCAAGCGACACCTCTTACAGTAACCCTGAGCTCCAGACCCAGCTGTAAGGGAGCAGGGCAGCCCCTCCACTTCACCCGAGGTTATGGTGGTGTAATTGTAGCACATTGGCTTTGTTTGGTCTCAGCTCTTGGGTTGTGGCTGGGGAGGGCACTTTGTGCGGCACACGTGCCTCTGCTGAAAGACCCTCTGTCTCCATCGCATTTAGGACATGGTACCACAAAAGCTGAAAAGGCCGTAATTAGCACAGTGACAGGCAGCGAGAAGGAAGCGTGTGTGCGAAAGGAGCTATAAAGCCAGCCCTGGCCCCTCCCCTTCCCAGCCAGCCTCATTAGCTCCTGCGGCACAGTCTCCTCCGGGTGGGGGGCTCTCTTTGCCGACCGTGTAATCTGAGATGAGCTTCCCAACAGATGACATCTTTCTGTGCAAATTGCAGACGTGAGAGCTGGGCGCCAAAGAGAAGATGGGATGTCCAACTTAATCGCAGGATCTGGACGGGCGGGCCGCATCTGGGGGAGCAGTGGGGCCAGCGCATGGTGACGGGAACAAGAAGATAACGCAGTTATATAAGTCAGTTAACCCAGTGTCCATCAAACACATGCATTTCATTCAGTATCAAACCCATTTCTCTTACATGATGCACGTGACCAAAGCTGTAAAACATCTTTAAAGAAGCTTACAGAGATGAAGACATTGCCTAACATATTACCATGACATTAGCTTATACAGATTAAAACATTAGCTAGCATATTAGCATAACATTAGCTTACAGAGATGAAGACATTAGCTAGCATATTAGCATGACATTGGTTTACAGAGATGAAGACATTAGCAAACATATTAGCATAACATTAGCAGCCAGACTGACAATGTAGCCTGATTAAAGCACTGGGAAGCAGAAGAATGCAGTTATAAAAGCCGGGAAACTCTTAATTATGGAAGGAAGCCTCAGAAAATTACGTCTGTAAGGTTAAAAGCCACATAAACACTGACAACACAGACTGGTGCCTCTGACCTAGAGGCAACACCCACAGGCCAGTAAGAGGCTCGTCCACCTCCTGCCTGCCGGCACGAGAGGCGAGAGATGACAGGCTCTCCTATGCAGGCCCTGATTCACTGACATGGGGGGTCTGTCTTGCTGATTTGTGGATGGGGTATGGTCAGTGTTGCCAAGGACACCCCCCATTGATCTGAATTTCTGAAGGACACAGAGGGGGGCCCCAGCAATATACGGATAATCCGCCTCAGCAGCTAGCGCAGTAACACACACCAGCCTCCCGCTCTGTTTACACAGCGAGGTGGATTAACAGACGCCCGGTCAGGGGATGCTTTGTGGTTTAGATCTATTGATCCATCATCTGTAGGTCTCCTGTACAGGATCTCTGACACGTGCTGCTCTGGGGGTGGGGGGGCACTTTGCTTCTTTCCAGGGTGAGCGTGTTACACGTTGACCCACATGGACAAAAACACATGAAATTTTGTCCCCTCTGAAACCTTACTATCTGTGGAAAGTCATCAAGAGTCCAGCTGAGCATCTTCTGTGCTGATTTAAGTCTGATCCATCTCTATGCTGGTCTACATTTGTGCTGATCTACTCTCTCGATTTATGTCTGCACTGATCAACATCTGTGCTGATGTAGTAATCTACATTCATACTTATACGTGTCTGTGCTGATCTTTGTTTGTGCTAATTTATGTCTGTGCAGATCCTCATCTGTGCAGATGTACATCTCTCCTGATCCATGCTTGTGCTGATCTTTATGTGTGCTGATCTATGCTTGTGCTGCTCTTCATCTGTTCTGAGTCAGCATTCCAGGTCTTTTGCGTGAATCGGACCCACCCTGATACTTGTGGCGGTCCCTGTGTCGGAGGCCCTGGCCTCAGGGCTGGTATGATAAGTGTCTCCATCATGCTTGGTGACCACAGGTGACAGTAACGTCCTCTGTCAGGGGTCACCACTTGGCTGACATTAACTAGCAGAAGATACTGGAACATCCAGAGAAACAGGGGTCCCCTGCCTCACCGTGGGTGGGGTCAGAAAACAACCACACAATTACCACGCACCCCGTCACTCAGGCAAAGTAGGCCATCATTAGGTGTGTTTTCAGCAAGGGACAGAAGGCGGCCTCGCGGACAGGCGTCCAGTAATGGGTCACAGGGGTATAGCAGCTGAACGAGCTCTCCGCTCGGCCCACTTACCGGGAACAACAGGCCCTTAAAGAACATGCACGTTGCCCTGCCAGCCCACAAAGGGCAATTTAATATCTCCTCTGAAATCATTCAGCGGTAATGTGTTTTATTTGCTCACCTGGGGACCTCATTAATACTGTTACCGTCCAGGCCCAGAGATGTCCATAATGGGTCACAATTCACCTGTGGCTGGATGTCGAGCATGTTACGTGGCATATGAGAAGCCACAGGCCAGGATGACAGCCATCATCACAATCGGGACACCGCCGAGACAGCAGCATCTCACTGTCCGTGCTGCACCTCTGCTGATGTCACTTCCTACATGATGCCTGATGTCAGGTTTCATATCACTTAAACAAGCTATCAAAAGAAGCCCCCTCTGACCCCAAACCCTTCAGTTACCTTCTCTTTTTTCAGTCACAAGTTATTGTGTTGGGGGCATAGCCATTATTCACTGCTTGGGTGGGGGGGGGGGTGAAATTGTAGGTTAACTCACCGTGACCCATCCTCTCTGCTCTCAAATGAGATCATCACTCTCCGGGTAGCATGCCTCTCAATAGCGCCTCTGTTTTGCTGGTGAAATATTGAGGAAGATGATTGGGGTAATTATTGGTGACTTCCCAGCTATATCTGTCATTGGATGGGGTGGAGGGGGAGATTTAACTGTGGAAGAATGCATCACCAGCTGAAGTCCTGGTTCTGGATTAGCGGTGGGTCCTTGGTGTTCAGTACCTGGGGTTGATATGCCAGGACTTCCTACCTGTGGGCTTAAAGCAGAACCCCAAAAGCTCACAGCTGCACCCATGAAACACTGATGGCCAGTTGGTTAGCTGACAGACCTTCTTTCCAAAGCCTCCATCAGCGTCCTCCCAGCTCTGTGTAACGTATATGAAGTGCACATTTAAGCGGCCGAGGAAGGGACCCCCTTCCGGGAATCAACCCTTCCTACCTGCGTGCTGAGCATAAACCACACAAAACCGCGAATGGGGCTGCTTCTCCGTATGGCAGCCGCTGGCGGGTTCCCGCGGGCCACGCTGACCAAGGCATCCTCCATCTTGTTTATTAGGGGCTGGCCAGCGATCTTCCTGGCCTTCAGCCTCTGATTTACGGGCTGAGAGGGAACGAGGACCAAGATGGAAGCTCCCTAGCTGGGTGGCAGAGCGTGGGCCGGCTACTGTCTAACCCGCAGCCTTTCGCTTTAATTACTTCCTTCATGCTCGCTGATTTCTGATGGCTTGATTAAGCCTTGCTGTGCAGTTCCAGTCTCTAGCGGGCTGATGAATTAGCCTAACCCTTATTAACTTACTAATTCCAATCAATGGATCGCTGGAGTGGAGAGGAGCACCGATATGGGGACAGAGAGCCAGCAGGAAGACTCGCTCAGACCCGGGCAGTGTGACGGAGCAGAACGCAGCAGCCTGGGACGGCGGGGAGCCAAGCCGCCATTTGCAGGAGTAGCGGTCTCTCTCTGTTTCACAAATACAAGCCTTGTTTCCTGAAATTCATATGAAGAAAACAGCTTTGAGGCAAACTTAAGCTGTAAACTTTCAAATTCTATTCAGTCTTAACACTTCATCCAACTCGCATTTTACTGTCAAAGAAAAGCTGTTTTTTTTAACTGTGTGTGCAGAAGATGAGGCAGAATTTAACATAGATGGCTCTGAAGGCACTTTATTCAGGAGCTGGATGCAAATACATTGATTAGGACAATAATTAGGGGACAATCTAATACTTTAACAGGTTCTTAGGTACTGGGTCAGCTGTGTGTGGGACTGTATTCTGCGAAATAACAGTTTTCCTATTGAAACCTTGATAGTAGATGCCAGGTACCCTGCTGGGTGCAAGCAGGCACAGCATCACAGACACAAAAAGGTACTATGTACACGGGCGCAGTAGGAGCATGGATACCCTGACAGATTCAAGGGGCCCAACACAGGGACCTCTGAATAGGTAAAATTATATGTAAAATTAGTGAAGGGGCCCAAGATGACATTTTGTCTGGAAGCCCAGAATTTCCCAACTGTATAGCTATAATAAATAGTGAATAAACAGCAGCAGTAGATATAACTCTGAATACAATTAACATCATTCAAATTTGAAGGTCCTCAGCTAACTCTTCTCAGGCATAAGGGCCTCCAGCCGACACCTCTCAGACCTGAAGGTCCCCAGGCCGACACCCCTCGAACGTGAAGGCCCCCGGCCTGTGCCTCTTCAGGGTGAAAGCCCCTGGCCGACACGTCTCTGGTGTGAAGTCCCTTGGCCGACGCCTCTCACAGGTGAAGGCCCCCGGCCAACATCTCTTGGTCGTGAAGGCCCCCGGCCGATGCATCTCAGGCATGAAGGCCTTCTGTGAACATCTCAGTTACCTTTCATTTGGAGAATATCTGCATAATGCTCTTTAATCACATGTGCTACCATCATAACTGTTACCATGATATGCACACGGGATTCGGCACACGGGGCTTGGGCTGAATTGTTCCATCAATCTCCATGCAGAAAGCCGCTTTCCGGGGGACATGAGTCTTGCATTAGCCTAGCGTGCGTTTCCGTGTATCGGACATGTTCCTGATGAGAAGGATACGGCTGGGAGCCTCATGTCGCCCCCATCTGCACGTGTGCGTATCGACCACTGCCTCTCCTTCCAGTGCGTTGTTTTGACGGCGTTGAGGATTTGACCCAGGTCGGCGCTGATGGGAAACGGCCTTTAAAAGGGATGTTCTGGGCCATTAGCATGACGGCATGTGGGGGGGGGGTTGGTATTCTTCTCCATTTCAGCACCATTGATCCTCTCACCAGGCTGGAAATGCACTCCTCGTACCCGTGCCTGTCACACGGTGCCTCACACTGCACAGGAGTTGTGTGTGCACTCAGGACTGTGTTTCTAAACAAAGGTGTGGAGGACACCTCCAAATCAGTAATACTGTGTATGGTGAACATCATTCTTGAGGCCAGCATAAAATATAGTGAATAAAGCTTCCTCAGTGTAACAACATTAAACGAGTGAGTTAATTAAAACTTAGTTCATCTGGCGACAGGCACTGCGAAATCTCTTTTAAGTGGTTATGTTCTGAAAATAAAAATTTGGCAAACAGACCCTTTGCTGGGCTTTTAAATATACTGATAATAATATGCTGTATTTGTCCCAGTGCAGCTCAGAGCTGCTAAATTCTGAGTATACACCCCATGACCGTCTTGCTTGGAGGCGTAAAAGCTGGCAGCCTGTGGCTCCAGCTTGTGAGAAAGTCAGAAATCTGAACTGTAACACAAATCCGTTCAGCATATGGCCTCTTAAACAGCAATGTAAACAGGGGAGCAGGCCAGGGAAAAACTGTAAAACTCACTCCTGTGGGGTGGGGGTGGTCCCCGAGGGGCCAGGCTTTAACATTAATTCGGGGGCGTAATGGAGGTGGTCAGCACCCGGTCAGCTTTCCACGTAGTGCAATGACAAGCCGAGGTCACGCAATCCAATACAGGATTGGGGGGGGGTCTTCCGGGGCCCTCCCACCTCTTTACGTTTAAGAATGTCTCGCTTGTTGATATCGAATGTCAAAACCTTAAACACTGACAGGGTCTTCCTTTGCGATCCAATCAATGTTCACCCTGGAGCCGTGTTACAAACCCAGCAATGGGGTGGGCAAGGGTGGTGGGCAGCCCATGGGAGGGGTGTGAATATTTCCAGTCATCTTATCTGATACAGCGGAGTGGGTTGGCCTGGAGTTCATCTCATGCAGCAGAGGCCACAAGGCAGGAGACATGCTGAACAGGATGCCAGCCCATCACAGGGAACAGGGCAGGGGATACCCTGGACAGGATGCCAGCCTATCAGAGGGCGCGCAGACACGCAAACACACACTCATACACTAGGGGCAGTTTAGGGACACTAATTCACCCATTGGACTTAAGTGCTGGAATTATAAAATAGTAAGACACTATATAAAATGAAAAGTGTAATTTATCAATAACCACAAGTGCTGAGTATGTAGGCGAGTTCAAATTTGAATGTGTTTAACATGAGTGACATCTAAAATCACAGGTGACCTGCTAATGCTTGTAGAAAACTCTTCATTTTTAGCACACCAGCACCTGCTATCTTCCAAAAGAGCCCTGGGTGGATATAGTCATCTAAGCAAACGGGTCTGAACCTGACGGTGTCTATCAGCGACCACATGAGTAAAACACAGGAAGTGCAGCACAGCAGTGTTAATGAGTTAGACGTGGGGAAGCAGCTGTTAGGGTACATTAGGGAGGCTTCATAAATGTTTCAGAGGAACAGGACGGTTTGTCTCATGCATCCCCAGCAAAATCTACATAATAAGTCTTAAAATGCTTATGACAGCATGTGGATTCCCGCTGGTGTCTGGACGTGTGCTGATTTTTGTAGTCCTGCTGGTGTTTGGACATGTGCTGATGTTGGGAGGCCTGCTAGTGTTTGGACGTGTGCTAATATTTGGAGTCCTGCAGGTATCTGTATGTGTGCTGATGTTTGGAGGCCTGCTGGTGTCTGGGCGTGTGATGATGTTTGGAGGCCTGCTGCTATTTGAACGTGTGCTGATGTTTGGAGGCCTGCTGGTGTTTGGACATGTGTTGATGTTTTGAGGCCTGCTGTCTCTCCATTCTCACTGTAGAAGGACCTCTCTGGAGCCCACTCTCTAGTCCAGTTTCGTGTTCGGGTTGGGATGGGCTGTGTGTAGTACTGGGTACCCTGTGCTTGGCTGGCTTGGTCTCCAGACCCTATCACTCTCACTTAGTGCCACAGTTCCTCATGTGGCTCCTGGCACAGCTGGCGAACATCACCAAAAAGCTGCCTTATGGGCCTGGATGGGGAGGGGCTGCTATTGGCTCGTAGGACCCCTAGGGGACCACCAGCCCACTGTCATTACCATGTTATCCTGCCCATTCTCATAATTACCCCCCTCCCCCACAAGAGCTTGGGGGGGGCAGGGGCTGGTGAGGGGAGCCAAATTGGCAAAAGTAGGAGGGGGAGGAGGACTAACTAGTAGATGAACTAGTACAGCATCCTGAAACCCAGAACTAAAAGTGCCATAAATATGGCTGACAGCTCCATCAATGGGCCGGCAGGGGTAGGTCGAGCGGGTGGGTGGGGGTCGATGGATGGGCGTATAGGTAGGGTTACTGTGTTCCTGAGCTTGCAATTACTAGGGGTGGGGGTCGATGGTTACCCTTTTTTGCCCAGGCTGGTTATGGTGCCAATTTGCTAACCCAGT
>JAAGVU020000032.1:20227071-20259799 GCA_011763525.2 Mormyrus iriodes
AAATCCCCCTTAATTTTCCACTGCCTGGTTTGTTTGTTTTTCCTTCCCCCCCCCCCCCCCCCGAATTAAAGCATCACATAGCTGCACTGGCTGCTGGGGGAGGGAGGGATACTCCAGGAAGCACACTGGGAACATGTGGGATGGGACAGTGAAGGTGTGGCAGATGTGCTGGGGTGGGGGGGGGGGCTTTGTGTCCCACTGCCAGGCCAGCTCTTTGCTTTCAGGACACATGATTGTGCTGCCCCATTGTCTGGCATGTGTGCTCATTTTCACCTTGTTGGGGGTGGCAGGGGGACAGACCCACAACTGGCCAAGTACCTAAGAACCCTGGGTTTATTTTTTACAGTGGGGTTTTCTACCTACCAACCCCACCCCCCCCCACCACCACCTTTAAGCTCATCCACCCATAACATTAACAGAAGTCCTTGGGGGGGGTTGAAGAAAAGAACTATCCCCCCCCAGGCTCTATGTGGGGCCCCCTCAGCACCCCGAGCTAGCCGCTACGCACTACCACCGGGGCAGAAAGGGAGGGACGGGCAGTGGGTCTGTGCTGCTAAGTGCACCGCCCCCTCCTCAATTATTAATCAGCAACATTCCACTCCAAAAATATTGAGTTTAGCCTCTTTAAAATAATTTGGTAAACTGGTAAATGTAGAATTCAAATGCTTTAAAACAAACTGTCTGTTAACTATAGCATTAGTTTTGCTCGATCACTCAGATAACTCTGCGGTACCAGCTCGAAAGAAATTGTGAAGATGTGCTTCAAACCTCATGGGATGACCAGAAAGCGGGCTGTTGTACCACAGACAGGGCAGCAAAGATACACATCTAATATAAAGTACAATTACACAGCCATGATTTAACAGGTGCAATACAAAATACATAGACAATTACAGGGCTGCTAGGAAAGATACTGGCTCTGCCTGAGTTTCTGCCTGTAAGGCACGTGCTGGACGTAGTAAATGCATGCAAGCAGATTAATTATTAATTATAGTGAGCCGAAGTAATTGCTTAAAAACAATGCATAGGTTAAATTCAAACTCGCCCGGCTGTCTTCTGCCCTTTCTCCAGAAATAATCTAATAGCGCCCCCCCCCCCATTATACGGATTACTCAGCATTTTCTACTGTATATAAACTGCCTTTTTTCAGTCAGACATCACATTTCGTCTTTTTCGCAAACGCCTGATTTACAAGGCGCGTCTAGCTAGAGCAAGAAAGTGCAGGGAAGCAGCTCTCCTTCCCTGAATTTCTGCGTTTAGGACAGACAAGAGACACCAAAGAGCGCTTTTCAGTGCTACTTTTCTATTACTATGTCACCGTTATTATTTACACTCATCGACAAAGTGGCGGTCATTTCGTAGCTGAATTTTCTCTCTTCTGTATTTTTAAGTTATTGCAACGCGCTACAGTAACATGAAATTCGATAACAAAACGAATTTTATATACATATATGATACATTTAATGCGGTTTATGGATCAATATTTTTATTGTAATAAAAACATTACAGTTACAGGTAGATAAACCATGCCACTTGGAATTATTTCATAGACGTATATAAATTATTTCCTGCATGACAATTCAAACTCACGAATAAATACCAGGACTGCTACTGCAATCTAAGACATATGTTTCACACAGACGGTCACAAACAAAAAATAATCTGAATACACCGGCGTACCGAGGTGGAAGGCAAAGGCAGTTAAAGGTAGCTTCTCTAGCGTGACGCCCGGGGGATATTTCCTGATTTAATCGGGATTTATAGAGTTTTTTTTCTAGCTTCGTTTTGACGAATTCAGAAGTTTTAAACCATTGGCTTACATTACGCAAACGAGAGTTTATCTATTATTATCTAATTTCGTTTAAAGAGCGATTAAATAAAATTAAGACATGTATAGTAAAAACTACAGTCTAAGTTCAGGGTTATTATGCATACCCTGAACCACAAATTTCAAACAGAAATTTAATTATAGTACAAATGAATATATTATCATTATTTTCTTTATACCAAACTGTGTCAACATTAAGTAAAAATAACACTGGAATACCTGTTTTATGATATATATCTAATTGTAAGTGTGTACAGTGGGATACACGGAGATCTGTCGCATGTATAAACACTGAGTTTTTTTTTTCGTTGTCTTTCAAATGTCTAAGTGTGAAATTCATATGGACATATATATAAAACATGGTCCCAAACATTTATTACGAATAGAGTCAAGACAGATAAATAAATATATTTGGCAAAACAACAACCCTTTGCATTGTCCACAAGGATCCTTACAATGAAATATATATTTAATCAAACATTAAGTTATTAAGACTATTAGGCAACGTCTTCAGAAGTCGTCACACAGTCTTGATTTGGGGTCGCGCTAGTTCCAGGGTCTGTGGCTCTGCGGCGCGGTGTAGCAGACGCTCTCTCCGGTGCGCCTCTGTGCTCCCGGACTTTCAGTGTTCACGGAGAATAAACCTTTGCCCCCCACTGACAAATTCGCAGAGATATTTGGGGGAATGACGGTTTCTAACAGTGGTCCCTCTGCAAATTCACAAAGTATTCTTTTTTGACGGTCATATAATACAAGATAGACTTCACCCCACATATTATATGAGGTCTCACCCCCAGTTCATTATGTCATTATTTAAAGCGTACATTCAGAAGCTGACGTGCTGACAGCATTTAAAAACACATTTCTATAGACGAATCAGTCGCATGGACAGGCCATGGACACAATTATGCATGTGGTTTAATTTTATAATGACTGAACAGTAAGTTAAGTAAAACACCCGCAACCGTTGTATCGTAAGTTATTTCCTCTGCTTTGTACTAAACCACCAGCTCGAATGCTTTTTAAGTGCATATAAATTTGTTTTACCACGAATTATTCATTATTTCTGGGCCACGAAATAAGAAGGCAGATAAATAAAAAAACGTACCTTTGTGAGTTTTCATGTGATACTTGAGTTCCTGTATTTCTTGAAAGGCGCTGGCGCAGATGTCGCAGGAATAAGGCCTGTCCTTGGCGTGTGTCCGTCGGACGTGGCTGTCGTGCGCGGCGTGGGACGCAAACGCCTTTCCGCAGTGCCTGCATTTGAAGGGCTTCTCGCCGGAATGCTGCCTAATGTGCGTCCGCAAGATGCTGGAGGCGGTGAACGCCTAGAAATAAGTCAGGACACAACTTAAATTACCAGCCGAAATGTGTGCACTGTTAATAACTGCTAATAAATTTGCCGAACGCGTTAGCTTAATCACTCAGATAAAAGGATTATTACGAAGTTTGAAAAATTGAAACTCCAAAAACAAACATGAAATACTGTTTGAAACATTTCAGTGAATCACAAAGAATTTTTACCAAGAAAGGGAGAAAATCGGTAGGAGGACACAGAACTTCTGTTCTTTTCAGTGCCATAAATTTAGCAGGAAATCCCAGTTAACAGAAGGATGGCTGTACATCTGTCATTAATTAGCATGTAAGTGTCTCGCAGCACTGCGTTTATGCCGAGCGCTATAATGAGAGCTCGCTGGGCAAAAGCACATAGAAATGGACGTGAATTACCTTGTTACAGTAGACGCATTTGTATGGCCGCTCCCCAGAGTGGACGCGCATGTGTTTGTTAAGACTAGACGATTGTGAGAAACTTTTCCCGCATACAGAGCACTGTGAAAAAAAGAGGACGATCAACTCCGCTTCATTGTACTGAAGATCTTAGCCATCTTAGTCAAATGCACCGCGTTCTTTAAGTGATTTATGTTTCGATCACGCAGTGGTGTATCTATACATTTTCATTTTATTTCATTCAGAAATAAAATGAACGGTGAGGTGATTAAGTGCTTATTGCATCAGTTCAGTGTTTTATCTTTCGGGAACTGTTCTTTCAGCACCCGTCAAGATACCGTCTTCACTGTAGGACATTGACGTGGGTTAAACATACTGTGTATTCACATGTTCGGCAGGTAATACACGCAAAATGCACAGAAGTTAAATCATAATGGCATATCACCATCAGAACATTGCAGGTAGGGATGCAGCGACTTTGTGGTGTTAGTGTCAGGGCGCAGTAACTTCGTGGTGTTAGGGTAAGGGTGTAGGCACCTTGTGGGGTCTGTGCTTCTCATGAACGTGAAGAATATGGATCCTGAGCCGGTCGCGCTTTTCGAACGACCTGTTGCAGAGATGGCAGGGAAACTTCCGGTCCCCCTGATCGACGCAGCGCGTGTATTTCAGGTGCTTGTCTCTGTAGTATTTGTAGGCGAAAACCTTGCCGCACCGCTCACACTTGAATCCTTCTCCAGAATCTAAAAAATAATTTTAAAAAGAAACGATGCTATAAAGGTACTATACTGTGGAAATAATTTCGAGTAAGATTTAAATAAACATATGATTTATATGAATTTCATAAAATAATGAGAGCGACCTTCGGTGGTCATCTCGGCGTTTGCTTCATCCCCCATGTCCTTCAGCGTCAGCGGGATCCCGAGGAACTGCACGTAGCAATCTCCGTACCAGACGAGTAGCTCCTGCTTCGGGCTGATTTCCTTACAGGCCTCGTAGAAGATCTGCCCGTGGCTTTGGACCGCCAGCAGGTTCTGTTCCTCCGGAAAGCGAGCGCACTTCACAAGTGACATCCAGTTTCCGGAGGCCCCGCGGCCGTCCACGAAATGGCTCAGACGGCCGTTCTCGAAAATCTAGATGGAGAGAAGAACCTGAATATTATTAAGTTTGTTAAGTTTCACTGAAGAGCCAGGGCACACACTGAGGAAAGAGGACCGGAGCGATTCACAGAGCATAGTCGCTAAATGAGACTTTGAGTTTACATAATAATAATAATAATAATAATAATAATAATAATAATAATAATAATGAGGATGATTTTATACTGCCTTAGTGAAAAACATTAAATGCGTGTTAATTGAGCAGACAGTCTCCTACCTCCCACATCAAGGTATTGTCGTCGTATATTTTTATTTCGCTGGTATTAACCAGTTTTCCTTGAAATGGACCAAATCTCGTACCCTTGGGGATGACGCTTTGGCTGGCGAAAACTCCGCAATGAGGCACGCCTCCGTACTTCGTCTGGAGCACAGACAACCCTAAAATATTTGTAAAAATTAAACTAAAATATACATTCATATAATTTCCCCATTCTCAGATATATAACGAAGGAAACTTCCAAAAAGACACACAAATACCTTCAGGCAGCTCGAGAGCCTCTGTGTCCATAAGATGTATCTGATTATCAGGAGCTGTAAGAAAATAAAGGCGTTACTGCTAAACGTATACATCTCGCAATTATGCATAATAAGCTCCATTATACCCATCTGTAGAAGATGAATCTGTTTCTGAGGTGCTTTTTCTCCCCAGATTTATTGCTGGACTTTAGTAAAGGGGGTACAAACACAATTTACTATCATGCAAATAATAAGGTAATACGAAATTTACCCGTATTTCCAGCAAATGCAATGCCAGAAATAGCGTGGCCGCAGTTCTGCTCCCGGTTTTTGGAGTAGCCATATAGCACCGTGAATAGGTCGTCTTCGGTGAAATTGTAGGCGCACGTTTTCTCATTCATGGCATTGGTGTTATGCAGATAGGCGAAACTTTCTTTGGGTGGTGTGGGCGAGCCGAGGTATGACTTTTCGCTGGAAGGGCTGCTGAACTCGGACGATGATTTCGCTATGTGTCCGGCAACACCTGAGTTGAGCTCCTCTAGCCCGGAGAAGACAGCTTGGGGTTGAGGCGGCATCCTGCTCAGGTAGCAAGCCCCCGCGGCGGTATATACCTGCTCCTGCTGAAGGGTGTGATTAAACAGGGACGGCAGACCATTGAAACTTAACGGCATGGCTGCCGGTGTGTCCGCGACCAGGCGTCCCAGGGACTTCAGGGGGCTGAAGATACTGCGGGCGCTTCTGAACACATCCACAGAAGCAGCCTGGAACCCGGAAGCCTTGCAGAAGCTGCCTTTCAGTACGTCGAAGCGGCAGCGTTGGTCCCTTGGCGTGGGCTTAACGGGAGTGAACAGCGACATAACGGCAGCTGGCGCTATAAAGGCAACTTCTGAATTCCCGTGTTCCCCACCCTCTTCGAAATCCAGTCTAAAACATCAGAGTAAACATCATTACAACTCCAAACAAACAAAAATTACCAAAGAACTTACTTTAAATCCCACTATTGATTGGTTATTTCATAGTTTGATCACATGTAGCCTATTATTAAGAACGGCACAGACTAATTAGGCCGTAAATATAAATTTTAAAACAAACTTCACTATGACAAACAACCACCGAATATTAATTAGGCTATTGATAAGCGAATTTATGCCACATCAAATAAATTACTTGACAGGGTGTAAAGTAATAATGGAATTTCACCAACGGCTCTGCAGGCTCAACACCATTTGTGCAAATCGGATACTTAAGTCGTGCATTATAAAGTGACACCGCTGTGAGCCTCTGAAGTCTTATTGTAAACTTGAATTTAAGTTAACAATGATAACAATGGGCTCAAAATGCCTTCCTGTCCCCGTTTCGAAGTAGCTGATGGACGGCCAGCCCTACAAACAGCGGATAAAGCTTTCTTACATTCATATTAACAACAACAAAAAGTCCGTCTCCGCGGCGCTTTTATACAAATTCACGTTGACTGAATGTTGATATTTTTGGGGATTGAAAAATGCAGAAGTAAATTACACACTTAATTCAGGGTCTACAACTTTGTGAGAGTAGTCGTGCTGGCTCGTTTGACTTGAAACGCTTTAAGTGGCACTGTTTTTTTCTGCTATTTGACGGCAGCGGGATTATATCATGAGTGCTTGCTTAAGTAAGAGGCATATTTTCAGTATTAACCTCGAAGTCAATGGCATCCAATAACTGAAAGAAATCAGGGTCGTGACACTTAAATTAAAGAACATCGGGTCAGTGACAAAGGTCAGCCGTAATGAAGCCATAACAACAGTTTCACAAAGCATTAAGCCGCCAACAGAGGCTGTTAAATAGCTACGGAGACAGGCGCTGACGGCGGATTTCTACCAATTACAGGCATTTATGTGCATATTTATTTTTATACAAATAGGTGCATATATAACAAATTATAAAAAAAAACAGGCCTATTATATTATATTATATTATATCACACTAACCGTGCTTTGCATTTTAAATATACATTGAATTAAAATTTTAAATGAGAATAAGTAAATTTTCTTAGCAACAAGATATAATTAGGCTTACCTTTAACTCACACAGCAGTCCAACATAGACTAAGTTTTCGGGTCGGCATATCCATTTCCAGAGAGCATCTGTCAGATATTAATTTTTGGTAATCTGAATTATGTGGGGAAATAACTTTATACCCATAAAACAAACAGCGGATGGTCGCTGCGGGTTCGGCGTTTGATCCGAGCCTGTCAGGCTATGGCTTCTCGCGGGACAGGAGCCAGATGGTGGGACAGAGGCGCTCTGTTCAGAGCCGGCACCGTGGACGATGGCCTTCTGCCTTCTTGACGGCCATTGGCCAGAGCTCAGCGCACCCCCAGCATCCCTGCAAACCCCCCGGGACGGTACTTTAGCACCTCATTATTACCAACCTGCTCTGCGCTCGCCAAGCGCTTTTTTATGTACACGAGCTCAGCCAGGGTCCGAAAACTACCTCAACATGGTGCGTCTCATAAAAACTTCACTGAGGAACATTTCCATTCCAGTGTCAGTTGCATGTAAATGATAGTTAATTTCTAAGAACATTACTGTCGGATTTGCAATGACCCATTCGATTTTTTTTGGAAAATACAAAATTGTATAGGTTCTATATAAAGCCTCTAATTCAATTTGGTCTTACTATCGAAAATGATTTATATAAAAATACGTCGAATCTAATCAAGGATGTCATAAGGAACAGTAAGGATTTGAAATAACGCAAATACAACTAATTTTATTTATGTAGGTGCATAAAATGTTCATATTTGATACAGCCAAATAGCTTTTATAGATTTTATTTATTTTATTTCAACAGTTCACGATTGGATTTACAAGCCGTAAGATTTACCCACTGAACTTAATTTAATTGCCCGTTTGGTGTTTGGGAATTAAGCATAAAATAACAGCCATACGCGTAATTTTACACTAAGAGAAAGGAGGGACTGATCTGGTACAAGAAGATTTTTTTTTTTTGGCAAGTTAAGAATTACAAAGAAAGTATAAGATATTTTAATACTTTTTATCATTCACTGAAAATTTCAAATACAGTTGAAATAATAAATTTATGGCTGATTTTAAAGCCGCTCCAAGCAACTTCTTGCATAATATTAATAAACTCTTTGCCTAAAATATTTTTAAAATATTGAAAAATCGTATTTTCATATGGGAATTCAGATGAAAAGAGAATCCTCAATTCTGCCTCAGTATGTCTAAATTAAACAGAAACGTTTTTTTTTAAATATGTAATAACCAACATCGCATTTTTAAAATGATGTTAATTATAGTAACTCATCTTTTTCGTAATATCAGATTTTCTTGCTTTTCAGATTTTAAATAATAAAAAAAATCAGAATACTAAAGGTAATTTAAGACAAATCTTTGCAAGCATAAAGAAATAGACAGTCAGAATGTCAGTAACTAAGTTATAGGATGAAAATGTGCATTCTCGTTAAGTTACACGCAATAGTTTATATTAAGGTAATTACGGTTCTACCTTTTACTTTCACGGATATTATTTTGGGCAGCACGCCGGTGCACTGGTTAGCAGTGCCGCTTCACACCTCTGAGACCTGCGTTCAAGTCACCACCAGCGTTCCGTGTATATGGAGTTCGCATGTTCTCCGTGTGTCGTCGTGGGGTTTCCTCCGAGTTTTCCTCTCCCCCCCCCCCACACAGTCCAAAAACATGCTGAGGCTAATTGTGAGCGTGCACTGCGACGGGCCTTGCACCCGTAGCCACCGCGATAAGCTCCAGACACCCCTACGACCCTGAATAGGACAAGCGGATTCTGAAAACAGATGGAACTATATTGCCATTAATGAAACGAAATACGTGTCGCGATGCGCCCATAGATATAGGCTAGATAAGCCTACTTAAAACATATGTTAAAATAGAAAATCCATTTGTGAATAGTCATACGTAAGTTAATTTAATTTTTACACTGCATAAACGTAGGCTATTCTTTTTAGAGAGATAATTATTTACTATTACATATAATTTTCACTTCTCTGTGCTTGGTATAGCTGATAAGTAATTTAAAAAAAACTGAATTTAAAGTAAGTGATTTGACCCCATATGAAGCGTGATTTTTTTTACTTTTTTGTAGATAAGCGCAGTTTATAACGGTGTCATTGTGAAGATCGATAACCACGAGGGTCCGGGTCCAGGATATTGGTACAGTGAATACTCCTGAGCTACAGAGACCTAAGCAACTAGTGCATGAACAGAGGTGACAAGACACGGAAACAAATTTAGCAGTTTTAGAGCTGTTAACTGGACTAGGCCTATACCAATATTTAGTAATTAGGATACTGAAATTGAGTCGTGTTTCGTCTTATTGTCCTCAGATGAAATGTATGTTAATTTACTTGCAGGTACCGAAATTGAGATATTTATCTAAAATAGATTAAAACGCTGCAAACAAAAATATTAGCTTTAATCATTTAAAACTACCAGACAAATTCGTAGGGCCTACTCAAACTAAAACTTAGAGAAAAACTATATTTGTTGAACTACGTATTATGTATGCATTAAAATGTATACATGTGTGCACTGTTAATTTAAGAGGTAAGGTGATGGTTCGGTAACGACTAAACCCAGGCTCCGCTGAAAACGAGGAAACGAATAAGAGTATAAATGTATAGGCCTGTTAAGACACGCACACGGATACAAATAGACACAAGGCTGAAGACAGCGATCGGTACCACACGGAGCCCATTAAGCGGATCCCCTACAGGACGTTTTTTGGGCTTTGTTATAATTCGTTAGGACTACCTATGCTGTCCTGAAATACATGAAAATGAACCTGAATAAATCAACCAGAAATACAGTTCCCAGGTTTCAGCGACAGGGAAGGCTAAGCCTCAGGTGACCGCCGGGGGGCGCCACGACATGCGAGCGGGCTTGGACCGGCAGCTAAGCTGGGGCAAAGAAGCGGAAGATGCCCCGACCTGGAGAGCATCTGATAAGTCAGGGGCAGCAACTGTAGTGGAAACGGGCTAAATTTATAGCGCCACAAGGACACGGAGAGCATCCGCGCCGGGGGTCATAAGTGAGGAACTTACTGGTAACAATGTGGGCTTAATTCAGAAAACAAAAAGAAAAAACTAATTCTCAGTTATTATGTAAGCGGGTTCTGACTGCAAAGGGAAAATGATCCGGAAAAGGCAAAAGGACGCGCGCCCTCCCTGAGCCCAAATCCTGAGGAAGCAGAAAAACCCGGGGGTCGTCGCTGCAGTAACAGAAATCTTTATTTACAACGATATTATTTAACATCAAATAGCATCAGCAAAGCAATATTAGTCGACAACTTGCATAAATGTGTTTAAAGTTCTCTCCGTATATCTAACATTGCATAAAATGCTCACGCTAACATTACAAACACCAATGCAGGTGAACAACGTTATGTTTAATGTGAACAACACAATTGGGAAAATTACGTCTTAACCCGCGACACTACCAGCTTCTGCCGGAGTCCATGTAAATGTACATATTGCTTAAATTTATCGTTGCATCATCTTATATCCGTAACCCACAAAACTGTCCATGAGAAACAAATTGTACAAATCATATGAGCCCACGAGTGATCAGAGAGAAGATGGGAGATGATGAACCGAGAGGATCAGCCGGGGAGCCGGAAGGAGGCGTCCGGCGAGAAAGGCTGCGGGAGACACACTCATCCGCTGTCGTACACAACCACTATACAAATATAATACAACTGACAACCTCATAGGAATATACAGGACAGAGAATCAGATCTAAGGCATTGTGCTAAGGTTTTAGCATTTCAAGAGTCTTGCATTTAGCTAAGAAATTGGCGGACTATACAAAAAAAATTAAGTTTTTCAAAAATCTCCAAAATTAAAACAAAAAAGTAGCGACAAAATTTTGCAAATTCAATTTTTTTTCAGTTTATAGGCAAATAGTTTCATCGTGCTCATCACTATTGCCAATGTAGAAATACTATAAAAGGGTAGTGAAACCTCACCCTACACTTCATGGCTTGTGTTTCTTTTAAAACTGATGACAATCTTTGGATTTTTGCAAAGGGAGCGGTGCACTTGTTTGTTTTTTTCAGTAAAGCTGGATGTCTTAAAAGGGTTTCTTTAGTTATCCCAGCATTTATCTAGAACACAGAATTGAATAAAAACGTGGTGATATCAGCAGAACATAGTACAAACAAGCCAGCCCCGATAGAGAGAGATCAGAGCTGACACCAGCTGCTACAGCTATTTAAAGGGAGCAGGAACCCAAATCCCTAGTGAGAGAGAGCAGAGTCAGTCAGAGGGACAACAGCTCACACCCCAGGCTGAAATGCAGCCTGGAAGGTTCCTTCTCAGAGAGCCGTGTGCCCCAACACCATTTATGTAATGGTGACTCGTGTCACTATGGAGACGAGTCTTTTGTTTACATCCGGTGAGGTGATGGAGACAGTCTCCCATGGTGCTTTGCAGACTCCTCTCTGTCTCTTACCTTGAGGACCACACATCGTCTCGTTCCTGGGCTCCTTTAGCAGTACCTGTCATCACACCATCCCCAAAGTTACAGAGCTCGCTCCCAGCACCCATTTGGACCATCAATTTTTCAAAGGCAAGGAAATTTGGCTTGTTTCTCTATGTGATATGGCTGGATCACTAGAACACCTCAGAGAAGGGCGTGGCCAGAATGCCCCGTGCCGTTGGACACTCAGTGAGGCCGTGCACGTGGAAATACCTGCCGAAATGGTGGCGCGAGCAGGGGTCCCGGCTGAGCCCTGACACTGGGCCGTCGGTCCTGCTGCGGCCTGCATACCATGTTAACATCTGCGGTCGCTGTGACCATTGGGGGGGTCAGGCACAGCGCTGGCACCCGGCTGAGTCCACCTAGGGCGTATGCCGACTCCACAGGGAGTCCGAGCTGCACAGGGACTCAGCAGGAGAGTCTATACCAGCAGGGGGATGTGGCGGGCATGGGGTGGGGACGATCGGGGGTGGATCGACTATTAAACCCCACAAGCCCTGAAACTGATCACACACCCCCAGAGCAACCCCTGGGAGATACGTTGCACTGTCCTGCCCCACCTCACACCCGTACTAACTGCGATTTAAGAAAAATCATAGTAATAATAATACTGATTCAAACCAGGGGAGTGAAACGTGCCTTCAGAAGAAAAACAAAAATAAGAAAGGGTGGGGCTCTCGCTGGATAGTTATTGCTTAGTTACACACACACACACACACACACACACACACACACACACACACACACAAACACACAAACACACAAACACACACATAGGCACACGCAGCCCAGCCAGCTGCTGTCAGCGAGCACGGCACGCAGCTCGGGGCTGGCTCATCGACACGCACCCCATCCTATCTATCTACACTGGGCAGCGAGAAGCAGGCGACATCTGTACACTGTACACCCCACTGGGCTTCTCTGCGACAAACAGCTGCAGACCCCAAACCCTAAAACCTCACTCTCGGACCAGAAGCGGTTAAGACCAGGCCTGGGAGAGAGTAAGAACTTAAATTAAAAACAGACATTTTAATCATTATGTACACCTTACTCACGCCCCCCTTTATCGCAACCACAAGAATCTATTATTTCAAAAATCATAGACCAAAACAGAAATCCATATTTTTGACATTACAGAAGTAGTTCTCTGAGGTTTAATTATACAGCGCCCCCTGAGACCCCGATCATGAGTTCACTTTGCTTAACAACAGCTTCATAAAGTCATGGAAAAAAAAAATATACACAACAAAACAATTTAACACACTATAAACCTCTCTTTAGACCAGAGTAGTCTTATAATACAAACCATTTGAACAATTGTACAGCATTTTGAAAGCTCATCACGCTACCACCACAGTCTATAATGATTCAGTTAAAAACCTTTAAATCCTGATCGCACACAAGGAAAAAAAAAAACAGTGGAAATAAGAAAAATGCAAAAATGGTCAAACTGAGAACACTGTGGACATGTGGGACAGCAGGGGGACCCCCGGGGTGCTTGGGGGGGTGGGGGAGGCCTGGACCAAGCATGGTCCTTTGACTGAGATGAGATTGAGAGGGTGGTCATCCCCAGAGAAGAATACATTCATCGGATGAGGAGCTGAAGGCTGGCGGAGCCCACCCTGTCCCCCTGCCCCCAGAGAGGGGGGGCCCAGGAGGGGGGGTGCTGCTGAGCAGACGAGCGGCGGCCTGTCTCCGCGGGTGGGCGGGTCGTGTCCGCGGGTCGCTGTCCCACTGCTGTCCAGGGTCAACAGTACTTCTGTGCGGACAAAGAGGGGCAGAGAAGGTGACACGCAGTCAGCAGAGACAGAGAACGGACTTTAAACGGGGGCGCGCTGTAAATCCACTAATGGCCTTGAGCTCATTTATTTACCCGCCGGGTTACAGCAGCCCACCACTCACATAAATCGAAGGGGGGGGGGCGCTTCACCTGAGCAGTGGGGCAGGGCTCATGCTGAAATATTCATGCACTTTTTATGTGGTTTAAAAGCTTTCGCTCTGCCTTTACGTGGGTGAGAAGAGGCAGCGATGGTTCGCGGGGTGACAGCTTTGCTTCCACCTGGGTGGGGTTTGGATACTGAGCAGAGTCGCGGTTTGTTCTGTGAGTTTGCTCCCCAGGTGCCTTGCTCTGTCTGAGCAGTGGGTTTGCCAGAGACGGGACTGGAACACAGCGACACAGCCGGTGACACCATGCAGGATCCCATGCCCCTCAAACGGTGTGTACGTGGCCCGAGAATGCGCCATGCCAACAACATCATGCCCCCCCTCCCCAACCACAATTCTGCTGAGCCTCACGAGGAGATCGGAATGAATTATTTACCATTGCCTGGTCTCAAGACAGGCCTTAATTGGGCCCACACCTATATGGGTTTGAGGATGAGGTCAGCTGCTAGTCACACAAACACCTATAAATCTGGGTGGGGATGAACCCCGCCTATCAACAGCCGATTGCTGCTGAATCCCGTCATCTCCTGATCTCTGTAGTGGCTGAAAGTAAAGTGTCTGTTTAAGTCTCTGAAGGGGATGAGGATTCAAAGCCCAAGGAGGGGATCTGCTCTTGTATCACTGAAGAAAGTACATTTCCAGGGTACAAAGTCAAAGGGGTCACTTTTGGATAAAAAAAATAAATAAAATATCCAAGGAGGGGTCAGTCCTACCTGCTCAGGACCCATAGAGGGCAGTCCTGGGGCTGGCACAGAGCCCATGGGGCCCATGCCCACCTGGCCCGGCATCTGGCCCATACTGTTCAGGCTGCCGGACACGCTGACGTTCATGCCCCCGCCGCCATTGTAGACACTGCCATCAGACTGCTGGCTGAACTGGGGGGGTGACTGCTGGGGGAACATGCTGCCATGCAGAGGGAGAAGAGGACACAGACATGAAAGGCAAGTTCTGGGCCCCCCCCCCCCCCCCCCGGGGCGTGTAGTGTGACTCACCCAGTCCCACTAACATTGCCCTGCGCCCAGCCGTTCACATCCGGTGAAGCCTGGTAGGGGGCGCCGGCCTGCGCCTGCTGCATCATGGGACTCTGGGCATGGCTCATCCTGGGGGACATCAGCGGGCTCTGGGGAGTTGTGGCCCCCCCAAACCCGGCATCAGGTTGCTGATTCATACCTGTGGGAGGGGCGAGGAGGGAGAGCCTTCAGTGGGCAGCATGATCTGTGCACGTGCACCCACAAGCGCACACACACCCACACGTACACAAGAAGCTCATATATTCCTGTCATTGTGGGGACCGTCCAAAAAATTCTATAAGCGTAACCCTAATCCAAACTATGACAACCTTAACCCCTACCCTGCTCTAACCTTAATCACAAGTAACCAAACAGAATACAACACTTTTGGCATTTTTAGTTTTTTGATTGCTTTCACAGATTTTTTAATTACTGAGGTATATATTATGGGATCCTGAAAGATGTCCCCACAAGGTAAAAAGTAACAAGTTCCCACAAAACCCACCACACACAGACATACACTCAACCGAGTGTGTACAGCAATCTGACGATGTGGGGACAGCGCCCTCTGCTGTTCTTTGCCTTTCCAGGGTATGACAAAGATTCCAGTCTGACTGGTCGTCATAACTTAGAGGCAATTAACTATAAACCAGCTGAAGGCAGCAAACAGGCTTGTGTTGGGAAAGCTCCTGAAATGTGCATGACATTGTTGAATATGAACATATGGGACTAACTGTGACGGACGGCTGGGCCCGGGGATAGCAGCATTTCACAAAGAGCACTTAATTCAGCTTCACACCCGTGTCTAAAGCAGCATTTTTCCCATCATACAGATCAGGACAAAAGCCTCATTAATGACAACAAATGACATGACCACATCGCTGACTGCAGCTACTGCACTTGGCCATACTTATTCATACATTCATCCGCTTTTCCCTCTCCCCTGAAACTTTCACTATATAAATCTTGCTGCCCCCTGGTGGACAACTCCTACTGTTGCAGTGCCTTGGAATCAGGTTCCTGGAAGTCACAGATAACCAAAGATGCACATTGACTTTAATCTATTATTACAATGATGTAGGTGCGATGCATTACATGTCATGTTGTTATAAGTTCAAGGTCGCTGAACACTGCGAGATTTGTTGGTTAGTTAGGTAATTTGTCAGATTTCAGGTACCCCAGAATGGACTATTGCTTTGTTCAGTTATATTTAGCCCAGACTACCTTCAATCCAACAAGTTATTTGACTGAGCAAAAAATCCTGTTTCGTGATTCAGGCCCCAGGAGACTCACAAACCCTGGAGAGCCTGCAACAATGTGTCACTGGCTGGTTAGAGCTCAGGACACTGTGCCATTGGGCAGTTACAGCTTGGGACAGAGTGATATTAGCTAGTGAGAGCCAGAAACAGCATGTGATTGAGCGGTGGACCCCGGGACAATATATCATTGGTGGTGAGAGCCCCCAATGGTGTGTGCCAGGGGGGTTTAGGGCCAGGGACATGTCATGGCTGTAGACTGCACCAGCTAAGCGCAAGTTCGATTGTAAGGTTGGGTGTAATGCATACCTTAAATCATATATTGAAACTAGGTAGTTTTAAACTAGCGCCACGGTCTTTGCGCCCCTGCTACTTAAGTTACAATGGAGTTAGTAGCTACTAAATAAAAATACAATGACGTTTTCACTGTGGACAACCAATCAATATCACTGTCTGATATTACTGGAACCAACTCACTGTTCCATGTTATTGGAGTTTGGGACATACATAGCTACTGATTTGTTTTCTCTGTATTTGTGAGAACTGGTTAAAGCAGTTGTAATGGAGACGCGTGACGTGCCACCATTAGCGGTGCGGTCTAAGAAGTGTGTTCGCTGGGTAGCTTGCTGGGTATGGTTTAGGGGTGCAACGGATCACAAAACTCACAGTTCGGTTCATATCACGGTGTCTGAATCATGGATCGTATCATTTTTCAGGTAAGCAAGAAATGAAGACAAATGTAACATCATTTATTACTTAAAGAACTGAAAGAAAATTCAAAGCAAGGAACTTTTAACATGCCTGCTTATGTGAACACACAAACAGCTTTGTATCTTTTCATTGCAACTCTGCATTGTACGGAAGTCCATACAAGACATCCAACATTATCTTTTACTCTCTTATGCTGAAATCTTGACATTTTTCTTGTGATCTCAACATAGCCAAAGTTTTTCTTCTCAAGATCACAAAATAATAGTTATCTCGGGAAAACAAAAGTTGTAAGTAGACACTAACAGCATTGCTGAAGAGAAAGAGGGAAGCAGGTTCCACTAAAAATGCCTAATACTATTGAATGCATGCAGTTTTTGTTACTGAATTCACTGAAAATCTAAAATCTCCCCCATGTCCTACGCATAAGCGGGGAATTCTCCCTCATTGTGAGAAATGATTTCAGCTTAAAAAATCGATAGTGGCAGTAAAACTGAATTTCACACTATCATGCAGTTAATCTATGGTTCACGTGGGGGGGGGGCTCATGGATCAACTATGACAGGGTTATCAACTTTGGTCAGCTGGCTAGCATGAGATTTTTGGTTAAAGACAAGTCTGCACACGTATTTACATGTACGTACCAGTTTTTTAATTTGTAAACAGTCTGTAGGGTTTGCAAACTACCCCAACGCTTCTGATGTAGCTGATTTTAGGTTTATAATGTAATAATATAGATTATAGAATAATACTGATTTCTTGCATGTCTGAAACTGTGTCACTCCACATACGTGAGAGTAGGTAACCCTGCTACAGTCTGTTACACCACTAGTATGTTTATCGAATTTGTGGTAATTTTGTAGTGGCAAAGTTACACAGACATTTATTGTAGGTGCTTGGCATTCGTTCTGCTCCATAGATGGTCCAGCTCAAAGAATACAAAGATGGTTCAGGAGAAAACGGCAGGGCAAAAAAAATTTTCTAGCTTGCCAGCTAACATTAGCTGACCGACATCAAGCCAGCGACCTTGTTTTATCATAAATCAGCATGAAAGGTAACAAGTTATTAAAATGATCTCTGATAATGTTATACTACTGCATGTTAAAAACAAAGTTACATTTTTTTATGATGAACATTACAGCTAATGATACCGTAGTGTAAAATTTACTTTATAACTTAGTGATATGTTGCAACAATTTGTGTAGTGCAACAGGTTATTTTTTTAGTAGTGCGTAAACTCGAATGTAGGGGCAGTTTACATTCACCATAAGCTACAATCAAACTCACGCTTAACTGGTGCAACCCACTGCTGGACAAACTGCCATGGTGGTTAGAGCCTAGGACAACGTGTCATTGGCTGGTTAGAGCCCAGGTTGAAATGTCATTGGCTGGTCAGAGCCTGGTGTGGCGTATCATTGGCTGGATAGAGCCCAAAGCAATGTGTCATTGCTGTTAAGAGCCCATTAGGTAGTCTATGCCCGGGACAACATGTTATTGGTAATTAGAGCCTGGGACAGCGTGTCATCGGGCGGTTAGAGCTGGAAGCGGCATGCCACTGATCGGTTAGAGGCATGCAAGGGGCCAGTGGGGTGGAGGGGCGGCGGAGTCACTGGTACCGTAGCTCGGTGGGAAGGGGAACTGCTGGGGGTTGGCCTGGGGGATGCGCGGGTTGCTGATGGTGCCCTGCATGGCAGGGGAGGCGGTGGCCCCGGCGGGGGCCATGCCGAGGCCTGGGGCACGCAGGAGCATGTGGCGCTGCTGCTGCTGCTGCTGCTGCTGGCGCTGGCGGAGCAGGTTGCTCAGGTTCTCCCGCTGGCGCTGCGCCTGCATCTGGGCGTTGATGGGCCCCTGGGACGGGCCAGAACGCAGACACAGAGAGACACAGTGGTCAGCCAGGCCCAACCACGCTCTCGCTCCCACGGAAACCCCTCCAGTCTGACTTCACTACAAAGTTTGTCTCCTTGAGATTCATGAATGATTTAAAAGCTGTTTGCCCTACATTCAGCAGCGGTGCTATAATTAAAGCCGCCCCAGTTTGAAGGCCTGTGAACTGGCCTGTTAAACACAGGATGCATCTGGATAGGCAGAAACGACGCCACACACCGTCACTGGCAGCAGCCAACGGACAAGTGAGGAAGGGCTTCAAAGATAAGCTATTTCAGAGCCAGTTGTTCGTTCATAATCTTTAAGGACCCCTAAATGGACGTGAAAGTATTCGTGACAGAGTAGAAAGGCTGTGGAATCAAACAGCTCGCAGGTGAAAGCCAGACATCCAGCAAAACATGTCATTGGCCAGTTAGAGCCTGGAACAACGTGTTATTGGCCAGTTAGAACCTGTGACGTGTCATTGGCCAGTTAGAGCCTGGGACAACACATCAGTGGCCGGTTAAAAGCTGTGATGTGTCACTGGCTGGTTAGAGAATGGGACAACTGATTCCAGAACCAGTGATCCAGGGCGCATGGGAGGCGTCTAGCTTATCCTGAGACATGTTTTCTGCGTGATAAGTCTGGGTCTTCCTCTAATCCTTGAGCTGCAGGAAACTACCCAAAGGTAGAACCTATATTCCCCACTAGAGATGTATCCGGGCCAAATGTGACTTAATTTGAACCTGGAACCCTGAGACGACACCAGCTTCTGGCATACGGACAGTTATCAGAACTGCTACAGACCAGAGAACATGCCAGAAACTAGGCATGGGCCTGAGCTGAGCACATGACTGTCACTGATCCTGCAGGGCCAGCTGGGGGCGCCGTATTAGCTAGAGGTTGGTGCATCAGTTTCCTTTAACGCAGGGCTGACTGCTTCCACTCGGAACAACAGAGGCCCCCACGTGTGGCTAAGCAGCTGTAATGCATCTCTCAAATTAAAGACAAAAGACATTAGATAAAGGATACAGACTCAAATCTAGTTCATATTTCACTGTATTTGTATGGCTACACCCCACACACACGACAGAAGGGCCCAGGTGGGCCTCTTACCTGGTGGGGGATGCTGGGTCGGAGAGGTAGGGGCAGGTTGGACATGCCTGGCATCGGGTTCATCATGGGCTGCCGGTTCTGGGGGAGGGGGGTTTTCAAACACAAACATTAATGACAAATGAACATAAATGATATTAAGAAAAAGACGAAAAACCTTCAACGGCAAACCTTCATCCACGCAGTGTGTTAAAGACATTTTTGAGAAATGTCATCTGAGAAATGCAGAACGTGTTTGCACTTAAACCGCTGACTACCTCTTCTGTCCTGCAGGGGGCAGCTTGCCAGAGCAAAACAAACTCGATGGGTCACAAAACAAGACGACAGACTGAAACCAAAACAGATGTTTCCAGAGTGAGACAGCTTTCTGTGGACGTTACCTTACCCAGCGATTTCACCTCATTAAAGAGTACAAACCCTCAGAGAAAGGTCTAGATCTTCTTGTTTTTCTACATTTATTTATTGCTAAATGGTTCTAATACAGAACTTCTCAAACATACTGGCTGACAAGATTTAATGTCAGGGAACTGTTTTAAGTTTTACCAGGAGTCTAAACAGATAAAAGCAAACACTGCCATCGCTCCTGGGGTTGTGGGGCACCCCGGCGCCATCATCTCCCCACGTTACAACTAGGGCTGCAGCTATCGATTATTTTAGTAATCGAGTATTCTATCGAGTATTCTATCGAGTATTCCATCGATTAATTGAGTACGCAGATAAGAAATACTTTTGTCTTATTAACTCTTGTGTACATAGGACTATTACATACCGCAGATTTTTAGTGACCCAGCATATATAGGCTATACTTAAAAGTTTTATATATGCTTTCCAGTTTATTTACTTGTATAGAAAGCACCCACCTCTCAAAAATGTCCAGTGATCAAAATCCATTGTCATTCTTTATCCACAAAACAAGCTAAATTGGGCAAATTGGCAAACATTGCAAAAACTACCACTATATGTAACGTCCCGTTCACACCTTGCACTTTATGGACCAAGAGTGGGGGGTGGGGGTAATAAGGGTATAAAATATATAGGTACAATATGGACAAACAGAATATGAACAGATTTATTTCAACGATATTCTAAGTAATTCAAACTGAGAGAGATGAAATTATGTGAAAAAGCACTTTTTTGTTCGAGCGCTGTTTACAAATGCAGCACTTATTAAGTGCATGCAAAAATAGATAATTTACTGTGACACGGTATTTTATTTTTTGGAAAATAAATTACCACAAAATAATTTAAGCTATTTTATCTAAATTTGGTTGTAAATTCACACTGAACCATATGACCTGAGGAGAGCTTTAAACCAGGGGTTCTCAACCTTTTTTTACACGGTGACCCAATATTCACCATGCAAACTTAGCTGCGACCCTATATCAAGTATAGGTTTTAATTAACGTTATGATCAAGCATGCAGTGCACTCTGCAATTTACACCAATCAATGCCTATTGCACAAATCTGATTGGATGTGCCAGTGAATTTTAAATTAAGAATCTGTGGTTTGGCTTCTTGGATTGGCTGAGTATTCAATAGATTTGAGCTAAGCAGGTGCAGACCCAAGACCTGTTTATATAGGTCAATTCTAGGACTGGGGCTGGGAAATCTGATCGTGGATCAGCACAGGACCTCTGCCTTGCGACTCTTTCAGAACGTGCTGTAACCCATAGATTGAAAATCGCTGCTGCAAACTGATATTTTAATCTCATGAATTAACATGGTAGCAATGCAGCTATCTGTAATCATGAACCCGCTGATAACCAGAACAACTTAATATGTGACGTTACCCGGTGTCAATAGTAACTGACAGTCTTATCAGTGAAATGGGGATGTTAGCCTCGAAAGCTGCTAAGCTACCTTCGGTCATAACTAATAGTTATAATAGACATTAACAGCTAATGTTGAGCGCATATAAAAACAAAATAATATTTAGTATATTAATGACTAATGTAAGCTAATGTATTAAATGTTTTTTTTTTTAATCTGTTATTTTATTAATATACCGCATAAAGTGCTTGGTAAGCAATGGAAACGAACGTGATTCCATGCCGCAGATGTTAGTGTCTGGAACTATTCTCCGTCCCCATGACCTGGAAGTTTGGCGAAAATTTCTCTGCCCTTTTTACAATGGGCCCCTATGGGAGCGGAGCCACTGTTTTTTCTACTGCTCCGCTACACGTAATGTAGCGTAAGCACACCGTGCGACAGTAATAATCCTCCGTGTGAAACACGGTGATCACTGAGTAGTACATAGTCGTGTGGACTAAACCAAGCAAAGAATTTGCATTGAGGATTTTTTGTAATCGAGTTAGTTGAGTTACTCGATTAATCGTTGCAGCCCTAGTTATGACACAGACTTCGGCATGACAAGCAAAGTTTAGTGTACATGACACTGGCAAGCTGCTCCCGATGACTGGGGAGGGGGGCACCTGTAGAAATCCTGCGATTAAAGCATGTGTCCCCGTTCCCACAATAAAAACAGAGCTGCTTCATAGGATGCGCAGAAGCTGTTTTCAGGTGGGGGGGTGGGATGCGAGGCAGTCAGCCTGACGCGCCAGGGCCCTGAATCTGCACTATGATGGGGCCCTGTGCCGGTCCAAGGGGGACAGACACCATAAATGGGGCTAGAATGCGGGGGAGGGGATGGGCCGCAATACCTGCTGGGCCTGGAGCCGGTGCTGCAGCTGCAGTCTGAGCGCGTTGGGCTGGCCGGGCACCACGGCCGCGGCCCGCAGACCGGGACGGGCCGCCATGCGCATCACGGGGTATCCGGGCCGCTGGCCCATCTGGCCCATGGTGTGGAAGCTGGGCTCCGGCATGGGGTAGCCTCCCTGCGTTATGTGACCGGCTGGGGTATACTGCTGCCCGTACATGGGGGGTTTCTGCTCCAACATCAGCCCAGGATCTTGCGCCTGGAAGGGGTCCGGCTCCACTGCCTGGCCCTGCTGGTAGGACATGGCACTGTCAGAACCGGGCCGCACTGGGTATGGAGCCCGTCCCAAACGGGATGCAGCATTACCTGGCTGACCAGGGCGGGGATTCCTAGGGCGCGGTCGATCTCTTCCAGGCCGTCAAAGTCCTTTAGCGCACTGTATAGCTGGTTCAGCAGGTTCCCTTCATCAGCGGGGCCCTCTGCTGGTGGGGGCGGGCACAGCGCCTCCTCCTGAGGACTCCCGTATGCGGACCTGTGGGAGCACAAACACAGGTTTGCATGCTATTACCTCGGCTGCCCCTTTTCTGAGGGTGACACATGATAGCAGAGCCACCGTGAGTGATGGGAAAGGGCATCCTAGCCCGGTTCTGTTGTAAAAGGGGCCCAGGCAGCCTGATGTCCCAGTTTGGAGAGCTGGTGGGAATTAAGCAGCAGTATGGAGCCATACGGGGCCCTCAGCTATACACCACAGATCTAAACAATCAACTATAATGCGAACTTTGACCTACACATTCAAGACGGCCCATAAGGAGGACGTTTTGTGCGACCGCGTCTGGCAAAGGGACGCCGTACCAGTGACTGGCGGTCAGGTCACCAATCATGTTATCAAGACAATGTCTTGGCTGGTTAGAGCCCGGGACATCGAGCATACCCTGTGTTGCCATAGCATCAGAGACATGGGCGGAGCCAGGTGTACCTGTTCTGGCCGCCATAGGGCCCCTGCTCCATGTGCAGCATGCTGTCAGGCCATGGGGCTGTCTGGTTGGATGGTGCCTGCTGCTGTGCGAACTGGCCTCCAGGCATATTCAGGTCCAGGTCCGGTTGTGCTGGTACAGGAAGCAGCGGGGAATGGTTAACGACAGCTCGAAACTCAAGGACAAACTGGCGTCCCGCAATGGCGCCCCCCGAAGGAACCCCACCGACACACTGGCTGGAGGACTCACCGGCAGCCATCATTTGTGGCTGAAGCATCTGGCGGGGCGGGGGCTGGCTGTTGGGCCGCATGGGGACGCCTGCGGCCGAGTTGGGGGGCATTCGAGCGGGCCCCACTCCCTGTTGCAGGGGCTGGCTCATGGCGTTGCTCACAGCGGGCCCCTGGGGACCCCAGGCCTCTGTCGGCATGCTGCCTCTAGGGGGGTTAGCACCAAGCATTCCTGTGTGGATTTTGGGGTAGAGGGATGAGAGAGAGAGAGAGATGAGAGTCAGGTCCGAGCGCGTCTGCGTTCTCCCCAGGAGGCACAGCGGCAGCAAATGCCGAGAGGCCCCTGCTGTGGCGAAGGTTACCCCCCGCTTCCTTCCTCAGGAAGTGCGTCACTCAGCACGCCCACACACCAGCTATCAGCTGCACAGTACCTCCTCCGCGCAGCGCGGGGGCATAGCAGAAGGAGGGCGACACAGGAACTTTCCGGCCGTGGTTTTTGTCATGCTGACATCAAGCAGGGGAAACCCTTCAGTCTTCCAGCGGGAGCCCGAACCCCTTGTGGTAACCTGCCCCACATGCTGGCGTTCCTGTCCTACCCCCTGAAGAATTAACCACCCCCCACTTCCCCCGACTCATTCCGCGGCCCTTGGCACGACCGGGATGCCAGCTGCTCTCGCATGCGGCATGATGCTGACCCAGGGCCCCAGGTGACACACAGCCCCATGTGAGCAGAAATGCTGTGTCAATGCCCCTTATAAACTAGCACTGGTTTCCCTGCCCCCCCACCTCCTAGTGCACTCACCTGCGCTGACCATGGCCGCCTGGTTCCCCATCATGACCTGCTGCATGACCTGCTGCATGCTGCTGCTCCTCACGGCAGGGAAGGGCCCCTGTGAATTCTGCGGCCCCATGTTCACATCCACGGAGATGTTGCGTGCTGGCGGTCCCCTCCCCTGCAGGCCCGGCCTGGGAGCCCCAAAGCCTGGGGGCGACAGGAGCAGGGGGCCGTCAGTGCTGGCGTCGGGACAGCGGATGGAGGCAGAGGGGGAGCTGTACTCACTGGTCTGGGCCATGCCGGAGAAGGCCTTCTGCGGAGCCATGGGCGGCCCCTGGAGGGGGGCGGGGCCTGGGCTGGGGCCACCCTCACCCGTGATCTGCAGGATGTCATTGATGATGGACTGCTTGTCCATGGCGGCAGGAAGCGACATGGACCGGCTCTCCGGGAAGAGTGGGTGCTGGTTCTGCAAGTCGTCCAGAATGTGGTCCAATTCGCTGGACTGGGAGCAGGATGACACACGTGTGCACACGGACACACACACACATACAGAATCAGGGTCACATCACACCTGTATGAGTTACACTGTTTTCCAGTCTCTCTCTCTCTTTGGCTCTACCACAAACTCTCCACGATTTACCATGGATTCCCGCACATTTTTTTTTTTTATTTGTCATTTCTACAGAATTATATCAACTCCCCCAAAGCACTGGTTTCCAGTCCAGGCTTACTTATAGCCAGAGGTTCACTAGCAAGCACTGGATTGGGGGGGTGGGGGGTGGGGATGAGCCGTCCAGCATTTAACTACTGTTCTACTAGCAGAGCACACCCAAGTGGCCAGCCCAGTCCATCAGCGTGCAGAGTGCAGAATTGACAGCAAGGTGTTAAACCGACACCCCTCTGATGGCATTCTTTTCCATTTAGCTCCGAACACAAAACAAAGACCCCAGGAAGAATGCAAGTAACTGCAGATCATACAGCACTCACGCAGGTGACCTCTAACCTTTGACATGCCCCCGTGGACAGTAATGGGAAAAGTTTACAGGAGAGCCGAAGAGGTCGCGGGAGACGCGCTCCACGAAGAGGGGTGGATGGGCAGAGAGAGGGAATCCAAGAGACAGATTCCAGAGTGAAGGAGGGCGGCCGGCACCGCGAGAAAGGAGGTTACCCAGCCGAGCACATTATCCTCAACGCATGTTAATGATCTGCCTGCTATTCTGGGGGGGGTGGAGCTGCCAGGGGTGTGTGTGTGTGTGAGTGGGGGGGGGGTCTTCCTCAAAATAAACCGTGCTTTGATTTCACATAAGAAACTTTTACTTGTTTATACATGCTCTGAAATTCCCACCTCCCCAAAAGGTCCTGGTTCTGGACCCAAAGCCATCACATGGACCAAGTCTGATACGGCCCGATTTCAGGCTAATGCTGCTACTAGCTACACAAAGAGGTCTCATTAAGGAAGTTAAATCAACCCTGAGCATCTATCGGCCGATCTAAGACAGCAGGTTTTATAAATGCAGTAAAAAGAGCCCTGCTCTGACAGACATAGAGACTGTAATAAAGTAAGCAAACAAACAGGAGAAAACCCAAAGACAGACTATTCCCCTCACTGCCAAAAGAGGGCAGCAAACCTGATATCAACCATAACAACAACAACAACAACAACGACGATGACGACGACCACGACTAGAGAGTGAGCGAGCAGCGCAGTGCAGAGAAGCAGCTCCCGGTGTCTGCCCGGGGTGTACGGCGCTTTACAAATGTCCAGTCGGCTCTGGGAGGCGTCTGCAAGCCCCTCCCCTAAATCAGGATGTCATTGCAAGTGAAAAAGTGGGAATTATGGCCGAGGATGAGTGGCAGAAAAACAGCCCTGTGGAGGTCATCGATGATGTAAGGCCCTCAGCCCAAGCTGTCTGTCGCACTGCCTGCTGCCAGAGCCCCCTCCCGTTTTTCCTGTGAGGGAAAGGAAGGCTGGGGGTGCCACTCAGTTCGATCTGGGGGCACATCTTGAGAAAATGGATCCCCCATTCTCAATGGGGGGGGGGGGTGGGGTGAGGCGTGGCTGTGGGTTTGAGATTGCCCACAGATCGGGGGGCGGGGGCAGTAGGAGCATCCTTAACCTCACCCTGCCCTGTGGACACGTAGTCGTCCAAGCAACGTGGTATTTGGACCTGGACGCCTGTCTTTCCTCATCGCAGCAAAAGGAACACACGCCATCACTTGACACGCGGTGGATGTGTCACGTTCTGCGGGGGGGGGGACAGTATGTTCCGGCTCCTGTGCAGCCCCCCTCTCCAACCATGGACTCTCCCCATGAGGATCTGGCCGTGTGAACCGGCATATGGCTCATTGTCATACGATGTGGAGGCTGCCTTTTAATCAATGCCCTCAATCCACCCCACCCCCACCCAAGCCCGGAGGGGGGAGGGGTTCACAGTGGACTCTCGGGGTGTGGCGACCCTGACGCTGTTTGCGGTCTCTCGGACAGTGCGGCTTGTTTAAACACCCGGACTGCGGGTGTTTTGTTCAGGGGACTCAGGTCCACTAAACGCATTAAATACACAGCTAGGGGGCACAAGTACGCACAACCAAAAAAAAAAAACAGTACTGGAAAGCACAGATGGAACTTTTGGGACTCACACTCGAATTCAGGCAACCCTCATGGAGATGTCTGCTGAACCTCCTGAAGCCACCGATGGCCGGAGACACGCCCCCGCAGTGGGTAACCCCCCGACCCCCCCAAGCTCACCTGCACTGACTGGTCGCAGCTGCTGTCCTGCTTCTCGGCCTTCATGGTGGACAGCTTGGGCTCTGCCTTTCCGTCGCCAGGCTCCACCCCACGGCCCGCCTTCTCTTGCGAGTCGTCCTTGTCCAGCAGGTAGCGCAGCAGCGCATTGTCCTTCTTCTTGGGGCTGATGGGTTCTTGCTTGCCACCGAGTTCAGCTGCTCCTGGGCCATCCGGGCACAGTTCCTTGCCGGTGGCCTCGGCAGTGAGCCGCGCCAGGTCCACGGGCGACGTGCTGTTCTGCAGCAGCCGGTGCAGGATCTTGTGCTTCTCCTTGAGCGAGGTGGCGTGGGCCCCCACCCCACCGCCACCAGGGGGATCCTTGCAGGTGGGGTCCCCTGAGGCTGCGGGGGAGGATGGGTCCACAGGCTCCGTCTTGGTGAGCAGTTGCAACAGCTTGGTGTGGCTCTTCCCCTCGTGAGACCGGCCCTGGAGCTCCGGCCTCTCGCTGCCGCCACCACCACCGTACTGCCCGGGGGCACTCTCTTTCTCCTCCTTGGGTTCAACAGGGGCCTCCTGCTGCTGGGCCGGGTCGGGGGGCCCCTGCTCGCTGTAGGAGCTGAAGGCGTCCTTGAAGTCGGCCTTGGCGAGGGTGTGGGGATTGGGCGAGCCCACCTTGGCCTCGGGAGACCCCAGAGCAGGGCCCAACGGGACTGCGTGACATTCGCTGAGCGCCTGCAGAGCATTTAGCGATGTGCTGGTGTAGCCGTGGCCATTTCCCGGGCCAGCACACACGCCAGCAGGGGAGAACTGCGGAGGGGGCACACGGGGGCTGCCGGGGTGCCGGGGTGACAGCATGGTGGCCTGGGGCCCGGGAGCCATGCAGGGGCTGCTCTGCGACGGGCTGCCCATCCGCAGCCCATACTTAGGGGCCTGGACAGGGGCCACTGGGAGGCTGGGCCCTGGGCCCCCGAAGCGGTATCCGTGAGGCAGCTCCTTTAAAGCTGCAACCGTGGTGAAGCCCAGGTTACCACCGGTGGGGGCCTCCGACGTCTGGATGCCAGGCGGGACACCACCAGGCTGGACGGGGGGGGTCATAGAAGAGACAGAGCCCATCGTCTTCCCTATTCCCGGGCAGCCGAGCTCCGGGTTCATGCCGCACACCGGTGGCTCTCTAGGGGGCGCCGCAGAGGCAAGAGAAGCAAAACAGAGACAAAACATAGCTTGAGAGGGTAGTGAGGAGGCAGGGTGAGTGGGCTCAGAGCCCAATAAACCAGTGGCCGCATAGCGTCCATCAGAAGAGTGAAGCCTCACATAACGGACAGACATTCGAACGTCACTCCTGCTGAAAAGGGTCGGGGTGGGGGGGTGTGCTCACCTCTGCAGGACGTGCAGTGACATGTAGAGCTGCGGCTCATTGGTGGCTGGCGAGCGCACCAGCTTGCTCTTGGTGTGGGCTGACACAATGGTGCCATCAGACAGAGAGAAGCGGTACACGGGGCTGAAGGCCTGGCCCTGCCTCAGCACTGCAAGGGAGGGGGAACAGGGGTGTGAGACGCGCCACATCGACACGTGCGATGCCACTGCTGGCCGGTTCTGGTCGGGTCTGACTTACCTTCCTGCTGGTGCCGCTTGGCGAAAGACATCTCGCCGTCGCTTTGCAGGTGGAAGCGCTGGATACAGCGCCGCACCAGGTCCTCCCAGCCCGGCTTCATGGAGGCCCGCAGGAGGCTGGTGTCCAGTGAGGTGATCTTGCCTGGGGGGGGGGGGGGGGGCAGAATCAAGGCCAGGGCCACTTCTAACTCCCCAAGCAGGGGCATGGGGCAAAACTACAGGAAGCCGCCTTCCTTCCGGAACGATTGGAGTGCTTTGGCATGGGCACTAGTGGTGGAACAGACCATGGCTGATCCGTGATCTGTACGCATCCCTCCCCAATGGATTAAGCGCAAAGTTTAACCATAATAGTATAAAATACAGTTCTGCTGCCCCTGTTACTTTCTAAGGTAATAACCCTCTAAATCTCTGTTCCGGAAGCATTCAGGGCTTGGCATTCATTTCACATAGCGGGGGAGAATCTCCCCCTTATGTGTAGCACATGGGGAGCAATTTTAGATTTTCAACAGGATTGCAATAAAAAAAAAAAACTGTGTGGATTCAATAGCATTGGCCAAGGCATTTTTAGTGGAATCCGCTTCCATCTCTCTCATGACAAACACTGCTGTTTTCCTAAGATGATGAGTTTTGTTATTTTGTGATCAAGAAATTTCTGATCGCGAAAACTTTGGTTATGTTGAAATGAAGAGAAATCACAATCTGGATGATGCATGCGCACTGAGGATCACTGCGCAGGGATGCAGTGAAAGATGCAGACAAAGCGTGTTCACATGAACGCGGCGTGTTGAAAGTTTTGGGCTTTAAGCATCCTTTAAGCTCTTTAAATAATAAATGAAAAGCAAAGCTATGTGTTCCCCCCTTTTGCCGATACGAAAAATGATCCGATCCGTGATACGATTGGAACTGTGGGCTTTGTGATCTGTTGCACCTTCCTCCCTCCCCCCGCACCTTGCAGGTCCTGCCGGGTTGTGAAGCTTTCTTGGGTCGGAGCTGCCGGCCTCTCCTTCATTGGGACTCTCCTGGCCACGCAGATCAGACATGACTGCAGGTCTGTGGGGAGAAGCAGACGGGAACGAGGTCACCTGCAGCCAGAACGGAGTTTCCTGGTAGGTTGGAGCAGGGTGGCACCGTGGCAGGACCCGTCTCATTCTAACCCAGACTGAACAAGCTTTCCCATGCCCTGTGCTTAGAGGGATGCCTCTCCCATAGGGAGCAGCTTTGACTGGCACCTCCCACTGGGCGGGGTTCTGGCTGGCTTACATGGGGTGGGAGAAGCTAAAGAAATGGGGGAGGTGTCATGTGATGTCAACAGTACCAACCAATGCAAGAACCCGAACACCTTACGATGATACAACAGCAAAAATAAGGCCAGGACAGAAAGGAGAGGTGCCCTCCTCTGGCAGTGGAGACCCACCTTCGCCCTCCTCGGTGATGGATCGTGGCTCGGACACAGCAAAGCACTGCATAGTCTCATACTTCTGGCGAGCCTCTGCACCGCCGCGCACCTCCTCGTCTGCCTCACACTGCGGGTTCACCAGCATGCGGCACGTGAACGTGTGGCTGTTCCGCCGGGGGTTCTCGCCAGACCAGGGGGCGCCATTCACTGGGGTGGGTGGCACAGGGGAGAGGTGTCACACTGGGGCCCGCTGCCCACACCGACTAGACCACACAAGACACGCACACTCAGGAGAAACCACCAGTGTGACATTAGCAATGAATGTCCTCGGGAATAGATCATGGTGGAGCATGGTGGGGGCGGAGCAGAGCATATTGGGAGTAGTGCATTGTGGGGGCGGAGCACAGCATGGTGGGAGCAGTGCAATGTGGGGGCGGCGCATAGTGGGAGCAGTGTATTATGGGGTGGCGGATGGCCTCACCAAGTGACTTGGGCAGCAGGTTCTTGATGAACTCGGCGTGGTCGCCGACATGCAGGATGCTGTACACACTGGTGTTCATGAGCTCCTCCTGGTTGTAGTGCAGGTACTGTGTCACGTTCTCAGACACAAAGACGATGTTCCCCTCCATGTTCACCACAAAGAAGAAGCCGTCCAGGGCCTGTGTAGTGGGGGGAAGGAGGGGAGAGGGTATCACCGTGATGTGAAATGATATGAAAATTTGCCATGTACCTGTACATGGTCATCAGGATGCTTCTCTTCACATATCCCATCATGCTCTCTTTTTTTGAGTCACACACACACACACACATATAGACGTGAGAGTAAAGCTTGGGGTCTGAACGCAGGGTCAGCCCTCCATCCAGAGACCCTGTACCATTTTGGGGGGGGGGGGGGGGGGGAAAAGGGCAAAACCAATATGTGGCTCCTCTGCCGGGCCCGGGAGCCGAACTGGCGCCCCTCCAATCACAGGCCCAGAGGTCAAACCCCCTGGCCCTTCTTGAAGATTCACCCCCATGATTAACACAAGTGTGCTCTTGCCCTACAGAGGGAGCGAGGGTTCTCCATATGGCAGGGAGGCCAACCTCAACCAAAGAGGGGGGAATCTGTGGTAATCCCACATCTCAGTCAAGTTAATCCTCATCTGGGAGCGAAGATTTACAGCAGAACGACAACAGAGAATGACAGATAAACCCTGTACCCCCCAGTACATCACCCACCGTCTGTGGTGAGCTAGTCAGCACGAGAAAAGGAGGCGACCGTGACCCAATATCAAGCTGAGCTGCGTTCACCGTGTCCCGCACATGTGTTTGGAATGTAATGGACAGCTACAGCTAACGTTTAAGCTCTTCATAGCTAAGATGCGTTTCCCAAATGCTTGCAACTACACACAGTGTAGTGGCACGCTGAGAGAGGCCATCCCATCCTGGGGGTCTGCTATCGCGCTAGTGGCCGCCTGGGTCACGCCCCGGGTGGGCGGGCATCACACTGAACATTTCCCAAGCCCCAGGACACATAACCGACCAGCGCGATTTTCTGTCCCGTTACACATCAGCGAATCCCACTTTCCCTGTTTTGATGCCATGTGCCATCCCCCTGCACTCCCACAGACCCCCGGCAAGCTGACACACCCACCTCCAGCATCATGGGTCCGAGGGCGTCCTTGTCGATGACGCTCTGCCCCGTGGATGAGACGTCAGCCTTCTGGACCTCTTCATCGCTTGTCGTGGAGGCCTTCTCTGTGGGGGGTGACCGGTAGGGGTGAGTCAGGATGCAAAACACTCATTAAAACACCCCAGGAAGTCCCCCCAGTATTCCAGGAAAGAGCCTGGAATGAGCAAGGTGGGATGGTAGAAGAATATTAAAGAGTGGGGGACATGGCACAGGGCAAAAACAGGAGTAAGGGGAGCCCAACACACCAAATCAGCCCACCCCAGAGGAGGAGTGGGTGTGGTCAAAGGGGAAAGGCAAAGCCAGGGGAGTGAGGATGGGGCCAGGGCCATGAACAGGGGGGCTCAGTAAATCTCTCTGGGGTTGCTCTGGCTGACAGCACGCAGGACCACGCCACTTTGGCTCACAGCCATGAGCTTAACAACAAGCAGTGTGAACGGTCACGGGAGACAAGCCCATCTGCAGGGCAGCATGGGGACGGGGAACAGCACACGGGACAGGGGCCAAGCAAGGGGACGAGTTCCAGCGCCCCCTGCAGGCTGACTGGGACCCACAGCCCAGCCAGGGAGACACAGATGGTTTAAAGGTAAATCAGTTTGTATTGGTCCTCCGACTGATATCAAGATAAAAACAATCTAGATTGCCCAGTTAAAACAGCAATGGGCCACTTTCACCACAGCCTCGTACAGAGTCTGTGACTGGACACACTGCTGGGGGGAGGTGTATGTCAGGGGCCCAGCAGACAGGCACGGCTGTGGGAAAGTGTGTAAGAGGCGCACGCTAGAGGTAGGGTGCCGCACACCCCCACAGAGGGCTGAGTCAGCACCCGCTCCAGCTCAGGCCCCCACCTCCCCCGTGTAAAGAATCGGCGAAACTTTAATGTGACATTCAGAGGATACTTTACACAGCCAAAACAGCCTGAAAAGAAGTATGGAATAATAAACACTACACGCTATAAAGACATGTAACAGCAGTGACAGGGCCAGGGTCACACTGCACTCTCAAAAGCGTGTGTAACACGTCAGCGACGAGGTCAGTGTCACACTGCACTCTCAAAAGCGTGTGTAACACGTCAGCGACGGGGTCAGGGTCACACTGCACTCTCAAAAGCGTGT
>JAAGVU020000032.1:20272123-20306858 GCA_011763525.2 Mormyrus iriodes
GAGCTCCGCCTTACAGGGCCCTCCGCCACCAATCAACAACGGGAGCTCCGCCTTACAGGGCCCTCCGCCACCAATCACCAACGGGAGCACCGCCTTACAGGGCCCTCCGCCACCAATCAACAACGGGAGCACCGCCTTACAGGGCCCTCTGCCACCAATCACCAACGGGAGCTCCGCTTTACAGGGACCTCCGCCACCAATCACCAACGGGAGCTCCACCTTACAGGGCCCTCCGCCACCAATCAACAACGGGAGCTCCGCTTTACAGGGCCCAGCTCTGTTGGCCAACAAGAGCTCCTGTATATCAGCTTTTACTTCACATATTCAGTTACTTTCAGTATGTATCAGTTCTGCTTTAATAAACGTTATTTTAAGGGACGACACCAATCACTCATCATGAAGATCCACATTTATTAAGATGAAAAACCTACATTTCAGACTAGAAAGAAGCACCTTTTACAAAAGGGAATCATTTAAAATCAGATCTCAAGAGCATGAGAGAACTGGAAACCAGCACAGTGTCATTTTTTTATGGTTTAAAAAAATAAATAAATAAATAATTGCATCAGCAGATTGGTGTCACCAACAAAGCAAATGCAGGAGACAAACAGGAGACACTGCTTACATGCTCAGATTGCGCTCTGGGAGGCACATGCAGCCCGCGGCGACACACCAGCTGTACTCATGAACATTTTAAACCACTTTCAGTTTTTTACTACCTACATGTATTTTCTGGTAATTTCCCCAGAAGCTAGACTGACAGCTTTGCCGTGGATATACATATATACAACGAATTCCTTGACAGCATCACAACTATTCATGCTTAGTTTCTAGAGACATTTTTTAATCTGATTGAAAGCAGACAAAATTACAGAATACTGAGAAGCAGTCAGATGTGAATGTGACATTTCAGTGACACATAATACAGCGCATGCCTGTGGTTTTGGGGACATGACTGCTGTCCTGGCTGTGCCGATCGTGTACGGTTAAGGAAGAGCTCGAGGTGCAGTCAGCGAAACCCAAAGAAGCAGCCATCTTTTTGACTAAGCTGCTGTGTTCGTAAGTTTGGCTCCGGAAATCACTGTGCTACTCTGAGAGCAACATGAACAGCATGATCCAGGAGAAAGGACTCCAGGTGGATGAGACTGCACCGAGCAGACCCGGGCTGGGCCAGACCAGTGCACGCTCATAGGCCTAGAGAGCGGTTTATTTTTTACAAAAACAGGTCTTACAAGGCAGCTGAGCATGTGCGAATGTTCAAAATCTACAATAAAAATGCATTTAAGGAGCACCAGGAGCCTGCTGGATCTTTCAAGTGCAATAAAAATGCGGTAACTGCAGTTACCATCACACCTCACGACGGCAGCAGAAAGCCCAAGCTTTCAGCGCTGGTCGCAACACGGTGCCAATGGGAGGGAGACTCCATATTAAGGGGAATCAGAGCGAGAGAGCTGACACCACGTCAAGGGCCACATCCAAAAACAGGGGGAATTCTTTAAAAATTTACTGGTTAAACCTTAACCATTGTTTGCCTAAATAGCCAATGACCATAAAAGGAGAGGGACGGAGAAACTCAAGGTACACAGCAGAGTTTGAACTGCAAAGCAAACTTAAGAGGAATCTGCGCATAGGTATTGGGTCACCCTGCTGCATGTGCACCACAGGGCAGAGGGGCGGCCCCCTGGCCCGGGGACCGTGCCAGGTGCGCAACAAGCTTCTTTTCACAGTATCGCCCTTAAGTGACCGTGTCAGGGTGAACGGGGGGCTGGGACAGCCACCTTCTGACGGCGAGATAAAGAGTGTCAGCGACGAGAATGAAGCTGCCAACGTCATCCTGACATCCGAGCGTTTCCGTGTGCTGAGATTTACAGCAAAGTCCTGGGACGACCCAGGGTGCGAGCCGGAACCGCAGTACAAGAACCACCCAGTGTAGGAGCAGGGAGTGGACACACCCATCCTGCAAACAGCGCCCTCCGCACGGCTCACACCGACAGCTGCCACTGTAACTGCACGCTAATTAGACACGCTTCCAAAATATTTATGAAACAGCAGCACCAAGAATCACAAACCACAAATAGATATTTTTAAATTGCAGTTGGAGAAGTTCGCACCTGTGTCACTAATAAAGCAGGTTTAGGTAAAGATCTGCTTGCGGGCTGGAGAGATTCTCATCACGTGAATCACAAAAAGCCATCAGCTTCACTCTGATATTTTGATGTCAGTGAGCAGGTGAAACCAGTTAGTAGTGATTCAAGCTGGCACTAACCCTAACAGCGCTAACCCTAACCAATGCCCGGACTCGTCAGTACTGCTGGGGAGATCAGAGCTTAGAAACCTTCCCGGGAAAAATGCGGCACTCCGCAAACCCGACACGGAACCAGAAATTGGGGCAGCGCAATTTCAGGATTGCTCTGTGAATTAGGTGACCCACTGTTAACTAATTAATTAACGGGAATTAATGATAAAGGCCAGCATACTGCAGTGAGTGACACAGCCCCTGAAATGCAGCCCCTCCAGCACGCTGGCCAGTTGCTGGTGTCTCTGCCTGTGCACCGGACCAGTATCGGTGCACATCCAGTCCTTACCCTCTTGGACAGGTATGAGCCTGTTTACGCCCAGGATTTGTGGCATTCCGATGATAAATCGCACACATTGTAAGCAGTAATTTGCCCAATGGCATATTGTGTTTATTGCAGTCACTACAGCCAGCCAGGATAGGTAACCAGCATCTGCTCTGCTAGATCATCCAAACACATCCTGGGATTTGAACCAACTATCTTCCGATCACAGGCACAGCATCTTAACCCGCTGGGCTACATACATGAGGCCTGCCATATCCAGAAAACATCTGCCAATCTGAGGCCTACAGCCCTTCCCAGCTTGCCTTGCAGTCACGGGAACAGAGTGGCTCTTCAGAATGATGGAAAACAAGTTACATCCACGTGGCTGTACAGATTCTGCGCATTTATGAAGATGCAATTCGGCACCCACACCCGTTGCAGGGGCGCTTGCGTAACCCACACATCCTTATGAGCGAGCTTGTCCATCTAGATCAATACGGACCCAGGTAACAGAACCAGAAGTATGTACAGCAACACAAGGGAAATTCTGTGTGAGGACTCATTGCTCTTGAAAGAAATGCATTACAGTCTCTATACACACCACTGCAAAAAACCTGGGGAAAAAAAAAAAAAAGAGAATCCCCACCTCAAACAGCCCCGAACGGACGAAACTGACATCACTCACGTTGTGAAACTCTACTCAAGCGATGAGGGAGTTTGGTAAACAGCTTAACTCCAGCTCACGCTACGAGCTCGCATGGCTCAGCACTGAAGCACATTCCTCTACACATTTATTTTGGTTTAAGCAGGTGTAGATCTGGTTTTTATTTCAAACTGCTAGCACTGACAACGATGCTAACCCCCACTCTGGTACTCGATCCCAGTGGAGTGACAAAACAGTGATGATGATGGTGACGTTCTGCAACCCCCGGAAAAGGCATGCGCGCCCATGTGCGTGTGTGTATGTATGTGTCTCAGCCGGAATGCATGCTGCTTTTGCACCCTGAATACTCTAAGTAAGCTGGACTTTCAGTGTATCCGGTGAACAGATCAGTCTGCAGCACACCACAGCCAACACCGTGCTTGAGCAATCCGCCCTAACACAAACACCAAGGCAGATCCAAAGGTCAAGCCCGACTCGGCCCGGCACGTACCGGGGGGCAACACACACCCCCGCAGCGGGACAGCCCGAATGAGGAGGACACACCCCCTACCATCTTAGAATGGACTTCTGCTTCACACTTACATACATGTACATTGCCGTTTTTACCCTCTAGTTAAGTATGAGTTCAGCTTTAAAATGACTAGATAGTCAGCAATGCGGACCCAAGGCCTCATTCAAGTGGATGATTCTTTCCTGGGTCTCCGACTGGAAATACCACATCCAGCGAAGTGAGACAGGATGGTACTAGGCCATCAGAACCCATGAAATGTTAAAAACCACGCACCTCACACAGGACAGCTGAACCCTGTGGAGATGCTCTACCATGGGTCCGAGGCAGGACAAACTGGATGTTTACTCCTGATAGTTCATTAAGCATAACGTTTGAGGAAAAGCAAGGTCAGATGTTTGGCCTGTAAGGAGCATATCAGCCAGGGCTCAGATCCCACTTAAGGTCCAAGCACTTAGCAGATGCATCACCCTCGATTCCACTCTCCTGCTGTTCTTGGTCTCATTATCACAAGACACTTAAGTACTCCATTTTGCTAACGCGTCATACACACGGCTGTTATTTTTTATGCTGTATGGACGATGGTGCTGTCCCACTCGAACCCGGCATTGCTACCCATCCCCCAAAAGCCTCCAGAGGAATGTCAGCCCCACAATGACCAAATGATGAAAACACCACCTTCTGCCTCCGAGAGCTGGGAGGGAGCAAAAACCTGGACTGTCGAGGAGGGAACTGGGAAGGAGCAAAAACGTGGACCGTCTGGAGGTCCCCGAGGACCGGGTTGGGAAACACTGCACTAAACAAATGGTGGAGTTTCAATCACAGACCCCCTTAACATCGTTACATCTAAGTTGGAGCCTCTGCCAACCAAACAATATTAAGTGCACTGAGCAATAAATGAGTTATTACTATACCAGCAACCACCACAGTAAATATTAACACCTTATAATGGGTGATGATGCTGAGTATGAAGCTATAGATCAAACAAAAAGTACAGGTCATTTCAGGAAGGCTACAAAGAATGTAGCATGAGTAATAATCATAGTGATCATAATCATTGTTATCAAAGAGTGACCCTGAGGGTGTCATTCAAGGTCTTACTGGTTGAGAAATTCCCATTCACGTGGAGGGGATGGGGGGCCCGCATACATAGCTCACTCACTCACACACACACACACACTCTCTGGATGGCCCGAGGAAACCCACACAGCACGGGAGGGGGAACTGTAAACTCCACACACACAGAGCTGAGCCCAGCTTTGAACCCCTGACCCTGGAGCAGTACCCACTGAATAATATAATTATTGTTAAATCAACCCCCAAAACAGCCATAAAAGTGGCTTTCTGAACACAACTGTGCGCTGTTTTAGTCATGGAAAATGTGGCAATCTGGCTACATGGTGGTGTTAAACGGTAAACGTGCACATGCACAACTCTTACACAAACTCACAAGTGCACATCCACACACTCACGAGCGCGAGCGCGCGCGCACACACACGCACGCACGCAGGCACGCACAAGGACCTAGAAGAGTAATATTGGTGGGGGACACAACTTAATATAAAGGTAAAAGTGTATGGGGGGGATGAAGGCAAATGAAATATTGGGGGATACAGATTGCCCCTGGTTCCTACACCCTTGAACACACGAACCCGTACACACACACACACAACGGTGTAACCTTTACCCGTCCTGCGAGTATGAAGCCGATAAACACGTAAGCCGAGACTTTATTATGTAGTTTCAAGGCCCGGGCGCGTCACGGCAGCGCTGCCCGGAGGAGTGGAGCGCCGGCCTGCCTGTCACCCCCGCAACCGTGTCCGCCCTGTCTCGTCCTGTCCGGTCCGGTCTCTAAACGCACATTTCGGCCACACAGCGGTGTAAATAAGGCCGTGTTTCCCATTCCGAGGCGCCCCGGAACGGCTCACACGAGCAGCCGGTCCGGGTGGGTCTATCTAGCGCATAAACTCTCATAATCCGGTCGTTTTAGCCCACGGCGGGCCGCGGCGCCCCGGTCAAACTTCTGTACGGCGCCCGAACCCCATCCGCGCCCCATCAGCTCTCAGCCATAAAGCGAAAGTAGCGGCGGCGTCTAAAGTGCCGCGGAGACTCCGGCGGAAGGCGGCGACCTGCTCCCGTGGAGCCCGGACTCCGGTGACCGGTGACCGCGCTATAGTCCGTCGCAGCGCCCCGCATCGAGAGCCAGGCGGCCGACAGGCTCCGGTAGCCGGGTATAGCGGCTCCCCAGGCTGCCGAACGCACTCGGCTCGGCTCTGCTCAGATCCCCCTCCCCCCCGCTATTTCCAGATTAACTGCGCAGCCGAAATGCCGGAACCGTCCCAAAAGCAAAGGCTGCCCATCCCCGCATCTCCCTGCACTCACTGCGGTTCGTCTCCTCCGGCACAGCGGTCATCACGGCCGCCTCCGACCTTCGGCTCCGCGGAAGAGCGCTGCAGCCGAGCGTGGCGCCGCCGCCATGTTCCCGCCGCCTGCTGATGACGGGCTGCTTGTTTACCTCGCCTGCGGTCCTCCCCCACAAGCCGGGCCACGGCGCGGCGAGCGGCAGCGGACCGGAGGAACCAGGGCAGGGAGAGCGGTACCGGCCCGGAGAAAAAGCGGCGCGGCGAGAGGTACCGTGGATACGTAGCAGTTTGTTTTACAGAGACATTTAGAACCAGGCGTGCTCACGTTTGTATAATTATATACAAAGCTGTTGTCGTTATTAATTATTATTAATAATAATCATAATAATTACTATTATTAAACAACAAAGACTAACCATGAAAACAATAAAAAAAAAACACTTTTACCTTATTAGACCTTAGACATGGGAATCTGCGTTATAGATTTAAATGTTTTGACCCGTAAAGGAGGAGCGAAACCGAAGACAGATGCCCATTTTTCAGCTTTGCACGAAATGTGCAAACTATTGCCTAGATAAATCCATTCAAAGCGCATTAAGACCAAATAAGCTTAATATTTATATGTGGTACCAGAAACGTACTTAAGTCTTTTTGAACACGGCTTCAAAATTCTAACAAATAGCCTATTGAGAATTCATCTAATTGTATCAATCATCTGACAACACATTAAATAAATAATCGGGCCTAGAAACATATTTCCATATACTCATTGTTAACAAGGCTGGGGCAGTGGGGTGTGGGATGGTAGCTTTTGCATGTTTTTACCATGTTGCACGGGATTCCTCTGGGTAAATCACACACACAAAGCAATCATTCATTGTATGTGCCCTGTGATGAACTGGCATCCTGTCCAAGGTGGCCCCTAACCTAGACCCCTGTACTGCTTGGGATAGGCTCCTGGCCCCCACAAAATAAACTCCAAGCTCCTGCAAATTTCCCATATATCTGTCCCATAATACAAAAAAACTGACTAGGACCATCAGACCACAGGGGATCAATGAGGAAGGCACAAGCCTCCAATGGCGAGTTCTAGAACCTGACTCAGGACCCACAACACTGTGGTCTCCCTGCTGCTCTGGTTATTAGGAAGCAAAGATTGATTTAATATTCTGTTCCACAGCTTTATGTTTCTCTTTCATGAGATTCAGCCATTCTGCCAAGGAGGGAATGCTGCAGACATCATGATGGTCTCTGCTGTCTTCTAGTGTGTGCCGAACTACTTAAACATGCCTAATTTATTCACAGCTCAAATCAGATGCACAATAAGAATGGAAACGATGCCGATTTCATAGGATGCCCAGGGTCCAGCACACCAGCTGACCAGTTACTATTATACAATGCTTATACTGGACACACCATTAGGTGGCGTAGTGTTCAATGCTCTACTCTTACTAGCAAAAGGCCACTGCTTTAAAGTGTCCAGATTGTTATTTCTTGGCAGAGGAACTTAAGCTGGTCTTATTACAGTTTGAGAATGGATATAGCACAAGAGGCCTCAGCCTAAGCAAAGTAATGGAGCAGTGTTTGTTCAGGACCGTGTATGCAAGAGTACAGCGACGGATCAGAAATGGGAATTTGAAGGAGTGTGCCAGACAAAGACTGAAAGAGAGGTGAGTCAATGGCAAACTCGGTGCTCCCAAAAAGAAACTGTCCGGACTGCCAAATCACAACTAAATTAACCGCGTGGCGTGTCTAAAACAGAACAGCTAGTCGTGGTAATCAGCACAGTGTGGGCAACATAGCGGCTAAAGGATGTCGACCTACAGAATGGTGGGCTGCTGACTGAATCCTGAAGACGGTCCTGCTGCAATACAGCCAAGCACGGGCCTTAATCTGAATCACTATAGTAAAATATCGGATTCACAAAATGGACAAAATCATAAGTCAAAAAAAGAGCCCTATAGTGCTAACGAGACTGAAGCAGGAATCATTTAACTATCATCATACTGACAGAGGTAATTAGACAAAAATGACAGGTTCCGATGTGCTAAATTTAGAAATTCAGAGAACACAGGGAAAAAACCCACAACTCAAAAACTGCAACTGAACTGAGTCACTATCCCAGATAAAGTATACTCAGTTCAGTACGCGTGAGGTATAACACACAGAGCTGTCGTAACATCAGCAGCAAGCCACAATCTGTTTGCTAAGCAAGATTTTCAAGAGTACGATGGAGTCTCAGCAGGTAAGGCTCTGAAGTCGTATCTCAAAGCTTGTGGATTTAGTGGTTCCTGCTTTCCTCAATCACACTGAAGGTGCAGTGGTGTGTGTCTCCTACACGAACAGTCTAGGATAGATCCCAGCTCTACATTAGACACATAGTTATGGACAGGTAGGAAGAACAGGTAGTTGGATGACCAGTTAAATATGGCAGATCTCAAAAATGGTAAACTCAAAAACTTAGCCAACTCCTGGTTATTACTTTTTACTATGTGCCTCAGAATTCGGATGAGCTCTTCCCTGCCCATAACAAACCTACATCAGTTCAAACGGGACTGGTTAGTCTTCCTGCCTACTGTGCTTCTGATCCACAAAGCAGTACTCCAGGGACCAGAGGGAATCACACACAAAGTCTCGTGTAGACGCACCGCACCAAAGAGCATGTTGTATTTGCGAGAAAAGGTGAAATGACGCCAAAGTGACAGGTGTACAGCTTCCAGCTGAGCAACGGTCATAGCTGATCTGAGGTCAGTTAAGCCGAGCTGCTCACAAACAAGCTCCCACTCAGGCAGCCGGACCATGAGGCTCGGTTCGGTTCAGGGCCCCATGTACCTCAGTACTCGGGATTTCCCAAAAGACGCAGTGCAACACAACTGGGATGTGAAACGCAGCAGGATGAACAAACTGGCATTATTTACGTTATTTTGATTGTATTTGTTATTATAGCGAAAAAACAATAAATAAAACAAAACTAAAGGGTGTTTTCATTTAGAAATATATGTCCACATAGCACATACCAGAAGAACTATTTTAAACAAAGACTCTTTAGTCGTAAGTAATGTTCACTCATGCGGTTCTCTTTCGTTTAATATAATGTACCTTTCCCGTACCACACGGGAGATAGAGGCGGTTCGGGGTGTGAGGAGTCCGGCTGGGGAATTAATTCCCCATCGTTGGGTCTCGCTATGTAGGTCAACATCCCGCAATCTGCGCTCCGGACCCCACTGATCTGATAACACGCCGGCGGAGTCACCGACCAAGCTGCCGGGGACAGAGTCGCATATCTGGCGGTCATTTTACTGCGCCGCCTCGGTTCCGATGCCCCCTCGGGCGGAGCTTGGCGATTCCCAGAAATAGGTCGCGTCAAAGCAGCCCAGAGCCCCGCTAAACCCCCGCGTATGTGCGTGTGAAAGTGGATGCGGAAATGCGGGCGGAAAGACGCGATACTCCGTAACACAAAGTAACCATACCTGGGTGGCGGCGCCGCGGTCTCCTCCGGCTCCCTCTGCGTCCGGACTGCGGCCCGCCCGCCTCGGTCCCGGTTCCGAGCCGCTTCGAGGCGAAGCACACAGCTGGGGGCTGAACGCCGGAGTCGCCGCCGCTTTGTCTAAACATCCAGCGGGACGCGGCCGTTCGGATCCCGGGGCCGCCGCAATGGCCGAGGCGCCGAAGCTTGTTCGCTTATTTCAGAACCGCTTCGCGAGCATTTCCGAGGCGAAACCTCAGCGGGATTCCGACGCAGGATCGAGCCCGGTCCGGCGCAGGGGTCTCCGGAGTTAATGCCTGGGAGCGGAACCGATTTCGTGAAATTTCCCCCAAAACAAACAGAACCGACTCGGACTCGATAAAAGTGGCTGATACGCAGGACCATCCGCTCTGACGTGAAACAAGGTTACAGAAGCAGCCCGGAGCCGTGCACTATATTCGGCAATAACACGCAAAAAGGCGGTCTGGAGCGCCACCGCTCGGCAGCAGTCGGTACTACTCATGAATCAGACGAACGTCAGCCGTGTTCACGGCGACCTCAGATCCCTCACCTTCATTCCGTCTAAGTGCTCGAGGGCTGTATTAAACTAAATCTCTCTTTAATTGAATTGATACAACCCTGTGATGCACTGGTGTCCCCTCCAGGGCGCGTCTATGGTGCCTGCAGCCGCACGGGATAGTGAGGCTGTGTGAACGAGGAAAAGAATGGGCTTTTAGCTAGGGGTTTTGGCGTCATCGCTACATATCCAAACTTCGTCATGGCACAGACAGGCATGAGGGACTTGTCGTCTGTGAGCCTGTGGGGACGACACGGCCCAGCACATGGTCCTGATGCGGCAGTGGAAGGAGTACACAGCAACACAAGCGTGAAGTTGTTAGCCAGGTAGCTTTAATAAAGCATCGCCAACTTAACACCTTCACTCGTGTTACAATCATGAGGATGAACTGGAAGGGCAGGTAGACGCAGGTACTGATTCATCTAATTATACAACCAAAAAGCAAGGGATAATGCCCGCTGTCAGATAAAACCACCAGGAACCAACCGGCTCATGGGCAGGCTGCTTTAACGCACAATTGCCTTTCTGATCGATCTTAAATTTAAACAGTGGTGTTTTCTTTTTATCATAAGTGAACAAGGGAACAAGAACCTTTTAATGTCCAGTTTACAGATCTAATCTAGATCTAGTGCTAATGAGAAGTTGGCAGCAACGCATTTCCCCATTACTACTTGAAGGGGGCACATCTCAAACTGCACAGGAACCAACATATTAAACCCATTCAGCTTTCTCCTTGAATGTACTAAATCTGATTAATGAGGACATGCTTGTTTTTTGGTGACTGACCACATGGTCATAACCGAATATCCACTTTCAAAGTTATATAAAGATACATATTTAAAAATAGGTAGCATAGGTATGAATGGGGGGGGGGGGCACGCAGATTTTTCTGTTATCAAGCAACCCCCACCCCCCTACCAAAGAAATTACATCATACCCAAGTACTGATACAGAACGCACACCAGCCCCAAGGGGACCAGGAGCAGTGTCAGAGTCCTTAATTCGAGTCTCATCCTTTAACATGACGCATGGAGCGAAGCAGCAGATTTTTCCTGAACATACAGGAAAAACTGTAAAGCTCCCAAAACAAAGCAATGGACATGACAAAATGCACATCTGGCCAGTCTGCTCCGAGACAAACATTTATTCCAAAACTTTACACCCCAATTGGTCAGACACACACAGAACAGCTCTGGAACTGACGGAATGGAATACTGCCACCTAGAAAAAACTTCACTGACAGCCAGAACGGGATAAACGAGCTTGTACAAGGCCTGCGACAGCGTGCTTGGTCCTCCCCTGCTAGAGGCACAACAACAATTTCTACTTGCAATTACTCTCTTTCTGACCATACAAGGACAATTTCAGCGAAGACAACCATACAGACCACTTTAAACAGTGTAGGGCCAAGGGGGGGCGGCGGGGGGTGGGGTCAGACTGACTCCTTTAATTGGTGTCGGACCAAAGTGACCCATCCCTGAGAACAGCGTATTGGCCAAGGCCTTCAACTGACAAGGCCTGAAATGTGAAGATTAAAACAGAATGGCTGAACATGGCCCGGCATAAACCAAATGACATCCAGCCGTGGGGCGCAAACGTGGAGGCTACTGAGCACAGACTGAACATGAACAAAGAGGGCTGAAAAGGTCATTAAAATTACTCCCAATCTGCAATTAGTTAAGTGGGACTGGTTTTGGTAGCTACACAAAAAATCTGAACAAGAATACAGAGTAACACTATTAAAAAAAATAATAAAATAAAAGAATGATACAAGCCCTCCATCTATGAAGCTGGACATGGCATTGGTTCACTACACAGCTGCTGTGACTGAGAAACAAGCATCACGTTTCGATCGAGGACTTTGCCTCAGGGAATGGCAGGACTTCAATAAAGCTACGCGTGGCATTTCCTCAACTCCTTAAACCAGCCTGACGCATACGTGGGCGCCTCTGTGAAACCGGAGGCATGGCCTGACACGCCATTGCGTGACGAGGACGTCACTGAACGGACCGCTTTCACTTTCATAATGACAAGAGAACCGGAGTTGTTCCAACAGAGCGGCTCTGGATGGCTGTGCCGTGGTCAGGCTTGTCATGGGAGAATGCCATATTACCCCATCACACACACAGCAAAACAAAACAGACCGTCCCACCCACCCCCCCAGACACAGACTGCATCGATCAGTGACGCTGGGCCAGTGCCAGAAGGGAAAGGGGCACTGCCGCGCCATCAAACCCTCATCTGGGAACTCAGGGGGGCAGGGGGTAAAGGAGGCAGCAGTCAGATGGCAAAATCAAATGACTCCTGTCCTGCATTACATGAGAGATGGCTTATGCTGCGACGCCTGATGTCGCATTAAAATAGCAATGACAGCGAGAGGCTTCAGGGCATGGGAGGGGACCTGAAGGAGGACGTGGGGGTGTGCGGGGGTGCGCACACGCAGAGCCGAGCTCTCAGGCACTTAACGTCAGTTTCTATGCACATCTTTAATGGCATCATATAGTCAGAACTGCAAAAAAAAAAAAAAAAAAATCAGAAGGTGGGGAGGGAGTCCAGGTCCGTCCAGTTGGAGGCGCTGACTAGGACAAAGCGGATGGAAACGTGCGACGGAGCCACGGGCCCTGGACTCGCCGACGGGGTCTGGCAGGCCACTTAGGAGGATTTCTCCTTTCGGGCCCGCGGTGAGTCTGCGCCGTTGGCGTTAAGGGCGCCGTTCACGCCGTTGGCTGAAAGTGGGAAAGAGAGAAACAGGTTCAATGAAGGAGTGGCTGACCGCAAGCAGGAAAAGTTCGGTGGGGCGCAGCGACTAAAGTATACTGGCGAGCGAGGTATGCTCCGTGCCTCTGAATGGTGACTGAGACCGGAATTAAGTGCACGCAGTAAAAACATGGAACAAGGTCACACTAGGGGGCACAGGGGGTTCTGGGTAATGCAGTCAAACACTACAACCTAACTTAAATTAACATACAGTCAAGTCAATGTGAATTTTAATATCACAAACAGGAGTTTAATCTCCTTTGAAGAGCTGATTTAACATGGTGGAAATTAACATGTGATAACTGCTTTAGCGTGTTCCGGTGTAACAGACATCTTTGTCACCAAGACCTACGAAAAGAGATGTCTGACTGAATGCCATCAAAACAGGAAATGACATGGCAGCCTTTTCAGGCCCAGTAAGTGAGCATACACCACCTCTGTCTTTCTTGGCCTTGCCCTTGGTAGCAGCCGGCTTCCGCTTCTGGGCCAGCAGCTGCGCATGCTCCCGCCACCGCCGCAACTGGAAGTTGATGAATTTCCACATCATGAAGGCCTGGGTCAGGCAGATGGCAGCCAGGACTGTGATCCTGAACAGGGACGACACAGAAGGGGCGGGGACGGTCACGGACTCCCAGCGCCGTGGGGAAGAGAACGCTGGCTGGCACAGGGGCGTGCTCCCGACCCTTCAGAGCAGGTGCTGCTCCTGAAAGACGCTGCACGGGTCTGATAGCAAACCGCTTCAGTATGCCTCCTCACATCGGTTATTACACACACGGCGCAGACGGACCATCAGCTGAACGTAACCAGGCTCGGGCCAGATCCCTCTTCTTGCCAGCACCCCAGTTCTGCTTACCGGACAAACAGCACGTTGAAGTTTCCGTTGACCAAATCGAGGCCCTGCTGTGGTGCCCCAGCCAGGCCGAAGCCCACGGTGAGCACAGAGACGGACAGCGTGAGGAGGCGTCCCAGCACGTAGAGCACAGCCCAGACTGTGAACCTGCAACATGCCGGAATGTCAGTGGGAGTGGGGGTGGGCGGTGGGGGGGAGACACACGGAAGCGGCTCGCTCACCCGCCCTGCCGCTTCTCGTTGTTGAAGTAGATGAGGCGCGACACGTGAAAGAGCAGCTCCACAAAGTAATGAAGCACCAGCAGCACGAGTCCCAGGCGGGTCAGACTGCAGGGGCACACGGGTGAGGGGGGTGGGGTTAGAGGGACTGCCCAGCTGGCAGGGGGGCAGAGGGAGGGGCGAAGGACAGCTCCTACTTTAGTACGTAGGCCCCGATGATGTGTGCGAGGTACAGGCTGATGTAGACCAGCTGCCGCGGGATATCCTCCTGCAGGAATGCTGGGATCAGTCAGTAGAACACACATGGCACATAGGACCCCATCCACATCACCCTGGAAAGACGTGGGAAGCCGGGCGACCCCGAGGCACGGCCCTCACCTTCTTTGTCTTCTGAAAGTAGAGCTCAGGAAGAGCATGGAACCAGTAACCCATCTGGCAGATGTAGAAGAACTTCATCTGGAACCTGGGGGACAAAAACGGGCACTTCGTTAGACAGCCGAGGATGCACGACAAGAGGGAGGGGCCGATGTGATGCATGACTCTCCAGCGACCCAAGTCAAAGGACATTTGCCCCCCAGAAACAGCAGCACACATCGGCAACATTATGAGCCGTTACGCTCGTACTGAGCACACTGCTATAAGCCGTTATGGTTAATACTGGACACTATGCCTCAGTAACTACAGAAGTCCGTGCAATACTCTGACATTCTTTGCATCTTTTGTACTGTCCAAATGTATGTGTTGTGCTACTGTCAATCTGCAATTTCCTTCCAGATTAATAAATTATCCATCCTGTGATCAAAAGTTTAAAATTTCTGCACACTGAAACAATCGCACACAGGTCAGAAACTCATTAGTCACGGTCACCGGGCAGGTAACATTGCCATCATCCCTCACATGTCAAAACCTGGGGGCACCGCCCTGCCAGCTAAGGTCTGGAGTAGCACTGCAATGCCACACATCGGTGACTTAAGCTCCAGCACCCGATTATCAGCAGCAGGAAGAGTCTGGCATTTAAGGGCTTCACTGCTGGGCTCTTGGGGGGTAGTGAAGGATAAGCAGGCTGACCAAGGGAGGGGCTGGGGGTGGGGGGAGGGGCTTACTTACGGCATTAACTTGTGTGGGTACCCCTCCCATAAACTGACAGGATTCGACAACAGGTTTTCCTAAAAGAGACAGGAACAGAAAAAAGGCTCAGAATCGTGCTCCAGACAGAGAAAAGGATAGGGACACGGCACGGTGCCGAATGGGGACGGGGGGGCCTACTGAGAGCAGAATGCTGATGCCCCACCCGGAGGACAGGAGGTAGAAGGCGCTCAGCTGGCCCGATTCGTTGAACTTGCTGTGCTTGGTCTTGGAGAAGTGCATCTTCCTGTTTATTTTCTTTATACCGGTAGAGGAAAAAAAATAATTGTAACATGACACAAAGGCCGCAAAAAAGGAAGTGAGTAATGGTGCCTCCATGCAAAGGCTGCGGGCACAAATACACACACACACACAACGTAGTCACCTGATCTACGCCGTTTTAATACTCAGTGTCAACCCAGACCATGTTTACGAAACAGCACCGCCAAAAAAACATTCTGTCTGGTATTTACTCTCAGAAATAGGGAGGGGCCAGCAGGGCGGCGCCATCACTCACATCCAGCACGTACTCCTGGATGATGGCGTGCATGATGATGGCGACGAGCATGTAGAAGAACACCGTGGCCAGGTCCTTCAGTCCATGATGGAAGTAATTCACCGCAGATTCCTCCGAGCCCTCTGAGAGGCAGAGAGAAACGCATCAAAACCCTTCTGCTGAGTCAGACAGGAAGTCGCAAGCAAATATCGGCCATGGTAAAAGGGGAAGCGAGAAGGTGCTGGAGGGAATGACATTCTTAAAAATGGGTTTTAGAAACAGATGTCGGTGCAAAGCCAAGGAGCACACTGGCCACATTTTCCACTGTATTCTGGGAAATGCAGTCTGCCAATTGCAAACAGACTAATAAAGAAAACGCAGGTAGAGAAAAGTTTGAAACTTATAGATGAAAACAACAAGGAGTCTCCCATTAACTTATGTTCAAAACAGCATATTAGCCATGCGAGAGCCAAGCGCAAACAATTCAGCTTTCATAGCCCACAATATGCAAATAGTAAAAACAAAACAAGCCAGCTATACTTTTAGGTGGGTGAAGTCTCCATAGTTAGATCTGAAAATGTACCTTTTTTCCCTCAGAAACCTGAGAACCAGCATGATTCCTTTGACAATAATAACTTGTGTGCCATGTTTGTAAGGTTACTCAGACCAGTGTAAAAAAACTACATCCAAAATGGTCTTCATTTGATCAACAAATAAACTCTGTGTATATATTTATTTTCAATGTTAAAATAACTATTCTTCTGAACAGCATAATCAGGTTCACCTTGGTACTGTGACCCATATAGTTCGAGTGTTCGAACAAAAACGTGGTTTACTCATGACTTTGTCATGCTTGATCGCTCTGTGACCACATCTCTGGGATACAGCGACTCTCCGGAGGGACCACGTGCAATGAAAACTATTACAACGAAGGAGCGAGGACAGAAAGTCTCGGCACCACACCCTACCCTGCTTTCATCCGTGCCAGGCTGCCGGCGCAATGATTCAACAAATCAGACGCTGCAAATAGCACGCGGAGGGCCAGCAGGGAGCCTGCAGCATGCAGGAGTGCTGGAGGGATGGTGCACGGGCCCGGCCGAGGAGACGCTCTGCTCCTGGCCATCACAGGACTGAGGCTGAACTGAAGAACATGCCCCCCCACCCAGCAGAACTAAAGCAAAACGGGGCAACTCTAGAGCATAAAAGGTGTTGCCTATTTTTACCCTTCAAAGCAGGTAGCTGAGAGAGGGCGCTAAAAGAGCGAAGCCCCGGCCTGTTTGCTTTACAGAGGTGCCTTTGGGGAAAAAGCAAGCAGTCAGCAGTGTGACAGGGTCCCGTCTCCTGCATGGAGCCTTACAGGGAAGCACTCACCGCTGGACGTGATGGTGACATTGTACTGAACAGTGATGAACAACACAGCCACCTTAGATGTTACCTGCAGGACGGAGAAGAATAAATGCATCAAACAGACAGATGCTAAGTGTTGTGGTTAGTACTGTAGGATCCAGCGGTACTGATAAGTCAGTGATTTAGTAAAAGGTTAAGTAAAAGATGACCCTATTGTGCGTAAACCTGGCAAAGAAAGCCCTTCTACATTATTAATACTTGTGTAACGCTTGACACTCGACACATTCAAAAGCCAGTTTGCACGCCACTGGTGTACTGCTGTAGTATGATGTGTACTTTTCTTCATGTACCACAGGCACGGAGGGGGGCGGCACTACAACTCCCATGACGCATTGCGGCCTAAAGCTCGCAAATGCATTTAAAGTGGCGTTTTTTGCTCACGGCGGCTCCGGGGAGTAGCAGATATTCTCTGAAAGAGACCCTGCGATGGATGAGGCGACGGTGAGCCAGGGGGAAGGCATATCCTGGCCTAGTGGACGGCCGCCCCGGCCAACCGCTGACAGACTGCCACGTAACGCTTAAGTGTCGGGGCTGCGAGCAGCCGCGGCGCCCCCAAACAGGCAGGCAATCTCAAGTGAGACCGGCACAAATATCTCCGGAAAGAGCTAAAAACGGCACAAAAACGCCAGGAAGCACACGGGTGCGAGGTTAAATGCAATTAAAGCTCCCCTTAAAAGTAGACACGCGCTTCCGGTTCCGATTCGGATGGACGAGCACTTGGTTCAACCTGACGGGCTCCATCTGAGCGCTGCGTTCTGGTCCAGCGCGGCTCAACTCACCTCGAACATGAGCCCCAGGAGGAAGACCATGGCGACACAGGACACGATGTCGGCATGGTTCTGGATGACGAACTCATGGCTGAGCACCGGCGGGCTCTTGCTACTCTTCTTCCGAACCCCCATGCTGCCGATCACCGGATGGGTACTCCGACTTGCGTTTGCGGGCTGCTGATGCTGATACTGCTCCTACTCTGCGCTTCCTGCGGCGACCAACCCGCTACTAGCAGCCGCCGGCCTGCCAGCGCCAACTATCAGGCGAGTGACAGGAGGGGAGGGCGTGGGTGATGCGAGGGGTAGATCAATTGGGCGGGTGCCCCCTTCAGGTCCGGATGGCACAATGCAGCGCGGCTGTCGACGGGAGACAGAAAAAGAACGATCACAGTGGAAATGTAGCGCGCCCGTATGATAAACGAGCCTTATACGGTTTTTTGAAGTTTAATGCGCAAACGACCTTATCAGTGCGAAGATAAGGATAAAATGTAAATGGACTAGTCAAAGAGTCTAGATAAATTTTGCTTGTTATCATGGCAGAACTGTACTCTTATGCCTCCAAGGTTGTGGACTTGATTTCTGCTTCTGCTCTTTGTTCAGTTTACATTTTATTTATCTAGAAGATGATTTTATACAAAGCAATGTTCATTTTTGAGAAAGTCCCTGGAGTAGTTTGGGATTAAGAATCTTGCTCAAGGGCCCAACAGTGACAACACTCTGCCAACCCAGGGATTTGAACTGGCAGCCTTCCAATCACAGGCACAGCATCCTGTAGCACTGAGCCACACATGTTCTCCGCTGTTTTGGTTCATCGGTATATCCATAATGCCCTTCAGGGTGCTGGTATTGTAATAGTTAGTGTGTGCCCTACAGCTGGCAGAAATCATACCCAGGATTTCCCTGCCTCCAAGCCCACCGCAATCCTGCATTGGATGAATGGGCATGGGGAATTCCTGCATGGATGTTTATTAACGTCCTGCATGTGGAAATACGACGAAATTAATGCTGTTCGGGGAACACTGGCAGCTCAAAGTAGTCATGAGAATTCTCACATCACTGCAGGATCCTGGTTTTACGGGTCACACAGAAGCAGGCTGCTCACGCAGCAGCAAAGGCTGGTTTCCCACGTGAAGATGTGTCGCAGTGTGGCGCATGGTATCAAGGGCACAGAGCCCGCAGAGCATTGGTTCACATCCCAAAAATGGCTTTAGTGCCTTTGAGCCTGGCTTAACCAGACAGACAACCAATCCACTGCAAATGCTGTGTCACTGAGGATGGGTGACAGCAAAATAGACAAACGTAGGATCAGTAAGCTTCCTGTAACTGAAACAGCTGTCTGTAGGCCAAACTGAGTGTGGTTATTCCCCATGAGGCCTCAAAATCCTAAATCGGATGCTGGCATTTTAAAGTAAAATTTAATACCGATTAAATCACATTTCAGCATCTGCTTCTGATACATAAGAAGGTATAATATGACCTCTGTATCAAAATGTGTGTCTTCACAAAATATTTGGGAAGTTTGCATCTAGCTAGTGAAGCTGAATTAGGGTTGGTTAACAAAACCATCTAATTTTATCTGGGGATGAGGTTATGATACACTTACACTGGAGAGCCGATTTAATCAGAAACATCATCTGAAAAGTTTGGTACAAAGTATGAAATGTTCAGAGTAAAAAGGGCTCTGCTCTGTCCCACTTTCTCTCTTGAATTAGTAACAAATTAACATCACTGTGATTTCTGAATGTGCAGATCTCATAACAGGGATTTTAATAACTGCTTAGTTAATGTTCGTTTCTCCAGGGCTCAGCTTGGGCTCCACAAACCTACACTTGGGGTTGGTATTAATGAAAAAGCAATTAAACAGAATTAATACAAACCTCTGCAGCCAATTACGCTCTCCGCATGGCGAACATATTTCCTAATTCTGCTAAATGCATTTTTCAACAGCACCCGATAATCAGCAGCATAAATCCAGATATTGTGGCAGATAGATGGCAAGGTTCACCAGAAAAATCTGGAATAACGTTCAAGGTTCTTTATTTATCGTCACATGCATAGTCATACACGTACAACACACAGTGAAATGCATCCTGTACCAACCTTTTCAGATACGACATGTTTCTCTGGCCTGTGACCCCCAGATGAAAACAGACCTGTATCTAGGGACCCCCTACCAGTAAAACGTGATCATTCACGAAAGAGCGATGGTCCGAGGGGTCTTTAATATGTATTTCTCCGAGGAGTGGGTGGTTTGTCCTTCTTCGATACTTTCGCGAATCGGACCCCCCCCACCCCAGCTTGTAAGCTATTTGTAGTGTCAGCGCTGGAACGGCTTCTGCAGACCGCTTAAACAGGTAATTAACTTGATACTCAGGTAGGATCACTCAGAAATGCGCACATGCCCATTTTCCACATGCACACACGGTGACGGTGAGGCATGGAGACACAGAGACCCTCTACCGGAGAGCCGGTGTGATCAAGCAGGGTGTCGGGCAGTGGGTCCCGACAAGACCGTTCTGTTTAAAACGCGTTTGCAAGATCCTGAGCAATAAGATATTCGTATTCGCGTCTCAAGTATTTCTCCCTTACAACCCATACATAGTAAATTTGCTTTGGCATATAACGACGGCTGGGTCTGTTTTTTGGGGAAAGTGCGTGCTGTGCGTATGGTGTAGTAAAACTAATCATTATCCTTGCTGTTAGTATAAAGAAAACGGATGCCGTCTTTTTCTGTTTGAGTGCGGGATCAGCTTAAGGATTTGATCTTTCCTGATAAACCCAAACGCAGCAGGACAGCTTATCCACCTAAAATGACCGAGGGAGGACTGCATGTCACTCTTTTATATTCCTGGAGAATACACTTTTTTAACAACTAGAATTGCCACGGAAATAAACGATGCCCAAAAGAGCGGCAGTTAGTCTCTTATACTCTCGGTGTCCCGGTGTGCATTTTTCATGTCTGCAGTGACACATTCGATACACAAAGTCCCACTTCCGATGAAAACATGCTACAAAACTTATAATTAGGTCAGAGTTAAATGTCGGGTGTAACGACTAACAGCCGCCAGTCTTCAGCATGAACTGAACTGGGGAGAGAGTACCGCGAGTCTCTGGTGAAAGTGGCTTGAGCCTTACGCAGACAGCCATACCTTGAACTTTGCAGCTCTTAAAATAAGTGTAATATTAAAGAATTAGAGGTCATTCCAGACAGGGACTGTGCTGGAACACCGTCAATATCTGTCAGAAAGACAGCTCACGCAACTACTGCCCGCAGCCATTGAAAATTGGCGTTTCCTATAGTTCTTCCGAAATGACGTAGCAAAGGTAGTAAAGCATTACGTGCACATTCAGCACTCACCCCCTACACAAGTAGCATGTGCAGTGCGGTCGGTGAGACTGAAAAACCTCTTGGGATGTACCCTTGTACTCGCAGATCTTCACTCTCCATGTACAGGACGTGGTCACTAGCAAATACAGAACATATCAGACATGCAAAGCAGGTCTCTGCTGGCTAATGGCACTCCATCCCTTAAAAGGGCGCTTTCCTAAGGGCTCCTATGCAAATATTTCTTTCTCACACTCTGCAGCAACCTTCACACAAGCTTCTCTGGGACACCATTCCACTTTACCCTGCCATATTTCTCTTATTTATTTCATATATTTCTACTTTATTCAGATATACATTTTATTTCTTCTATTTATTTCACATTTATTCCATATATACATACCTCTGCCGTACCTATATAACAGTACATATGTCTATTTCGATATTTTGTGAATGACTTTGTCTTGTTTCGTGCTCTGTAATCCTGTTGCGCTGTCCGGTCAGTAACATGTGAGTAATATTTCCTATGTACTGAGGTGGAAAAGGTTGAATCTTGAATCTTGAATCCGCATATAGCCAAGGTTTCACATCCCATCATCCATCCATCCATCCATCCATCCATCCATCCATCCATTTCCTGTAACTGCTTGTCCTATTCGGGGTTGGGGGGGTGCAAGGCAGGGAACAACCCAGAATGGGGTGCCAACCAATCGCAGGGCACAGGTTTCACACTCCACACAAGGTACCTTGAACCTCACACCAAACAGCCCCACAAGGGCCACACTGTCCCCAAACCACACTTCCTCTCTGTGGTAACCAGGTACTTGGAACATGGGAGAGAGCCTTTTTGTCACATTAGACATTCCAAATGCTCAGGGTACTGTTCTGGTTTTTCCTTCCCTACCAAATCAGAAGTCAGAAGCCGCTGGTGTAGATCCAAATTCAGTCTTTATTGCAACAATGAAGTTACAACCAAGGCTGGACACTTACAAGTGTGTCCAATACTGTTTTACACCAATTTTTATACAAGTTCTTATCATTCAACAATATCTCGTCACTTGAGCATCATCATTTCTTCAACCAGTTACAATCATTGTTTTCTCCCTTAATCCACGCCTCTAGGTGATAGGTTTGTCCTTTATTTCATTTATTTTTTGGTCCCTCGGCTGAACATAATGGTGGCACGAGCATCTCCACTTGGTTTTTTAAAAATGCTCAGCCGTGAACTTCGGATGAACTCAGGCGAATCCCTTCCTTCAGTAGTAAGCCTTGGCAGCTTCAGCCTGTTGCACATTGTCTAACTCGAGGGCTGATAATATATTTGTCCTTCAACATAGTGATAAGGTATACACTAATAAAAGTGGATATTCATAGATTCAGGACTAACATAAAATAGCTAACAAAAACTCTTAGGCTAACATGAGGTGCAAATACATACTCAGTTGATTTACATTGTAATGATTACATCATGGGTATTTGGCATGCTTTTTAATAATATCATAATAATTATATTCTATGTTATATAGTGCTAAATAATATTCCATAGTACTTGTTCCTGAATCCCTGGTCAAATTAAGGCAAGTTTCCAAATGATCCACGAGTGTTTAGTTGCAGCTAGAGCCTGTCTGTCACCATCGTTGGACATAGCAACAGGATCCCAGTCATCAAGCAGAGGGTGCCCTTCACTATCAGACCTGCGATGCCCACAAAGGAGATGGCAGGGCTCACATTGCCCAAACCAGGCAGGGAGGGCTTCCTGCTGAAGTGCTGCTCCAACTTTCTCCACCCCTGCAGGCTTCTCAGGGTCCTTGTTTCTAGTCAAACAGGTATGCAGGGTCCTGAGCCACTATGTATCTTCATCAGGCTCATCAGCAAATGATATGCACAGGCTAAAAAACACAACTACCATCACAAGCTAAAAGGATTAATAAACAGTGCCACAGGGCTCACAACACTCTACGCACATGCACTCAGTCTGACTGCTCCTTTATCCTCACAGCCAATTGCACTTCACCGGCTCCTGCTCTTCCCAAACACGCTGCTATCTTGTTGACTGACGTCACTTGGTGCATTGTGTCAGTCCTGTGTCTCAATTGTAACTCCCCCCCCCCCCCCCCATGCCAGTGCCCAATGCCATATTTCATTGTCCACTCTTAAGGTAAGAGACAAAACCAGAGGTGTTCTTTGGAGGACAGAATTTATTTCTTGGGGCTCTTTCATGGAGTCATTCTCTCAGCTTGCTTTCCCATGTTCTGTGTCTGCGACAGTGGCCACGGGCAGTGAGCAAGCACAAAGACGGTGATCACCGCTGGGAAACCACCTTGATTGCGCAATCCTCTGTCTGCTGCAGTTTGCATGAAGTCATACTGGCCCTTTGTGAAAGGATTTAGTCAAATGACCGTCACTATGTGCAGACTGAGTGTTTTCCAAAATGACATTAGCTGCTATAGTCTGTTTAACTACAGGTGTTCACACAAGCTTCTATTCTTACAAAAGACTGCAGTAAAACCCTGCCCTGACACACTGGCTGCCCACCCTCTGACATGTCCACACCCAGACATGTTTATTCTATTCAGATAATCTGATTTTCCCAGGTTGATGTGCCTGTTTGGGATAGAAGGTTTCTTTATATTTCTGCTTCATATTTGTACAATTGGATGCTTAATGAACCATGATTGCCTTCCTAAAGAAACTCACATTTATAGTCAAAGTGATAGACTGACATTAACTTATTTTTAATCAACCATTAAATTTTCCAGTTGTGTATACATCATCCATCCATCTATCTATTTTATTTAAAAAAAATCGGCGCAGCATCGTGCTGTCCTTCATTCCAGCCGGTCTTTACCAGCGGTGCGTTTTTCCTGTGGTTAACATCTAGTAGGATCATTCACTTTGCGCACAGTACACGTAACTATTACTAGTTTCCACCCTACTCTGACAGTAGTACAACACTGCCTCCTAGCGGTAGATTCCGAGCATTGCTTGTAGTAATACTGCTCTTTTTAGTGAGCCATATCAATCAGCTCAGCTCGGCGGTGGCTCTCCGTTTAGTACCACTTCTGGCTTTTATAATTCAGTCAAATTTAGCAATGTTTTGACTTATGATTGGTATGTGTCCGCGTATATTACTTAAATTATTCAATGTAATTATAGTAAACCTTATCATTTGCAGAATACCACTATTTCACATTATGTCTGGCATAAAAATATTAATGGAAAAACATCAAACTATTATATATGTGAACTGAACGTTTTATTTACATTGGATGTGGTAAATTAGCACTAAGCACATGCAATGCATCTGGGCTTTGTGCATACATCTGTTACAATTCTAATGCTACTGCGACGTGCACATCACAGAGTAATAAGATAAATAAACCGATCATTATCTTTCATTAGGTGATTGGTCGCACGGCACGCTCATCAACACAAAAAACAGGAGCCAGCTCTCATCGTTTACGCAAAGGCGACTCGTTCGCGTTCGACACATTACTACTGTATAATCCATCTCTTCAAACTCAAGGAAAGAAACGTTTCTTAAATGGCTTATATTTGTCTGTAGATGTAGTTGATCCCAACCTTTCACAGATTTCAGGGTCTGTAGCTACATTTAAAACATTAAAATGTATAGGTCTATTTAAATAGCTGCTTATGCCAATGGTGTGTTTATAAAGGCACGCACATCTAAAACTTTACGATTTGAAACAAGGTTTTATAAACAAAGTTAGAGATTAATATCTTGCATTTCTACATTGATAGTTTTCGTTAAAATTCATATGCAAACACCAGGGCCCACCCGTGGTATAGGTAGTATAGGCCTATGCTAGGGGCGCCGTCCATTCAAAGGCGGCGCCCGGGCGCCCCAAAGGGTAGGAAAGGAAGGAGGAGGGAATGAAAATCTCTTTTACTCAACTTTTAGTCAAGTAAAATGTTTCTCTGTTTATTCCGATTTTTTTTAACTAATAATTCTAAGTCTTTACATTTTCATTATTGGTTAGTCTTATATGTATAGAAAGCAGCATGTATCGCGTGAGAGAAATGCTCGTTGAATTAAGTGTTTTTTGCGTCGATGCAACCCAGGTGTAATTTCTCTTGAGGTTTAATTTTATGTTGATAAAGTTATAACGTGGCTTAGGTGCTGTTATTGGCTGGGCTTTAATACCACCGCTGCAAGGGCCATTCAGTCCTATAGGCGGCCGCCTAGGGCACCACCTTCTGGGGGGCGCCGATTTACCATCCAATTTCACTTTGCGTCAAGCGCGGGGCGCCGGCGGTGATGCTCGCCTAGGGCGCCACATCGGTTAGGACCGGTACTGGTATGCCCGATTTACTTAATAAGGGTTTCGCAACATAGCTAAAAACGAGTCCGACCAGGCACTTCTGGCATTTAAAAACCATCTTAAAATCTCAGGTGCATGCTTGTCATAGTAAAGATGACGCTGTCATAAAATACCTGGTAAAGGCATTCATATTTCCCTTCTGTGCTCAGGTGTATCAGGGTGAGTAAACACAGGCACACCCCGAAAGTGATAAGCCCGCACCTCACCATGTGTCACTATGCACTAGGGCTACCCGCAGATAAGAAAGGCTGAACGGAGGCTTGGATGGAGGCTGGATGATCGGAGGCGGGGCTGCGGTTCGATCCGGGAAGCAGAACAGTGACGCCAGTAACCGCGGCCGCGAGCAGGACGCGCAGGTACGATTGTGACTGACAGTTCAGCTGTGTGCTAACATATGTGTATGACTAGGTTAACGTATGTGTGTTTAATAAAAATACTATACTGTAGTAAAGCCGCTGAAAGTTTCTGTTAAAACTCCGTGTTTAATCCGTCTGTGGAATGTCATGCACGGTGTTAGATTCATGTTGCAACATCTGTATTGAACATGTGCTGAAAATTTCTGTATTAAACCTCTGTGTTTAGTCTTTTAGTTTAAATGGTAGATGATAGATGGATGGATGGATGGGTGATATACTTTTTTGATCCCAGTGGGAAATTTGTCATTAATTAAACCTCTGTGTTGAATCTCTGTGCTGAACCTCTGAGCTGTAGATTTTTGTTGATTCAGTACACAAATGAGAGAACTATAATGACCAGCTGAGGACATAGAGAACACACTGACTTATTAGGTGTGCCCATTAATGTAGGAAACACAGTGTCACTGGTCCTGATAGCCAGAGGCAGTTCCGGATTATTCTCTGAACAGGTGTGGGCTTTATCTGACACGTGAATTCCACACACTCCATTCAGCTATGTTTACTTCAACAACAATTAAAAACAGCATGGGAGATAGACACCACAGCTGCTATGTCATTTATGTAAAAACCTACGTGTAAAATTCCTGCCAACATCAGCGGATAGGAAACAAGAACATCTGATTGGCACTCGCAGCTCACATACTGCGAGCATGTATTTGCCCTTCTCTGTAACGTGTAATGGCGTTAGGGCTATTTGGATGTTTAGCACCTTGTGATTGTTGAAGTTCCTTGTGATATTTCAGTGTGCTGTGTTTCTAAATTCTAGGTACCTAATCTGTCCTTACTTCTATCCTCAGGATTAGAGCACCTGACAGGAAATACTGACTGATGAGAACCTTTACAAAGATGTACATGGGTGACAAGGACAGACTTTGGCTCCAGTGATATAACCATGTGTGACCTCCAGCACACCATGGGGTGCCCTATACAGGCCGCTCACACTGAGGACATATAGAGAGGGGTCGAGTGTGACCCCAGCATGCGCTTCACCAAATTCAGGTGGTTCCGCACTGTTGCGGGTTTGACCCTTTATGTGGCAGACATCTTCACTGACGTTTGGGTTGCGGGACAGTATTTCTGCAGAGGCAATTTTGTCTGGGGTTTCCTGACCCTCCTCTTTGTCCTGACTGGGTTCGTGTGCAGCCAGGTGTTCAGTTACGCCTGGTTCTGCGATGACCTGGCTGCCGTGACCTCGACAGGCCAGAACTGCAGGCCCTCTCTGGTCGTGCTGCATGTTCTTCAGCTGGGCATCTTCATCAGGTAGTTCCGTAGGTTCTTGCTGTTCTCAGAAGCAGACCCTGTCCCTCATAACAGTTAAAGGAGAAAATGGGGAAGGGGTACAACTGTACCTGACTGAAACAGCTCAGCAGTGAGACAAATGCTGCAGTTGTTATTTCAGGGTGCGGGGGCACAAGGTTAAGAGCTGAGATGCTGAGGTACTGAGGTACTACATATCCGGACATCATGCATTTTTTACAGCACAGCTAGCTATACTTACAGCTAGCAGATGTCATTTCGGCTCAATTTACCACAGTTACAATCATAAAGAGCTTCTAGGATAAGCCTTGAAGCTGCCCAGGTGCACTTCAGTAACAGTCTCAGCACTCTGCCCTTCCTGGCATAGCATGATTGTCACGTTTTGTTATTGATGACATTATGTAACCTGCTAAAGTCCAACCAGGGCAGCAGTGTGACATCCACAATATGCTCTGAGATTAGAAGTAGGATTTTCGAACATTGCTTAGACTTTTTGGGCTTGCTGTTGTGTACAGCTGACAAACCTCAATGGTTCTTTCTGCAATGTTATGGAGACTTTCAAAGAGGTTATGTGGAAATATGGTCGGTCCCTCTGTGAACATCATATATGTATAGCTTGAATAGGAGGTTTTTCTGTCTATTAATGTAAATCTTCTTTACTGTATAGACTGCCAATCCACTACTTTACAACCATCTGTCTGTTGAATCCATGTGTTGCTGCTCTAATTTAAATGTCTGTCTAAAGTTTCTGTGTTTTGAATACCTCTGTAGGTCATCTGTGTTAAGCTCCTATGTTAAATCTCTGTGTTGGTTCTCTGTTAGTCCATCGTCTTTATCCTCAGTGCATGCCTGTCCTCTGTGCTGGACCTGTATGCATATACTTTATGTTGGACATGTATGCCTGTCCTCTGTGCTGGACCTGTATGCCTATACTTTATGGTGGACATGTATGTCTGTCCTCTGTGCTGGACCTGTATTCCTATCCTTTATGTTGGACATGTATGCCTGTCCTCTGTGCTGGACCTGTGTGCCTATACTTTATGTTGGACATGTATGCCTGTCCTCTGTGCTGGACATGTATGCCTATACTTTATGGTGGACATGTATGCCTGTCCTCTGTGCTGGACCTGTATGCCTATACTTTATGTTGGACATGTATGCCTGTCCTCTGTGCTGGAACTGTATGCCTATACTTTATGGTGGACATGTATGCCTGTCCTCTGTGCTGGACCTGTATGCCTATCCTTTATGTTGGACATGTATGCCTGTCCTCTGTGCTGGACCTGTATGCCTATACTTTATGGTGGACATGTATGCCTGTCCTCTCTCTTGGACCTGTATGCCTGTCCTTTATGTTGGACATGTATGCCTGTCCTTTACGTTGGACATGTATGCATTTCAATCTGTTGATTTGCTGTCTTTATCCCGTGCTTCACTTTTTTGTCTGTTCTGTGTGTTTGTCCTCTGTCTAACATAGCTACACTATTGGGATAATTTAATGACATTAGTCAGTAACCGATAGGGTGCTTAATGTGCTCATTTGGCCTCCACCCAGTGACCCCAGCAGCCCATTGATAACACAGTAAGGCTCTGGCCTGTATGTTGTGACTTTGACACAATAAAACACCTCTTATCTTAACTTCACATCCACATAGATTGATGATCATTCCGCCCATATTTACTTACAGTTTATTAGTCATCTGCTGTGGCTCTCCTCAATTGCTTTAGTCCTCTTAGTAGCCGTCTGTTTTCATAGCATGTGTAATAATCATAACTATTTTGTTTCAACCTTAAAGACACCAAATAAATACCCAGGTGGCCACAAGCTTTAAATGTGCAATTTTTATCTGGGGCATTAAAGTCTAGTGTTGTGATGCCAGCACTGCTGGGTGAATGACATGACATATTTGCCACCCTGAGAGCATGCGCGCTGCCTTCTGCAGATACTTCCAGCACTTGAAGATAGCGCACAGGGTGCTGTGGGCCAGAGAACCTACTGGGCGTGATGATGACAAGCTCCACCTGGAACTGTTTGGCCAGGCTGCCGACCTGAGCATGCTCCGGCTGTTTGAGACCTTCCTTGAGAGTGCCCCTCAGCTGGTCCTGCAGCTATACATCGTCCTGGGCCATGACCAGAGGTCCATTATTCAGTGTGAGTCTGTAGAGCCAACACATTGTTGGACAGAATGTCATTCATGAAACGAAAAGGCCTTCAGAGCCTCAGCAATGGGAAGTAACCAATGAGAAATCAAAGCAGGCGGTGATTGACAGCACGCATTATTCCCGCCCACTGCGGGCATCACCTCCTCCCGTGGTTAGTTAAACATCACGTTAGGCAGTTAATCATCATGTTGTTTTATGATCAGCTTGACTTATGGCTTCTCGACCCCCCCCCCCCAGATATCTCTGTCGTCGGCTCATTCTGCAACATCGCCTGGGCGAGCGTGGACTACTGGCGGTGTTTTCGGCGGTCCCTGCCGCAGGTCCAAGAGATGCCCTCTGGTGCCGCCCTGCTGGTGTATCTGCTGTACAAGCTGCTGACGGTGTGTGCCCGCGTGCTCACCCTCAGCCTGCTGCTGCTCCTCAGCACCTACTGCCTCGCGGTTCTGCTCCTTCTCTGGCTCTTGGGCTTCCTGTGGACAAATGTGGTCCAGACAGATTTCTGCACATCCAAAGGCCTGGAGAGGTTCTACAGGGCCGTCGTGGCTGTCATACTCATATTCACCTTTTTCAACGTGATAGGCCAGCAGACGAAGGTGCCCATGACTGTCTACTACGCCATGTCTGCTCTGCAGAACCTGCTGGTGCCTCTGATTGTCTTCTTCTTGACGTCAGCTGCCGAAAAGTTGGACTTTTTCTGGCAGACGGTCGTGGTGATAACAGTGGGCACCATCATGGGCCTCTTCCTCCTCTCTCTCTATTACTGCTTCCTGCACCCCAGGACAGAAGCCCGCATAGCTGATGAGGTAGATGGACCAGAAACTCATGTAGCTGATGAGGTGGACGGACTCAGGGGGCAGTTGGGCCGTCCCCTCGGATGGACACTTCGGATGAGGACATTTTTACAGTACTGACACCTCACCTCTACTGAAGGAAGCTTCAAGAACAGGAATGGGACAGTTAAAGGTGAATTTTAATGTGTACAAAGGAAAGACATTTTATATGCCACCGACAACATGTCAAACTACTAGTGGAATAACATCATCGCCCAATTTTTGGCTGAATCTTCATATGGTCTTGTGCGAATTACAGGTTATGACCACAGGGTGTCGCTGTTGCCTCACCTGAAAATTTATTGACTCATACGTGCATAAGACGACCAAGGATGGCATAAAAATACATCAGGTATTTATTCAGTAGAGAACAGCAATGCTTTGTAGTACGGAGTGTATTTCTGAAGATGTTCCAGCCAGAGGTAAGGAGCACGTGCTGATACAGCGCATTGCCACACGCACCATATGACAAACCACGTGCAGCCGTGCGGTGGGTGATACCTCAGCACTACACTAGTTCAGATAGAAAGGAACAGTATGAAGTTTTTTTTCTGGTGGCTGGTGTGCCAATCTTGCCACCAACCCCCAAATTTTCCTTGGAGGACCTGTTTGCAGGGCTGGATGTAGATTAATGTCATGCTGAGGATGAAATAATTTCAGGGTAAGGGTCTTGCTCAAGGGCCCAACAGAACAGAATCACTCTTGCCATTGACAGGATTTGAACCAGCAACCTTCCAATTTCCAATACAGATCCCTAGCCAGGGAGCCACTACACCGCCCTTAACTGTTTTGTTGACTGGTTCCAGCCAGATGGGACCTTTTACCGCCAAATCGAATGTTTGAGTCCTGCAAAGAAATGAACACTCAGCAACTGGAAGATAGAAACTGAAATAAATAAAGGGACATTAAATTATTAATTATTGAAATAAAGCTGCTGTGCTATTTTTACATGAATCTGATATATTACTCTGAGAATGACATAAAGCCAGTGACGTGTGGTTGATAAACAGCCCCCTGGATGCTTAAGGTAAAATCCCATGGCTCGGGGGGGGGGGGCTGACGTGAGCTGCATGAGGACTGTTTCAAAGCTCGTTCTAAGATAATGAATGAACGTAATTTTGTTTTGACTGCCATGAAAGTATTGCAAAAGCAGTGGCGGGATTGATCAGTAGCACGTTTCCGGCGCAGCGGACGTATGTGGCTGTGTGAGCCATCCTGCGGGGGGCGCTGATGAGCTGCACGTTCCCGAAACAGTACCTGACTGTGAAACAAACAGCATAGCTGCGAGCCGGACTCAGTGCTGCCGGTTTCCCGACACGTTTTAACAGACACTATGGGGGGGGGAGCTTTAATGAAGAAACGGGGGAGCTAGCGAGCGGTTGCGAGGCTGCTCCAGCCCAGACCTTTGTGCCAAACTGGGGGGAGTTGGGTGGAGGTGGGGGTCGGGATTCAATTGGCAGGGAGATCTCTTTGGCTGGGGGGCGCTTCCAGACCTCAAACCAAAACAGGGCAGCAGACTGGACCAGTCCAGCTGCTGGGGATTGTGTGCTGTGGGTCTTCATTATCAAGAGGAAAACTAGAGTCCAGATGTCTGTGTTTTCAGGCGACTGGCACTGAATGAAACACTGTGAAGAGTATTTTATGGGACAGCAGAAGTCATCTCTAGATTTTACTCTTCCCTTTCGTCCCACTAATGGCTTTTAAATGTCTTCTTCTGTGTTCATACGGACGACTGGGGTCACTGAGCATTTCTGCGAAGGGTCGTGCCGCAACCCCCCCTCCCACCCGTGGGGGCAGCATCGCGCAGATGCTCCCAGTGTTTCATTTCCTTCGCAGATGTGCGCCTGAGATCCTGCAGATGCCGCGGCATTCCCCTCACATCGGCTGCTGCTCCTGCCCTCCGTGGCAGCCAGACCCCCGTCGGCCGCAAAAAATTTCCGGAAGCTGACGGCTGTTTTAGCACTCAGAGAAAACTGTGCCTAAGCTCAGAGAGGCGGGCGGGTGGTGAAAGCATACTGGCACGATGTTTGTAGAGCTGTAGTTCAGATAAAGGATAGCAACGGCATTTAATAGGCTCCTGATATGCTTCATTACGGTGACGTGTCGCTCCTGTGTGCTTCACTTTAAAGAGGCCAAGTGCACCTCTAGCCCCAAAGCAGGCTGCCAAGGCAGGATTCACCGGGGGACTTTTGAAGGAAACGGCCCCAAACGCCCACTGACGGGACGGTGAGAGACGGTTGCACCACAGCACCGCGGCACCGCGCCGGGAAAGTAGAGAACCGGCCGGCGAGAGACTGTTTTTCATTACAGCTTCAAAGTCCAAATAAAGCATGATTAATGGGGCTGCCAGCTGGGGTGTCTTTAATTACCGTCACTGCGCCCAAGGTGCGTCAGGGGCATGGGGAGTTTGCCCCGGCTTGCTGGCACGGCATGGCCTGGTCCGGCCCGGCCACAGCCCTCGTCTCATGCCTGGAGAATTCCCAAAATTGGGAAAATTTGTGGGCCAAGTGTGGTCTGTGAGCTACGAGGTCCTTTAATCACAGTGCACACGCTAACAAATTAGCCCTGGCAGTGACAGATTGTACAGCCGGTGAGGCTTAATTAAATACAATCCGTTCGTTAGTGATCAGAGGACGGCTCGACGTTTCCTGGAGGTTCTGTAAATAAAGTCCACATGAAACAGCAGACAAATTTTTCTTTTCTTTTTTCATGAAAAATGTCAAATCATGAGCTTGAGAAAGGCATGCTGGGAAAATGCAACTGTATAATGCTTTTGTGCCAAGTAGATGGCTGTGTGGAAAAGGGGCAAGGTCGCGAGCATTTCCCTGTGTTGTGAGGGTGTTGATGCTACCTGTTGATTGGCTGAGTCAGTGGGGCAGGAATCAGGTGACCTGGCTTATAGGGGAAACATTTTTCTGTCAATCACTCTGAGGTCCTGATGCCTCTATCCTCTGAGCATCTGAATCTGGCTGTTTCAGGAGATGCCCTTGGTGAGGATCATAAGAATATCAAACCGTTTAACACGGAGACTGCTGGGATCGGATCCCTAACTCATCTGGTCCAGTCGCTCATCTTCAGAATGCGAAAAGGCAGCTTTCTATTTCTGACCCATATTTGGCTCTGAGTTCGGCTTAAGCAGATGCCTGGGAAAGAGCTTAGCGTCCAGAATCTGAGAGGAAAGAAATGCAGCCAAGAATCCCGAAGTTGGTGTCATTCATACAGGAAATTTAACCTGGTGAATTCAGAGGGTTTCGAACAAATTCCCTCCCTGTCTGTGCTTGTCTGTGGGCTGACACATCCTCTGCAAAGCAGAACCGTCTGGCCGGGCTGCCTTGTGATGTTTCCATGGATCCCTCAGCCTGGTTTCAGAGCTGAAGATGAGCCACCTTCCAGCTCGCTCTGGATTTACGTGGGCAGCTTGTGGGAGGAAATCCAGACCTTCCAGGAGGAGCAGGGGGACCGTCAAGAAAAGAAGAGTGTCTGAACATCAGCCCTGCTCATATGGCATGCCATTGTCTGTGACGATCCCACAAAACAAAGTCATTGAGTCCTGCTCCCGTGTGGTAAAAAAATACATCTCAAACAGCTGAATTTCTGGAATATTCAGAGAGAGGCTTGGCAAAGCTTGTTGGGTTTTGATCCATCTGTCCGTTGATGGCTCTGCTTCACATTCTTGCTTTAGGTCCACCAAGAGGCACGGAAGGAGGACTTGCCCCAGTCTACAGTGACCCTGCAGCTGGGCCCCGTCCCCCCTTCAGACAGAAAGCAGGAGGCGCAGCTTTGCTGGGCACGCGTCTGCTGTGGCGAGGCTGATGGATTGGGGAGCACTCGTATTTATTTATGCAGGCCTCTCTATGGATGGGAGCCTGGTTCTCAGTGGAGAGCCTGCACATCATACGGCCAGGCAGGCAATCAGCACCAAAGGAGATTATAAATGATGCAAAGGCAGCTCGCTGCTGCACAGAAACGGAAAGGGCCCTCAGTTTGCCCACTGCCACCACCAGACCATGCTCATTTTGTTGCCCCGGAAGTCATTAATTGTCTGCTTTCTCTTCCCAGATCACGCAGATTAGGCCAGTAAATTTGGACCACTAATAGTGACACAACTTACATGACTAGTGAGGATGAGAGGTCAGCTGAGAGGCACATTAAAATGGAGCGGTATGCACTAAGGAGACTGTGGTACCAGTATCCGTGGATACAGTGGATACTGTGGAGCAGTATCAGTATCCAGGCAGTGGAACCAGTCCTAAAAGGGGATTATCAGAACTGAGACAGTGGTACCAGTCCTCATAGAACAGTATCAGTACTCAGGCAGTGGTACCAGTCCTCATAGAGCAGTATCAGTACCCAGGCAATGGTACCAGTCCTCAGAGAGCAGTATCAGTACTCAGGCAGTGGCACCAGTCCTCAGAGAGCAGCACCAGTACTCAGGCAGTGGTACCAGTCCTCAGAGAGCAGCAGCAGTACTCAGGCAGTGGTACCAGTCCTCAGAGAGCAGCATCAGTACTCAGGCAGTGGTACCAGTCCTCATAGAACAGTATCAGTACTCAGGCAGTGGTACCAGTCCTCATGGAACAGTATCAGTACTCAGGCAGTGGTACCAGTCCTCAGAGAGCAGAATCAGTGCTCAGGCAGT
>JAAGVU020000032.1:20312782-20333012 GCA_011763525.2 Mormyrus iriodes
TATATAAATGTTGATTATAAAATGATTCAATTTGGTTTATTTCCCAAATGGGTCTGAATCCAGGCAATTTCCTCTTACAGGGTTTGTTATTAGTTTAAAACTTTTAGCACTGATATTGATTAAAAAGGGAGTAACTACTTTCTTAGGATATATTTGTGACACTCTTTGAGTGAACCCAGTAACAATCACACACCATCTGGGGTCTAATCTGCATTTTAACAGACTACACTAATTGGTTATTTGCCTGGAGGCTTGTAGAGGTATCTTTCCTCTCTCCTCTTCTCTCTTCTGCTCTTCCCAGCATGGTCCTTTCCACTGTTTGAAGAGTCCATTGTTTCAGAGAATCGTCATGTGTGGGTCTCATGGTGGGTGGAGGTGGGGGGGGGAAATTTCCACAAGGTAGTGCTGTCCCGGAATGTGTCACATAGGACCCCTCGGTGGCTGCAGCCTTCGGATTGTTGAGAAGAATGTTTCTTTATGAAAATATTTCTTCTCCCCTTTCTTGTTCACTGATGAAGGCTCGCTGAAGGCTGGCAGTCTAGTCCCAATTGACTACAAGCAGAAATGTAGGAAATGCATGACTGAATCATCCTCTCCGCCAAGACGCTGCTCTCCCTGGCATCTGCAACAATCGCATTCGCCTGTTTTATTTTGCGGGTGACACGAGGTATATACAAATCCTCATTTATTCAGCTTTCACCTGTCACTCTGCCCCAGAATGAATGAGCTTAACGTGGCAATTTAATGACTTTCACAGGAGTGTCGGTCCGCAACGGGAACGTGGGGGCGCTAACCACACACATAAATGCCCATTATTGGCACTGTGACTGCCCTTTGCTTGTGTTAGCTTGGTTTTCACCACCGGAAAGTTATATCTTTTAGCAGGCGGGGGCAGGGGGGGAGGGGTCAGATGTAACTAGGTAAAGACAACTATCAAGAACCTCAGTTTGCTTCATTAGCCAAGGGTGGGGGGGGGGCATCTGAAATATTCACACAGAACATGTCTAACAGAAACAGGCCTTACCAAGCATGACTGCTGCGCTGCCCCCCCCTTTTGCGAGTGTCCCTAGCTGTCCTGGTGTATCCCTCCACCCCACCCCCTGTGATTTTGTGGCCCCTGCCTTTGATTGAATAACAGTGACTCTCACACAATCACTTCAGTCTTTTCTGCAAGCTTGAGATTGTAGGAAAGCTTGAGTGGCAATTATTGTAATTACATCCAGCAGACGGCCTCTTCCTCCTCTTCCTCACCAGGTACAGACGTTCGCTCCTGTAATTGTTTCCAACACGCAGAAGGGGATAGTGGAGGCTAATTGCAGAATGTTCTGGAGATACTCTCCGCTGGCGTCTGGAATTGATTTTTCGTGTGACAGTTATGCACTAAACTTTGAAAACCATTACAAGTGTGGACCTCTCCCTCGCGCACAGGCCTGAGCTGATCAGCCACAGACTGGAAATCCTCTGGAAGTTTCTAGGGTAGGTTCTTTCCATCCAGCTAAAATCAAAATTTGTGCCAAAATGTAACACACACATAAGGAGCGAAAGATGTGACCAATTCTTTCCAATTAAGCACAAGTGTTTATTGATGGATGTGTGACGCTGTTTTCATGTCTGGCAGCTGGACTGAAATAAAGCAGTTCTGATGACATAATGAGCAAATGAAGACTGCAGAAGGTGGTCAGGAGATATGGTCAGATGATTGGGTCAGGAGGGACTCTGCAGATTCACAGATCCCAGCAGAGACTGCTTTTCCAACCGAGCCCAAGAGGGGAGCAGGGAGATGACAAACAACAGGATTGGAGCAAGGAGGTGAAGAACATCTGGAGGAGAGCGGAGAGGTGAGGACCATCTGGAGAAGAGCAGGAAGGTTAAAAAGAAGAGGAGGAGAGCAGGGAGGTGAGGAACATCTGGAGAAGAGCAGGGAGATGAAGATCATCCAGAGGAGAGCAGGGAGGTGAAGAACATCTGGAGGAGAGCAGGGAGGTGAAAAAGAAGAGGAGGAGAGCAGGGAGGTGAAGACCATCTGGAGGAGAACAGGGAGGTGAAAAAGAAGAGGAGGAGGGCAGGGTGGTGAGAAACATCCAGAGGAGAGCAGGGAGGTGAAGAACATCCAGAGGAGAGCAGAGAGTTGAAAACAAAAGGAGGAGAGTAGGGAGATGAAGAACATCTGAAGGAGTGCAGTGAGGTGAAGAACATTGTGACAGATATCGTCCCTGAGAGGTGCACAGAAGCACACGTCTCTCTCCACCAGACCCTCTTCAGGCCTTCATCCTCATGGGAGGAGATCAAGCTGGATCTTATAAATCTTGGGGGGGGGGCTACCTGCCGTTTGCCTGGCTGATCGCCTCCAGTTGTATCCTGTGAGCTCTGTATATTTGTGTATGCCAGCTACCCCCCCAGAACAGTTGCAGGTCTCGGCAGTGGAGGGAGAGGGTCACTGCGTCATCATTCATTTGAGCGTTTTGTGCCTTATGCTGGGTGTATCCCTGTGCCTGTGCAGCTCTCTAGTGAGGAGCTTTTACGGGGTGGGGTACAGACAAGGAGAAGGCATACATTGGACCCCTTCAGACTGCCCACACGAACAGGGCGCCCCCCGCAGTGGGGTGGCAGTAATTATCAGGGTGCTGGTAGCTACCTGACCGGAAAGTGCAATCAGGCCCAATTTGCCCAGCGGTGTCTGGACAGGCCGGTCCTGCCCGGGCCGCAGAAGACGGGCGCTCTGGACGGACGGCGCAGGGCCACACTGACAGCCTTTCCGATTGTTTGCACCTGCCCACACCATGCGTCTGGAATGGATTACGGCACATGCCGGACACATTTCACCTTTCCACACGTGATTTAATCCAGAATCGTCTGCAAGGGAAACGTGTGACACTTAATCATATCATTATGCCACCGATTTCCCCCAACTCACCCCTGCCTCGAGAACACGAGCTGCTGTTTTCTTCCCCTGTTAATGCTAATGCTAACAAGACGCTGTGTATGCAGAGCCTGTCACCGGGCAGTGCTTTCTGGTGTCTGCATGCCTCTCAGGCTGCACTTTCCGGCGTCTGCGTGTCTCTAGGGCCGCCCTTTCTGGCGTCCACAAGCCTCTTGGAGTGTACTGTTAGTGCTCTCTGGCCGAGGTATCATCCCACCTTCCTCGGCGAGGGAAAAAGCTCACGGCTCTCTCATAAAACCCCCCAAACTGACCCAGATCTCCTCAAAAATAGCATGTATAATTATGAAAAAAAGCACAAAGCGGCTCATCTGTGGGGAGGAAAAGGAACGGATGCTGAGTTTGCCCCCCCCCACCCCCCGTGATTGGGATTTCAGCAACCTCACAGACCATCTTGATAATTTTCTGAAAGCTGAACTTTGGGACTAGCCCGTCAGATAAAGGGGCCATTGTCTGCTGCCCATTCTCACTGGAAGCAGGCTGGAGAGGCCTGGATGTGCCCCCCCCAAATCCCACAAACAGTAATTCCTTCTCCACTGAGAAGGCCCCCAGACAACCCAGAACAAAAGTGACTGTTGACCTTTAACTTGTTTCAAATCTGTATTATTTGCATAAAAAACAATAGAACGTCAGAGTGTGTGTGAATATGTTACAGCAAGATTAGGGGTCCTGGGGACAGGAGCCCCTAGCAGGTGGCACCACCCCCCCAGGTATTTTCCAGCTGCGTTGACTTGTGTGTGTATGTGTGTGTGTGTGTGTGTGCATTTTTCCAGGCCTGGTATGTGTGTGTGTGTGTGTGTGTGTGTGTGTGTGCACGTGCATTATTGCACTGTTGGTGTGTGCATGTGTTATTCCCGTCCTGGTGTGTGTGTGGGTGTGTGTGTGTGTGTGTGTGTGTGTGTGTGCATTTTCCCAGTCCTGGTGTGTGTATGTTATTCCAGTCCTGGTGTGTGTGTGTGTGTGTGCATTTTTCTAGTCTTGATGTGTGTGTGTGTGTGTTTGTGTGTGTTATTCCAGTCCCGGTGTGTGTGAATCTCTGGGGGGTTTTGGGATCTGAGATCTGGATGTGGGAATTGCCAGACTGGATGTCTAATAGCAGAGGAGGGGGCAGGATAGCATCAGGGGTGAGGGGTGGGGCCCAGTAAGCAACATGGCCCTCTCAGCCCCACAGTGTCCATCCAGCATCTAGCACAACCGTTTTATTATGCGCCACTATCGTCTGATCAGATTTATCCGCCATTAAAAGTTCCCCTTGTCTGCGGTGCACAATAGTGAGAGTATGGCCCCCCCAGGGGGCCCCGGGAACCCGAATTAAGACATGGTAGAGCAGCCTCATGAAAGATTGATGACTTCCTGTGAGCACCTCATACCTGAAGACAAGCAATTACTAAAGAATTTTCCAAAAAAAGAGAAAACCAGGGATGTCAGAGTGGCTTTGCCCAGCGCAGGGCTGTAAGGAAGTGGACTGGGCCGTTCTGGCTCTCCGGCTCCATCTCCAGCTCACGGATCAGGTTCTGATCTGTATGCCGTAACCCGGCCTGAAGTGTAATTCTATCTATGGCTCTGACACTGTGCAGGCATCTCCCCCGTGGTCCAGATTAGGAGTGTCCCGCATACATAATAACACTAATCTGGGGCAAGGATTTTGTTTGTGTTTCCTCCTGAGAAGTGGATGACATCATAGCGGTTGGTGGGAGGCGGAGGGGGGTGTTCCGGGGTAAAAAAAGCTCTGGCGAGTTCATGTGCATTGGGGGATGCTAGCCAGAGCCGGAACCCACTTCCGGTCCCGGCTACTTCCGTGGCCGTTGGCTGAAGGTGCTGCTCCGGTTGGTGTCTCACTGCCTTCTGCTGCTATGCAAGAGACAGACACTCGTGATAACTGGGAGACACCTGGCTAAACCCTAAGGGTCTGACATCCAGCTTCCTCCCCTCTCTGTGTTTCAGGTCTCTCTGTAACGTTTTTACACTGATAATCAGCCTCTGGTCTTTGCAGCAGGCTGTACACGTCATGTGACTGGTGGGGTCCTGGGAACGTCAGGGCTGTCCAACCCAGTGCCTGCTATAGCCTCTAAAGGTCTGTGAGATTCCTGAGCCACTATAACTGAGACAGGAGTAGGAACACCATGGACTCCATAAATGAGGCCCCTGTGCTCCCATCCCAGTGTGTGTGACACTGTCATCAGCTAGGCGTGTGTGAGCTGGACCTTCGCATAACTGTCAGAGCGACCCTGCAACGCCGCCACTGCCTCCAGGGTGACATGGCACATCCGTGACGCTGCTGTACCAAGTAAAGGTAAGTAATGAAGCAGCTTTTCGTCATGCCACATTTCTGCAGCTTGACATGGCTGACCTGAGCTTTAATTTATCAATCTGCCCCTTATCTTGAGGTGAGGCCCCTCCGCCCCCCTCGATGTCTCCCGCTTCCTTGGGCCGGGCCCCTGTCCCACCCACTATCAAAAGCCCCTCTGTTGGCTGGCCTCCACCCTCCATGACGGCCACCCAGTGTTATGAGAACCTGTCAGTGAAGCCGAACGGCACGGAAGAGCGCGTCACCCCGGCGCGTCCTGCCCGAGAAGCAGTCTTTGTCTGTTATCTCTGAAGCTTACCTGACATGACTTAACCTTGGGGTCAATAATATCTTTACAGGGCTTCATGAAGCGGAGAGCCCGGCTGCTCTGAGGGAGCTTTGTGTGCGTGAAAGAGTCCCATGCTTGCCTCAGAAAGGCTGTCAGGTAGCATACTGTGAGCATGTTCATCAGGGTACAGGCAAACTCTACGTGAAAATGCTATAGGATAGAGAGGCTGATTTATACCATGATGTACATTTAGGGCCTGATAAAAGAGTGATTATGCAGGATAGAGAGACTGATTTTAGATTTGATTTGCTGATCCCAAAGGGAAATTATTTATAACGTGTTTTGGTGATAATTTATACCATGACCTGTGCTTTGGTGATGAGGGGCCAGTTGAAAGTCATCACCAAGTCATCACCAAAATGCAGGTCAGGGTGTAAATCATCACCAAAAAGTGGGTCACCGTATAAATCATCACAAAAATTCAGGCCATGGTATCAATCATCACCAAATGTAGGTCATGGTGTACTGAGAACTCCAGTACATATGAACATACCAGAATTGCTTGTGGCCTGGAGCTAAACATGAAGTACGGGGAAAAAAAATGACAAGACATACAGAGAAACACTGCACCATTTTACACATGTATGTCCTGTGAAGTGTTTGGTAAGGGGATGGTGGAAAGGGCACCTCACAGCCCTAGACTGCTGCCAAGTTTGTGTAACATGAACAGGAAATTCCCACAATGCAACAGCCCCACATCCCCGCTTTCTGTAGAGAGAATCCCCCCCTTGAGTTGGTGCTGTCCGGTGGTCCTGCGGTGAGGATGGGATGCGGGGGTTAAATGGAAGGCGGGGGGGTTGGCCATAGATCAATTTGAGGAACAGATATGTAGGCTGATCCCACCTTTCACTGAAGGTCACGCTGAGATTAGAGCCCCTGCACTTACTGCTGATTTGATCTGTTATTTTTCATGCACAGCTGTCCACACCGTAACAGGTATTACCAGAGGCTGCCTTTATTGCTAATGATCTGAAATCTGTACCTGGGAATTTTGCTGTTTCATAAAGATGTGCAAATAGGAACAATAATTGTTCAAATTTTTAATCAAATCTTTAATTTCTGCACATCTCGCCAAGTTAACAGCAATAATGCTGTCAAACTGGTCAGCTGCACTTTTATTTACTTCAAATCCCATTCCAAAGACTAAACAGGAAAAGGTATTTTTGTTTCTGGTTGCCCAGTAACCTGGAAAGTTCACCGGACGGCTCCTGGCACGTCGGGGATCCTAGATGACTCCCCGCGCTTGTTTCCACTGAGAAGATATCCAAATAAAACACAAACAACAAAGGCGGCGTGCCCATTTGGGTGCAGCGTCTGTTTTTAAACAAGGCCGTGTTTATTTAGCGTGATTTGAATGCTATTCGACTCGTATGTAAATAGAGCGTTGTCCAAAAGCCTCCTACCAAAGACCGATGCCTAGTGCTGTGCTTTTTTGGGGCTACCTGTCTCTTTGTAAACATGCAGGTGCTGCACAGAGCCGGTTACTATTTCCGAAATCCCTCCTGTCTGCTCATTCATTTATACTCCCATCAGTGCCATTTTCTTATTTGGTTACCATGTGCAGCAGCTATGAGCTGTGAGTATTTGACTAACTTGGCAAACAGCTCTTCCAGTCACTTGTTTACTTCCAGATGGAAACTCTACTTCCAACGGGGCCTTCGGCGCTGACCTGTGGAATGTGACGGACTGTTAATCGAGACACCTTGCGAGGTGCTGAAAGCAGGGGATGAGCCTTCACTCAGAGCTGCACTTTGCTTTGCTTACATTCAGTATTCTGACGCATCCGTCCAGAGTGGCTTTAAATACCCATTTATGCAGCTGTATACTTTAATTTTGGTAAGTGAGTGCCCAGGGGCTTGGGGGCGCAGTGCTTAGCACTGTTTCCCCCCACCCCTGGGACCAGGGGTCGAGTGTCCCCCCCCCCCCCCCCCTTGCTCTACACGAGTGGAGTTTGCATGTTCTTCCTGTCATCAAGGGATTTCCTCTGGGTACTCCGGTTTCCCCACCAGTCCAAAAGCATGTTGAGGTGAATTGGAGTTGCTGAATTATCCATCTGTGTGCCTGTACCTTATCCTGGGTTATTCCCTGCCTTGTACCCATAACTTCCAGGATAGGCTGTGGACCCCTGTGACCCTGCAAAGAACAAGCAGGGATGTAAAATGGAGGGGTGGACGTAAGTGCCCCTGTGACCCCAAACTGAAGCTGGTAAAGCTTTATCTGATATTTGTACATATGAGTATGAGAACAGGTACATTGACATGTATTTTTTCACATATCCCATCATGCTCAGCTTTGAGACACACACACACACACACACACATATTTGTATTTATATTTTTGTGGGGACTCTACATTCACTTCTATGGGAAAAACCCTAAACCCAACAATGACAACCTTAACCCTTATCCAGCCGTAACCTTACCCATAAGTAACCAAACCAAACAGTCTTTTGGCATCTTTGTTTTTTTGATTGCAGTCACAGATTTTTACAAAATGGCGTTTCCCCTTTGTGGGGACTGCAGAAATGGTCCCCACAATGTCAAAATAGCAGGTTTTTATCACATTGTGGGGACATTTGGTCCGCATAATGTAATATATATATATGACCCACACACACAGAAGCATGGGGTCTGATTGCAAGGTCAGCCCATTTATCTGGTAGCCCTGGAGCATTTTTCAGGAGGTTAAGAATCTTATTTAAGGCTCCAGTGGTGATATGGCTACTCTGTTGAGCACAGGATTTGATCCAGCAACCTACTGATCACAGGCCCAAAGGTTCAACTTGCTGAGTCCCACACTACTTCCAGATAGTACAACAGAAAGGCCTCCTCAGGTTTGAAACCAGCCACCATCCTTAATGGCTTCGCAGGGCTTGTCTGGACACCCATGTGTACTGAGGTTGGGTTGAATTAACCACACCTCACTAACTATATACACCCCCAAATTTTACATACTATTCTCCTTCATAATACATGAACATAAAACACAAATGGGTTCAAATTTAATCTCTGAGGCTCTGTACGTGTTCACAGGTAGCCTGGTTCTGACCCATTTCCTCCTGTTGGCTGCCGGTAAGACTGGAAGGCAGGAAAAGGGGAGAATGGTAGCCTAACCCTGAGTAGGGGAGCTGAATGCTGTTGCCGTGGAGACCTTAAAATGAATCTTGACAAAGATGAAACGGGTGAGAGTTTACCAGCCCTTCATTAACAGACACCCAAAAGAGCGGGATACCCAAAGACTTTATCTGGGCCTTACAGGGCACTTCTTCGGCCCTTGGACCACTTGGCAGCACAGGGAGGCTGAACGGACCCCCCACCCCCACCCCCTCCCACCTTCTCACGCTGAGGAGATCTGCGGATTACAGGGCAGCCCTCCAGATGAAAGGGTTTTAGCAGGTAAACTCCTCCCTCTCAGGGAACCGTGGCTCTCAGTGGTTTTGGGTTTCATGGAGTTGCTGTTGAAGTGAAAATGGGACTTCTCAGAGGCGGCTTTTGACAGAAAACACTGGTTTTTCCGTGAGAAAACTGCCTACGTGGACATTAGAGCAGGTTCTCCACATATTAAACGTCGAACACCTGCCATGTTCTGCAGACACTTTTCCCCCTGCAACAGGTCAAAGGCAGACCTTTGTAAAGAGCAGCTGGACCAGACTCTGCTGTTAAATTTAGGTTTGAAGGAGGAAAGTGGCCAGTCCCATATTTTTAGTTGGGATTTTCTTTCATTAAAAACTCTCAGAAACTTAAGAAAATGAGTTTCCCTCTTGCCACTGCCATGGCTTCATCCTCCAGGTGATGTAAGCAACAGATTATAGTTCTATGGAGCAGTCATTCATTACTTCTTGCAATTGCTATTATGAAAACGGATCTTTAGTTACTCAAATGCAAAAGTACTGACTCACTTTAATTTTCCCATTGCTATGTATTGGATCCCTGTGTATTTCTGACAATCTCTGAGTGTGAATACATTTATATTTCTACACATATCTGTGAAAAGTTCAGTTTTCTTCCTTTCTGAGGTCACAGTCAGCTCGGATCAGATCACAGGGACCCAATATGAGTTAATAACCTGTAATCAGGAATGCAACCAACATTGCATTTACGCTTTATGCATTTTAAAGTTGTAGATATAAGCAGAATTTGGAAATACCCCTGAATTCCTTGCTTTACTCACCCGTACAACAAACAGACAAAAACGTGGGATTTGTTCCTGAGGCCTTTTGGGGTTTAACCTCTGTGTTACCCATGGACACAAACGACCTGGGTGTTTCGTTACCAATGCCTGGCCGGCGTCTCTTAACGAACGCGACTCTGCATTTCCTACTGCAACCGGGACAGTTTCGGGATTTTACATCACAATTGTTCCCCTTGTGTTTGTTTCAGGATCAAATTCTTTTTTTTTTTAATGCTTGGGGGGTTATGGCCACAGTCCTAAATATTTGGGCCGGGCTGAATGGAGGGTGTATTCTCTTGTGCAACAGCCCGCGGCCTTGTTTTGTCACGGATAGCACGGATGTGTCCTTCCCCAAAGTGGCACTGCCACGAAAATGTCACCGCGACATTGTGAAGGGGCCTCACCCCCACCAAACCCCCTGGGGGCCTTTTTACTCAGTCTGTGTCTCTCTCACACCTGCCATTGTGTACCTGGGGGAGAGATTCACACCCGAAACATCATCCCTATTTATTTTCCCATTGCTATTTAGGGTGAAAGTATGTGAACCCAACATCAGGCCGGGCCGCTTGGCGAGAGGCTCTGTGTGGGAGAGTATCCTTTGTATTATTCCAACGAGTGCTGAACAAATCAAGTTTTGGCTAAAGGTGGAAAACAACAGGCAAACCCATCACACAAATCACAGAAAACATTTCCCTTTCCATCCAAGTTGGATTTAAATCTAAAAATTACACCGCGAGACCTTACCCAAACTGTCTGATGTGTTTTCAGATAAAGTCATATTTGTCTTTGCTAATGGTCAGCAGTTTCCAGCCGAAGTTAATCCCATGACCAGCAGGATGTGTGCTGACATCCGTTAACTTTTCCAAAGTCACTTGAAGCTGTTTATTTATAAAGCGCTCCTATGTGAAGCCTCTGGACCTTTTCATGACTGCTTTCACTGTATTTAATGATGCAAAAGAGCAGCATGATGATGCAGGGTCTTAATGTGGGGCCTCTTTCTCTCCACGCTGTCAGGCAGTTGGACTCTTTCCCCAGCTGCTACTACCTTCAGCTCCTGTAAACAGGACACTCAGGCCATGCAGTTAGAGCTCACTAATCATGCAGAGCAGTTGCAGTTAGGGGGTAAAAGACGTAGAGATCATCCTTATGACTTCTAACAAAATATCAATCAACGTTTTTTTTTTCAGGCATAGTGGACTTTGACTTTGTGTCCTTGGTCCTTGGGGAAAAATAGCTGGGGACCCTGTGCTAGTTCTTGGGCAGGCAACCTTAGCTGCACTGGCACAGCTCCCCAAAAGTGCAGCGAGGCCTGCCCTTACAGGATGGACCCTTCCTATATGGTTATGGGCGTATGTGCGGATGTTAAGATGGACAATGTTCCGCTCTCTAACACATGTTCTTTAATGCCCCTTGGTATGATAAAATGATACAATGAATTACATTAAATACCATTAAAATACAATTCTTGCTGGATTCAAAATCCTTCTGTAAAAACTGTAAGACTGGTGGATATGATTTTGCAACAGTTGGTTTCAATTGTGTATCCTAATATAAATGCACAAATTATTACCCATGGAGTTTGAGAGTTGCTGGATGGGCCACCACCCTTCTCAATGAAATGAAATGACCATGACCAACTATTGGAGGTAAGGAAAAGGATCTGTTACAGTAACTTTGTATCTGAGCTGAAGAATCATTCTTATGCATAAATCTTATTAGGTATCTGACTCAACTGGGTGATACGTGACGCCCGATGTTCTGTGGTGTCAGACTAAATCGAGTCAGGTCTCTGACTCCAAAGTCTGCTGTACCCAACTAGATTAAATGATGTTCTTGACTTCTTAAGCTATGATGTCCTACTGGGAGAGGTCTCAAACTCCTTGGTCTGTTGTGCCTGACCAAATCAAATGAGTTCTTTGACTCTGTAGTCTGCGTGGTTCAACCAAATTGAATAAGGTCTTTGACTCCTTATACTGTGGAGTCCTACTAAACTGGGTGAAGTCTAAAATGCCTTAGTCTGTAGTTCCCAACCAAACTGGGTGAGGTCTCAAACTCCTTGGTCTATGGCACCAGACCAAATCAGGTGGACCTCTCAAACTCTTTGGTCTGTTGTGCCTGACCAAATAAAATCTCTGTCTCTGGATCCTTAGTCTGTGGCATCTTATTAAACTGGGTAAGGTCTAAAACGTCTTAATCTGTGGTGCCCAACCAAATTGGGTGAGGTTAGTGTGTTGTACACACCTAAATCAAATAATGTCTCAGACTACTGACTCTACTGTATCAGACTAAATCAGGCGAGGCCTCAGACTCCTAGGTCTGTAGTGCCAGACTAAATCAGGGTGGGGTCACAGACTCCTTGATATGTGAGGTCAGACTCTATGATGGAGAAACTTCCAGAGAATTAAGCAACACCCAGGCCTCATTTGTGTGCTGGGAAATCATTCAAATCTGCGATAAATAGCACTTGGACAGGTAAGGGCATGGAAATGGGAACATGTAAACAGAAGGAAAGTTTTTACAGCGTATTTGAATAATGTGGTTCTGCCATAAGAGCTAATGGTGGACCTGACCTCAATTACAGGCTCTTTATCAACAATCAACCCAGAAAGAAAAACAGAAAAAAGTGCCAGTTCCTGTTTGAGTTTCCTGCTGATGTTCGGCTCTGGCTTGAAGCTCAGCAGTTAGTGCAGCACCATCTCCCAGTCTGTCGGATGGAAGGACTCAGAAAGAGAAAAAAAATAAAAGATTAATAAGGATTAGTATTGACCATTCAAAGCTGTGCCTGCCAATTAGGGCATTCCTGACTGACACTAGACCTGATTAGCCACATGTGTGAATGATGCAGGCTGTCTCTTATCAGCCTCCATTAGGCAGGACAGCGGGTCCACCTTGCATGCCTCATCTGTGTGGCCACATTAATCTCCATGAGTAAGCAGGAGCAGGTGTGGATTCCTGCCCTCCTTAATCACGTGGCAACAGAGGAGCAGCACCTGGATGTGGCCATGACATCTGCCTCCGCTGACCCGCCCGCTGTGTTGTTGTTTTGCCCTCCCCAAATGCTCTCTCCAGTGCCCACGGGCCTGCCTGAGGAAAGACACCCTACTGCCTCACCTGTCTGTCACCCCAACCGACCCCTGGGGTGCAAGGTAAAAAATTAAGGTGAGCAGCACCAGGTCAGAGAAATACCCCCTGCCCCCAGCCCCCCATCATAAGGGTACCACAAGCTTCTTTGGACATTTAAGTTTTTGGAAACAGTGCATGTGTTCATTTCTAGTAAAGTTTGTAATGTAGGGAATTTAAACACACAAAACTGTCCCTGACAGCGGTCATTTTCACCTAACCCTCCCTAACAGCAGTTATTTTCACATAACCGTCCCTGACAGCGGTCATTTTCACATAACCGTCCCTGACAGCGGTCATTTTCACCTAACCGTCCCTGACAGCGGTCATTTTCACCTAACCGTCCCTGACAGCAATCATTTTCACATGACTGTCCCTGACAGTGGTCATTTTCACATAACCATCCCTGACAGTGGTTATTTTCACATAACTGTCTCTTAAAGAGGTCATTTTCCATCTGGCCCCACCTTGCTTAATGTGTTCGCTATTTTGGTGACTTTGCCATACCATAATCCTGCTCCACTTGGTGGGAGACGGGTGCTGTTTACATTTCAGCAAGGCTGTGCAGCTGCCCCCCCCCCACCACTGGCTGAATAGCTGTCATCTTTCTAATGGTTTCTTTATTTTTCAGGAAAAGCTTCTCACCGGGGGAGGGGGCACTTCCGGCACAGGGAAACATTAGCTGACTCTGCGTGGCCCTTGCAGCCCCCCTGGTCTGCTGCCACATCTTCAGGGACCCTTGCAGCCCTTTCTTCTGCCTCAAGTTCCTGCATTTTTCATTTGCCAGAGTCACGGACCTAATTCCTCCTGTGAGTTGACTTTTCATTTGCTAAAAGATTGATTTTTTTCATTCTGCACTGTGAGTGGGACCCCCCCGCCACCTTCTCATGCTGTTTATTTTCCCTTCTCTTCTTGACGGACATGCTCCCCGCTAAGGTAAATATTTATGAAAATAACACAGTAAAGCCCCCTTGCATTTATTTTCTGTCACGTAAATGCAAAATTTGTTGGCGTGAAAGGAACTGCCCTCTAAGAAGTAGAGGATTAGTTGAAGTAATGTTTTGATATTCGTTACTTGACTTTCACTGTAGCTTCGTCTGCCTCTAATGTGGTTCAACCTCTGCACATCCACACTTAGATGGCCGCTTGATGGACCTTCAGCTGTCCTGGCTTCCATTATGAAAATGTGGGGAAAAAACACTTTAGTTCCTTTGGCACTGACAGGATGAATAAAACATTTTTCCTCTCTGTGGAGATGCTGTCCCCTCGTGGTGCAGCGACCACTCACTGGCATGTTGCATGTTACCGAATTTTAGAATTCCGACCTCCAGGAAGTGTGGCTGTGGACAGAGAGATTGGGGCTGGGCCGTTCTCCCCATGCTGAGAAAACCGCAGTGAAAACAACGCATGGACAGGGTAAAACATCACACTTGTGAAGGATGACACAGTGTGGCTGGGTCTGCAGAACAGAAACAAGCGTTTGGAGGGAAGCTATCTGCTGAACTGTGTATAATCAGGAACAGCTTCCAATCCTGAAATTTAAGCTGCGCGAGACTTACAGCAATTTTCTTTGTTTCTTTTTAAGGCAACTGCTGATTGTTCCAGAAACAAGAGGATGGAAAATTGTGAGAGTAAACATGTAAATACTGCAGAAGTCATCACTATGCCTGAACAAAGGGCAACAAATGGCATGTGACCACCTCCATTACAGTGTCTCAGTTTGCAGAAATGAGACGCAGAGTAACAGACACACAAACACCCACACAATAAATACAAATGTGCCAGAACATATGAAGCATCATTTCTCTGTCATTGATTCAGATTTTCAGATCTGGGCTGGGGCCCGGGGTCCTTAGGGGCTGGGGGGGCTTGGCGTGAGTTGGGGGTCGGGGATGGATTGTGTGCACACCCCCTGTGCTCCTCACCATGTGCTTGTGACAAGGAACATCTTACGTCAGGGACCACAGATCTGTCCACACATGGAAAACTGACCCAACTCCAAATAAAGAGGTGGGGTGGGGGGGGCAGAGGGTGTAATAGTGCCCAGTTATAATTCGATCATGTTCTAGAGGCTGGGGTGTCTGATTTGGCCTCAACGCCATGCTGTGTGGTTGGGCTTAGGGTATGGTTTAGAGTTAGACCTCAGGATTAGGCCTTCAGTTATACATGTTCCCAGGCTGCATAATTTCACTTCCCATGATTCCAGGTTCCAGGTCACTGCAGATAAACTGTTGCTCAGTAACATTACTGCATACTGTCATCTAATATTTCTCGTTGCTGAGAAAAATGAGTTTCTGATGGTGTCGTATGGTGCTGGTTTTAGTTTCTGTTACCAATTCACCCATCGTCCAACTGCTTGTCCTGGTCTGGTTTTTGGGGGGTAGGGCCTAGGACACACCCTGAATGGGAGGCCAGTCCACTGGGGTGATACAAAATACAACACAGACACAGTCACATATATACTGATTAAAACATACACACATAAATCCACAAAACAGCTCAAATGACGAAGTGCATCCAGCAGCCCCACAGAGGTGACACAAATTCATCAAGTTTACCTAACTCAGTTTACATTTTATTCAGGAACATTGAAGCATTGCAAACAAAAACATACCTTCAATATATTATAACCCCACAGAGCCATTTATTTTAAAAATGCAGGGAGTCACTAGTGTGGAGATTTAGAGCTCAAAAGCCCACACACTTGTCTGCTGGACGATGAAGGTGCTGAAAGAGTTAAAGATGACACACACTCCTGTGACAGTACTCCCAGTGGCGGGGCAGTGTTCTCAGCATACAGACACGTCACAAACAGAGATTGCAAAGACTAGTCAACCAGCCGACATAACTGCTCTACGATGACGCTTTTAGCTTGACATCGACTAGTTGCTAATCACGTGATTGACATTAACAGTATGGACACCTCAGAGAAGAACAGTTACACAGAAAAGAGATAGAAGCAGTGGAGCAAAAATTGACCAGATGGAATTATTTCTGTATTTCAGTTACATTTAATACATGCAATGAGTAATTTTTTTACTTACGTCTTCATATTTCTAACTCGGAAAACTCGATCGCTAACCAATATACTATTGTCTAATATCGCCGGTGCCTGCAGTGAAACTTTCAGCGCTTATTCGCGGAATAACGTCACATCGTTTTTTATTCTGTGGAAAATGAAAGATCGATCTGCTAGCCAGATTTAAAAATGAATTATAAACATGTCACTGGTCTTATAAATAAAATATAAATGGAAGGCTGTTTCCCATTTTGATCGCGACCAATCTCCCAAATAACTAACAAATAATTAACGATACAACTTCATCCCTCATTGTATTTGGGGTGGCCGAGGTGTGTCGTATAAAATCACGTGCTTATTTAGTTTAATGGGCACAGGTCCTGTTGTGTGGTGGGAAAGCGACACACGAAAGTGGCCAAGAGTTACAAGTCAAGACGGCCCAGTGACTCGGAACCAGGAACTAGGTTCTTAAACTTAGGTGGGAAAGCGCCTTAGGACAGCGAGGAGCAGGCTGACCTTTCAGTCTTTCTTCTTTCGCACTTAAATGAAAGTTGTTACATACAACTGTTATTGTTTCTACTTGTTTTTCTTCCACATAAATGATGTGTGTATGAGCTGTCTGTTGTCAGCATATGCATTTAGTTTTGCGAATAAAGTTGCAATGCATTCCCTTCTCCTGTGGGGTTATTAATGACGTCATCAGCCAAGGGTTGTATTACGTAACATACCTATTACGTCAGCGTTTGTATGTACCGGCCATTTTGCCAGGGAATGTCGAAGGTGGCCTTACGTTGCTCAGTTAGATGCGCAGAGTTCGATGCAGTATTGCAGGAAGTTGGTGGCAGGGATCCATATGATGTTAATGTAACAGAGTAGAGGCGAGATGAAGAAATACTTCCCCTGATATTGCGGCCTTATTTATTTAATTATTTGGTGCTAGGTAAAAACCATCATTTCAGTGAACGGTTCAAGACAGGTAAAGTTTCGATTGGCATAGCACTTTGGTTGAAATTTATTATTTTCATGCGTTTTTTTGTGGAGTTGTATGCTGATGCTTTTAAAGGAATGATTACGTTCTGGGTAGCTGCATTAATGTGATTTTTAGTGTGATCATGGGTGAATCTGTATACCAAGAACGCAAAGATTGTACTTGTGGTCTTGGCAAGACTGGTCTTGCCAACTTGCCTTCCAAGAATGAATTTGGAACGCAGTGAATCATGCAATTGTTCTTGTTTGGTGAGGATGCAAACGATGTATCCTTGACATTTGGGGCGGAGCAAGAATAAAATCTGTGGATTTTTTACCATCCTCCGTACTTCTGTTCTTAGTATTGGAACTGGTGTGCAGCAATGGAAGATGATGTAAGACGGGTACACGAGAACATAAATATGCTTAAGTACACATATTGAGATTCACCCCATATTTAATTTTTGTTATCTTTTGGCCTTTGCATGAAGACAGTGTGATTGTATATGTTTATATTTTGTTTTTATGTTCATCAGAACTGCCCCTTTGTTTTTGTTTTGACTTAAGTAAAACTTTCCTTATTGATAAATGATCAGTTTATTTTCTGCTTCTCACACGCAAGTTGCAGAAGTCTAACTTCTACTTTATTGTATTTCATTTTAGGCTTTTAAGTCTTTAAAAATGTACAGTGTGAATTGGTGCAGGACGTTCATTGCCTGCAGTGTCCAGAAGAAGAGAATATTGTCATTAAAGCACAAATATTCATTTCACATTACGTTTTTAAATGCTGAATTGAGATGCAAAAGACTGTTGCAGTAATTGTTCTACATCTTTAATGTCACCCTTTTCATCTACTTCTTGCAACTCATCTTTCCTTCATCTCTGATATCAGCTTGGTTCTTTTTTTTCTCAGTGGGAAATTTAATGTTACCCAACCTGTCATTCCAAAATTTTATTTTATTACCTGTCCTCAATAGCTTTGGGTTATTAGTTTGCAAAGAGGTTTGTCGCTAATGTTGCATGTTATGAAATATATCAGCATATCTGTTTCAAGTAATTATTTACCTGTTGCCAGCGTTTTAAGGCAGAGCCTTTATTGTTACTTACAGTGCTTTTAATTTCACAGTAGGTATTTCACTGACCGAGACTCAGTGAGGAACCCTTGAAACCATGGGTTATAGCTACAATGGAAGGTTATGTCAGGTCTGCATACTGCACGTGCATGGCAGGCCTTGGAGAAGCCTGCAGCCACATAGCAGCTCTTCTACTTGACGTAGAGGCCATGACACATGCAAAAGAGGGGACCACTGTGGGACAAAAGGGTATTGGACCATCAGTAAATCCATCCATTATTAAAGTTAAACCTGCATTAATTACAGACATTGACTTCACATCAGCACAAATCAAGAAAAGGCAATATGACAGTGAGCTGGATGGTGAGGCTGTAAAAGTGGCCAAAAGCAAACAGCACAAAATCATAGAGAACAATGATAAAGTATTCAATGAGTTTTTAGATGGCTTGTTTGAGGCAGGTGACAGAGCATTCAAAGTACAGCAAGAAGGTCATGCCATCAGAATCACAAAAGGATCTCCCTGCATATCTTATAACCCTACGAGACTATGCATCAGATGTATGTGTTTTGGATCAACCTTTACAGCACAGCCACCACAACATTTACTTGACGTCAGCAGTCATCAGGTTACTCTTGTTGAGGAGCAAACATACAAGCAGACTTCGTCAAGACTGTGGCGTCACATAAGAGATGAGAATCGCAGCCTCCATTCTGTGAGCCTTGTTATGCAGAGCCTCCAAATCCTCCAGGTTCGCTACTAAGAAACATTTGCCACACCAGTTTTGCCTCATTGAATACAAACCCCTACAGTGGGGGAGAGAATGTGAGCGTCAAGCTCATGAAAAGTTTCACTACAAAAGCCTGAAGAAAATTTATTAACAGAGGTGGGATTATTCTTATGCGAGGATTATCCATTTTTCGGAGCCTCTCCAGATGGCATATATATTAAGAAAAAGTGAACTAGCATCATGCATTCAACATTTTTTGTTACTTTCTAAGGCTCTCTCATGCACGCAAAAGCCACATATACTCCAAAAAACTATCACCAAGTGAATAATTATCATGATCAATTATATGTACTTTACAGCAAATATTCAACCTGGGGATCCTCAGTGAAAAATACCTGCAGCGTCAGCAAGAGCTCTATCAAACTGCGTTAGTTTCATATTTATAGATACTGTTAATTAAAAAGGTACAACTGAAGGGCACGTTTGATAAAGTACAACACAGTATAACTATTTTATAAATTTTACTTAAAGACATGCCAAAACATTACAGATAAAAAACTCTTTAAAGAATAAAGGATGTCTGTAACATTGTGTCATCAATTATGTCACGTTTAATTCCCTGTTTTGGAAGGCACTAGCATGTTTGTGTGTATGTAGGTATGTATCTGTATGTATAATTGTAGACCTGCTTTTTATGCAGTCAATAATCTCCGTCATATTTTTGACTGACTTAGCATACCATTCCTGAAAGATAAACTGTAATTGTATTGAAATATATTTACTGCATTTACAAAAGTAAATTAGTGTTGATCTAACCTACGTGTAAGGAAATGCTCAGGACACACAGCGTGCCGCCTCCTGACAGTACCGTCATTCAAGTTCTTTCGATTGTTGGCTTTTAGCCAAGCTTTCCGCCGCCTTTCCGGTAGTTCCTCCCGTTTCTCTGCCTTGATATTTACGAACCTAAGCTATAAATAAGAAACTTAAATTTGGGTTTTTCTTGCCATTGTTACTACAGTCAAACGCACAACAGTCGATAGTCATGATCGTCTAACTCGTTGCCTGGTTAAATGGCTGCCGCGTCATTTTCATTTATGCGCACTTTGACAGTGACGTCAGCTTAATACGACTCATTAGTCGACTTGACTTTAATGACATAACTGTCGACATTAAAAAATATCTTAAGTCGCGCAACCCATAGTGTGAAACATATATGAGCAGAGTGACGGTCCTGATGCAGTGTTGTCACAGGCACGGTCACGATGCCATCATACGCTTATTGTGTCAAATGACGGCGCACTGTGTTTGTCGGGATCAGGGCTCCGTGCAATGTGGTACTCATTGTTAGTCTCTACCTGTAGCCAGTCGGTGTTTTCTGTGTGTGAGTGTGTGGGCATCATTCCCGCATGTTTCTGGTTTGGAAGATTTTTTTGGAGATCATGTCACATGACGCACATTCACACATGACTTAACCCTTGTATGGTGTTCGGGTCTGTGGGACCCGTTTTCATTTTTTATCAAAAGAAAAATGATGCGATTATTTTTTTCAAACTCAGACTCATTGGCCTTGGCTCATTTTC
>JAAGVU020000032.1:20333112-20350207 GCA_011763525.2 Mormyrus iriodes
CCCAAAACTGCAGCGGGTCCACGGGACCCACGAACACCGGCTGATTAACAAAAATGTGCACACCTTACAAGGGTTAACTGATAATTATTGTGGCATGCAGATGGGCCAAACTTTCTCAGGATGTGTCCATTTGTATGTAGGGAATAATGTACGTGGTATGAGGGGCCCCCCATCTGTCTCCTGAAAGTGAAACTTCATAGACAGGCCGTGCACAAACAGTAATGAGATATCTGAGAAATCGCTCACTCCATCATGTCCGATCCCAGACAGAAATCCCCACTACCTGAAGGTGCGATTTTGGGGGTGGGGGGGTGGGGTGTGACAGACGTACCCCTGATTTATCCCCTGCTGGGGAGCGTCCGTGGGCCAGGGCTGACCCACATGGACTCTTCCATGTTTCCCTCAGCAACTCAAGGGGGATGTTGGGTTTCAGTCATTGGGAATGTGGCAGGAACAGGGAGCATGGACTTGTATCACGCTGCTGGCTGGTTCAGAGCTTCAGTACTGTAGTTCAGGACCTTCACAGGACAACCAAGGTCAGACCCACAAGGTCGAAAACTTGGGGAAAGTTTGGCTACAGCCAGGCGCATTAATGGGCCATCTGCTGGGGGAGTATGTGTGTTTGTGTGTGAGAGTGTGTATGTAGCCGTATGGTGTGTGTGTGTATATATATGTAGCCATGTGGTGTGTGTGTGTGTGTGAGAGAGAAAGAGTGTGTGTGTGGTGTGTGATCTGAGTGTGTGTGTGGTGTGTGATCTGAGTGTGTGTAGCCATGTGGTGTGTGTGTGTGTGTATATATGTAGCCATGTGGTGTGTGTGTGTGTATATATGTAGCCATGTGGTGTGTGTGACTTTTGCTTATTGGCTGCCTACTTGTCAGACACACCTTCCACAGCTTCCTACAGCTCTATATCTATTTATACAGCTGCACATTTACTTAGGACGTTAAGGTGAAGGATCTCCCCCCAGAAGCACGTTAAAATTTAAGAAACTCTAAGGACGAGTCTTTCGGTACCAGGGCTGAACTTATTCTTACACACCTCCAGGAAATCACGTGTCCTTTTGGAAGTCAAGCGATGTCAGTGCTATCTCACAGGGCTCAGGTGACAGGCAATGTCATTAGGCTCTCTCGGGACCCAGCTGGCGAAACAGGACGTCACAAACAAACGAGCCCTGCTTCTATTCACTTGCTACAGCCGGGCCAGCAGCAAGTACAAGGGTGGGCAGGGCCCGGCCTAGTACTTTACCACTGTACTTGCTGACCCCAGAGCAACCACACGTCCCCAGGCACCAGTATATGGACCCCATGTCCTTGGAGCTCTGCTAGGTTCTAACATGCAAAGTCCAGGATGTCAGTCGCGATTGAGGCCTGGTTTCTTGGGCTTCCACACACGGGTGTCCAGCCTGAGGACAGATGTCCCAGCGCTGCAGCCACATTAAAGGGCTGCTCTGTTATTTCAGGTATCATTCGGCTAGACTCATCAATTATCTGCCCCGTCCAGAATGTCTGCACTCCTCCACTGTTTGTTTTAAGAAGGAATGTTCAAATCCATGTCCTGGACAAAAAGTTTGGCGTGGGTGGTTCGGCTTGTGAAGGACCGGGCCGGACTGTGGCCCTGACTGGACCTGACAGGGCTGGTGGTTCGCATAGCGGAATGGCAATAACAGACAATCCAACTGGCTTCCGAGTTTCGAAAACGTCTTACCAGACATACGGTGTAATGTGAAAGCTATTCGCCCACGCGAAGTGGCTAGGCCTGTTACTGGAGCCATTCCTCATGGCTTCCACAGGTATTAAAGAGGGGAGGAGTTATTTTCTTTTCATTACTCGCTTCCTCTTGGGGACGCTGTCGCTGGATCCATCCACGGTAGCATTCTTCTCCATGCGGGATCTCTCCCAGCAGATGGCTGTCGCTTACCCGGCAACAAATCGGGAAATATTATAGGAAAGGAGCAATAAATCATCGGGGCCCATACGTGGCACACTGGCACCTCCTGTCTTGGGGCCCCCTGACTAATTTCAGCCCCCCCAGGCCACCATAACAGGGGCAGGGACTCATGTGTGTGCGTGTGCGTGTGTGTGTGTGTGATCTTAGCTGTGGAGCGAATGAGGAGGGAGAACAGGAACGGAATGGAGGCCTTCCAGGGAGCGGGCAGCGTGAATAATTTATCCCGAAACTCTATCACACACTCGTATCAGTTTCCATCATAAAAGCTGGCGATGGCGACGGGAAAGACATCACCCTCCACGCCGAGCCCGAAAGTGCGGCGGCCTGGCCCAGCTCAGCGGGACAGGGCGCAGTAAATCTGCCGGGGGGTCATAGGAATGACACCGTGTAGCCACGCCAGCGTGTCACCTCAAACTGTACGCACACGGGGGGGAGGGCAAGGGCGGGGGCGGGCAAAGTGTGAGAGAGACTCCCCACATCCCTCAGGGATGCTCAGCTCAAATGGGACAGACAAGGGTAAGAAAAACAAGTTCAAAGAACTGAAAGCTCCTCAGGCTGACCCACAGTTCTTAAGCCCCCCCCTCCAAAAAAAAGAGGTGAAATTAGTCACCTCTCTTCAGAGACTTGCCCTGGGGAGTGAATCTGCTCTGATTCAAATGGCCCAGCGTGGCCATGCAGCGTGAGGGCAGGGGGAGCTCACAGGTGAGCAGGAACTCACCGGGGAGCCAGCAACGCGGCAGATAGCAGCTGAGCTAATACCTCCTCCTGCTGTTCTTTCCTTTTCCTTTGCCCTGCTTGTCAGCGTGATAATAACCGGAGTAGCATCCCGGCCCCGGAGGTGTAAGGTAATCTCTCCAGCCGGCGAGCACACAAAGAGGCCGCCATGTATCGTGTCACGCCACCGTTCACCTGACTTTAAGATGACGCACTGCGCTGTAAACGCGGTCCCTTCACAGAGGTTGAGCGTGCGTGTCTGACATCCTCTGATGTCTCTGTATCTGAACCGTGCCGTGGCTTCTCCGTAACACCTACATGTGCATGTAGACTTTTCTTCTGGTCTGACGTATCTTTGATTCTAATGGTGCTGATGCTATGGAAAAATATAATCGAAAGCTTTTTCTCCTAACAGGTAGATGGCACCCCCATCTCAAAGCCTATGAGAGAAAGAGAGGTGAGGCAGTAATCAGAGACCCAGGAAGTTGTTGGGTCCAAGGTGTCCAGCTTGGGAGAGACCAGCAGTATTAACAATATCAGACTCATCTGATGTTCGGTTTGTGCCAGAACCACACCTGTGTGCTAGCCTCCAGTCATCTGCTCTGGGGACATCATGGGAAATGGCTCCAATTCCCAGATTCCACAGTCCTAGTGGAAGACGGATCGCCATGTTTCCCTTGAAAGAAGTCGGCCTGTACAACTCTTTCATCTGGGGTCCATGACACATGGAGACCTACATGTGGTGGTCCTGCAGAGTGGTGCTGCCCGGTCCGGGGGCTGGGTGGTACTGTCCGCTTCTGCAGCCGACTTTCAGATTCCCCATTGAAGATCACGAAGACGAGGAAGGCAGCAAGGATGCTGTACCGGGGACGTTTGTATCAGTGCCACAGGCTGCAGTACAGTAAATTAGTCATGCTAAATAATACTGCACCCAGTGTTTTTATCTGTGGGTTCATTACATTCGACTTACTGTACTTTAACATCAGTTTGTGTCTGTTTTCTGGAGCTGCGGTTTGACCCCGGAGAGGCAGCACTTTGGGCTATTAAATGTCAGTGTTATTTGCAAATTTGCTTGCTGTTTCTGCAGCAGAAAAACAGCCAGTCCAATGTCCGGCGACAAAATCTTGGCCGAACGCTCACTCCTCCTTTGTCTTAATCAGAAACAAAACCATCTGTGCCCACATCTTGCCCAGCGTCTCCCTGCAGTGTACCTGAGAAGTTCAGACCGATCTGCTCGACGACCACGAATCGACAGCTCAGTGTGAAAAATCGATGTAGGTTACAATTAATTTTCACAGTGCAACAGAACTAACTTCTGATATGATTCACTGTTAAGCAACCAGGTCAATATCAATTAAAAAAATGTATTTAGCATGAATTTATGAAATCATGCACTGTAAGCAGTCTAATTCTGATTAAAACAGAGACCTGCACATACGCAGACAGCATAAAACTTCTCCCTCTCCTTGGCAGTTTTGTGGCGTAGCCAGCAGCAGACAAAGCAGCCGCAATTAGGGGTTATATTGTTTCAGGCATGTTTGAGTGACAGGTAGACAAAAGACCACGGAGGGCAAAGGTCGGCACTTTTAGGAGGTTGGAACAAATATCATCCTACTTCACACAAAAAATATGGGAAAAAGATCTGAAAGGATGCACTCGAGGGACCGTGTCAAAGTACGGTGCGGGGTCTGACACACCCTCTCACTTCCTATCAGGGAGCTGGCTCAACACCGGCCTCACAGCTGATAAATATTATCACGTGTTGTCTTTTTCTTCCACGGGGTGCAGAAACACCGGCTGGAAAAGGCACAGGGGCACACTAACAGCTTGACAGGGGGTGCTCAGGCACTCCGTGGATTTGCTAAAGCTTCATAAACCCAATCACCTCGTCCCTGTGACTTCTCAACTGATCTGTGAAGCCCCAGTCTTCCCACAGCATCATTTTAAAGGGAATTATGGGCCCAGTGTTAGTTACATGCCCTTTAAGGTGGTGGAGGTACTCCTGTCCTGAGTAGCCGTACTGTACCTCACGTCCTGAAGCAGGCGTCCTCCCTGACTTACAGAATTGGATCATGTGGACCCCTGCTTTTACCTGAACGGCATGAGCTGGACTGGCCGGTCTTAACCGCAGGCTCTAACCGCTCGCGAAACCACACCAAGAACGGTCACGCTTGCAGTGTTTCACAGCATGCTGCTCCATAGCTCTGTCACAATTTCCAGCCCCCCCACCCCCACAGTGCCTCTTGAGGGGACACAGCCATTACCTCAGATGTGGGGCTTAAATAATATCGAGCTCCAGCCCCGGGCACCCCTGTTTTGCAAGAGTGTGAAACACATCTGTGCTCAGGGCACCGTGTGGAGCGGAATTAGCCTCAGCTGTATTCCATCAAAAAACAATGATGAAAATGAAACATCAATATCAAGGAGCTGATCAAAGCAGGAGCACCTTCTGGCATCAGAGCAGCTCCCGTCTTCCTCAGGAAACTGTCATGCGTGTCTGTGTGTCGCAGGACTCTGGGTCATTCGTCAAGAAGAAATCCCTCCAGTTTCAGCAGAGGTGAAGGAGGTGGAAATCTCCACGTTCTGTGCTCCAGAACATCCCATGAAGGTTCTCGGATGTCTAGACCTGCTTGACTTCATCGCGGTGTTCATGAGTTTGTTTAGCGGTGTGCATGGGGACATTATCATCTTGAAATATGGGAACATCATGAGAGAGCAGTATGTGTACCATCGGGAGCACCTGGTCCTGTAAAACAGCCCCATAATCCTTGGCTGTTATATGACCGTGCCGAGCCATCATTGCAGGTTATGGCTCCCGTGGGACGCCTACCCCTACCAGCAGACACCGCGGGCTGAACGCTGCCTTTGGCTTTTCCCAAAAATGAACGGATGTGGGGAGAAGGGTTGGAAGATAACTCATCAGATATTACTTTCTCCACTGGTTCAGGGTGCAGGTTTTGTGCTCTGTGCAGCCGGCCGTGGATACGAGGGCTTTCAGAACCGCAGCCCTGCCATAAAAACCAGCTCTGTGAAGCTCACATTTACATTTACATCTACTGTATTTAGCAGATGCTTGTGTCCAAAGGGTCATACAAGTGATACAAATAGCATATTACAAACAAACATGTTGTTGAGGGGTTGACTGGACATAAGTGCAGCTAGGCTGAGCTTCCAATGAATGCCCAGGTACAAGATTAACAGTGTTGGAGCAGGAGCTACAGAACATCTACCAAACAAAGGAAGAGCCTAATCAGACAGCTATTCAACTCAGCAGAAAGTGCAATGTTAAGAGCCTTCAGGAAGCATGGAGTGGTGTCAGCTCATGACATAGAGACTGGATCACGGAGATACCAATTCGGTTCTGTGGTTGTTTTTGAAGTCATGCTTTGATGGTGTTTGGCGACCATTCAGTTAAGTGTCCATCTCTCCCTGTTGGCGAGTTTTGAATCACAATCGCGGCTCCTCATCACTTAGGCGCTTTGTTTGTGTTTGGCGTGTGCTGTCATGGTTTTTGAGGCTGTTCCTCCTGACATGCAAAATAACGTTACAGTTTCGGTGACCCACGCGCTTGCAATTCCGATGCTGACTATGTGGATCCATCAGAACCCTGCGAGTCGCCTCATTCTGCTTTGAAAACGTATCACAGTACTGATAGTCGGACCTCTTTTATATCTCACACACACACACACACACACACACACACCACTAATTGGCATGCACCCTAATGTCACTCACCATTGCAGCTGATTTGTGCGTAGTAGATTTGGGAGTTAGTCACTTCAAAGTACCTTTTGACTATTTGGTGATTACATTAATCAATCCACCCTCAGTAAATACATCCTGTAGGGTTAAGTTCTCATTATTAGAATATTACTCACATGAGGACCGTAATGACTGATTCTCACTGCTGCTGTTTTATGTAAGTAAACAAATGGTCATTCATTTCTCGATCATGCCTGTTGCTTACCTGAAAAAAACCCCAAAAACCACACATTTTCAGCATGAGAATGTTTTAATGTCATCATCTTTTCCAACAGTCTTGGGATAAACCCAGAGAGATCCAATGTCTCGTTCAGATGTATTTAAAGCGTGCCTGATGTGCAGTTTATGCATTAGAGTCGCGTTTGTTGTGGTTCCTGAAAAGAAAGTGGATTTTGAAACGCTAACACAATACGACAGTCGCTCGTCATATATAATTAGCATTTATAATTAAACAAAAAAACTGAAATTTAATAAAAACTAAACTCTGGGTTTAGATGAAAAAAATGTTGCAAGCAGTGATTAGGGTAATCTGCTCTGAAATATTGTCTTATTTGCCCCTCCTACATTAACTTAACTGGGATAATTTAAGCGCTATCCGCGACCAGCATACCTCCTTAACGTACTCTGGATCGCCGGCAGAGTGGCAGCATGGCATTCCGCGTCACCCCGGCCCAGTTCCTGTTTCCTATGTGCCCCCTGCTTTACCTGCTGTGCTAATTCCAAACCTGTGCAAACCAGAACGTATCCTGGGGCAACGAACATGCCGCCAGGAAAACCACAACAAGCTGGGTTCCTTCCGAAAGGCCGCCACCCCACCCCCCCCATAAACCCTGGGATGAGACCGGGGGGGGCACCCCTGCATGCCCCCGAGTCACTGCATTGTTGCTGTACTCTTTTGAAGCCTGGGAAAAATATCAAAGTGTTACGGGGTGACAAAGCTGGGGACGTTCAGGTGCTGGCTACGTGACAAAGGGGAAGGAGGAGGAAAGAAGCAAGGAGCCCCCTCCCCCCCCCACGTCAGCGGACCGCGGCCCGTCTCTGGTTTCGGATTGTTCCAGAAGGCCGTGTGAGAGGGCCGCTCGCCCAGATGAGGCGCGGCCCCACGGCCTCAGGTGAGGCTGTCCCACGACATGACAGCTTGACAAGTGAGCTTCCATTTAGCCCGACTCAGGAAGTAAACAGCGGGCCCCTCGCAAGTCCTGGCAACTAAAAGATTGGGGGGGGGGCACCAGGAATTTCTTCCAAGGAGAGAAAAAAAAGGCTGTCGGAGTGAACAGGAGATGCGTCCCTCAGACGACTGTCCTCCTGAGGCGATGTCGAGCGGGAGCCAGACTCCTCAGCCTCATCAAACGGGCAACATGGTCCTCCTCCTGACGCGCGCGGCTCGACGTCTGGTCCCTGTGCCGTTTGCAGAGCAGGAAATGGGGTAAATGGGGTAAAGCTCACACGTGCGGGTCTTGCCGTCACACACAGACCTTCCGAAAAGTGTCACTTTGGCAACAAACCAAAGTTTTAGTTTGAAGCAAAAAAGAAAAACAAAACTTTTGATTGTTATTAATAAAAAGGGCAGCGCAAACACAATTTTCTGCAGCATCTATTCATCAGTCTGTGTGTCTGCTGGTCCAATTCAGATTCCACCAGGAGTTTGAGTTCATGTCAGTTGGGTTAGAAGACAAAGAGCTAATTAACTTTCCATTCATTTCTATGGGAAAAACCCTAATCCCAGCTATGAGAACCTTAACCCCTACCCAACCCTGATCTTAACCATAAGTAGCCAAACAAAATACAAGATTTTTGGCATTTTTAGTTTTTTGATTGCAGTCACACATTTTTATAAAATTGACTTTCTCCTTGTGGGGACTTAAAAAATGGTCCCCGCAATGTCAAAATAACAGGTTTTTATAACATTGTGGGCACATTAGGTCCCCATAATCTAATATATACATAACCCACACACACACACACACACACACACACTGCTAACTGGCATTCCACCTAATGTTGAAGGCTGAATCTCACAGAGACCCAGAAGCGACAAAGCAGACCCTGATTATTCAGTGGCTTTGCCATTTATTCATTCAGCTCAGAAACCTAAACAAGTTTTCACTGGCTTGTGCTGTATAAATGAGCAAATGCAAAACTGATTTCTGCTTAGTGACACAAATGCCTTTTGTTGAAAATGGATTCTTTACCAATTCCTCCTGTAGTTAAAATTGGATACATGTGGAAACAGAGAATCCTGTAACAGTTCAGTAAACAGTTTCACATAGACAAACCTGTACTTATAGACAGATGTATATTCTTTCAATACATATAAACATATAGACCAAAACATAATAACTCGGTATTTACAGATAGACCTTGGCAACCCCTTAAATAAAAATAAACCACACAAAGACACAAAACAATTCAGTACAGATACAATCCACAAAACCCCTAAACAATTATATTCATGTAGACTGACATGACAATTCAGTGGGAATAAACATGATCCAGTAATGATTCTGGACTTATAGGCAGAGAAGAGCATTTCAGTAAATATGTGACACTCCAGTAAATATAGGTAAATTATGCCATTTCAGTAAATATGGACAGGCTGTAAAATTTTTGTAAATTATAGCATTTCAGTAAGTATAAACAGACTGTGACATTTTAGTAAATATGGATGCACTGTGGCATTTCAACAAATATGGACAGACCGTGGCATTTCAGTAAATATGGACAGATTATAGCATTTCAGTAAATATAAACAGACTGTGGCATTTTAGTAAATATGGATGCATTGCAGTATTTCAATAAATATGGAGAGACCGTGACATTTCAGTGTATATGGATGCACTGTGGCATTTGAGTAAATATGGGCAGACTATGGCATTTGAGTAAATATGGATGGACAGTGGCATTTCAGTAAACCTAGACAGACTATGGCATTTCAGTAAATATGGATGATAGTGACATTTCAGTAAATATAGATGGGCTGTAGTATTTGAGTAAATGTGGATAGACAATGACTTTTCAATACACTGAGACAGAGAAGGTAGTTAGAGAGGAAGCTTGCCTGATGTATTTTGGGAGCAGGTAGAGGCCATCCTCTAATATTCAAATACGATTACTGTTGGCAGGGGAGCAGTTTCCCTGCAGCTAGAAAAACAGAATCCGTGGCTCCATAAATTCAACCTTTTCTGAGTTTGTTAGACAGGGGAGCTCTTCACTGTAAATCAGAAACTGTCTTTTACAATCATGACTGAACACTTAGAGCCGATTGTAGGTAATATATTTCCTGACAGGATTCACATGCAGCATGTGTGTCATTCATTAAGCGTGTGCAAACTGTGTTCAGCACCTCACCCAGCGTGGTGATACACACAAGCACTGTGTTCTTTGGCAAGGAGTCAAACACAAACATGCCTACAAAATATGAGAAACCACTCATTAAAATGGCATCTAAACGAATGTGAACCTGCGCGCTTGTCAGGAAAAGGACAGGAAACCTTCCAGTCTTTAACTTCAGTGACTGACATGCTGCACTTTGTGTCAACCCAGGAGAGGAGGGCATCTCACATTTCTATGGCTGAGCGTATTTTTTAATCTCGCTTCACAAAGAAGTGGAAAACTCATAAAAACACGCAGAGAGAGCAAGGTGATGTAATTTACATTTACCGTTGGTGAGTGGCCGCCCCGTGATTTACAGAGCAGAATGAGAAGACATGACAAAGACTAATTGCCTTCATTAATCACGTCTGTGAGCACATTCAGCGGTAAACTAATTGAAATCCTCTTACCTGTCAGCTTGCCAGGCACAGAGCCTGTGTAGGAGTTGTATGGGAGGTGGGGGGGGGGGGGCAGACAGGAAATGATGCTTATACTACAAATAAACCAGGTCTTTGTCTAGACAAATCTCTTTTCAAATTGTAATGCTCTCTGAAATGTGTTAATGTCATGGGGAGTGTTTCAGCGAACCTATGAGGCACTGCGTACGGTCCTGGCTGATGGAGAAAGGCCCTTTTCCGGGGTAGAATGCCAAATTGAATTACCCAGGCTAACAGCTGCCACTGCGAGGCGAGCCAGTGGGGCTGCATACGAGTACGGCTGTGCGACACCCAAGGACACAAATGCGTCCGCCGCATCTAAAGGAGATCGAAAGCAGGTGGGGAGGAAGGAAGACACTTCTCCTGCAACGCCAGCAGTGCTTTGGGGACAGACTGCAGCATCGCCTCACTTTTCCATGACTAACTTTCGGTGCAGCGTAACCGCATCACGTAACTGGATGCCTGACAGTCAAGGTTCGCTTCTCTTGGTGTGAAGTTTAAAGTTTCAGGTTGATAGGGCCATCTGGTATCATGAAACTATCTGAAACCATTAGAGCTCATCACCTGGACCCAGCAGATATGCACTGGCCTTTACTAATCACCAGTAGCGTTTTTCTGCTGGTTGCAACTTGTTTGAACTGGCCTGAGCGACTTATCATATTTATTGGTGGCCATTATTACCAAACACTACGTCAACCTACCAGAGCAGTTCAGATGTCCAAAAACCCACCAGAAATAAGTCCACAGCTACTATGTAAACCAGGAAGTATGAGCAGCAGGGTGTGTGACGCTAGCCACTGACCTCCAGGTGGACTCTGTGAAGCTCTCTCAGCAGGTGTCTAGGCTGCTGAAACCAAAAGAGTGGCAAGGTCACGTTTACACTAACCTGGCTGGATTACAGAATCTTCCGGAAAGAACCTCAACAACTAGGACAATTAGTTTGCTCCATACATTCCCGCCCCTGAAAACAGGAGTGTACCAACCTAAATAAAAAAGGACGAGTAATTTGTGTAATTTTTTTCCTCCATAATAGTGCAGTCCACACCCCTAAGTCCTCACAGGCATTCAGTGGATTCAAGGAACAAATTCTAAAGTGATTGTCGTGTGAAAGGGTATGCAGCAGCAGAGAGGGCGGCTCATGTTACAGCTTATAAACAGGCCGGGAGAGGTGGGCCAGCCCGCTGTTGCCATGGCACCATGGCCTGGGTACAGAGTCACCGATTAGCTAACAGCCAGTGTTCACCGTCTCACCTTTTCCATGAATTGAAAAGGTCCTGGGGTGGGGGGACATATTTTTGGAGCTGAAAATGTAATATAAGGTTCAGGAATGATTTTTTTATTCGCGCGGATATTATCTGCCGATCTAGGTGCGCTAGCTGCTTCCTGAACACTGCTTGTCATTTATATACGTACGGTGTGGCAGGGGCCTGTACAGCCAGGCACTGAATTTAGATGTTATCGGCCTCAGATCCTATTGAGTTACAAGTATTTTTTAATATCATATGCAGGAAGACACAGAGATTATAACAAAGGGCCTTTCATGCTGGGGAACGAAGCGACGCTTCATTTTAATTAGAAAACATGCGGCTCCATGCATCGAGAGTTGCGTCTGGTGCGCAGGGGGGGGGGCGGGGGGCGCGGCACATGTGTGGCTGCGGAGCCCAGCCATCTCTGGGAGGCTGCACAGCCGCGCCGGTGAGGTGGCTCTGCTGGAGCCAGGAGACATTTTGTAGTCATTAGTGTTTCATCTGGGATTTGTCCAGGATGAGCACCGTCAGTCAGCGGGGATCAGCAGGGGCCTCGACCTGTACGGGGCATTTGCTGCACGGTGTGAGTCACTCTCCCAGCTGCAGGTGCAGGGTCACCGGCACTCTAACGCATGGAAACAGACGTGCGTAGAGATCTAACGGCCAGACTGTTCAGACGGGAAGGCTGGCCCCCAAAGTGCTCAGGGGTGAAGTGCTGTTTTCACCAATGGTGTGTGGTAGTACAGGACAGGCGAAGACACACACTCATGTTTGTATTCATGTCTTTGTGGGGACTCTCCGTTCATTTCTATGGGAAAAACCATAATCCCAACTATGACAACCTTAACCCCTACCCATCCATAACCTTAACCATAACTAACCAAACAATATACTATACTTTTGGCTTTTTTGATTTTTTTTTTATCATAGGTCTTTATCACATTGTGGGGACATTTGGTCCCCACAATGTAATATTTACATGATAGGCACACACACACAAAGCAGGAAAGTGGCTGGCCTCTGTCAGGAACACAACCTGACACACCAAGGGGGTTCCCTATTTGAGAATTCAATTTGGCTGAAGGGAACTGGGAAATTTTAATTTCCCGTTTTAATCAGTACTTTTGTCCAATTCTTTGGATGGGCGGACTCTCTGAGTGACAGGATGTACGGGGTCACTGAGTCGCTCTGGTGTGAATTATTGATTGAGGGTAAGAGACAGATGCCCACACGCCTGCCAGCACGGCTATGGCTGCTCGGGAAGCAGCATGAGCGCAGCCACACTGAACAGCACCTTTGCTGTGTGTGTGTGTGCAGCCACTTGCACCAAATATTGGCGTTTTTTTCTGACGACTTGACATGTCTGTCGATTGACATGATTAAGAAGCGGAGTAAATAATTCAAATGTGGACAGGGGCAGTGCTCAGGTTTCCTGGAGTCCGTCGCAAGGAGACTTCCATAAGATCCCATGGCTCTAAGGTTACTTTAGTATGAATTATTCCCCTCCGGACAGGATGGGCACTTATAAAAACGGCCCCTGCAAGTGTCATCGACGGGCATGCCTCTCCTTCTGACCCCAAAATGACTTTCCTCCTCTCCATCCTACGTGCTGGTGTGGGGAGGGGGGCAGAGAATAGCATACTGTATGCAGAGATTGGGGGGGGGGGTGGCTGGTTTCCTGTTCCTGTCTGTGAGCAGGTACACAAAGCCCCCCTTCAGGGGAGCACTGGTGGGGAGGGGGGGCCAAGATGAAAAGAAGCCGCTGATGGTTAACAGATCTGTCCCCCAAGACTGGCTCTCCTCAGAACCCAGCGTTTGTTTACACTCTCCCCAGACTTTTTAGCATTTTCGGGACTTGGCCTCCTTCCACACTGCTGATTGCCATATTCCCAGGGAAGAAATGTCACTTAGCACGTCGCTGCCCTCATCCGCCCGCTAAACCTCCTGTAATCCCCCCGTGGAGTGAAGTCACCATGGACATTTATCCATATGTCAGAACGACGGAGAGAAGGAGGGTACACAGCTGAAGAGGAGATGTACATCACGTTCTGGTTGGGGGTGTTATTTATGGTGGCATTCGTATGCAGAGCATGAGGGAGTTTCAGCAATCTGCTGGGACGCCATGTTGGTTTTGTCTTAGTTTTATTTAGTTTTGGACGATTAAGTTGTTGTCAGGCAGTAAATGTGAGAGCCCAGTGCTGTCAGCCTGTTCCGGCTCTGTGATCACAGGCATACCCAGGGAACCATCTGTGAGTTTGATGCCTTCGACATGATAGGTCGTACCGTGCAGCACCGGTCCCTCAGAGACAACTGGAGTCACCGGAACGTCATCTGGACAGTCCAACCTGCGTTGTCACCTTCTCGGGCTCATACACCAATCAAACATCATGTCTAAGCATATTTCAGCGTCCGGCATCTCCAGTGGGTCAGCACCATGTTTTTGTTCGCAGATGTAGACTAAGAGCAGATAAATGGAAGATAGACAGATACAGAGGACAGATAGATACAGAGGACAGACAAATACATAGGACAGATGAACACAGAAGACAGACAGATAGAGAGGGCAGACTAAGACAGAGTATAGATGAATGCAGAAGGCAGATGGATACAGAGGACAGATGAATGCAGAAGACAGACATATACAGAGAGCAGATTAATACAGAGGACAAACAAATGCAGGAGACAAATGGATACAGAGAACAGACAAATACAGAGGACAAACGAATACAGAGGACAGACAGATACAGAGGACAAACAAATGCAGGAGACAGATGGATACAGGGGACAAATGAATACAGAGGACAGACAGATACAGAGGACAAACAAATGCAGGAGACAGATGGATACAAAGGACAATATTCTGAAGGCGGAGCCCTTCATCCTGATGATACATTTAAATCTTAAACAGTCTCTCTGTTAAGCAAAACAATAGTGAATGCATAAGTTTGAAGCTGACGGAGGGTACCACTGGTGGACAGAAGGTCTAGAGAAGCAACAAGGGCTAGTTGTACAGGTTGTAGAAGCATAGTTAAGGTGGAGTCATTGATGTGGCCAGGTTGTACTGCGCATCTGATTGACACAACTGACTGTGTTCATCATTGCATCGTTTTGCACAAATGTTAAAAGACAGAGAGAAGACTGAATTTGGAGGCCTCAGCTCTCTGGGTGGGACGAAGGTCTTTCATGAGCTCACGCGACGTGTGCAAGGGGGCGGTGCTCTCCACCCAAATCCTCAACTTGCCCGTGGTGGACTTGGGCAGTAGGAGAGGATGAAGCATAAATTTGGTGGTAATGGGAAAGTAACTTTGTGAAAAAGTTAGACTTTAAGTACAGAGCACCGCTATCGAGGCAAACAGCACGTAAAATGAAAAACGCGGACTGGCGTGTAAAATCAGACCCAGAACGGATGCAGCTCTGTTTTATTAACCGCACAATGTAAAGTTTGACTTTAAGTTCAAACTCTCAGAGAGGTTCACGCCGCTGCCAGCGGAGGCCGAGACTGGATCGCATCCGAGCCATAACGGGAGAAAGTCGGACCAATTAACACCAGACAGGGAGGTCCAGAGCGAGGGCGGGTGGCCAAATTAAGTCCTGGGGGAGGCAGGAGCCCCCATTGCCCAGCAGAGGAAGCACTGGTCATGAGTTTGCAGCCTGCCAAACACAGACCCAGCCAGCCGAACACTGATGGCAGGCCCTCAGTGTACGACGCAGCGTGCAGGCAGAGCCTACAGGCCATCAAGGGCCGGCCACGTCTGACCGTTGCATTCAGTTCAGACCGGAGTGCTGACTTGAGCAATTCCCTCCAACCAAAGAGCCAGCCATTGATTTTAAGATGATACCATACATATTGGATTACGGTACTGTTGTGCAGAGAAAAATTGCATTTGATCAAAATCGATAAATGATAGTCAGCAGGAGATTATGTGACATCAGAGCTTTTGACCACAGGTGTCAACTCCATGACAGTTAAACTGGCAGATTCCGGCGGCACTTTGCAGGCGTCCCCTTCGTCCCACCTTAGAGTGCTGTGACCTCTCTGTGATGTCACACTCAAGGAGGTGACACCACATTCTTTTCCAGATTAATGAGGGTGCCCCCCAAGTCTTGGACATCCCTCCTACCTCCCACCTCATCTTGCACCCCCCAAGCCAGCTATCCCGCTGCCCCAAATGTTAATATTTCATTTTGCCTTTTACTTGTACTTAGTTAAGAGCATCATGGGGAAAAAAGTCAGCAGGCTCCACCCAAAAGGGTCTGTCAGCTTGAGTAATCACCGGTTTGAGTATGTTTTTGTTGCCTGAAGCTAAGCAGCATTAATAAAAGCACAGAGTCATAAAGCGGCAAAAGGCCCCAAGTGTCTCGCTTTTATGATGTTGCTGTTGGACCTGTCTGTGTGCGCACCGTAGAGAATGGGGCAGGAATCCATTTTAAAGGCCCCCTCCCTGGACCACAGTCACAGAAATGAACTCCTCCAGTGCGAGACACATTAGCCCCCGTGTCGGGGGGACCCCGCAGCTAATAATAGCCCCCCAGTCGTAAAGAGGGTCCAGTGGATCAGATTCTTTCGTTTGATATGTGTGAAATACAATATTTTTTTCAGCTCTGCCACAGTGTTACTGGCCCTCTATGTAAATCTGCGTGAAATGGCAGTCTGGCCTGCAGTGTAAATCATCACGCCACTGTGTATGGCGGCTGCTCGGTTCTGCTGTGACGTCCTGCTTTTTTTGGTGGTGGGGGGGGGGTGTCAGTGAATCAGTGAATGAGTCAGTGTTTAAGGTAAAACGTGCTCTCTGATTAGGATGAAACTGTGTGGCTAACCTGGTTTCGGAAATGTCAGACTTTCAAGATATGTTATTAGTAATATTAAAAGCAACACTTTATTTTGATTTTATATTGTCTTGCTGGGGTTCTCACTGATATTTAGATTGTTTCAGTATCTTAGATTCATTTTTAGGCCCCTGATTTTAATCAGCGCGTCATGAATCATAAAAGATAAAAACAGAGGTAAATGAAACACGCTTCACATCTGAAGGCCCACAGGAGCAAATCAATGTATGATGCAGGTGATCCTGTGCTGTGACACCCATTCATATCAGGCGAGGAATAGACCCGGTCACTGCCGAACAGACATTCCAGCCTAAGCAACCTCAGTGTGTGTGTGCCTCTGCGTGTCCTCATGTATGCATTACATTGTGGGGAGCCAAATGTCCCCACAATGTGATAAAAAAAACTGTTATTTTGACCTTGTGGGGACATATTTTTGGTCCCCACAAGAGCAAACTCAATTTTGTGGATGCAATCAAAACAATAAAATAACTAAAAGTCTTGTATTTTGTTTAGTTACTTATGGTTAAGGTTAGAGCTGGATAGGGGTTAAGGTTGTCATAGTTGGGATTAGGGTTATGCCCATAAAAATGGATACAGAGCCGCCACAAAGATATACTGTAGATATCTAATCTGTGAGTATATGTGTGTTTTCCTCTTAGTGTGAATAGAGGAAGAGCACATGACAGAGTACAGCCCCCCCCACCCCCCCCCCCCCCCCCCCCCCCCCCACGCCCCCGCGGCAGACGACGACGCCCCTCCGTCTCTGCTTCCAGCGGTTGGTGAGCGG
>JAAGVU020000032.1:20360487-20395448 GCA_011763525.2 Mormyrus iriodes
AGCGTCGCCCCACCCCGCCCACCCGCCCTCTTTCGCAGGTACCCTGCTCGCCGCTTTTGCGCTTGGCATCTAGCCGTCCCTCATCCTGCACTGCCTCCCTCATTTGCAGGGACTCTGCTCTCTGTGTAAGCTCATGGCATCTAGCCGTCCCTCATCCTGCACTGCCTCCCTCATTCGCAGGGACTCTGCTCTCTGTGTAAGCTCATGGCATCTAGCTGTCCCTCATCCTGCACCACATCCCTCATTCGCAGGGACGTGGTCGAGCTCCTTGGCCACTCTTTGGGGAGAGGCTCAGTCTGGGCCACCAGCACGCATCTGTTCAGTGCATGCTCATTCTGTGAGCCAGCTGGGCATTGATGGTCCTGACCGGTAACTTCAGTTTGGCCAAAGCATGAAGGGAGTCGCCTTACTGCTGTGAGCTTCCCCTGAACCCCCATGATCCTGGCCAGGATGAGCCCAGATGGACGGATGGATGAATCTTCTCTGTACTTATGTGTTTCTCTAAGATGTAGAACATCAGACTGAGAGATGAAGACTCCCCCCCACCCCCACCGGTCCTTCCATATCCCGCCACCCTGTAAAGCGAGGTAGTTGCGATCAGCATCCGCGGTGCCCACATAACCTCTCGCTAACGCAGCAGTTGCTATAGCTCAAAAGACGCAGGGTAGGGGAGTGGGAGAAATGCGAGACCCCCTCCCAATTATGGATTGCAGCTGGGGAGGGTGTACAGACAGCCACATGGGGGAGACACTGGAACCCTCCGCATTGGGGTCATCCCTCATAAATGAGAGGCGAAGGAGAGGTGGGGGGGGCACCCCAGGGTGATTAGGCAGACCAGCCCCAGTGGGGTTTCAGTGTGACCACAGTGAGCGGGATCAGCCGTCCTGACCTTTTTAAAATATTGGAATAAACTTGCAGTTCCCCCTCTCTTTTCTTTCCCTCTCCGGGGGGAGGGGGCCGTTGAAAACCTTGGGCTTGGTAGGAAGTTATCAGTGCCCCCTTTGTTCAGCACACATCTGTCACAGAGCAATCAGCTTGCTTGCTTGCCTGCTAGCTTGGGGGGGGGGGGGCGCTGATTCTTCCTGTTGGGAAAGTCTATGCTCGGCCTGGAACTGCTGCCGAGCGTCAGAGTAGTTAAGAGCATAAAGCCTCCTTCCCAACAGGGGGTGTTACAGTGTCGCTCTGTAGGCTTATCTCCTCCCTTCCGGGACTCCAGCCAGAGCAACAGCGGGTGTCACCGTGCCAGCCCATGTGACGAAGCCGGATCCACCGTCCGCCGCTCCCCAATTGGCAGGAGCTGTCATTCTCCCTCCCCCGCATCCCCCAGCAGTTTGTGACCCTCCCGGCTGCTTTCCCACCCCAATTACCTCTGTGCGGAAGAAAAGGGTGCAGATTACCTGCGGGTCAGATACAGGCTGCAGGGAACAAAGCCGGGTCTTCAAGGCCGTGCCGAGCAGCGGCGGAGTCAAAGCGGCACAGAGCTTTCCGGAAGCCCGGTCGGGATCCTCAGACGGCTCTTTTCCCACATTCCCAGGGAAAAAAAACGGGAAGTCGGCTTAAACGCTTCCTAAAACAGGGCTTTTCAGGGCAGCCTCGAGTTTTATCAACCGGAGGAGATGTCCATGTGCTGACAGCCGCGGCAGGAGCCAAACGAACATCCGCTGTGACACGTGCCGGTCATCGCCGACAGCCGGGACATTAAATCTCCCCTTAAAGGCGCATAAGTGACGGATTTCAAGCTGTCCACTTGTTGCCATGGCCACCACAAGAATGTAAATCTGTTGCTGACTTCAAATGAAAGGTCTGCACCGAATCACATGTGCACATGTGAATGTGAATAATTATTTTTTGTTGCCAGAGCTATGGAGTGACAACAAAAAAAAATGACAGAAATTGGATACAGATATGGGTAGATGCCAGAAAGTTCTGGAAGGCTGAGGGCAATTCAAAACGAAACAGTTTTATGGGCCCCTCTAAACAATATGAATATTACATGTTAAAACGAGCTCCTCAATCGATTCCCCTACCTGTCAGCTGGCCGCTCCCCCCCACACCCGCCTCTGTGTGCAATGACTGACGCTCGCTGGTCAGGCGTGAATGCAGCACAGTAATTCCTCTGTTCCTGCTCTGCCTGAACTCGTCCTTTTGTACATTATGAGGAAACCGAATATAAGGTGCTTATTAAACACCTCAAATTTTTGAGTCTTCCAGGTCGACACTACACATGCCAAGCGGGACTGGCGGTTTTCGCGTCTGTCTAGACGCTTTCGGTACAGGTCCCATCTGCGGCTGACGAGCAGGTGGTGCAGCTCTGCGGATTAGCGCACGACAGCTAATGTGATTTTAAATAAGCTCGTTTGTCAGCGGTGTGCTTGTGACAGTACGCCCTGCCACAAGCCCATGGCTCCTCTTCTGTACTCTGGGGGAAGGGGGGGTGTTAACACCTGTATAGCCAGGCCGTGCCTACCTCTTAGGTGGCGTTGGTAATCGGCAGCTTTTGTGTCAGTGCCCTGAGGCAAGCAGGGGTTAGCCAGGGTACTGGCACTGTGTTACCCTAACCCTCCTCCCTGAGCCCCTCACCGCTGCAGGATCTGAACCCTTCTCCAAGACCCCCACGCTACTCTGGGACCCAAACCTTCCTCCCAGACCTCCATGCCACTCTAGGTCCAAAACCCTACTCCCAGGCTGGATATCTGCTTGCCTCAAACCTTCAGATGTATCCAGTTAGTAAAGAGGTTCAAACTTTGGCTGGTAAAGCGGAGCAGAGGGGTGACTGGTTTCCCCACACCCTGCACCAGTTATTGAGTTTCGTACTGAAGAACCAGAGTACTGAGCACACATTGTACTGAGCCCACAGCATATTGAGCACACTCCTGCAATCCCTCTGTGAGGGCGACATGCTGTGATGGAACATCTGGATTTGGACGAATGGCTATGCAGCCTCTGAAAGTGTCGAGCTGAGTTTTTGTTGCCGACATTGATCCCCCCCAAGCAGGAGAAAAGGTTGTGGAGCAGAAGACAGAGAAAGGCAGAGTGAGAGAGAATTCACTCTTCCGTTTGGGTGTCACAAGGTTACCTGCAGGTATGCACTACACTAATCCAAACCGCTCCCGTCCAAATCGCGACTCTCTGCTGTGAGGGCATGCTTGCCGAGGGGGGGCACATTTCCACACCACACACAAGCTTGCCTGCTGGCCTGAAGCAACCCCCCACCCCCCTGCCCCCTGTTTCTACATCCTGGTTTCTATCCCAGGGAGCTGCTTCTGACACAACGGAAACCATAAACATCACAGATGCAGAATTATAGACAGTGCCTGCAATGGTCAACCCTAGGGGGTGTCAAGCTGCTCTCCCTGGGTAATTGGGGGGCTGACAAGCACAGTGAGGGTGATTATGAAAGGTCTCCACCACAAACATAGTGTTACTGTAGCAAAAGCCCCACACCTAACCAGTCCATCACAGGACATGAGGCAGGGGACACCCTGGATGGGATGCCAGTCCCTCACAGGGCAGGGGACACCCTGGACAGAATGCTAGTCCATCACAAGGCATGATGCAGGGGACACCCTGGACTAGATGGGCATGAGACACAGGGAGGAGGGGATAGGCCTTCTGTTTCAGAGTCTGTCCCCGTCTGTGTCCCGGGAAGTGCACAGAGGACAGTGTCTTCTGTGATATTTGTGAGCTTAGCTGTAAAGTTTCTGGGGTTTTGCTCTGTGTTTCTGCTGTATTTACTTCTGTAATGCAACATAGAGAAAATAGGCCCGGATGGGCGGCTCCACTGGAGTCTATGGTACGGAGGCTGAAAAAGCTGAAAAAGGCCCCATTTTACTGCATTTAACTATATCAAAGACAACTGCACGTAGAGAGGACATGCCCTCTTTGGGGTGTAACTGGAAAATGTATGAGTGGAATAACTGCAGATAGTTGGTCTAGTGTCCGTGCCATTCCAGTTTTACTGGAACATTCCTGGCTTTTAAGTGTCGGAATGAAACGTAATAATTCCGTTATTGAGACAGAGCAGATGTAGAAATATGCATGGCACATTTTAATAATTCGGGCTGCGCACTGAACTGCCAGCTCATCTGCGAGTGGTTTCATCAAAGATGAAAAGAAATCAAAACACAGGACAGATGTTGAGCAAAACCACATTTAAGCTTCGTCGAAAGCTGCCATTTAAAAAATGACAGGGGCACGTCGATTAAAGAAGGTGCAGCTTGGTCCATCTCACACACTGGGAGGAGGAACATGCGGGAATATTTATCACTCAATTGCAGCCAATTAACTTTGATCAGCGAGGCCTCGATGGGAGTCGGCCCGCCCAAGGTGCCGCTAAACATGACTAGGGTTAATCGCCTCTGACAGACTTGCCAGCCCTGTTCACACGTCAGAACCAGACGGGACACTTCCTCAGAGCAGGGTTGGGTCACCCACGTACTCGGGTTTGGACCTGGGGCAGAGAGAGGGCTGCTCGCTGCGGTGCCCGGGGAGGGCAGGAATTAGGCAAAACTCCAGGGCACAGCGGTAGGGTGCCCCCTGGCCTGGGAGACAGATGCTACAAGCAAAACTCATGGCGTTGCCTGAGGAGGGAGGTGATACTTCAGCACACCGTGGTCAGAAGACAGGCTCCCTGCAATCACACAAGTGCTAACTTCTGTCACCTTACATGCGGACTGCACATCAGACAGAGACACACGCGGGTCACAGTGCCAAAGGCGTGTTTAGCCATGAAATGACAGAGGGGGGACATGCGGGGAGCACATGGCTGTGGCAGGACAGATCACTCACCTCCAAATCATTGAAGAACAAATGTGTGTCGGCCAAGTTGAAAATCATCTCCTCCATTCTTAGTCCTAATGACACCGACGTGGGCGGGTCCTATAAGACATGGAAAGTGAGAGAATGGACCATCATAAACCAAAGAATAGGAAAACGACACAGGGAGGGTAAGCAGACTGGGTACGCGGGGTGAGTAAGCGGGGCAGGTAAGTGAGAGTCAGCAGGGTGGGTATGTGGGGTGAGTAAGCGGGGCGGGTAAGCGAATCAGGTAAGCAAGGCAGGTACGTGAGAGTCAGCGGGGTGGGTTCGCGGGGTGAGTGGGCGGGTAAGCGAATCGGGTAAACAGGGCAGGTAAGTGAGAGTCAGCGGGGCGGGTAAGCGGGGTGAGTAAGTGGGGCAGGTAAGCGAATCGGGTAAGCAGGGCAGGTAAGTGAGAGTCAGCGGGGTGGGTAAGCGGGGTGAGTAAGCGGGGCGGGTAAGCGGATCGGGTAAGCAGGGCAGGTAAGTGAGAGTCAGTGGGGTGGGTATGCGGGGTGAGTAAGCGGGGCAGATATGTGGGGCGGGAAAGGGAGATGGAAAAGTACTATGGGTAATATGGGTATGGAGGGTAAGCCTCGAGGGCACGCAGGGCGGGTACATGGAGTGGGTAAGCATGTAGAGTGCGTGGGACGGGTAAATGAAGTGGATAAATGTGACGGGTACCCAAAGCAGGTATGTAATGACAGTGAGCAAGGCCGGTAATCTAGAATGGTATGTGAGCCAGGTATGTAGGGTGCATCTATGGCTAACAGCCCCCCCCACCCGGAGAAGCCAGACACGTATATAACCACAAGGCTCTCAAAAAGGGAAATGCTTAATTTAGCGTAAAAGCACCCATTCGGGGTGCTGATAAACTGTATAAATTGCAGTTTATTCACACGCTACTCTTTCAACTGCGTTCTCAATTTTTTGGGTCATGGAGCCAGGAGAATTTATGTCTTTCTTAATTACAAGTCTCGCCAAAAAAAGACAATAGCTAACTGAAGGCCAGCTTAACTTCCAGTTTAAAGTTATAAAGATATTTTCACGGGTAATGAACCACAGAGCAAAATCAAAGCCTAAAAGATTTAGTTCTGTTTGGCCAATGCCTTTGGATGAGAGTGTATTTCAAACAGAGCGGTCGCTTGGTTTTCCCCACATATTCCATTATAAATGTTTGTTTTAGCACATAAACATCGAGTCACGTCGCTGAAACTCCCTCATAATCTGAGCGAATAAATCAGCTTGGTTTGACCGTGACATTTACAGTCCACCTGAGGGTCCAAACAATTTGTCACTTAGGGAGTAACAGCACAGCCCAAAATTCCAGGCCGAGACCAGCGAACAAACGTGCCTTTAATCACTTTACGGCTTTTCCGTGGTGGGAAGGTCACGGAACTCTCCGGAGAACGCCGCTCTCTACGTCTCCTAGTGCTTCGGTTACATGCGATAACAGGTCAATTAAACTAATTATATCAATATTTCATGAAGTGTCCAACAACCCCCCCACACCAAGTACACCGCTGACTCTCGCTTGTTTGGGGGGGGGGGGGGGGCTCCCTTCAGGCAGACCTTTACAATGCTAGGCCTGTTCTTCCTGATACTCTATTTCAATACTCATTAATACTTCATTAATACTCAAGAAGGTCATTAACGAGTGAGTAAGGACTGAGGAGGTTTAAAATCTATTTTTCTTCAACAAAACTGCGGGGGGGGCTTTAGTGTTTCTCAGGTTTGGTGTGTAGAACAGGGTGATCACCTAATCCTTGTCAGGGGGGACACTATGAACTACTTCAGGTTTTACAAGCTATTTTGAACCTGAAAAGCTCCTGTGTTTGGCTAATTAGTTCAATTCTTCTTGTGGCTTTACTGGTTTGTTTCCTTGATTGAAAGACTCATCCAGCTGTTCCACATTAATATTAGTGACACATGCATGATTATAGGAGACTGACCAATCAGCACGCAGCAAGAACTCAGTGCTGAAGTGAAATCCAGGTCCTTTTAATTGAAATTGTAGTTTACAAACCTTGTCCTAGCTTATAGTGTCCCCCCTGACATGGATTAGATGGCGACCCTGCAGTCGGATGATAATACTGGAATGTTGGCATTTTGCAGGATGTCTCTGTGGATGCCAGCTGGAGACGCCGGGGTCGCAGTGCCGAGGCAGTACCCCGTCACCATTCGTGTTTCACTCGACAGCACAGAAAAGGGTTCATGTATTTTAAGGAAATGCTATCCTGGCCCTAAAGCTGATATTGTATGGAAGTCTGAAAGATAATCCAAAGAAAAGAGGACCACAGCATCAATAGTTAATGAGTCCCTGACCGTCCCCCCCCCCCCCCGGCGGGCATCTCAAGGCCATAGCCAGAGAGCGACGGCGTCTCGGGCAGGATGGGCGTGTTTTCGCTTTCTTTTGCATGCCTCATGGGGCGTAACGCGGCCCTCTCTTACCGCTTAGACTGTCAGCATATCTCTACGTGTTTATGCTTATAATGAGTACGTGGTGTATGACAGTGCGTCACGCAGTGAACAGGCTTCCAGGGATTGATTTTAACAGCAGGACCCCTGGAGAGGTGACTGCTGAAGGTGCCTGAACTTAATAAAGTTGATAAGACATTTTTAACCAAAAAGGCACCAGTCCACCCTGGCCTGGGCTAGTTTACATATTGGGACCGAGCCGAAACAAAGAAGGACAAGGCACAGAGCTGCACTTTGAGTACCCAGTTTCCTGTCTTATCATAGCGACAGAGTTTAGGGACGACGAAGCACAGGCAGCCTTTACGGTTTTGTGGTTGCGAGCAACTGAATTAAAGTTGCCCTGCCCTGAGCCAAGCAGAGTGTTGGGAAAGAGCTCAGCGATCACTCAGGATGGGGCTTAGGGGCCCGAGCAGGCCGAATGGGGCCTCAGCACCTGTCTCCACACATCAGTGCCATCTCTGGGGCGCCAAGCCCCCCACCTCCCTCCAGCCGCCCCGCCCCCATCTCCGCTGGCCCAATGGTCACACAGCTGGCCTGAGCCATCAGCTTTATGGGAACAGACTGCTAGCTGATAACCACAGCCGGCAGTGTGCTTGGATACAGCACTATTTATAGGTGCCATCGCGGGGCCACACCACCGGCAGGAAGCACTCTAACATGGCGGCGTCGGATTAGGGCGGACAGCACAAACTGGGCCGCACTGGGGGCTCGATAACAGCTTCTGATGTGAAAAACGGCATCACCATCCCCAAAGCTGTCGGGCCACCATTCTAAACCAGAGAATGGAGCCAGCAGAGTCAGGATGGTGTCCCAGCCTGCGGGGGGGAAAGGGGATAATGGGCGAGGGGGGGGGCTCTCTTGAGCCAGCATGCATGACTAACACAAAGTAAATAAACAGCCGAGGGTCGGAGGAGGGGGCGCCTCCCTCACCGCTAAAACAACCCCCCCCCCACCCCGGAGAACAAAGGGAGACCCTAGCCATGGCACTGAAATCCACCCAGATGGGGGATGGAGTATCAACACACTCCTGTACTTCTAAGGGGCCCCACCTTGGACACTTCCTCAGCACACAGCAGCATGTGGACTTAAGTACTTATAAAGAACATATTTTAAGTACTCACAAAAAATCCATTTTAAGTACTCATAAAGAATGCATTTTAGGTACTCATGAAGAAGACATTTTAAGTACTCATGAAGAATGCATGTCTTGTGAGGGGAATCTGTGGGCTTCCCCAGCTGCTGAGCTGCATGCATGAAATTTAAAGGTTATTTAAAGCCCATGAGGGCTCAGCAAACCATAAGAAAATTGCAGATTGCTATAATTCCCATTGTTTGTTTTGGGAGTTCTCATTTAGATGGTGAGGTTTTGAGGAATAAGTAGCATTCTTTAAAAGTGAGCTGGTTGCGGCCGTGGACCCCATGTGCGAGGTGGCTACAGGACTGGCCGCGTCACCCTGCAGACATACATTCAGCACACAGGTCAAACGCAGCGTGGATATCATACTCCACACGATGGAACACATTTTAAAGAATTAATTCTAGGGTACTGAAAGGTTGACTTCGCTAGACTCTTTTGGGGGGAGGGGGATCAGATTTGGACATGCCAGGACGTTTGATTAGAGTGACAATGTGCCGTTTCTGCGTAGCAGAATAAGCCCTTAAGACGCGGCAACGGATATGTGGGGTACAACTGCTGCGCCTACCCAGCCAGGGGGCGCATATTTCGGACAGCTGTGAGGGGCCTGGATGCCCGGCTGCCCACTTTGGGTCTATTAAAAAAGAAACAATTATCTGAAGCGTGCATGCCCTGCCCCCGCACCTCCACCCCGGATATTCACGCGGGCGGTAATGGAGGCGGCAAGAGTCACTCACCCGTCCGTATCTGTTGGCGTAGGACCCCGTGAGCAGGGAGTGGAAGACGATGATGGTCTCATCTAGGTCCCAGATGAAAACTCGCTGCAAGAGAGAGGCAGGGGGGGAGGGGGATCAATGGGCCACTCTGCACCCTGCAAGCCGATCTCCCGCTCAATAGGAGCACAGCTCGCCGCTTATGCACCACGGAGACAGCTCTATTTGCCGCAGCTGGTGGCCTGTGGACCCCCCACCCCCTGCCATGACACACTCCTGATTTCCTCCCGCGCATTAGAGAGATCGATAAGGAAAGGCCAATTAACCAGATTTGTTAACGTGCCATGATATCAGCACTGCTATGGCTTAAATCGGCAAAGTCTGCTCCAATATCACTAGAGTTATGTTGAAGAGAGGTGAAGCTTATGCAGGGCGCGTTATAAAGCCAGCAAGGCTCAAAGTGGGCTTCGGCCCTCAGCATGATGGTGACGAGGGCAATCTGCTCTCAGATCAGCAGCCTGTCTGTGTCCCATCATTGCTGAGGAACCACCAAGCTCCAGCTCTTTCCGCTCGTCTTTCCACTCGGTCAAATATGATTCAGGCCCAACGCCAACGGCAAACGTACACTCAGGAGCGGCTAGCAGTGTTGAGCGTCAAACTGGGCATTTACACGGCCCATAGGGGACGCTGCTGAGCAGAGAAGGGTAGATTCAAGCCAAGGCAACGAGTATGAGGCTGACATCTTGCACAGAGGAAGATACAAGGTGCCCGACCAGAAGAACACAAAACGGTGGCCTGAGGCGGAGGAGCCGGGGTGGGTGTCCTCAGGCCTACCTCAAGGTCGGAGTCCGGTGGGGGGGACGGGTTGTTGTTCCTCCTGCCTCGGCCGCGTGACTTTCCGTCCGAGGAGCGACGTAATCGATCTGAATCTGAATCTTTAATGGGAGTTGATGGACTATGCATCGTACTATACTCTCCTGAAAAGAGAATAAACAGAACAAACAAAAAATAGACTTTCACCTTCATGTCGGAGCAAAGCGGAGGGATCCGTTTACAGTGCAGGCACCGAGGGCCTGCCACCACTGCAGCCACAGCATCGCGCGTTTAACCCATTGAGCGCCTGCCTGTCTCAACGTCAAACCACAGCAGCTGAGAGAGCTGGCACGCACGCGCACACACACACACACACACACACACATTGCTCATCTTTGGTTTACTTACACAAGCATACCCCTTTTACAGCCTAATCTAGTAAACAGTCAAGTGTTTAAAGTGAAGAAAATGTAAAACACATTATAATTATCGCCACGGTGGATATTAGAAAACCAAAGCCCAAAGATTCTTTTAGTATTTACACTTAAACTGGCTTTTATTTAAAGTTCCTGCAGTTACTGATGATAATCTGATTGAAGTGATGGAATAATTATACACCAGTGAAATAATGAGCGTCCTGTGGTACATTAGGCAGGTGAGACCCGAAGCAGCGAGCTGGGGTGTCGTCATTGTTGTCTGTGTGACATCAGGCTCATTAAACCATTAACCGAGTAAACGCTATTTCCAGCATGATCTCAAGCCTGCATAGACGTTCATACCTACCCCGAACCTTGAGCATTTCCATCGAATGCTTTTCGTGAAAATGCACTTCCCCGTGTTTTACATTCTCCACTTGATTCAATCCATCACAGGAGAGTAAGAAGGAGCTTCACCCATCAGCGAGATGGACGGACGGCGGCTGGCTCCAGCTACATGCCTTATTGACTGACTCACTCTGTAGAGGTGCCCTGCTTGATGCTTCTATGTAATTAGCTTGACTGGCGTCAGTGTTAAGAGCTGCGCGTCCAGAAACGCTGCGAGGTCTTTAGCGCTGAAAGCTACCTGACATCTCATTGGGGGGGGGGGTATTACACCCACTTTGCTGGAAAATTCTAACACATTTCCAGAGCAAGTTTAAAAGGAAAACGTCACTCACCCAGGTGGCAGATTTCTGCTGGGCTAAAGCAAATATTATCCATCAGCTCCTGCTTTGCATATGCTGTTGACATTTATAAATCATGCACCACGACCCTGTACTAAACTGAATGATTATGGAAAATGGATGGGTTTATAAATAGTAAAAATAATACAATTATAAATGAATGTCAAACACGGACATGGCTAAGAGGAGTACCCACACTATGCACAAATGTCTGTTTGACGTGACTGGCATCTGCAGAAGAGAATTCAGGTCGATGGGCCGTGCTTTCATCTAGTGACAGGTCTGTTACACACCTCACCGCATGCTATATGGAGCAGCTTGGGAAAATACTCCTCGAGAGGGTGTGAGATCTCGTCCTTGTGCAATCCGAGGGCTCTCACACTCAGAGACCTGCTGATATCTTCCTCATGGAAGATTCCCTAGCATCCGCACTCTCCTTTTTACCTGCCTGATGCGGAACGTCACAGAAACCAGCGGCGGTGAGCTGGCGGTGACATCACAGACCCCCCCACCGATGCAGACAGGAAGGCGGGGTCTGTCGCGGGGCGCCTTACCGGCCGGGGGGTCTGTGATGGCCTGACTGGTGACGGCGGACGGGGGCTCCTGCAGCGTGTATGTGGCCGTGGTGGATGGGGTGGAGGGGCTGGTGTTGTTGCCTGTCATGTAGGGCGAGGGGTACGGGGAGCTGCTGTAATACTGAGGGTACTGGCCTTGGCCGAAGGCCGGGTATGGAGGGTAGTCCTAAACGGGAGGGTCCGGGGGGGGTGGGGGAGAGAGAAAGGGAGAAAGGTAATGTGAGATTATCCCCTTAAAACGGTGCTACTTTGCAGCAAAGATTCCAAAACATAAATGCAAACATGTGTCTGCAGTGTCCTGCAGCTGGATTGCGGACCCCCCCAGCTCTGCACCCCACCGGCATTATTGCAGATGCGCCGAAAGAGCCACATAATCAATGTCAGCGTTAGTCCAAACACTTTGCGCGGTTCATAAGATTCTACGATATGCAAATGAGCACATGTGCATGTAAATGCTTCCAGATTGGGGCCCAGGGTGCTGGCTTGTGGCTCGGATGGAATCCTGGGCCCTGGCCCTTGGAGGGTGTGTCGGTACAGGAGGCGGCGGATACCTGCTGCTGGCTGTTAAAACCGCTGGAGTTCGTCAGGGAGTTACTGCCCGCATAAAGGCCAGCAGTCGTTGTGAAGCCACTTCCTGTAACGACAGGAAGTCAGCCTCAGAAACAGGAATAACAGACAGTGCCTAGCCAGGCCCAAGCCTCTAAAGGTGACTTATTATTGTAAAACAAATGTTTAAATCACACATGACACAGCCCTGAGGCAGACCCTCACACTTCCCCATCCTTATTGGATCGGGGTGGGGGGCAGTTTATATGCATAGGAATGAAACCAGGGAGGTTCAGAAAGAGCACATTTGGGTAGTTAAATCAATCAACCAATGATAAAATCTAATACTTTAATAATTAACATGACACTAATTACAAGGTCTGTGAGATGGGGGCCCTAGGGGTAGGCCTGGGGTAGGGGGGGGCAGTCCCTTGAAAAGGACCCCACTTCCCCCAAAGGAGTTCAAGCATTGTCATGAGATGCCAGCATCCGTATGACAGGAGGTACGGTGTCCGGATGAGGCACAGGATGGGGACTCTCTCCAGAAGCATTTAACAGCGATGGGAGTTAACCAGCATCGTTACTGCGGAGGTACGCTGTCCAGTCACCCTTCAGCGCAGCATACCGGTCATTCCTTGAATCAGAATGGATGAAAAAACTGTTTCATTCCAGTTCTTTGGCACCATCCAATTAGAGATCCCAGCACCACTTATTTTTGCCAAAACAGGCCGCAGAGTGTGATGTGTTGTTTGTTTATACATACACCGTTTTTGCAGAGCACACGCCATTGTCTGATTTTGGCGATGACCCTCATGGATTGTATCTCATGGAGGCCTTTGGGTAGGACCCGTTCTACCTCCGTCAGCAAAATGTCCCAGAAACGCACAGTCGTCAAAGCGCTAAAACGGTAGTGCTGGGGTCCGTCTGGAGTTACAGAAATCGGAAGGTGGCCAGAGAATATCCTCAAAGACTGGTGCGGTCCACTGGGGAAAAGCACGCAGCAGATTCGGTTTACGGCGCTTAGAGGGAGCCGGAATTACGACGTTGTCCGGGAAGCGGGGGGCCTTTCATCCTCTGGTCATCCCATCCACGGTGGCAGGGGGCAGGGGAGGGCGGGAGCGTGGCAAATGTGAAGCAGGTTTACGGGCCATCAGCGTGTGGCCCCACCAGCCAGCAACGCTGCTCAGCCGCATGCTCTCATTGGTCGCCGTATTTGTGCCGGGCTTCTCCTATTTGTTTAAACTGTCCCCAGCCCACCCCGCTCTGCCTCCATGCTGCACGTCTGGCTACCGCTTCACGCCACGTAAAAAGCATAAACCCCCATCGTACAACAAATTAGCTTAATGCACACTTCAAAAAGTGATAAAAGCAGCGACTGGGGGGCCAAAGGTCATCTCCGTGGAGACGGCAGACCCACATGAAAGGGATGGGACCTCTGCCCGGGCCTGGAGAATGGAGCCATGCTGGGGGGCGCTTAGCGGCTCCCAGGGGACCCAGGGCCCCGTGGCCCCCCCTGCCCTACCCTGGTGTGAGCAGACTGCAGCCGCCGCCTGCCCCCCCACCGGCCTCCATTTGTGCTGCCTGATCGGCCTCATCGCCATGGGCCACGTCTATCATCAGCAGCCAATATTCCTAGCAGGAGCCGGGCTGCCTCTCCTGGGAGTGCTCGATCAAGTCCAGATGGGCGTCCGTACGGCTCGGGGCTCCAGCCGCCCCTCTTACTGTCAGCACGGGGGGCAGCAGGGAGCCAAATTATTTCTGTCCCGTTATGGAAAATCCAAACAGAGACCCCAAAAATAAGGATTTAAGAGTTTAACCAACAGCTAGAAAAACAGAAAGTTAATTCCTGATTGAAGTTTTTTTTTGCTGTAAAAAATCAGCATGTCTCATATTGGCCGTTTTATTGAATTCAAGCTTCTATCGTTTCTGTGACTAAACTGACGATATTCTGTGCTAACAGTTCCTTTTTCAGAGGTGATTCTTTTGCTTGTTTTCTACCCTGAATGTGAAAAAGAGACGGGGCCAGTTCTCCGCTAAAAGCCGGCCGCTGCTGCCTCTCCACGCTGCTCCCTGGCAGGGCACTGTGAAGACATTAATCTGACTGCATTTCCTCGGACAGCTGGGGACAGCCTGGTGGTAATGAGATTGCGTCGGACCCGGGGAGTATCGGGTGGTGAAAGGCTCTGTCCGGCTCTCTGTTTCCTGGCAGCCTGCTCTCCGGGAGGTCTCGATCGATACGTCGCAAGAGCGCCACCACTGGGACCGGCGGGACACAGTGACGGACGAGGCTGAGGTGCTGATTTGAGGCTGGAGCTCGGTGTCTCTGGCCACATTATTTCTCACAAATTGCTCTGGATAAAGACAAAAAAACCTGCATCCGCTCTCCAGTGGATGCGGCTTTTCTTGTGAACCTCCTGGGGCTAGCTGGGGGTTTGTCACCAACCCCAGGAGCTGCCCTGGGGGGTTACAGTGGCAGCAGATCGGTAATGCAGAGCACGCCTTTCAGTATTGTCAGGGGCAAAAGTTTGCTTTGTATTTAAAACCCTCTTGGTAGATAAACGTGATGTCACCGTGGCTCAGAGACCGGGCACGGACCTCCGTGAGCCAGGCGGTGTGTCACCTGCCCATGTACGCTCTCTGCTGCTACATGCTGGCCACTCAGTGCATCACCTGCCTGTATACCCTCTCTGCTCTGACACGCTAACATTCAACACGTCATCTGCCTACATACACATTCCTCTGTGACACAGTCGCCAGTCACTGCGTCACCTGGCAAAAGCTCTCTGCTGTGATACGCCTGCTGCTCAGCGCATCACCCATCCACTCTGTTCTGCCATATGCCAGCCGCTCAGCACATCTCCTGCCCACATATGCTCTCTGCTGCCACATGCCAGCCACTCAGTGCATCACCTGCCCGTGTGCGCTCTCTGCTGCGACACACTGTCCGTTCAGCTCATCACCTGCCCATGTGCGCTCTCTGCTGCGACACACTGTCCGTTCAGCGCATCACCTGCCCATGTGCGCTCTCTGCTGCGACACACTGTCCGTTCAGCGCGTCACATTTGTCTCCGCTGTTTACCATGCGGCGGTGGCAGGGTGCTGACCTTGCATCTGGTAGCTGTAGGGGGCCTGTCCTGTCTGTGGTGTGCTGAAGCCCGATCCATAGCTCAGGAAGCCAGTCTGGCCTGGAGACTGGGCCTGCGCCAGGCCGCCCTCAGTCTTGATGCCTGCCCACAACGCACCTAGATCAGTTAGTGATACCAGATCCGAATCAGGGGGAACACACTGAGATCCTACTGCAGCTCTGCTCACTCGCAGCAACATTCATCATCTCTGCTTTTAAACAGAATGAAGGAAAAAAATAAACCATAGTGCCTTTGTGATTGTTAATATCATTCCTAGGGATGGAGCTTAAAGCAGTAAAAATGCACCAGTTCAGCACAGTGAACACACACTAATGACGCCTGCAGGACAAACACGTAGATGTAGATTCCTTGGTAAATGTGAGAGTGTCTGGTGGCCCAAACTCAGCTCTGTGCCAATCTGAAGGAACGGCAAAATCTCGTTCTAGAATGCTCCAGGCTACGTACTGCCACATGTGGGCACCCCACTCCAGCCAGCGCCACCCCCAGGCCTCTGGCTGTAATTACCGTAGGCTGGGATCCCATAAGGCTGGCCAGGTTGAGGGTAGGTGGCGTAGGCAGTAGCCTGCTGCATCCCCGTCGTGTACTGAGGCTGCCCGTACGATGCCATGTTCTGGGAGGAAGGGGTGGGTAGAATGTGCGGGTAAGGCCGGCTGTTTTTGGTGGGAAAATGGAGAGAGAGAAAAAGACAGAGAAAGAGAGGGAGAGAGGAGATGTAACCAACAGTTAAGGCTGCTATCTGGCAAATTCATAGCAAGCCTGCTACTTGATGGTAAATGCACAGCAAAACTGAAGAAGACAAGAAAATGGGGGGAAAAATCGGATAGATATCAAATCGCTGATAAGTCCTGCAAAAGAATAATAAATCAAAAAGGGAATTTCTTCAAGATGATAATTACAACAGATTTTGGGGTATGCAAGCTGCAGACATCCAAGCAAAGCAGACTGCTGGACAGTCCAGATCTGGCAGAAGGATCTAATTAAGGCCCCAAATGAAGCTGGATGATGCTTATTTTTTCAAAGGGAAATGAAGGAAGCCTTACTTGGAAGGATAGAGCTGTGTGGAGAACTGGTGCGCTTGTCTTGGGCTGAAGCCAGCAGTTCCAATAGCTGAGCGGAGTGAAAAATAAAAAGGCCAAGCACATATTTAAACATTAAAAAATAAGGTAAATATTATTTTTTGCCAACAGAACTCCTGGGTTCCAGGGAAGCAGTAATTACATCGCACGGCTGTTTAAGCCCGCGCCCTGGCTTCAGGTTCACAGTGACGGACAGTGATGAAGTTAAATGATCGGCTTCGTTTCTTTCCCGTTTTTTCATTTTTCCTCCTTTGCTGACTTCGTATCTCTTGCGCCGCTTCTTGGTCGCCATGGAAACGGGCCGGCGTGAACCGGCTGTCAGCGGGGTACCTGCGCGCGGTTGCTGCGCTTCGCGCGGTCACGGAAAGTGCCGGAAACGCTCCGGTAACGCGGGTCAGAGCCGCCTCCACGCGAGGACTGCCGCCTTACCGAGCTCTCGCAGCGCATAAGCGAGGTGTCCGCGGCCAATATGCTTCTGACACCGAGCACGGATACAACTAACACCTACAACCGCTGACAGCGACGACAGCGACAGTGACGCGCGTCAGTTCAGTGCCGTCGTCTGCGGGCTTTTCAGAAAGCGCAATGAAGCTGCACTGTAACGTAACTGCCGGGAAATTACTTACCTAATGAATAAACAATGGACACGCATGTGGCTTTTAGCTAATGACATAATGAGTTTCTGCATTTTCATTTCGCCGTTTACACATGGAAGCGGGACGTACGGTCTCTGCTCTCGTTTCCAAAACTTGGATCCCTTAAAAATCTCCTCTCACGTCATAAAATTCCAATCCAAATACCAAAACTAAGACGTACAGCTTCTTAATAAAAAATCTGCAATTACTGAAGACGTGCACAGGAGAATAAATTAACAGATCGCAAGAACAATGTATTAAACAGACGATCTCAAACAAAGAAAACACAAAGATCATTTTTTTTGGATGCAAAGTGGCGTCTTGCGTTAGGGCAGCTGGGGCCGCTGTCAGCTCTCTCTGGCCGTCCCTCCCCCTCTGAGAGTGTGTGTGAAATTGCTCATGTTATACAAAATAAAGTGCTAGGTCTCTGTTAGGAAGTGTAAATCCTGTAGTGTAAACCTGGTTTAAATTTCCTCATTGTTAATATTTCATTCATATACATCCAACATTTAGAGATCAGGTCCTCAGTAAAATATGTGTGAGCATGAGGTCAATTAGCAGCAACGAAATGCTGCTCCTTTTGGCTCCACGGGTGCGCTTCTCTGTACTTCAGACATATATCTAATGCACTGGGACGTGTCAGCACCCTGATGTAGGCGAACACAGCGTCAGTGTGCCGTTTCGGACGGACCCTTTGAAGAAACGCGTGATCTCAGACGACCTGTGACCTGCGGTTCCTTTGCTACGTCTCTGAAGGGCCTTGGCATTTGTGGTGTTTATTCCCTGGCTTGGCTGCTCCTTTAGCCCCCGGCCCCCATGTCAAAATAAGAAACTGGGGGGTGGGGCCGTCCCGTTTGGCCGATGGCCGCAGAGTTAGGCTCTGTGATTCCCACGAGTTCGGGCCGCTCCTTGCTCCTGTGGGGACGATCCCTGGGCCCCCTGGCTTATCAGGGGGATCTTTGCGACCCGTCTCCCGCTAATCAGTTCTGCAGCTGTGAGGAGCCCCCTGTGACCCCCCCTCCCCCAGGTCCCCTGCCCTCACCTGATCCCGAGAAGCTGTCCAGAGAGCCTTCAGCTGTGGAGGTGGTGATCTCAGAGCTGCTCATTGGTTCAGTTTTAACTGCAAACAACAAGAGGGTCATATGACCACAGGCATGGCGGAATGGGAGTCTGACCGATTTCCCACTCCAGAACCGGCCCACGTTCTGAAGCCACGATAGCGTATTGGTCCGTCATTGAAAAGCATTCACGTCACAGAACAAAAGTGTTGAATTGCGATTTTTACTCAGGACATACCAGAATGGATTTTTTTTTGTGAATTGGCTATTAAATGCATTCATTGAGTCAGACAGAGAGAGCTGCGTTCTGCAAATGAGAAACAAGGTTTACAGAACCATTAGAGAACACAGGGCTGAAACATGTCACTGTTTGCCTGTGCTGGTAAAATGTTAAAAGGCCCGCAGATTCCCGGTTTCCAGTGGCGTGGCAGGGATCCCGTGTGAGCCGGCCACTCGGGCCACATCAGGATGTTAAAAGGTTCGCAGATTCCTGGTTCCCAGTGGCGCGGCGGGGATCCTATGTGAGGCAGTGGCTCAGGGCCCGTAAGGTGCCGGGCTCTTTCTCAGGCAGTTCTCCTGCATACCGTACTGTTTATAACTGGCCTGGCAGCTCTGGCACCAGCAGGACAACAGTACGCATGATAATACAGCCACTGACAGCAGGCTTGGAGGTACAGACAGAGACGGGGAGGGTTCGCATCGCGTCGTGTGTGCGGGCGTGTGTGCGGGTGTGTGTGCGGGCGTGGGTGTGTGAGCCATGCTGCCTCAGCTCAACCGGTGTGACCACAGAGACAAGTTAACATCTGCCTGATGACTGCAGCTCTTTGAAATGAATCCGTTCCTCCTCGCGGGGGAAGGGGGTGTTCTGGGAACGGGCTGGTGATGTGGGTATGGGGCCATGCCCGACGGGAGATGCCACTCTCCCTTATGTCAGACATGTTCCCAGAACGTTCCCCATGTGGAGAAACATGTGTCAGTGCAAACAATGTGAAGCACACCTCACAGGGGGGCATTGTGGGCCAGGGAACATGCAGGCACACCTCCAGGGCCCCCAGCACCGAGCCTGCATCGCCCCCCCCCACCCCCACCCCCGGATCATTCACACAGCACAGAACCAACGGCAAACCACCGCAAACCATGCGGAAAAGAGTCGAACAACACACGGCAAACTGGACCGGAGGAAGAGTCTTGGAATGAAAGGTACAATGACTGAGGACTGTCAGGGACTAGGTTTCCGGAATTCAGTGGTTCGAGGGGCCAAATCAACAGTATGTCACAACTCATATTTTTTGAAAATAATTAATTAGCAGTGAATTATGTGAATAAATATTTGCGTGGGTTTAACTGTGAAAGTGAGCCATTTAGCAGAAGCTCTTGCATTGGTGATCAGGCGAATGACAGCAGAGTCAGGAACTGGGACGATGCCAGTATTGTCCTTTCATTGTATCGTGAGATCAGGACAAACCTGAAGTGGCCTGCGCACTAGGAGCTAGCAGCCAGTCGGCTGTGGTGAGCATGGTGATGTTATCACCTGTGGGAAAGAGGAATCGCAGGGGACACATGACAATCTCCACAAATATCACCGCTTTCAGCACGAAACGCGTGCCCATCCGGGCCCCGCGGCGCTGTGGGGTTGTCACGGTGATCCTGGCAAGGTCACCTGGAAGAGTGGGCAGGCAGCTAGGCTGCTTTACTGTGTTAAAGTACTGTGCTACGCAGGCTACAGAGCCTTCCTGTAAAGTCCCGGGGAAGGCTCAAAGAGTGCGTGTTTAAGGAGCTTAACCTGCCGGGTACCATGTAAGTACACGCCCGGCAGGGAGCAGAAACGAAGGTCAAACTGTCTCTCGTAACGCTAGAAAGATCCGGAACGTGGGGGAGGGTGTGCATGAGAGAGAGAGAGAGAGAGAGAGAGAGATGTAGGAGACGCACCTTCTGTGCCATTTGGAGTGATGGGGTTGTTATTGATGTGTGAGTTGTCAAGACCTGGACCATTGGGGGACTCACTGCTTCCACTGACTCTGTTGTGTGGGCTGGTTAGATCCTGCATTTCCATAGACCTGCAGTGAGATGCAGGGGGTTAAACCTCTGCTCTGGCAGCCCCCCAAGGACAGGGGCAATGGGGAGGGACAGCAGAGGGATGGGGATATAGGGACAGGGCAGGGACAGTGAGAGGAGAGCAGTGGCACAGGGCAGGGACAGAGAGGGGAGAGCAGTGATACAGGGCAGGGACAGCAAGGGGAGAGCAGGGGAACAGGGCAGGGACAGTGAGAGGAGAGCAGGGGGACAGGGCAGGGACAGTGAGGGGAGAGCAGGGGGACAGGGCAGGGACAGCGAGGGGAGAGCAGGAGAACAGGGAAGGGACAGTGAGGGGAGAGCAGGAGAACAGTGAAGGGATAGTGAGGGGAGAGCAATGACACAGGGCAGGGACAGCAAGGGCAGAGTAGGGGGACAGGACAGGGACAGCGAAGGCAGAGCAGGGGTACAGGGCAGGGAAAGCGAGGGCAGAGCAGGCAATTTATATATTATATAAGCAATTTATATATAATATAATATGTATTTCAAGATCACATAAGAATAGTGTATGAGTATGTATATAGACACACACACACACTAATTATACATACTATATACTATAAGCAGGATGTATCAGAATTGAGCAGGAGAGGTTCTCTATGAGGCTCTGTAAGCCCTGGGGTACCTGAGCTGAAGTTCTGGTTTACCCCCCCTCACAGGCCCCTGTCTCTTGCTCCCAAGCCCTGACCTAGCAGGCCCCCGTTTATCCTGAAGCACAAACATTAGTTTATCACACATCTGTACAGGCGCTGTGCTTTTCTGAGGCACGGGCAGCTAAAGGCAGGGCTCCGGTACGGAAACACAGCGCCTCCTGCGGCTTCAACATCCGTTATTTTAATACTGAAATGAAGAGGAAACGAAGCGGCATGCATCATTAGGCAGGCGTTTAACAATACATTTTAAAATTGAAATGATTTTGGGCTTTTTATACTTTAAGGATACGTCTCAGGGTAGTTTTCATGTTGAAAAGAGACTGAACTGAATAAAATGCTAAATATCAAATTATTTGCACCACATTTTCATAATCTCAGGAGCAGATTTTTTTTTCTAAAGTGCAAGAAAAATAATACTTTTTAAATACTTTAATGAGGTTCTGCAGCCCACTGCGACTCCTTCAGCATCTCAGGCAGGACTCTAACATACGGATAATCAATTTGGATAAACAGCTGTTTTTTCACCACTCTGATCTGGGGGTGATTTTTGAGTAAGAAAAGGCCTTTTTTGCTAATGCACTGCACATCCCAAACTTAGACCCACTACTAAATTGCAGCAGTTACCTTTAGGAAGAGGTATCGCTCATCTAAAGACCCACAGCCTGACCGATAAAGACCTCACGCCCAACTCTTGCCTGAGCTCCACTGAGTGCACAGTCGTACATCTCAGAAATGTGAGTGACAGCTATGTCTTACCTGGAACCGGATGGATCAGAATCATCTGAATGAGCCTGTGTGCCTTTTCCCACCTGCCGAGCAGAAACAAAGTCACTCCTTGTTACTCTGGTCGGCGCTGCTGTCCGGACCCATCCACCACACAATAGACATTGTCTGAGGAAACATTATTGTTCTTCTCTAGTAGAGAGCAGGAACAGAGAGGCACATTGTATGTGGGCTAAAGCCTCCGCTGTTGTTTCCTCCTCCAGGTCTTCCCTCCTCCCCATGCAGAGGGGGGCGGGGCTGGGGGATGGGGGGGGGGGCGCCAAATGACGGAAAGGTGATTCATCATTGGTCTACGACAGCTGCAAACTGGATTAACCCTCCCCCAATCAGCATGCAAAGCGGCTTAGCCAAGGTAAGCAGGAAGGGGTGTCCTAGCAGAGGCGGCGGCGGGGCGGGGAGAGGCTGGGAGAGCGCGCTGAGCGGTGCTAAGTGGAGCGCGACACCCCCAGCATCTCCAGTGGGATCCTTCATCCTGCCTGACACTATCTAAGGCTCATCTGCACTCCCCACCCCCTCACGCTGACAGCTCCTAATGATCAGCGTGGCTTCCTCCTGCAGGCCCGGCTTGCCCCGGGCGCCGGCGAGCCCAGCTAGGGGGCCACGGCATGGGGAACGCAGCGCGGCTGCAAGAAGCGGAGCGAGGCGCGTGTATTTTGTGGTGTGTGCCGGCAACGGGGGCACAGGCAGCCCGGTATGAGGCAGGACCCAGGCGGCTTTTTTCTGGAAAACTCTGCAGATCCCGGCATGAATTTTTAATTGTTTCTGGCTCTCAGGTAACCTGAGCCGTGTGGTGTGATGGCGCTGCGTGCCGCGGTGAGCCCGTCATGAATATGGTCACGAGGAAAACGGTGAAGCGAGCATGGTGTGCCGGGCGTCGGCCAGGGATGAGGGTGTAAAAACGGCGGGGGCGGTGGACTACTTTCCGTGGGGGCGGGGGGGACACTGTGTGCATGGACATACCCGCCCGCGGCCCCCGCCGCCCGCAGGTGATACACACCAGGTGAAGTGGGGCCCAAGACGAGGACACGGGTGCTTCTCCTACACCAGTGGTTATTTATTGTTTAAAGGGGCACATGGAGCATCTTTGATGTGCATTTCAGTTCAGCCTGAACTGCGTGCCCTTTGATGGCCGCAGAACAAAGCCGGGGAGACGAGGCTTTCAGAGCGCAATAGAGAAAAATAAAGCGGCAAGCTGAAGGCTCTTCGCCGTGTTCTGCTGCTTAATTATTACGTTCCCTGTAGCTGAGCCGCTGCACACTCCAGTTAGCAAACACAACCCGCGTGGTGGGCCGTCCTGCCTGCCTGCCCCCTCTACCTGCGGCCGGAGCCCAGTCTCAGACCACAGACTCATTATTAGCTCCTTATTATGTTTACGGGGAAAAAAAGAAAAAACTCTTTGTAAAATTTCTGTGTATTACAAAATCTGACCTAGTACAATTCTGCATTTTATCACTAGTTTCAGTTAAGCATAAAATGTAATTTAAGGATATTCCCACTACAAAAATGTTTGAAATCGATAAATACAATTACAATTGTAGCTATAATTAAAAATATGTGTTTTGGTGAAAATAAAAGAGGCCGCCCTCTTCCCCGAGAGCTCTTCCCGGCTCGTTTTATGGGAAGTTAATTTTATAGGCCGTATCGCGCGTGTTCCTTTGAATTTAACCTTGTACACAGACCATGTGTTGTGCGTTACTAGCTCTGAAAAACAGTGCTTTAATCAGAATGATTTTAGGAGAACTAATCCGCACTCAGGTCGCCGCATGGTGGCCGAGAGGAGGCCCTGCGGGGAGAGAGCACCACGCTGCACGGCGATTGGACACAGATGTGAGTGAAATTAGTCACAGTTTACAGAATGCTACATGCCAGCCGCTCCTCTCCGCATGGACGTCCAAATGGACGGCAGCAAGCGACAGCGAGGCCCCTAGGCAGGACGCGGCATGATCGGCTACGCCGCCAATCACAGGTCAGGCAAGCATTTACGGGCAATAGTGTGCAGAGAGGCTAATCAGCTCCGAAAGAGTCAAAATGGGTGAAAGATTCTACCTCAGCCGGAGATTACTGAGCAGGATCAAATATTACATATATGTTTAAAAGTCACGATTTACCCTCCGTCAAATAGCCCCACTGTCCACATTATAACAAACTGAAATTCAACTGAAAATTATACGCATCCAAGAAAGCAAGCTATAATGACCATTTTCAATTCTCACTTTTCTTTAATTAAAAGTGTAATCCCTCACAGATGTCTGGATTGTTGACATGTAATTTGTCCCTCTCATTTAGTTAAATCTGACAAGGCGCTCTGGCCATTCACTGAATAGCTACATTAAATCTGTTAATACTGTGCTCTTCAACCCCAGAAATTATTTCCAGAAGGCAGCTTCAGTCTGAGGGTCCATCACCAGAGATTTAAGGGGGCCATTTTATCACCCCCACCACCACCCCCCCCTGCAGCAGAGCCACGCAGCAGACGGGTGCAAAACAAGCCACAAACAAAACCAATTTGGCAACGAAAACAGCACACGGATACAGAGCGGCATTCAGAGCTCAGCCCCAGCTTTCCCTAAATATATACTACAGCTTAATGTCTTTCTGACACATGGAGCATAGATAATAGATTTAGAAATTCAGACTATACAGACACATTTAAAATACAAAGTTTAAAATAAATTGTTTGCATATAATTCATTTTTAATTCATTTTTTAAATATCCCTTTTCTGCTAAATTCAAACAAATTTTCAAATTAATTTGTTCACACTTTTGAAAAATTTATAAAATGCAAAGTGGAGCCCAGTGAGCTGTTCCAGTGTGTCTTTTAACTTGGTCCTGTTACGGTCATATTGCAAATTATAATAACTAAAACGTAACAGTTGCCCTTTCTAACAAATGGCAATGTAAAATGTATTCAGGCACGATTCCCATTTGCGCCTAAAAGCTACCAACCCTTAATGAGCCACTTAAAAGAAAAATAAACAATCGATTAGCCATAAACAGGTAAACAGGCACAGGGGTCGGGGCGGCGAACGGCGGCCTCAGCCTTCGGCCCTCATTTCCTGCTCCAGGGGCGACGCGGTGCAGGGGTGCGCGGTCCCTTCACAGAATAGCGCCCTCCTTCTGTGTTTGGTAAACAGAATGGCGTGCTGATCACTGCGCTTGAACTGGCCCCGGGCCGATCCTGCTAGTGAACAGTCGCGCCGTATCAATTAGCCCCCCGCGTGTGCCACACACGCACATGCAGGGAGTAGGCCCTTCTGCAAACAGCGCCGGGCTGCAGGCCGCTTGAGGGTCCGGCCTAGCCCCAACGAGGGCTTTATTAAAACAAACAGAAGGGACAAACAAGGCGAGGCAGCCTCTCATTATCCATTAATTTGATAAGCAGACTCATTGTGTGAGGAGAATGGAGGCAGAGGAGCACGGCCACCGCCGCTGTCGCTGTTTAGTACACAAAGGAAGGGGCTGTTTGTCCTCCCCTCGGCCTCCCCGCTCGTTCCCTCGCTCACTCCACTTCCTCTCCCTGATAAATCCCTGTATTTCTAAGCCCCTTAGATATTGCACTTTCATCACTGAACTTTAAGAACGGAAGAGCGGTGGCTTCGGCCCTTACCGTCCGGAAAAACTGGAAAACTCCATAGATCAAATCCGCCATCACAGCCTGTTTTCAGGATAAATTTAATAGCAGAATTATTTGTGGTTTTTAATTATTACAAGTTTCCTGCCCGGTGGAGCCAGTTCATCGGCAGGACGTGCCTTTAATTCAGAGAAATAAATTACACTTTATTTAAAAACGAGGTGATGTAACCCTTGTAAAAATCCAAAGATATCTCCGAGGAGGCTGGAGTGGCTCTGAGACAGGCCTCACCCCAGCATTCCTCTCTACAGCAGATGTCACTGGATGTCAACCCCTCTAACCCAGCTCCTTGGCGATAACTGGGCCTGCCCGGGAGGCTACTCGGGGGTGCTGTGGGGGGCGGGGGGCACGCATGTTTTGCTTGTTGCGTTGAAAAAGCTACTTTTTGAGTGCGAGGGTTTCCATCCCCAGAAACCATTCAAAGACATTCTGAATTGATTATTGCAGAGGATCAGCACCGAACACCTGCTTTGATTTTATTTCCTTGGTACTGTTTATGTCAGGCTGTAATTTAAAAAGCTTTCCGAAGAGCCTCCTGACAATTTATTTAAAGGGTGTTACTTCAGATGACCTGGCTGGAGGTGCTTGCAAATCGAAGAAGCCAGAGGCTGTAATCAGTGAATTTGTTGAAAAAGCAGCAATCTGTCATTTATAAGAGAAGGACCGACAGCGAACAGACCAAAAGCAGACCCTCATATCAGCACTGAATTCACATCTCCACCATTACTCTCACACTACAGAGAAATTCCCAAGATTTGTTTGAAATTACACGGTTATGCTGTATGTAAACTATAATAAATAGATGTGTACATTACTGTAAATGAGTTTACATATATCTAAAGGAATCATTTTTTGAAAAAAAGCAAATAAATGAACAAAATTCATTATATAAAATTACTTTTCTTCTTTGGTTAACTAAAACTGCAAATAAAATGATTTATTTACGCTCCCTATTTTCTGAGTTTGTAAATGAACATTAATTTGGCACTATATTTTTAGATATTAGATATACTGTTCCAGAGTGCATTAACAAAATCTGACAATGTTTTCTTCAGTAAAACTGTGGCCAAATTTATATTAATATACTGAAGTTTATTCTTTGTGAATTTAACAAGTCTCAGTAAATTTTGTTTCATCGAAAATTATATAAACCGGAGTTAAATCTAAGAACAGTGGCATTTCGAAAGTGTTAATTTTAACATCTCCTTGCCAGTAAATTCCAGAATGAAAAAAATAAAGCTGTACATTTAAAAGTATTTAACTTAACCCAGCATAAAATCAGAACAAAATCCTCTTTTCCTTTGCACTCACTGACAATTGGAAAATTAAACTTCTGACACAGATATGAGGATGATGATGGGTGATGGTGATGATAATATTAGAAGCGTTGTACTTGAAGAGCAGCACCTTATTCAACGCTTCGAGGCTGCCTGTTGTACTGAGAAGGCTCCCACAGCAAACTCACAAAAGTAGCAGAAATAAGACGCAAATGAGCTGGAAGGGGAGGAATACTCACGGCTGCTGGAAAAGTGGGGTACCTTCCTGTTGCTCCGTGTCTCTCCGATGCCGTCTGTATCTCTCCAGGTCAAAAAGCACTTTACCAACAGCTGAAGGAGAGGCTCACGCGTGAATTACAGATGCAAGGCAGCCTGGTTCGCTCTCATTTTAGGCGTTAAAAGCCCAGAGCGCTGGATCGTATCTCTGCAGGGTGACGGACGGCGGACGGGAATGAGGCTTGTCCGATTACCGCTGTGGGCAGTGACTAGCGAGTGTCTAAGGAAGAAGGATAGAAAAAAAGAAAGACGGGCAGAGAGGGAGGGAGGGAGGGGGAAGAGCGGGAGGGGGGAGCTGCTATTTGAAACAGCAGAAAGTTTCGAGCTCGGTGCTCTTTCACAGGAGGCTTTGGTGTGGCGGGGGCACGCGGGGGGGGGGGTGCTGAATGTCATTCACTCACAGCTTTAAGCAATGCGGCTTCTCTCCCAGATCCTATCAGTGATCCTAAGACAATGAAACGGCAAATCCTTCAGCCATCCCGCTCGTCTGTCCAATCCTGCCCCCCCCCCCGCCCCCCAGGGCACTGTGCATTTTTTCACTCCTCCCCTTGTTTTTATTTTTCCAGCATGGACCGCAGATTTTCTCTTGAGTCAGGTCAAAATTCTACGAAGGAGCCAGACCGATATGAAGTCAACCCCCATAGGATATATTCATTAGGTGACTAGGACCTGGTGCCCCCCCCCCTCCCCCTGCTGGAGCGGACTGGGGTGTCCCAGACCAGGCTGGTGGAAGCCCTCCGTCAACAAGTAGCTGCCAAAGCCATTTGCGAGGTAAAGAAGGAATTACACGAGCTGGAGCGGACATTTCCGCTTCCCAAAGGCTACAGCTACAAGATGGGCTGCAGCTTTCAGGCAAAGCCCAGGAAGACAAAGCATGCACCCCCCTCAGACAAAGCGTGCACCCCCCTCAGGGCTCGCTCAGGGGGCTGGGGGGCTCCGGAGAGTCTCACAACAACAATAAATACTTGCTTCCTCTCATCTAAGGAGCTAAAATAAAAGTGTTACACTGAGGAGCAGTTTTTTATGTGTAATCCCAGAAACATGAACACACTGACATGCTGAAGCATTCCTAAAAAGTCTAGGGGCTGGCATGGAGATGAGGTGGTGACCTGCGGACCTTAGCACCTTTTACAGAGGGGAGCATCCACAAGAAGCAGGCGCACCACTGTCAGCGTCAGGGCCCAGATTGTCAGGAGCGCCAACCCTGCTGCCAGGGATCCTGGGGGTTTCAGGTCTGTTTCCAGTTCTGCCCTGTAGGACTCTACAGGGCTTGATGGGGGTCACCGACCCAAACAGAGCCAGTCCGTGTGGGCGAGGGTGCGAGTGGGGCTGTACCTACAGGTAAACTGGCAGTTTCACATTTCCAACTGGGAAAAAGAAGCATATTACATGGCAAAGCGCTGTGCGATAACTCAATAGGCTAATACTGGCTCTGGGAATCTCAGGTAACTCTTTGCAATAGCTGAGAGCTATAAATGCATATTGAGTTATTACATTTGCTCTCGCTCATTCAGCAGCTGCGTGGAATTAACTTCCAATGTAATTTTGCAAGTGAGTTATTTTGAAATTGCACAGTATAATTACCCTGAATTGTTTACGTCTCCCATACTAACTACATCGTATTTGTTCCATGGCTGCTTGTCTGCAGTAAGCACTGGCTTATGTTCTGAGCCTCTCTTGGTGCAGCTGGTGGGGGGGGCGGGTTACACAATTTCAGGAGTTTATAGACAACAAAAACCCCTGTCTCAGCGTCGCATAAAGAGTCCACCAGAGTCCCTGTTCAGCGCAAAAAGGTGCGGTAATGCATGATCTAAAGACATGTGCATCAGAAGGATTAAGAAAAAAAAATAATAATATATATATATATGTATATATATAAACCTGACATAGTCCTTTGATCATGGTGGCCTACACAATCACACACTCTCGTTATGCTGGTGCTGAGGACAATTTGTATCCCAGAAGAGAGCTAAACTCATAATGAGAATTTACCAAAAACCTGTCCTTGTCGCTTCATTTTTGCTGCTGCTGATCAGAGATTCCGCTTCGCTGCACCGGTGTGGCATGCCTGGCAGAAAAATGCCACCCGCCAAAACTATATCTGGCAAGAAATTCGAGAGGCCGGCTGAGATTAAAATGCAAAGCTGTTCTTTATTAAAAATGATCTCCATGTGGCCTCAGAATGTCAGAGATGCCTAATTCCACCAGGGATGAGGGTTTCCAGCCGGGAAGTGTGTCTCACACACACACAGACACACACACACACACACATGCACACACACACAGGCACAGTGAGTTGTGTCACTGTCACCACACAAGCAACAACACCCATTCAAACCGTTCTTTCTCCAGACCTCCTACAGAGGCACAGTGACACCCAACCAAAGAGCTCAGATCACTATGCTGACCAGTTCAGTATTATTGGATGCTCTTTTTGCCTGCACGCTGCAGTCACACGTTAATGCGAATGTAGCCATGATGCAAATCAGAAAAACAGTAACTGGCGGCCGGCATTGGGGGGGTGGGGGGGGGGAGCAATAAGAAGGAGTGTTTTCGTAGGACTGCTACAACATTTACACAGTGTCACACTTTCTGGGTGTCAAGTTGCCTTTCTGACACAAGTCTGTTACTGCCGCTGACTCACGGGATTGGAAACGTGAACTCTGGTCCAGACCCTCATGAAAACAACACCTATAATATATTTATTTAGACGTTTTACCAGCCAAGTGTTTTTCTATCCACCACGAGGAAAGTGAAGTTTCTAATCCTCACGGCTTTTCGCATGGGGGTCTGAAGGTGGCCGCGCGGTAATTTGTCAAGTGGCTGGGCGGTCGCTGCGGGACATGGCGCACAGGGTCAGCCGGGGGTGCCATTACAGTGACCAACCCCACGCCCTGCACTGGGACCCTGCGGCAGGGCCACAGATGGGGCCCCTGCGTAACACAATAACGTTTTACAGGGAAACGGAAATGCGGCGGGCGGCCCCTGGAATGCTGATCAACACCTGAGTCGCACCAAACTGGGCCGCCATTTGCATCTGACGCTGATAGTGTGGCCATCCCGAATGTGCTGTGGATGGGGGGGGGGCTCTGTCGACCCACCATGGGTCACGTGTCTTTGTGTCCGTACCTGCGTTACACGGCAATCTGCGTCTGACCACTGAGAGGGTGGCCATTCTGAACATGACAGGGGCCTGTAGACTCACCATGGATCACGTGTCACCGTTCCTGCACTGTGGCTCTACCCATCTAATGTGGTGGTTTGCATCCCACGTCTTTGCGCTTGACGGAATATTTAATTACACACTTGAATTTTGCTTATTTGACCATGTCCGAATGTGGCACATGCAGCAAGAATGCATGTCTGATCGAAAGTATAGCCTCCTATGAAAAATCAATCACGTAATATGATAATCGGTGCCAGCGTGAGCTGAAATATGACTGTTATGTCAATAGTCGCCCTCTTTGCTGATACCGTTAAATATCGAGGCACATGATTGGTCCAGAGAGGCAGACCAGAGACCACTGGAGACGGGAGACCCAGGGCGGGAGCACTGGTTGACGGGCTCCATCGACTTGCCCCTTTGACCCCTGTCCTGTGGTCTGGATCTGGGCCTATTGTCTTTGGCTGTCTCCCCTCACCCAACTGGCCATTGCTGAGAGACCAGCCTCAGACCAAAAGTATGCATCATACTCACAGCAGCACAACTACTTTTTCATTTTCATTCCAACACTTTCCTGGGGAATTTCAGGAAGCCACCCTCCGTGAGGAAGACGCCAGCTTAAAGGGTGCACGAGGTCGACTTATTAATAATCATAATAATATCCCTACATGGCATTATAGGGGTACCATGCAAATTATTCATCGTTATGCAAATAAACTAAGGCACAGTAAAGTGCGATGTCTAGCACGGCATGTATAATATTTCAGTTTTAATGACTGTTATTATTTAAATGAAATGTCACAGATACACGTGAATTATTTATGAGGTCAGGGTGAAAAAAGGCACTGAATTGAAAGATAGGCCACAAACGGCGGAGCAGGATGGGACAGTTAGTAGTCATGTGACGAGGAAGTCATGCAGCACATGGCTCCCGTTGATTCCTGAATGTTATAACTTTCAGATGCACCATGAAAGGCAGGCCCCGTCACAGGAACTGTTACAAGGCTGGTAAATCTTGTTCATCACTTGCTGTTACTCATTTAGAAAGCAGGAATCTCTATCAGGGGTCCACTGATTACAATGACAGTGACACAGAGACCGCTTATCATTACAGCAATGACATATTAAGCTGTTTTTTAAAAATGCACACAGGTATGCATAAGTCGATTAAGTATTTAGCTTATATACATTTGGATAATTATTTTCTAAAGGAAAATAAAATGAATGCCATGTCTATAAGAATCTATGAATGCATTCATAATACATTATAATGCATTCATAAAGTATTATAAACATAAATATTTATTAAAAGGTATTGCACATTATAGCCATGTTTATTATGCTTTTGTGAAGCTCTCATTTATAATAGATATCTTCATAATGCAGTAAAGAACATACATAATTCTTATACTTACCATTATAATGCATTATGAATGTATCCATAGTGCATTATAGATGAGAGCTTCATTGTAGCTTATGAAGTATTATAATCAGCACTACAATGCCTTCTGACTGTCATTAGAAGATGCTGTAATGCTTTATTCTTATATGTAATTCTTCGTTCATTATAATGGATTATGAAGGTAACAGTTGCAAAGTGTTTCTTGTTATTATTATTTATTATTTCCTTCCTGAAATGAAGAAATTCACAGGAATATAAATAATTTGGGTTGTCTGTTGAACAACAACCAAACAATAATGTAATAAACACACGTTGCTTGATAATGACTGAAAGTGAGCAAAAAAAATCAGCAAACATCATACAAAAATGACCATGACTGATGATGAGGCATAAACCTTATGCACATTGCAAAGGGGCGTGTTGCAAATTCACACACACGGGATGCCAGTGTGGTGATTAAACGTTGTATTCAGGAATGAGGCAGGTTGACCCAGTCTAGCTAAATTCCTGCTCGCAAACAAAGCTCTCGTCTGGTAAAAACCTGCTACAGCTTTGTAACATTATTAAATGTGCCATTAATCTACTACTGCGTATGACTACTCAGATAACAGATAACAGAATGAAACTCCATCAATGCAAAGGAGCAGACACTTGTGGAAAGTCGCTGCAAGCATGCGGAAGCTAAACGGGCGGCCTTCTCCCCTCCGATAGAAAAGCCCCGAGCTGGACAGACCGAAATCTGACCGAATGTTCCTATTGTTCGCCCTTGAGGAGGACCCAAGCTGATGACAAGGTGCTTCCACAATAAAGCGGCTGACAGAACAAACAATGCATTTCAGGGGCCCCCGGGGAGAGGCGGCAGAGGGGGCCAGGTGCTTTTTTGTGGTGAGCGAAACGTTACAGTGACCCCAGGCTGCTGTGCCCCAAACTGCCTTCATGGAAATGAAAAGCTGTAAGAAGGGATTGTAAACAGACTGAAGAGCAAAACCGGGCTCCTCAGATGCACATGGTCAGAGCAGCAGGATGCTGGGAGTTATCCGCTTTGGACAGGAGGCCGGCCGTCTCTGACAGGGGGCCCGTTTTCTGCACAAACAATTCACTGGGTACAATATACAACTTACAGATTACAGTCAATCAGGGTTGTTTTCATCATCAAATCCATTCTCTACAGGGGCAAAACATCATGCTTTTATGTATGTCTTTCGTAAACTAAGTGCAAAATAAAAATGCCAGTAGTGAATACAATAGATGATAGTCAATTTTATTTTTAATATAATTTCATTTCATTTTAGCAAAAGGCTTGGTGATTTGACTGAACGTGATTTAGTCCTGGGGGAATGGTACTGTTGACACCCTGAGGTACTTTAGGGCAGGGCTAACACCGCATGCACTCATGGACCACCGCAGATCTTTAATGTTTCATGAAGAGAAAACCCACAAAAGTAAGAGATTATAGCTAATAAGAAAGATTAAGTTCCCTCACCCACGCCACCCTCACATCCCTGTCAATATCATGCACGCTGAGAGTTCCCCAGTGAGTCCACAGTTTCTGTAAAGCGTTTTATTTTTTTTCACTACAAAAATTCCTCGCCGCACAGCGCTGCTGTGGGATGATGTGATTTTTGTCAGGACATGAGCCATCCCACATGCCACCTCCCGCCAACTGTACCACTGCCCTCCACCCGGCTGCAGCTGCAGCTCCCAACACGCCCGGCAGCGGCAAAGTCGCATTACTACTGCGTCTCCATGCGACGCTGATGGCTGACATTGCTGTGGTTCTGCAGCTATGTGGCACGCTCCAATGCCCAGGAGTTTACCGCCACTTTACCCACCCCTTTGGCCAGTGAGCAATACAATTCGGTCATCCAATCAGGCTGCTCCAGAAATCCCATTTCAAAGTTTGAGTGGTGCTGTGACTAATCAAAGGCCTTCTTCCAAAGTTGGGTTGGGGGTTGGGCTGCTGGGTGCACTTGCTAATTTAGCATGATTGGCAAACACGCTTGTCATTTGCGTTGGCTTACTATCACTGATTGAGCCATAACCCCCCCCCCGCCAGGCCCCAGAAGCGGCTCACGTCAGGTTCTGTTTCTTACCTCCAAAGTTTCCTCAGCTAAGGGGCAGGGAATCGGAACAGTCCGGCACTCTGCTTTTAGCCACGCTGAGGCTAACTTACAGTGATAAACGGAAATCAATTCTAATTGAATGGTCACAATTTAATGTGTAATCCAGTATATCTTTTTCTCAAGCATTCAGAAATGTAGCTAGCATTGTCTGAAATGTAATAGGCCATATGATGATTTATCACAAAATGCGATACGTTTTTAAAATAAAATAGCTAAAATATACTTGCGAAAGTAAAGCTAGCCTAATGAAACTACGTTCGATTACTTTGTGTACATTCCTCATCTCAGATTAAAAATGAAACTCACACTTCAGTATTTTTCTGCGGCCGAAAAACAATCCTGGTATATTTTCCTAAAACTCCCTGAGGTGGGAGCCCAGAAATAAAAGCCCCTCAGATTGTGTTCTGAAAATCATTTAATTTAGAGACTAGCGTGGCAGGCACAGACGTGAATTCGACGTCCGGGCAGGCCAAGGCCCCACGGTGTGGCGTAGCAGGTGCTGACATGAATTCAGTTTCCCAGGCCGGCCGCAGCCCCAGTGTGTGGCGTAGCAGGCACGGATGTGAATTCAACTTCCTGGGCCACTGTGTAGCATAGCGGCGTAGAAATGAATTCAGTTTCCCAGGCCGCTGTGCAGCACAGCAGGCATGGAAGTGAATTCAGCTTCCCGGGTGGGCAGCAGCCACACTGTGCGACGCTGTTGGCACATACATGGACGTAAATTCAGCTTTCCAGGCCGCTGTGCAGATGGGTGCAGATGTCAATTCAGCTTCCTGGGCTGCTGTGCAGCATAGAGGGCGCAGACATAAATTCAGCTTCCCAGGCCGCTAAGCAGAGTTGAGGGCGTGGATGTAAATTCAGCTTTCCGGGCCACTGTGAGGTGTAGTGGTGTAGAAGTGAATTCAGCTTCCTGGACTGCTGTGCAGCATAGAGGGCATGGATGTAAATTTAGCTTCCCGGTTTGATGTGCAGTGTGGAGGGAACGGACATGAATTCAGCTTCCTGGGCCAACGTGTAACTTAGAGGGCGCGAACATAAATTCAGCTTCCCAGGCGTGTCATGGCCCTGCAGGGTACCAGCACTTTCTCACTCTGACCCTTCAAATATTTCACGATACTCTGGCCCAGCAGGGCACCCCAGCACTATATTTAGATTTAGCTGTGCCCTGAAATACTGATATATTTGGCAATAAATTTCAATCCCTTCTAATGATCCCTTCAAATGGCCACAGGAATAAAGAAATAGTCATAGGGGTTGAGACTGCCTGGTCGGTTTGCTCCAGGCGCGCCCTCCTGCCCTCCTGTCCAGGGGCAGCCGTTCCCAGGACCGCTGCTGCCTAACCAGTTGGGCCTCGGTCAGGAACAGAGCACGGGGGGGGGGGGGGGGGGCAGTGCCCGGAAGGAGGGATGGGGGGGGGGGGGGACCCGAAAAGGAGGGGGGTTTTC
>JAAGVU020000032.1:20395548-20410954 GCA_011763525.2 Mormyrus iriodes
CGGGCGGCGGGGGGGGGGGGGGTGTCAGTCCGCAGAGGAGGTGATGGGCTGGGGGGGTGACCAGTCAGTGAGATTGGTTTCAGCACAGTGGAGCCCCCATTACAGACCACTGGGGTTAGAGGAGCTGTCCCTGAATCATTTGCCTGCTGCAGGCCTCAGTAACAAAAACTCATGGGGTGTGTACCATGTCCTGGGCCCAGGGCCCACAGACAGGGGGTGTGTACACCAGGCTAGCATCATAAGCTGCGTGACCATGCAAAGCGCCCGCAAAGTGGGGACTCAGAGACCCCCTTAGAGGGCCCACATCTGCCAGCCTTTGGTCCCACTTAGGTGACAGGCGCTGGGCTGCGGCGGTTACATTGCAATTAGAAAAACACACAAACAAGCCTGAAAAGTGCTCTTAGGAAGACATGCGCACGCCACGTGGCATAAGCACGCAACACGAAAGCTGCAGATGCCGGCAAGAGCTCTTAACCCTGGCTTTATGACTATTATATCCTGTGTTTGTCTGTGTTTGTGTGTGTAAACACAAAAAGCAAATGTAGCTGTGTTGTAGAATACAGGCTGATCAGGAAGCGCCCTGAAGTCTTACTGACATTAAAACAAACATCTTCTTTTCCTGGTAAAAATTAAACTGTAATAACGCCAAAAGCTGTCGAAAGAGGAATGCCGATGATGACGCTGACGCAATGATGACAGTAATGCCTGCCTCATCTCCCAGTGGGCAAGGCCTCGCCCCCCCCAACCTCGAGTTCATTTTTAACTCCTGGTTAGACACGGAACAGCTGTGCTGTGACGAGCCTGCTCCTTCTTCATGTGTGTATATAAAGAGACACTCAGTGCCGTGCACGGTTGGGTGGGTGGGGGGGGGGCGGGGGCAGGATGCCGTTCGTTTTACAGCCCTGCAGAAGATGCTGAGCCACACAAGTTTGCCCCCCCAAGCCCGGCAGCAGCAGTGTGAACTATTAGTGGCCAGCCCTGGGGCTGGCGTCGCACAGGATGACTCTGGGCATGACGGCAGGTTCAGAAATAGCCAAAGGTTAACAACCGATCGGGACCGCACACGGGCGGGCTTTGGCACACACTAACGGCGCATGCTAACAATGCACATACACAGTGCATAGTATAGGTGCACGCTAATGGGAGATGCTAAAAATGTGCACTAACGGCATGTGCTAATGGTGCACACTAACAGCTCATGCTAACTGTGCATGCTAACAACGCTTTAACTAACCATCCCATTATTTCCTAGGCAAGGTGGGGCAGGCCCCAATGTTTGCTGGAGCCCTAGGCTATAGCGTACTATAACTTATGTATTAGTCCACCACTGTGCATTTTAAGGGAGCATGCTAATCGTGTTGGCTAACAGTGCTTCTAAGGCTGCACGCTAACAGCACATGCTAATAAAGTACGCTAATGGCTTCTACAAAACTAGCACTCTGATTTCAAGGACTGTACAAATTTGAAGGGGACACTTCTGTCACAGTGCCACTGCAGTCAACTGGTGCGGTGGGGGGGGGGGGGGGAATTTAGCTATATTATTACTGATCTTTGGAATTTGAACACAAACCGATAAATGGCTTAGAATGGCAATCTTAAAACAGACTTCCATGCATTCCCCGAGTGTCAGCACGGAACGCAGTGCTGCTGCTCTGTCTCAGCCTGCTCCTGGAGAAGGAGTCACAGGAACATTCTGTATGTGTTTTGAACAGAAGGCACTTCACTAGTCCTGACAAGGTGAGTGTTCAGGGGACAGCGAACCACGTAATGATGTGATGTGGTCCACCTCCGCCTGAACGCCATGTGTTAGCCGCGCCCCTGCCAGATAAGGAGTGGCATTGTGTTGTGCTGCTGGTCATGTGATGAGGCTGGGCCGGTCACTCCCTGGAAAGAGATCCGCTGCGGAGCACAAAAGCGCAGAAAGCCATCCCAAAGTGCCCCAGGAGACACAGTTTCTTCCCAGCCCCGTGTGTCACTGTGGTCCCTATGGCGTAATGACGAGCGGTTAGGTGACACATCAAACAGTCAGAGCATGGCTCATTTAAGCTATACACACGGAGGCCGGCTGAGCTCCAGCCTGCACTGTCTTCCCCAAATAATTAAACTATTCCCCACATTGATAATGATGGATGGCTCCATAAGAAGCCCTCTCTGTAAACAGATTAGCACCTTAAAGCCATTACTGTGCATGTCCGGGCTCCCGTCTCCAGCAGCACAAACAGCCCTCAGTTTTTGCTCTTTCCTAATCAATCTACCTTCAATGTGCACTTTTCACAAGAGCTTAGTAGTCAAGTTAGCAATTAGAATCACTGGCTCAGCTTTTAAATGCAAAACACGCGGTAGGGTGTGGAGAGACAGCGGGGTTCAGTGTCTGACAGCGGACGGGATGCCTGTCTCTCCAAAGAGTGCAAGGCAGAAATGTCTGTCCTAAACTGTTAGGCCTGATCTTGGCCTGAGTGGTTTGTTCTTGTAATGTTTTAATATTTAAACTGCTACTCAAAAGACTCATTTTGCTGATCAAAGTGACAGATCTAGGCTCATAACACGTCCACCGAGTAAAACAGGTACACATAGTCAGTAAACAGCTTCAGTCAGGTTTAATTGACTTTGGGCTGCATTAAGTCAATGTAAATGAGGAGACTGATGAACTAATTAAATATATTTCACATGCTTTGACATAATAAAATGAGCAGTTTATTTAGTTACTAAGATAAGCTTTTCCCCCAGTGTTTTATGACTATGATATATGCTGTATATGAATACATGTATGTATATGATAAAAACATACAGGATTATGGGACATTATACAAACAATGTTTAGGTGTGTTAAAAATGCAATAATGCTCTTTTAAGGTGACATTAGTAGCCAAGTTTCAGTTACAGGCTTATTCGAAGGGTCAGGGTGGTAGCTACTTAGCAACCGGGCCTGTTGCCGTGGATACAGGACAGAAGAATAGCTGGGATCTAAAAGCAAAGCAGGTAGGACTGGTTGGGCGATTAGGACGGCCCTTTGGCTGAATGGGGGGTGGGGGGGGGGCTCTCACGCTCCCCGGGTGACAGGTGGGGGCAATGAGGACACCCTCTGTTCACAGGAACTGTGATCATGGCAGAAATATCGTAGGCTGTGTTCTCAGTGCCCAAGACATGGGATGCAAATCACACTCCCCTCTAAGGTTTAACACGTGGTTATACAATGATTGCTGTGATGATGAGACAAGTAGATTGGTTCAGGTCTTTCCTGTTTATTATGGGCTTCCTTGGTTACCAGGCACACTGCAGCTGATTACGATCTGCTTAATATTCACCTGACACAGGATGTCAATACGACAGCATGTCATTATAGTGGCAGCCCAACAGACAAAATCATTTTGTCATTTTTATCCGTTAACCCTGATTAAATTACCAACAGCAACAGCTTCACCATAACCATATGGACACTTTATGAATTTGCCATAAATTAGACCAAATTTAAATACCGTCGTAATTCCCCCCATCCACGGGGTACCCTGCACAGCCTGAGCAGAGCGTTAAAAAGAGCGTAACTGAATCCACCTGATAAGTGATCAGACTTTGAAAGTATGTGTCATAGGGTTAGGCGGCGGTAAAGACCCCCAGACGTCAATGAGTCGTGTGACCAAAGCAGAATGTTGTAGCAAACAAGTCAAAGCAATTCTGTGTTACCAGCTTAAAATAATATCATTCATTCCTCCCGGCTTAGAAAAACACAGGAGGTCCAGCTTTGACCCACGCTGCTATCAGATGGTGCTTTTTGAGTGCAGCGAGAGCAGCGAGCGCACCTTGGGACTGTAACTTCTATTTTTAAGAACTGCAGGAGCCCCAAAATACTGTATTTCCTTGTCCAAACTGAAAATAATCCTTGCTGGGATGATTAATGGTCCACGGGAGGGCGGGTGGGCGGGCGGGGTGGGGCTGGTCATCAGCGCTGTCCTCCCAGAGGCCTGTCAGCGTGAGACAGAGTGGCAGTCACATGATGACTGTGCAGTTTACGAGATGACAGGCGTCTGAAACTCTGCCCTGCAGAGAGCCACACTCCAGCTGAATTATTAATCATTTATTGATGAGCTCTAATAAAAGAACAATGCCCTCGGTTGCAAACGGCACTCCCGCCCGCGTCCCCAATCACCACAGGTGTTTCTCGCACGCAGGTACGCAGGTACCAGACTGTTCAGGTAAACAAGCGATGCTGCTGTTTTCTTCTGAATTTCAAATAAGGACATATCAGCTTCCTTGGCAGGTCCGGCATAAATATAAGTTGGATGTTAATTACTCACTGCCTCCCAGGGCCGTTTTTGTCGATCTCTGATGGACAGGCACGAAACGCACTCGTCCGCTGGAGGAATACGTCCTGCAAACCCACCATCCACACGTCATGATGGTATCACGAGGCATGCCATCACTGGCCTTTAACCGGAACCACTTGCACCACCGCTAGGGATTCCAGGGACACGCCGGTACAAACTGGATTGAACTGGTTGCCTAGAACTTTTTTGCTGTCTACACTTTCTGGCCCTGTGACACCTCTGTTACTTTTTTGGACCATAAGCCTGTTCTGGTAACAGCGTGCTAAGACCAATGCTCCCCCCCGAAAGAGCTTTCTGGGGTAAAGATGTCACTGAGAGCCCCCTGTCTGGCCCCCCGGCGTGGGGCTGACCTCCAGACACCTCCTCGAACCCAGAGCCCCCCCACACTCGCTGCACTTAATAAATTGCACCTTTCACAAAAGGTGATGAATTGAAAAATGTTTAGGGCTGCTATACATAATTGATGTGCGGCCTGAGTCAAATCAGCTCCTGATAAATAATTAAAATTAATCTCATTATGGGAGATTTCATTATGGGATAATTAAATTAAATGGAGGCTGGGGCCCGAGGAGGGGGAGCAGGGAGCCTATGGCCCCAGCTGAGGGTAAATGGCTTTTTACAAATTGATGACAACCCATCATCCCGTCGAAATCCGTCAGCGGATCTTAAAACGGAATTCCTCCTGGAACGCTAGTGTTCCCACCGAGAGTGCCAGGAGATGGCAGGCAGGAAAAGTGGCTCTTTTATGGACGGCTTGGGTCAAACGGGCCTCTGTGAAAAGCGTAATGGGTTAGGGCTGTATATGTGATACTGGGGAAAAGGTGCAGATATGGCAGCCATGTGGGAGCCATTAGCCGGGAGCTCTCCGGGAGAACTGAGCCCCATGTCGGGAAGCCGCAGCACACATCTGGACAGCTGATAGCAGGGCAGGGCAGCCCCGCCGATGGAGGGCGACCCGGCACACCTACCGGCAAAACCACTCCACACCACAGCACCGCTAGAGGAGAGCGGTCTCACCTGTAACCAGGACACGACAATGTCCAAACAGCACATAGTGACAGCAACCGTACATCTAGACAGTAAAACATACAAGCAGGTGCTTCTCTTTAATATAACTGTCTAGAGAAACCAAGAGGAACACCAGCGAGCTTCGGAGAACGCAAGTGACCAGTCTCGTCCAGGGAGGGGGGGGGGTGGCTGGGGTAAGGGGTCAGACTTTCTACCTAGTAAAGTTAACAAAAAACACATGGTTTGCATTTCGAGTACATTCAGCTGTTTCTTAAAATTCCCTGCTTTTGGTAAATTGCTACAACAATAGCTTGTCCTTTCCAATCCATGAAGAACAAAGCGCGGGATCCAAGCGGGCCATCAAAGCGCCTTTCTGCAGAAACCTTGAGATGATCTCCGGCCAGGTCAAACCTCCTCACACGTCCTGCAGGCTGCGAGACCAAACCCAAACTGCTCGCACCTCTCAGCTTCCTCAGGGTGTTTATTTTCCATTTAAACATCCAGCAGTCATGAATCCAGTCCCAGATGAATCTGAATGCTAATAACTTTTCGGGGGTTGGGTGGGGGGGGGGGGGTGCTGTGGGTTCTGAACCCTGCTGAGAGCACTCAGAGTTAGCACTTTCACTGGTGGTCTGTTCCACTTCCAAGCCACAGAGCAGAGAGGAAGTGGACCAGCGAGACAGTCCTCAGGGCAAACATTACGCCCGCAGGATCCAGGGTTTTTATTTGTCATACTGGTTTAAAACAAATACAATGAAATTTACAAAAAATCCGTAAATAAAGCATAAATAACATAAATGCCTACACACATAACAACAATAAACACAAAGTGTTTAATGAGGAAATCATCAGTAAATAAGCTTTTGTGTATATGTCAGTTGATGTAAGTGACTATATAGACAGATGGTCTATATAGGATATAGGATACAGCTCTGGGAAGGTTAAGAGACCACAGCAGAAAGTTCACTTTCACTTATTTCTCAGTTTATAGGTGTGCTTCTGGGTAAAATATACATTACTTTGCAAACTCCAGCCTGGCTCTTCTCTGCTTCTCGCTAATGAAGGGCTTCTTCCTTGCTTTATGGGTCTTCAGTCCTGCATTTTGGAGCCTGTTACAAACTTGTCCTTGCTGTGCACTTCACACCACTTAATGTTTCCCATTATTTCTGAAGGTCACTTGAGGTCAGCCTCCAATTTATGAGGCACTGCTGGATAAGTTGACGGTCATCTCTGGCATTAGAAAGTTGCTTCCGCCCTTTACCTGGCTGGTTTCTGGTCATTCCCAGTGTCTCCTCATTCATCTTGTTCTGTTTTAGATATTTTGAGCCTGGAAGCAGCCTGCTGCTCAGCGTAGCCTTCTGCCAGCAGAACTACAATTAAACCAAGATTTAAAAATGCAGCTATTTTGACTTTACGATGGGTAAATGTTTTTCACTTTCAGTACATTATTCAATAAATTACATGGTTATTCAACACTTTATTATAAAATAAGCTTTGTGTTAATGATTTTGCCCAAATGTAGGCTAATATAAGTGTTCTAAGCATATTTAAGGTAGGCTAGGCTAATGCTATGATGTTTGTTAGGTTAGGTGTACCGTATTAAAATGCATTTTGCTATACCACAAGTTTATCGTAATGTAACCCCATTGTAACCTGGGGAGAGGCTATATACAGTGTATATAGGATATAAAGTATTGCAGTGTAGCCCCCTGAGAAACTCAAAGTGCCATAACAGTAGTGTAGAACGGTCGGTGTGGTTCTGAAGGTCTGTTCTCCTGCTTTGACAGAGCAGTGCTGTTTGGTCCTACGTTCTTTGTGCCAACACAGACTGGGAATATAGCCATTTATCTGGTTCTCCAGGTGCTCTTCCTGTGGTGAGCCACCAATGTTCATTAAACACTTGGGTGATGAGGTCATCTTCACTGCTAGTGACACTAATTAGCCGCTCGCTATGTCGGTAGTGAAGCATGACATCACGCTCTGTCCCGCCCCCGACGCCGTCCTCCCTACCAACCTGCCTTGCGTGTAAAGCTGTCTGTAACAGGACAGAGAGCCATTCCCCCCCAGCCTCTATGAAGCTTCTGTAAAGCGTCCCACCTGTGTGATATTCAGAGGAATTCTGTGACCTTTCCTTAATGGACTCTCTGGGATCCATCATAAAACACAGATATGCGCACAACTTTACAGTCAGAATGAATTCTGATAAAAATATAGACCTTGGGATGAAGAAGGTCATATCGAGCCTTATGAAGCAGCTAAAAATAGTCATATCGCCTGCGAATCGACTCTCAGAAATCATGCTCTGTGTGTAATTCACTCGAGGATTCACTTCAGATCTCTTTCAAACGAGCCACTTAAAGACAAGCAGGATACCCCGAACGTGCTCATCCATCTTCATAATGGCATAGTAACGGCAGGTTTAAACAATCCCTCCTCACACTCCTGCGGACGGCACGCCAGCCGGCGGGAAGTGCGTTTCAGCACTTAGCAGATCAGTGACATAAAGACCTAGAATCTTCCGCAGTTTTTCCTGTGAAGAATGACCTTTCGGAGCTACTGTGCTCAGCAAATACGGGTCTGCCGAACACATTCACAAAAACAATATCCTGCGGTAAGCACATGAGTAGAGGCTATGTTTCTGCGCGGGAGCAGCCAGTGAGGGCGGCCCGTATTTACCAGTGTGTACACAAGCAGACATAAACAGGCTGCTCTCTATGAAGAAGCCTGCTTTTCGCCTAAAAGAGCTGAGTAATTTATTTAGCCCGCTAATAAGCAGAGAGGCGGCACACAATGAAAGAAAGGCTTTTGCTTTTAAAATGAATAAAAATTGATTGTGTCCCAATAAAAGCGAAATTGGCAGAGTGTTAACTGAATTGCACATAAACATCTGTAGCTACCCCAGGCCGCTTGGCTGCGTACTAATGTAATAGAACACACTTAGAAAAGAGCACGCCTTCCCTAGGAGCTCGAGACGATCTCAGAATGGCCTGATGAAATTGGAACAATCGGATTAGACCGAGCTGCTAATGACTCCTAAAACAATGGGAAATCTCAAGATAAAATTAGCTTACCCTCTTGTTCTCTAAATAAATCATATGCAAATTACTGTCACTGGAAAATGATGCTTGCCTAGAGGGTGCGTTCATCATTAACTCGACGGTCTGCCAGCGCTTTATACCAGCCAGCCTTCTGAGCCAATTAAAAGTAGTTTGTACAAAGAATGTTCTAAGGAATAATCTGTAGCCACACAAGGAGAATTTTCTCAGGATAATGTGTCTGTGTAACACTGTAACACGGACACCGGCGATCAAATGCTAACCTGTTCCAGCTGCTCTACCTGCATCTTCTTTTTGTTTTAGATTATTTTTATTATTTCTCACTATGATTTGACCAGGTGCCGGATCTTTCTCAGGGTGAACGGCTGCACAGTCACCGCAACCCCCCTGATAGTTAGTAGGGTAATGCAGTGTTTCCCACAGACGGCCTACATTTTTGCTTCCTCCCAGATCTTTACCAGACAGTCCAGATTTTTGCAGGAGCAGGGTGGGATCAAAAAACGTGGACCGGCTGTGGGTCCCCAAGGACCGGATTGGGAAACACTGGGGTAGTGGAACCTCGGGGCCACCAGCCAGGGACGGCGGACGAGGCAGTTCGATCGTCAAAGCTAAAGCATGAGACAGTGTGAGACCCAGAAGATCACCCACAGCCAGGCCTAACCAACACCCCTCCCTCTCCAGTGTGCTTAAAAGGTAAAATGTTCAACCAGAAGGGAAAATCAAAGGCTTCGATATGAGGGACCAGGCAAACAAAGGTGAACACGGCAGGTCCTCTGCAATTATGTGCTCATTAAACACAGTGAGGGCCCCCTTTGTGCCGCCGGCTCTGAAACGAGGTGTCCTGGTTGCCTAGCTGCAGTTGGAAAGCCACTGCATTGTCCTCTGCTGGCCCTGGATAAACCCTGGATCTGTTTTAGATCCACTGAGCTCTGGTCAACAGACCCCCCCGCCACTGCACACACACAGCGGCTCCCAGGACAGGTGCCACCCAGCGCGACACCCGCCCATCCCCTCCACCCCATTCTCCGAGTGTTTATCCTTGCTGATCCCCCGCGGCCTGCGGGGGCCGCTCCGTCCTGCGCTCCCAGCGTCCCGCAGTCTCTGCCTTCCAGGTGGCCTCGCAATGTAATTTTGCAAAGTTTTCCCTTTTGCTTTTCAGTGAATGAATATGTTACTTCACCACAAAAGTCTGAACACATTTTCTAGAAAATTACGGCAGTTACCACCCTATTCTGAAAAGACACCCGAGCCCGTGAAATTCCTCTGATATGTGCAGCGAATAGTGGGAAGTGTTATGAAGTTGGCAGAGTACTCACCTTGCTGTTCTTTTGTTACAGACAGACTGGTTAATCCAGCTCTGTGGCAAGTGAATCTGCGAAATGACGCTCAGCTGGCCTTCAATGATTCTTTGTGACCAGCTGGACTGCTGAGAAAAGGAAATGGGAAGCGGGTGTGATGTGTTTGGGTTTTTTGGTAACTTTGGCAGTTTGTGTGGGTTATCTGGGAAATGGGACGTGGGGTGGTTTGGGTGGGATTTTTAGGATGTGGGGCAGTTTGTGTGGGTTATCTGGGAAGTGAGGCAGTTTGTGTGGGTTTTTTGGGCTGTGTGTGGATTTTTTGGGTAGTGGGGCTGTGTGTGGGCACTTTGGGAAGTGGGATGTGGAGTAGTTTGAGTGGGATTTTTGGGAAGTGGGTCAGTTTTGTGGGTTTTTTCCTTTATTCAGTTTTGACTTAGCCTCCATGTTGAGGCCTGCTTTCTTAAAGGGGCAGAAGCCCCATTTTAATTTTTTTAAACACTCCTTTTGTTCAGTTCTTCTCCTCATGCCTAAATCCCTCCACCATACCACACCCTACAAATCAACATCATGTCCCATGCTTTTAATAACATTTTATTATTCATAACATTTTTTAACAAATAAAACACTGGGGGTAATGTTTATCATTAATATATTAAGTCATAAGATATAATGCCAAAGGAAGCTGTTTTTGTTTGACCAGCTTAAATATTCCAAACACCCTACAGAAACATGCTAAAAGCCACCAGCTTCCAACACCTTATGTTAAAAACTCTACAGTGCTTATTTCATTCGGAGTTCTGGCCTACGGTCCCATGCTTAGGCGCTGGTACGGTACAGCCATACCCACTGGGTCGAATTTGAGAAGCGGGATGTCAGTTTAAATCTTCACGGGCCCCGTCACCTCGCCCTGGAAGGGTCCCACGCCGACCACCTGATACATGGCCCCCGCCTGGCTGCCAGCTGCCTCACTATTTCCACCCCTGTCTTGAGAGGGACGGGTGCCATCGGGACGGGCCACTCCTGGTGCTAATGGGCGCCTGTGCTTCCGGCATGCCCCCCCCCCCGTTGCTGACTGTCCTTCCCATTTGCCATGCAGCATACAACGTGCATGGAGCATTGGAGAGGGGAACAGCAGTGTTTAGGTCCCTGCTTGAGGGACACACTTGCTTCCTGGAAGGATACATTATCAGAAATGTGTGCAAATTTCCACCAAATCATAAACAACACAGAATGGCCAGAAATGAGCGTATGGAGGGTCCCACACCGACAGCGGCGGCATGCATTCATCAAGGCGAAATAAAAGCCACCATACACTATTTCTCACAATCCAGGTGTATCATGATATAAGGATTTTTTCTTGGTTCGAGCTCGCGGTGACAGAAATAACATGGCGAGTTCTCAGGCACAGCCAGACCTCCTGGTGCCGTTTGCCGTCTGTTGGCTAGAACTAAATATATTTTCTGCATTCTAAACGGCATTCCGGGCCGAAGTTAACAGAGCAGGAGAATAAATAGCTTTCTCCCTCAAGCATTCACAAGTCCAAAATACTGACGTGGATGGAGAGAAAAACATCCTGGCGCGGGAGCGCGGTAAAAGCCGGCGTGGACTTGTGCAGTGGGCGTGTCCTTCTGCCTGCAGGGAAGCCGAAATCTGGGGAAACTCCTCAGTACTGAAGAGCTGAGAACATCTGTGGCTGGACGTAAACTGTAGCTTCTCAGCGGCCGAGTTCCCTGAGCCAAGATGATGTCACTAAGAGCACCTGTTCGCTGAAACCCGGCAGCCGTCCAGAAAGTGAACTTATCAACAGTTGCGCCGATTTTCTTATTCATGAATAAAGTGCACATAGGAACAGCCCCCTGATGCTTTGAGAATAGCCTTTACATCTAAGGTCTTTGCAGCGGTCAACATCATGCCGGGCAGAGATGGCGGACGCTGGTCTCTCTCCTCCTTAATGGCTGGAGACAGCCGATCCCATGGGCGTGAAGTGAAATGGACGCTTCCCAACTTCTAGCAGCTAAATTGATCGTCGATAAAGAAGCTGGATGCTATCCTGTCCTGATACCAAGTGGCCACTTCTGCATCTTACCTGTTGCCTGAAGGTCAAGTATTCAAGCAGCTGTGTTAAATTATCCTGTAGCTACGTATAGGTTGTAATAAGTTATCGTATCCAACACGGCAGTGGCTAGATTATGTAAGCCCCTTAAATAAAACACATTTAACTCAGCAACACATCAAATATGAGTCACATAGAATTATTAAGGGATTCAGGTCACTTAGACAATAGTTGAGATCACTGCCAATGCCCCTTAGTCTGTTGGAGGGTAAACACAGAATCACATGACATCCTTCCTCTTAAGAAAAGTCTGATTTGGTGAAGGCGCCCCTTCATTTTGCAGTGATCATAAGGCCATGGAAATGTCTGAGGAACTGGGGCACTTTCTTACCTAATGTGTGAACATCACAAGCCTCTACAGAATATGGGATTCAGTTTATTTCATTTAAATACAGAGGCCATCCAGACACAGATGCTCCGGAGTGCCTTAGAAAGAGTTGTACTTCAGCATTGCATGACTTGACCTAGGATCAGCGAGTGGGCAATGCTGAATATGATGGATGGATGGATGGATGGATTACATGATTTTCCCAAATTAAGAATCATGCCATAAACAGAAAGCCAGAAGACAATGCAAGTGAACAAGAAAGTCTCCTGTGATGGTTACTGGACTGCAAACTCAGGGGTCTCGAGTCACCCAGTTAACCCAGAGGCCCTGGACACAGTATCCTTCAAAAGACAGAAAAATCTGTAAGTGTCAGAACAGAAGAGCGATAGCAGAAAGCTTCTTTCATCCAGTCTATAATCCTCAAGTGACATAATGTACAAATCCCTCTCAGAAATGTTTAACTTAACTGAGCAGAAAAGATTTCAGAGCCCCAAATGATTTGAAATCCAGGGTCGACAGCATCTACTCTGGAAGAGGTCAGCTGAGAAACGCACCTGGCAGGCTGTGATTTTCAAACCTCAGTCCATCTAAAAAGCGACAAAGCAAAGCTTGTTTATACCTGAATGAATTCTGACAATGTTTAATCAGGCCCAGAATGATGTGGCTTTTGTGCCGCCCGTCAGAAACACAACGCAGGTTAAAGACTTCTAATTAAAATGAGTGAAAGACACAAACGGTTCATTCAGAAGATTCATCCACCTCATTGACCACAACCACACCATAATGACCAGGTTTTACTCCTCCACTGACTGCCAAGGGCAGAAATAAAAAAAAAAAACAGTGGCTAAAACAGAATGTCTTCCAACCGTTTGTGGTGATTTGATACCAGTTCTTATCTCAGCAGCAGCTCCCGCCTAACAAAATGCCGTAAGGGAGTTCTCACAGAGCTGCCATCTTCATTTTGCTGGCTGTGATGGCGATTTCCAATTTCAGAGGAGGGGCACCAGTGTTTGGTAAAACGGCGCATTACTCTGTGTGTCAGTGAAGTGTTACTGCCTCTGTTCATGACCCAAAAAGGATCCTACTTATATTCATTCCCTGGGCTGTCTGTGAGCAACTGATAACTGAGAGGGTCAACAGCAAACACTCACATCGCTGACCATGAACAAGGAAACAACATGACAATCACACAATGTAGAATATAGATATCAATGATGTATTTATAATGTTTGGATTCACGGGTCAGGCATCATCTTACAGGAGGATTGTGGGTAACCAGCACCTACAAGAAAACAATTTTGAAGTGTCACGTCTGCTGGAGAATACTGAATGTGGAACTGGGGAAGGAAAAAAACACTTTCAAATTCCTGCTCAGTTGATGCTTGTTCAGCTGAAATACTTAGTAATGCAAATAAGCGGAATGTTTTTGAGAGGAGAAAAAAAAACGTTGGAAATATGTGAAAACCGTGGAAAGGTCTTCATTTACTTTGTCTTTGAACATGTGCTATTAAAGTCATGTCTGAGAGACTGAAATTTCCTGTATATTAGCAAAAGCGCCATTCACCGACCTTCAAAAATGTGGCCCTCATTTTATATTCTCCAACACATCCTAATAAGAACAATTTCATGGACTGGCAAATAACAAATGTGTTACAGAACATTATATGGCTATTATGGGGCTGAGGGGTTCATATTTACATGCTGTTTTTATATAGATGTCGTGCAGAACAAACAAAAACAAATGTGGTAAGCTCATAGAGCTCCACCACAGATTCACATTAAAACCAGCCTGGCATTTTGTGATATATAGACAATGTGCGATGTGGTAGCATTAGAGCCTGTGTCAAGTGATAGCATTAGCACATGTGATGAGCATTAACATTACTGTGTATGACAAACGGTAGCATTAGCACGTGTGATCAACATTAGCGTCAGCATGTGTGACTAGCATTAGCACGTGGGCTGAGTATTAGCGTTAGCGTGTGTGACTAGCATTGACACATAGGTTGAGTATTAGAATTAGTTTGTATGACGATCATGTGCATTAGCACATGTGATGTGGGTGTTGTGATGGAAGGAGCAGCCCTCTGTTGTTACTCTATCAGGTCGACCAGGTGAAAAACGGCAAGACCCAAGCTGGAAACTGCAGACTCTTTGGAAATACATTTAAGGTGTGCTTATAAATATCATTAATGGAAGACATCCATTTTACACTGCGCTATTATATCACTCAAGATGAGATTTAAAGGTTATAAACTTATCTTAGAGTATGGTGGTGGTACCTTTCACGAAGACCTTCAACCCAAATCGCAAAATATAGTCACCTGGAGAGCTAGCAGCCTAATACTCTTCTCAATGCACAACAATATAATCAAGATAATCCCTACAACTCCCAATAAATTGAATTTTTTAATTCTAAAGTGTCTTGAATTTATATGAAGCCAGGGAAAAGTTTATTCAACCATTTTCAGAGACACATAACTCCTCTATTAAGGCCAATTTCCTTCAAAGTCCTATGTGTGAATCTAATGGCTTTTCCCCAGTCTAATGTATATGAACTATGATTTCGACCCTTATGATGTGATGCTGAACCACAGTGCAAACCTTAATTTGCCGTATCTAGTTCAAATCCTGCACCATTTGCACAAGTCCAACAAGATGAGATGATAAGCTGAGGTGGAGGAGCCCGATGATGAACAGCTTGCAGTGAAGGGTAAAGGTTGGCGATGACTTGAAAATGAAAAATACTCTCTCCAGAAAACACAGAGGGCTAATATTTGGAGAAATTATAAGTGCCCTCTCCAGAAAACACAGAAGGCCAGCACTTACAGAAAATAAAAGTACTCTCTCCAAAAAACGCAGAGTGCCAGCATTTACAGGAATTAAAAGTACTCTCTCCAGAAAACACAGAGCGCCAGCATTTAGAGAGATGACACTAAACCATTCAAGAAAGATGGAAGTAGGTAGAGAGGAACAATGAATATCTTCTCCAGAAAATACATAGTGCTAGTCTATAGAGATGATGAATACCCTCCGCAGAAAATAAGAATTTTCATTATCCATAAATACAAATAAATTATGAAAAAAGATACACTCTCCTGAAAATACAGAGTCACAGTATACAGAGATACATTTACACCCTCTCCAGAAAATACAGTGTCACGGTATACAGATATACATTTATACCACAGATATACATTTATACCCTCTCCAGAAAATACAGTGTCACGGTATACAGATGTACATTTATACCACAGATATACATTTATGCCCTCTCCAGA
>JAAGVU020000032.1:20436514-20454260 GCA_011763525.2 Mormyrus iriodes
TTCCATACTCTAACTACACGCTGTGTAAAAAAGTGCTTCCTCAAATTTACTTTAAAATGTTCTCCCGCTAATTTCCAGTTAAAAGTTAAAATGTATATAACTCAATCCTCCATTATTTGGCCACGGGCTTTCCAATTTACAGGATCGGAAACATTGTTTTAAAAACATATATTATTTTTATTTTACATAAGTTTGCATCGCGTAGGATGTTTCTGTTGTGGTAAGATGCATTAGTTCAGTCATCACAGCACATAACGTCGGCGAAATCACTGTGAGCGGGAGGCAGAGGGCTCGGGGACCAGGTCATTTGCAAAAGTCATTAAGCCGCTGGGTCCTAAAAGCGGCATAGAGTGTGATAATATACGGGCGGACAGTCATTAGGGGCCGCTCCTGGCTCCTTGAGGATGGTTTTGCGCTGACCCACACTCCAGTATTTTGTTAACATGAGCCGCGGCGGCTTTGATGCCGGCCGCCTATGCAAACAACGGTGCGGCTCGGCGCTCTCCGCGGACCGGCCGGGGGGGGAGGCCGCCCAGAGCCGCTCGTAAATCGCCAAGCGACCCCTGCCCGCGCAGTCGTTTATCAGACGCTTTATACTCCGGATGCAGGCAGAATAAAACTCCGTGTTTGGGGGTTTAGTGCTCTGATATGTCACGCAGGACACATAATTACTTTATTCTGTGAGCAAATGTGTGTCGTTGTGCCTTCATCCTTCAGCCGGCATGTCTGCTTGAAGATGCGCGGAAACGTGGCCGCTCGCCGGATCCCGGGTCCTGCGGGAAGTACGGAGGGTTTAGAGCTGATCTCCTGCCGACCGCCCCACAGCCTCAGCTCAGGGACTCATTATGGAAGAGGGGAAGCCAGCTGCGCTGGGAAATTTATAGTGATACCAAAAGTAAATCCAACCATAATGATCTGAAAATTTAAAAAATATGTATAAACATATACAGCTCTGGAAAAATTAAGAGGCCACTCTATATTTTTTTAACAAATCTGCATTTTTAAATCCTGGTTTAATCATGGTTCTTCTGGCAGAAGGCTACACACTGAGGCAGGCTGCTTCCAGGCTCAAAGTTTCTAAGACAGCAGTACACAAGAATAAGGTGAAGCAGAAGACACTGGGAACGACTTTCTAATGCCAGAGATGAATGTCAACTTACCCAGCACTTTCTCATGAATTGGAGGATGACATCAAGCGACATTCAAGAGGAATGGGAAACAATGAGAAATGAGTGAAACTAAAAATTTTGCTGGGGTCCCTTAACTGTATGCTCAGTACAGCTTCCATCTGATTCACTGGCTGTTTCCAAAGTCATAAGGCTTCAACATCTAGACACATTCACTCATTATAATCTTGTCACCTAAGGAGATTATAATGTAATTTATAATTATCATGCCAAGCATAGAGAGTTATGAGTGATATGGAGCTTCTCCACCTGTAGCCTGCTCAGAATCTGAATTGGAAAACTTTTATTATCCCAGAGGAAATTGTTTAGGAAACTGTTTGACACCATGTTGGAGGTGCTGGTCCCCACCCAGAACCCAGTAAAAGATGCACTGGCCAGCTTCACATGCCTTAGGCTAAAGACAAATATGTTATAATTAAACAGGGGTTTAATCAGAGGACAGCCCCCCAGGGGATATAATCTGTGCCTGCGCTCTACAGTAGAGATGTCATTTGTATTGACTTTACCTTAACCATAATGTAATAGGCACAGATATGACTTTTTCCTGGAATTCTTTGGGATTTTACCAAATCACTCTCCTGGATACATTTATATAAATGCAGAGCTAATTCCATATTTGCTAGTTATTGTAACTGTGCAAAAACCAGAGCAGTACAATGTAATGTCATTGCTCAGAGTGCAGTCTATGACAAGACTTCGTGCTGCGTACAGCCAGCTAGTATATACTCCAGTTCGCTCCCATGGACCAGACACACTCTGTTCAGGTGAACTGGAAATTCTGTGTGTGTGTTTGTGTGTACATATACGTCATTGTATTTTTGACAATATGTTGTTGTTCTTGGGTGGCATGGTGGTGTGGCGGTTAGAAGTGTTGCTTCACACCTCTGGCACCAGTGTTTGCATCTCTGTCATGGCTCCATGTCTGTGGCGTTTGCATGTGCTCCCTGTGTTATTGTAGGATTTCCACTTTCCCCCACAGCCCAAAAACATGCTGAGGTTCATTGGAGTTGCTGGACTGCCCATAGGCCTGCATGTGTGAGTGAATGCTGTGTGAGTGTGCCCTGCGATGGGTTGGTGCACCATCCGGGGTTGTTCCCTGTGTCACGTCCTGCAGTCCTGCCCCTTCGTTCTTTCTCTAATGTGGCTCTAACAAGCCAAACCTGTTAATCATTACCTCTCATTCCAGCCCACGTGTGGCTCACTCCAGCTGCCCCTCATCTGCTCCCTTGTTAGTCCAGTATAACAGTGCCTCCCAGGCCTGTTCTCCCCAGTGTGTGCTCCTGTGCTTCCGGTTGCTGTTGGTCCTGGTCCTGGTCCTGGTCCTGGTCCATTCTCATATCATTTGCCCTTACGCCTGCTCCTGCCTCTGTCGTTCTTGGCTTGTGACACCCTGCTTTGTGCCTGTAGGCTTGTGTTCAAGAGATAACAACTCATGAGGATCTTATCCACCTGGAAGTGTAACCAGGGCTGAGATGAAATGATCTTCTGGTCCCACATGGTTAAGTGAGACATGGGAACTTTAGGAGGTGCTATTCAAAAGGTTCGAGTTATAAAGTGAAGCGTGTGACCAATAAGGAGATTTTATCAAAACTGGCCTTGAGTCGCTCGGCACTCTGTGTATCTGGCTTTCAGACTCTTACTCTACATTTTTCTCACAGTTTTCAGCCTTGTTGCTGCATCATGTTTCCTTTTACTCATGTTCTCCATGACTGTGATTATTGTGTGACCATTTCAGCTCCATACTTTGTCCTTTACTTCCTGCTTGACCAGAGAATGATTTGGCCTCTGTGCGGTTGTGTGTCATCATTAGCCTTTTCAACTGATGCCTTTCCATTTTTTGGATCTTGATATCATCTAGCTTTTTAGTTGTACTTCAGCTCCTTGAGCACTAGATCACACTATGTTCACTATACATGTTGCTGAGGTGCCTGCAGACTATGGTCAGTATTTCCTGGTAGCCCTGAACACCCCAAAAAGTTAACCTTTTTCAACTCAAGGTCACAGGGTCAAATCCCAGGAAGAGTAACCTTTTCTGGCCCTTTCAGTTGGATCCAGGGGACCTGAGAGTGGTCTAAGCATGGGTCCCATTAAACTGGGCCATGAGCCAGGAACAGGTCAACAGGGTGCCTGCAGCTGAGTGTGGTAACATCATCAGCCCAGTCAGACATTTGCATCCTACAAAACAGGAATATAGATTTATCAGTTTGCTTTGTGACCTCCAGGAATGGAGATTTATTGTTTTACCCAAACTGGTTGGTTCTGTTTTGCAAAGAAACAGTGAATAGAATAACTGAAACAGCTCATTGGCTGTACACGCCTGTTTTGAAATGGACACACTGAGCCACGTAAAAGTGTAGCAGCAGGACGTAAAGAATGTGGATGAGCATGTGATAAACTTGATTTAGTGGGGTGTGCTGTAAGTTAGGAGCAGTTGAGGTGGGCTTCCTAATGTCCCAGAACCACCGGCGGGGTCCCATTCCGTGACGGCTGCAGGGGACGAGCCGTCTGAAGGGAAACGGAAAAGCAGAGGAGACTGGCAGGAGTGGCGGCAGTAGCGTGGGAGGTGCAGGTGTGCTCAGGGCCCGAAACACGACACCGGCCGGCCCCTCTGGCTGTAATAAGCAGCCGCGTGACACGCCTGATATACTCTCCCGCACTGCCTTATCTGTAAATCTCCTCTAATGAGCACTCTCTAATTGTGTCCCTCCATCACCCCCGCAATGCGGCCATGGACCGAAATCTAGCTTAATCGCATTTTTGCAATTCATGCGTAATGTGTGTATTGAGGTTATTCAGTGTGTGTGAAAACAGTAGTTTTGTCACTTCATTCTGTTTGTTCCCTAATTGTCAGCACTATTTATCCCTCGCATGGTTTAGTGTACCTGCATATTCAGCACACAAACTCAATGTTAGCACATCAAGCACTATTTTATTTACTGAAAAACCCTCTAACCACAGCGTAATACTGTCCTCAATAAGTTGTTGACTGTGTGATTTATCATTTTGTTCTCTGTTTCTGGGCTCTCATTGTGATTTCCATTATGTCCCGTAGAATTACTGAGTCAGAATAAGTAACAAGATATTACGTAAATAATAATAAATAACTATGAGTGTAAAACTGTAGTAAAACGAATGTTATTTCAATTTTCTAGGCACTGCTTAAGCAGGGGGCAGTTGGCAGCTTGCTATATGTCACACATCTGGCCTCCCTTGAATCTAATTAGCTTTTTGTTGTTTGCATTCATGATTTCCCATTCGTTCTTTCCCATTTGTGATTTCCCATTGCAGCTGGAGTTGTACTCCAGCTATTAGAGGGGAATGCAGACGTGGACCTCAAACCCGTGATTCTCACTCATAGCATTCGGGCCCCTCTCGCTGCCAGAGTCATGGATAGGTCCACTGGCAGCCTGGCGGCTGATATGCTTTATAACACCTTCAGCAGCTCAACCTGCCTGCTTGGGCCTAGGGAATTGACAAAATGTGTGCTGTGGCTACTTGTGGTCAAAAATGTATATTATCTTTGTTATCAAAGTATCTCAAATAAATTAACATTGTATCTCTATTAACAAAGTATCTATAATAAATTAATGTTGCATCTCTAACAAAGTAACTCAATAATAAATTAACATTGTATCTCTGAAATAAATTAACATTTTGGATATCTTTGTAATGAATCATTGAAAGTGAAATGTTTTCATATCCGCAGGGAACGTGAACTGTGGTAAATTAATCTTCCTGTAGCTCTTCCTAGAGACGTTTATACGGTGAGATAACTTTATTTCCATTAATTGTATTTCCATTTTAATATTCCTGATTGATCACAAACACGATTCTCAGGAAATATTACTCCGTATCTTTATTATATAGTTATTCACATGATTCTGATGTGATATTTTTCCTGTTTACTCTTTAGCTGATGTTACTGACGTCACCGTGTCATTAAAGGTGGTTTGTTTCCTAATGAGGTCCTCCTGTCATGTCCTGCTAAAAGCTGCTGGTGATGAAAGAAGAACCCCACCACTAGAAATCGCCCTCAGAGCCTCCTCTGAAGTGCCTGACCTCTGCGAGCCGCGCGGTGTCTTCAGCTGTGCCGCCGTCGCGTCCCTGTCATCCCTCCCACAGCGCCTGAGGTGCCGCTCGCGCCCAGCCCATCAGAGACGGGTCAGAGGATCTGCTTCTTCAAGTTCACAAGTGACCCGGACAAAATGGCGGCGGGCTGCGGAGGGTCATTAAGGCACTGTCTCGGGGTGATGACTGACTCAGAAACATGACAATGGCCTGAGTCAGGTTACGGGAGGAACGTGATGGAGAATCACCTGCAGCAGCTCCTTCACAGTGCCCCAGAAGACTTTGAAGTGCAGACCACGAGATTCAGGGCTTCTGATCCCCTGAAAAATGCTTTTGTGTCTGCAAAGTGATTGAGGAGACCTTTAAGGATACTTGGGTAAGACCAGGAGTGATGTTAAGACAGCTGAGATGGAAATCCCAAAGGACCAGCCAAGACAACAGACCCATAGGACAAAACATCACTCTTACTCTGTACCTGGCTGATAGACCAAAGCAGCTATAATTTCTTGAAAGGCGCGTTTCCACATTAACCATACCTCATACGGCTTTCAGAGGCTTGGTGTGCCTCTCCTTCTCTGAACACGACTTAACCTCATTTGTGTGTCTCAGAGTCACGCAATCTAATGCCTGCACAGACGCGGTGAAAGGTGCTGAATTAGCTTTCGTGCAAAGTGCTCTCCTGATCCTCTCCCCAAACACGGAGGAGAAACACAGAATCATGGGTACAAAGGCCGACTTGATGTCGACATGATAATTCATCACGGGAGCCATGATGACTTCGCAGGTAACCCATCGAGGGAGTCATGTTTTATGGTTTTCAGGAGGTGCGGCTCAGATGCCCCCTACCCAACCCCCTGATTTCCCACAGCTACATAGATCGCTGGGAGACAGCAGAGATGGAAAAGGCAAGTCCATCATCAGGCCGTGCTGCTCCTGTCCTCACGCTGGGATGCTTACAAAGCCTGCCTGGAGACGGATGACAGGGGGACAAAGAGGCGCCCAGGTGGATGAAGACCCCCTGGAGGAGGCCAGGCAAAGAAAGGGCTCATGACAGAGAGGATGGCTTTGAAGACACCCCACCCCCCCAACCTGGCCTACCTTCAGGGGCGCATCAGTAGCCTGCCTGCTAACATCTCGAGATGCTTCTGAAGGCCCTGAGTGGAGGCATTGCTGTTCACCTTTCAGCTTATCAGACTAACGTGCGGACCTCACCACGGAGCACAGCCTAAGCTCTTCTTACCCCTACATATGTTTAATCTACAGCCTAAAGGTGTTTGTGGTGCTTAATTACCAACCATAGTGAATGTTTAGGACATGCAGGTGATTCCTGTATTGTAGCATCATTCATTAAAATGGAGCCTTTTCTGCAGAAGCCTGTATGGACCCATCTGCAGCCTGGACCAGCATCCAGCATGTCGACTTCTACACACCATAAAGTTTTCACCATCTCGGCAGCGCCGTTACTCACCAGGACCTGGTCTACGAGCCTTTCTCTGGGTGTAACACACACTCTCCTGCCATTCTCTGGATATGCGGCAAGATGCTCGAGTTCTTGTGCCATGAATCCTGAAGCAGGTGTTATGACCTGCAGGAGTTTCTTGCCGGAACGTCGACGTGCACACTGTACATTTACAGGCTGGAAGAGCGCGGCCTGGTGTCACGTGTGATTACTGTAGCCTCGCTGCATATGTGTGACCTTTCTCGCACCCTTAATCCACCACCACGACTTGCCAAATCAGAACTAGAATAACTAGTTCCTACAACTTTTCTTAGGGGAGAAATTTAATCCCTTGGCCTAAAAAAATAACACAAAGCCCTGTTCAGTGTGTACTGCTTAAAAAGCTCAATGCAGACTCATACCAACAGTGAAAAATGGACACAATAATTGCTGCGTGACCATCCCAATGGCCACTTCTCCAAACATTATCAATTAGCAGTTAACTAAATCCAAGGGCACAGGTTTGATTTCAATATTGGTTGCTCCGAACTCCCCACCCCCTAAACACACACGGTTCTCCCACAAATATTGGTACGGATATGTCCCTACTATCCATACCCAAATCTACACCCTTGACCGAATCATTACGCTCCTAATTCCAATGACATGCTCCTGTCTCAAAGAGGTTCTACCACGACCAAGATAAATTTCCACCAGGATGGCGTGTTTTGATGTGCCTTTGATCTTAAAGGGTCGCCTTTATGTAATGACCCACATTTATTTTACTTTTATATCCCCATGACCTTCGATTCAACTGCTCTCGTCTTAATCCGCAGATCCACTTTCTCAACTGCTTGGCACATTTTGGAGCCAGACAGGTTTTATAGCGGAGGCCCTCCTGACAAATGTTTACGGAGATTTCAGCATATGCCAAACGTGGGAATTTTCAGCCCGAGCAGGGGCTGAAGTAGTGACAGCGGCCGCAACGGGGAGGGGGGGGGGTGCTGTGGACGTGAAATATTCATCGGAAACTTCACGCGTCATAATTGAGCCAAAGCCCGTGTCTGCTTGGATACATACAGACTATCGGAATTACTGATGTTTTACCGTTTTCCTCATGTGATATCAGACATTTGGTTTGTCGTCTGTAGTAATTCATCTGAAAGATGACACAGGCAGTTTCGTCGTACAGAGACATCAGAAGCTTGATGGACAGTGTGGCGGAAAAACGACATTTGACATGGAGAAGCGTGGCACTCGAGTGAAGCTGCATCCCAACGCAGGGAGCGGAGGAGGAAGCTCACAAAGACATCAGCACCCACAGAGCCACTCTGTTCCCTCATCGACGCTGTAAACTTTATGACGGCTGAAGAACATTGGCAGGATGGAGAGGCTTTCCTGCTGCCTGGGATGTGTTTCACCTCTGTGGCATTGTGGGTATAAATCCTCACATCAAATGAAGTCTGTCGGCAAGTGACTTCAACAGCTATCATAAAAGTGAAACAGACAGTCTTAATTGGAGTTCCAGACTCAAGGAAACTCAACTAAAATATTAGCATAATTTCGGGGAGGACAGAGGAAATTGTTAAAACATGTGAGCTACAAAAAGACTGCCATGTGACGGGCAGGTCCGCTGGCTCTTGGGCACCCCCCAGTGGCGGCTCGGCAAGGATTCCGACCCCACCGTGCAGAGGTCTCATTCTGGAAATAGGGCCCATGCAGAAAAAGGGTCAAGTATAGTCAGGGACAAAGGAATGAAGCCTCATAAAAAGACAGCAGGCTTTTCTGGGTTCTGAAATGTTAGTTCGACTTTTAGTTTCTTCTTCGTTTAGCTTGTAACGGGCAAACTTTCATTAATAATTCATTATATTGATATTTTAGAAAAATTAAAAAATTATTTAGAAAATTCAGACAGGATAAGGAAAGAGACCAGCTTCAAGTGGAGCTAACAGGCTAATCGCAGCTCAACACCAATTACCTTATTCCATGTGTGATTTTTACCAGATTATTGCTTGGAAAACTTTGTAAGAATAAAGGGCGGCAGAGAGCTACACCCAAACAAGGTGCTGCTACTTTAAAAGAAAAAAAAATATGGGGGACTGTTGTGGATGCCACAACAACAGAGACACACATCCCCTGAACCTGGAACGGCGTTGACAGTGTCTCTGGTGGAAAGCGAATGCGCTTCTCTTCTTGGCTTTTCATGAAGGACAAAGAACTCCGACATTGTGAAGATCTTCTCGCTTTCCCACACAACGGAGAGAAGGCATGAGACAGAGCCACAGCTGAGGTGCATAATTAAATTGTAGCAGGACATGTGGAAAACGCATAGAGGGCTTTAGAGGCCTCGCCGGAGATCATATGCAGACTGAATAGAGATCTTAGGGGAGGTACAATTTACAGGCACGTCAGCTGCAGAGAGACATCAGGCGAATTCTGTCACCCCGTAAAGTGAAACAAAGGAAAAGCAAACAGACGGGATAGAAAAAGGGGAACAGTTTGTTGCCACCGGAGGAATACGGGGCAGTTTGTGGAGATCCAGTCCACTGAAGAAACAGCTGCTGGCAGACCTGGATTAAAGGCTAAAGTCCTGCAATTAAAGAAACGCTGATAGTATGACTGCCCACTGCCTAATGCTGAGATGCATGATGTGTTTAGCCGTATAACTGATTATGTTAGTGTTTGGAAGTATATCAAACCACAGAACGTGTGTGTGTGTGTGTGTGTGTGTGTGTGTGTGTGTGTGTGTGTGTGTGTGTGTAAATGGTGACTTCAGGTTTCAGTACAGGATAAATCCATTAAAGCAGCCTTTCCTGTGACACACCGAGGTCCCTGGGACGTCCCCTGGTTCACATCCTTTAAGCAAATGTTTTCACAGACCATGAGCTTTGCCTCTCAGGGGACACAATAAGTCCATCAGTTGAAGCTCTTCAACCCCCCCCTCACCCCAGATAAACTCTTCTCCAGTTCTTCTTTCTTTATTATGGGAGTTAATAACTAGGATCATTAAAAACCACACATTTTTGATGTGCTGACTGAGAGTGCAGGGCATTATAATGGCCAATACGACCCATCTAAGTGACTGTAAAGGTGGTGTGGTTGTTGGTGCTATATGTGGAGGTTCCAGCACCTCAGAAACAGCCACCTTCCTGCCTTTTCACACACTACAGCGGGACTCCCCAATTCTGGTCCTGGAGGGCAGGACTCCAACACAGTTTGCAGATTTCCCTGTTCAAACACAGCTCCTAAACCTGGCAATTAGCTGATTAGAATTGAGCAGGGGAATCAGTGAATTGTGTTGGATTCAGGTCCTCCAGGACCGGAATTGGGGAACGCTGCACTACAGCGTCTAGAGTTTACAGAGAATGGTATGAGGAACAAAAATACATCCATTCAGGGGCATTTCTGTTGTTGAAAACACCTTATTAATGAGAAGATAAGGAGAATGGTCAGACTCGTTAAAGCTAACAGGAAGTACACAATGAACAGCGCCTCTCCGGACACACAGCTCACACCTAAGTGGCCACTGAGAGTATTTGTACATGAACTATTCCACATGTGTACCAATCAAAATGAACATGACTGTTTTAGGCTGTGAATGGCACAAACCCGTCTGTCTTGTGCTGGCCTGGAGCAGCGGACACACAGATAGAGCATCCCCTGTGGGATGGAACTGAGAGCACCCCCCCCCCCCCAAATGATTTGGGATGTCTCACGTAGATCAGGACAGAGAGTACCCAGGGTGGATTGGGAGGGAGAGTGCCCTGTGTGGATCAGGACTGAGAGCGCCCCCTATGGATCAGTACTGTGATATTTATAGTTGCACTCCATAAATAGACACCCATGGGTGAGCAGGACCTAGTGCTTTCAGGAAGCACCGGAGAAAGACAGATGAGTCTCCATGATGAAAGGCGGCGAATGTTTCTGTTGCTGCCCACCCCTGAATGCTGCGAAGGGCTGGAGATCCGTCATCGCTGACTCGCCCCCGCCTCACTGCAGGCGCTGCGTGCCGATTCAGGGGCTGGGTGGGGGGAGGTGTGGAGGGGGCGATGTGGAGTGCTTCATTTGTCTAGAGGTGCGGCTTTGATCTACGGGGTCTGGGCCGGGGTCAGAGGACTTGCCTGCTCCCCCCCCAACACGCGTGGGCACGTTCCTGATTGGTCACTCCCCCGCCACCCCCATAACACAGCTTCACCCTCCCGTCTCCGAGCTAAATGATTTATTCTGAAGTTGGGGGGGGTGGGATTAGAGATGATGATGTGAAATGCACAACAGTCACAGGTAAGCTGAGCATCTCCTCAGGTCCAGGTCACTCGTTATCTCCATACCGGGACGGGGGGGGGGGCAGCTGCCCTCTTGCTTCATCTCCAGCTCGGGTTACCCGCCGAGGGAGCACCATCACGGAACGGCCACCTCGGGCCTGTGGGCTTATTAAAAGGTAATTGGGTTAATCCCTCGCGTTTGGGGGTGGGGCTCCAGGGCACTGACAGGCCGGCCCGCGGACCACCATGAAGACGTCAGCACCTCTATGCCTTTGAAGTCGGGGTAATTAGCTGGCCATCTGATACACCATCAGCTGAAGTGGCTCTATCGGGCCAAGCCGGGTCGGTCTACCTTGGGTGCTACAGGGTACAGCATCGACAGACCCTCCCTCCAGTAATAAAAAACAAAAAAGGCAAAAACATGGTAAATAAAGCAAATAAAATGTTGCGGTCAAGCGGGATAATACCCCGCTGGACGAGCTACAGGCAGAAACAACAAGCCGAACCCGGCACACTGACGGCACCAGCAGCGGATTCTGAGATCTCCACGGTCCGCGTTAAACAAAAACCCGGCACGTTTTGCTGCTGATGCTTGTTGGCATAAAATGATGACTGATGGTTCAGGAGGAGAATGTGTAGATGAAAGGTAACACCCAGGCTCATTTGCTTCGGCCTGGACCTCGAGGAAGTGCAAAGCCAATGGGACCTGAAGCCCAAGTCATTTTTCAGACTTCCCTGTCACGCACCGAGACCTCCTGCGGTCTTATGGTTGCAATTTTTGCAATTTCCTTCAAGACAACAAACAGAGAAACAGGACACCGTCTACAATGACATCTTATTAATCAAATCCTCCTCACACAAGCCGCTCTTTCACAGACATCACGTTCAGACTGATATCTGTGAAATCGGCAGACAACTGTGATGTTTTTTGTCTCTGGTTTCCATGAAATCACTAAGAATCCCTACTTAAATAATGCCATCATCCATCCATCCAGGCCTTATAACTTATTCAGGCTTGACACTTTGATGACACTCAGAAATAAAAGCTACATAGTAAACTGCATGAAAGTGCGGTCGGCAGGCTGACTGAGAGATGAGTCAGATATACAGGTGTGATGAGGCTGTTTGTACACCTTTAGTGGTCGGCAGGGTGACCGAGAGACCAGTCATATATACAGGTTAGGAAGAGGCTGACTGCTCCAGTCCACTTTGCGTCACTAATGATACATTTCAGCTCTTTCGTTCAGGATCTGCAGTCGTATTCAGCTGCTCAGCCAAAAACTCAGCATCAGCACCGATAACATGGAGGCCTAAACTGCAGGATTCTGAATCAAATTAGAAGTTTAAATCAAGGTTGAAACTGAATAAATCTAAACCAAAGTAGTTACAATCTAAGAAGACTATATAGAAGACAATTAAACATATACAGCTGCATCGAGTGCAACTATATTTCTACTTGTATTTTCACTGTTTACATGATTAACAGACTTGACCCCACACAAAATAATTAGATGACGCCCAGTTTAGATACAAGTTCAGAGAAGTAAGCAGTGTCTTTTTCACAGGAAGTGTGATCCCTGACAGGAAGAAGCCCACTATAACACAGGCTCGATATCAAATAGCGACGAGCTCGTTGTATAAGTAAGCCACACCAGGACATGGCCAGGGGCCTTTCGCGCGGACGCCGTTTGATGTGCTGGCCGGGTGTTCTGCGTGTGCGTCACACCTGTGTACCCGCGCCCCGGCCTCCCTGCCCCCCTCCCCGGCCCGGCGACAAAGGGCAGCTCCATGCTGCGCCTCCTTTGTGCGGGAGAACAATGCGGCGGCCATGGGCACTTGGATCACTTCAGACCGCTGACAGCTCAGGCCTCGGGCGGAAAGATGGCCAGGGAGGGATCCATGTCTCACGGCGGCGGGGAAAAGAGAAAGAGACAAAGGGCAAGATATTTACAAGCGGAGAGGAGCTGAAAAGCAGAGCGGCCGTGACAATGTACACCCTGGGGGATGGACGTGAACGTGCTGGACGAGAGGCTAGGGGGTGCTGGGTTTACGTGCTCTTAGATACACGGAAAGGAGGAGATGCTAAAGTGTCTGGAGGACATCAGGGCCAGGAAAATCCTAACGCAGCACCGGGACTCACCGCTCACTCTCAGTGGCAGCATCATGTGATCAGGACGAACCACATGACATCACGTAAACAAACCTCGGTGTGACTTTATACAGGCAAAATCAAAGAGCTCTCACACACAAGGTGACAACTTAATTAACACTGCAGTCTCAACGATAATGACAAATCAGTAGCCAGCCAAGAAAGGGTGACTACGTAAAAAAAACTACGTAATTATCTCACGCTAAATAAACGACCTGCTTACTTATTCATTGCATGACGCATTAAAACACTTGACTCCTACTTTAACTGTTTTAGCCGCCTGATTACATCTGATTCCTCTTAAAGTCGTAACTGTGAAACACAGTAAATACGTGTGTGATTATGTTCGGCCAGCGCTGAGTCAGCATGTAACAGACACTAACAGGAAACACGGCTTGTACACGGATGCAGACAAACGTCTACACGTCTGGTCATTGTTGAGCCAGTCTGGCAGATGAGCCAGACCAGTTCAGCGAATCCCACATGCTTTAGAACCGCGACGTTGTAAAACGGATAATGCGGCTGACGGCTGATGAAATCGCACACGTGTGAGCGGTCAGGATGAGGACGAGCTTTCAGAGTGAAGTCACAGGATTCACCCAGAGCCACGCTGGAGGAGTGGACTACACCGACCCCCCCACACGCTATAACACGCAATCAAGGCCACCCCCGCCACACTGCCCCTGCACACACCCCCTACAGCAGCAGAGGTCCCAGGCCTAGGAGCATCAGGGGGTGGGGGGGGGGGGGGTCACTGACAGTCAGTCGGTCGAGGCCCCAGGGGGTGGGGGGCATTAGGCGAGCCTGACCATGAGCCTCCATGTCTGTCCGCACCCCCAGGGCCCCCGCTGCCCTCAAAGGGCCCCCACCACCCCACCCACGGGCCTGAAACTCAATCGGCCTCCTGAGTGAGACCTGTGTCGTCTCCGTGTCACAGCAGGAAGTCGCCCACGGGGGGCACCAGGCCCACGTGCTCTTCACCATGACCTTCAGCCAGAATCCACCCCCCACCCCCATTCAGATACATTGCTCGACACAACTAGCAGAACCAAGTCACGGGTCCGAACCGAAGGAGGATCTCAAAGTCAGATCCTACAAACTAAAGCAGGTCTCCTGGCCTGGCCTGCACACTCATGTCCTCTCCACTGGCCCTCACTGCCTAGGCTTCATTAAGGTCATCTCATCTGCTTTTCAGATCAGCCTCCCTCCGGTGCCTTGCTGCCCCAATTAGCCACATGCCACAGTTCAGCCCTGAGCAATGTAAACAGGGCTGCTGGCTGCTTTGGTGCTGGCTCTTGGTTGTGGTTATGCGTTCTGGAAGGATCCTGGGTGTTTGGGCTGCCTGTGGAGAACCATTTCATAACATCATGTGATCACTGTTCTGGGGCATATGCTCTGGAGTCCGTCCTCTGGGGCCCTCACTCTGGGGCCCGCACTCCAGGGCCCACACTCCAGGGTCCACCCTCTGGGCCCACACTCTGGGGCCCCGACTCCAGAGTCCACCCTCTGGGGCCCTTGCTCTGGGTCCCATGCTGTGGGGTCCACCCTCTGGGGCCCATGGTCCGGGGTCCACCCTCTGGGGCCCACAATCCGGGGCGCTCGCTCTGGGGCTCACACTCCAGGGTCTGCCTTCTGGGGCCCTCACTCTGGGCCCACACTCTAGGGCCCACACTCCAAGATCTGCTTTCTGGGGGCCCTGCTCCAGGACTTGCGCTCTGGGCCCCACACTCCGGGGTCAGCAATGGAATACAAACCACAGCAGTGTGCCTCAACAAAAACACACCCTGATGAAATATACGGGATGTAAGATGTGTGGTTTTCAGGAAAGGGTTGTGACGACTGGCATTATTTTAAAGTCGGTTGTCTCCCTGCTTAGGCATTTTTGAGGAACAACAGCTGTATTAATTAAAAGCTGCAGCAAGCACTGTAATAATAGTTGTTATCAAAATACATAATCTACTTAATAAAATGAATCCATTTAAATTAGGTCATTGTTCATGTGCAGTGCTGCATTCTGTAAAGGTAAAGTAAACAACCTTTCCAGAGTAATGCAGCAGATCCCTCCTAGCGGATACTCTAGCAGCCGAAGAGAGCGCCGACTTCAGAAGGTAATAATACGCAAACGTCTGTGGAAGAGAGAACAGGAAGTATCACTACACTGCTTATCAGTTTCTTGATTCATGAAACCATAAAAACAACAAAACAGATTCTAAAAATACAGACAATACAGACACTGTTTTAATATACACTCAATGTATAAATAAGACAAAAGTTTTTTTTTTGTTCGAACTTCGCAAATCATAAAATGAGAGTCACGCGCGCAGGACGGCGTTCAAGTTAAATACGGAGTCCCATGAAAAGGTAAGGATATACTGACCTCTACTGGCCAACAGCCAAATAACACACACAAATAATCACAAAGTTGGCATTTCCTTCGCTAAACACTTCAAGTAGAGAGAAACGAAAGATAAGCGAGGGTTAGCAGAGTCCACCAACCAAACTGCTCATTACCACTTCTACGGATTGCTAGGTAACTTGACCGCTAGTGACGTCATTATAACCCAGAAAAACAGTGACGTCCTTCAGTACTGAGCTTGTTATCCCGGTTTGTCACACGGCAAAGTGATGGGGCAGTTTATGGCAGGGTGTTCACACTCATCCCTTCCAAGTTTACTTTTTCAGTATCTCTATAAAAAATCTGAAGAAACAAGCTGTGCAACAACACTGTAGTACAATTAACTAATTTGTTGGAGACGTTTTATCCAAAGTGACTTATAGTAGAGGGGAATATTACAATTGTGTGTGTTCCTTGAGATTCAGACTTACCACCTTCACATTGCCTTCGTAACACTTTACTTGTTGAGCTATAGGCACCATGACAGTAAGTGTTAAGGAACATATTGCACACATTTTGGGAGACATCTTCATCAGGCCCAAGGGGAAATTTACTAAAGTTTTGGGTCAGAAGTGGTGTAGTAGTAAATTAAGTGCCTGCTGAGTGAGAATCGAGAGCCTCATCTTCTCCTGCCACTGTGACCTAGCCCTCTATACTCCTGCAGGGAAACACCAGGCCACGGACATCTCCCAGCCCTCCTGGCAGGTGATGATGGCAGCTCACCAAAACGTCCCCGACACATCTCATTTTTGCTGTCTGAGCCAAAGCATTTCACGGCCAGTGACCAGCTGATGTCCACAGCAGCTTCAGTACGGCTGCTTGCCATCGAGCCCCGAGTTGAGTATCCCAACTGGATCCACACGTGCAGAGCGAATCCAGGATTTGATCACACTACACTGGAGATGTGAAATAACAATGTCATCATTTACTCATTATTATATACTCAGTTGCTACTTTACCAGGTACTCCTGGCCAGTGCTGGGTAGGGCACATGCAGAAATGCCTGTCTGCACACCACTGTTGTACTGAGCAGTAATGCTTGGCCTTCCTGTTAGCTTTAACGAGTCTGACCATTCTCCTCTGTCCTCTCTCATTAATAAGTTGCTTCCAGCCACAGAAATGCCATTGACTGGATGTATGTTTGTTCCTCACACCATTCTCTGTAAACTCTAGATGCTGTAGTGTATGAAAATCCCAGGAAGGTGGCTGTAAAATCTAATAAGTTGGCTTTACTTAAAAAAAGTATGCAAACTCGTTGCCTCAAAAAAATTAGGTTTTTAAAACTTGTGAAAATAAGTACTATTAACTTGTAATATTTAAATTTAGCAGAACTTAAAATAACTTAATAAATCTAAGTATGCTGTAATTACATAATGCAGTTAAAAGAACTTAAAGCTATCCAATATATGTAAATTGAAGAAAATGCTTTGTGTAAACTTATTTTCATTTTCAGTGTACAGGATGAAACTCAGTTGACCTAACTTAAGCAAATAATTTAATTCAAACTGTTTGTAGCCATCGTCATTGATTTTCTGTCAATTCTACTGTACCAGCTATATTAATACTTCATTTACCAATATTCACACTAAATGACCATTTAAAATAATGGCTTAACAACACACATTGAGTTATTTCAGCTGACATTTTAGAAATGCAAAATCTCATTCCAAAATGGTTAAACATGGTGTAGCGGTTACGCTCTTCCTAGGCGCACAGGTTTCCCATTATGACATCAAATATGAACATGAGGCCCCTCCAGACATTTACTTAAAACCAGGACTGAAGTGCTTAAAACATGTACTGCAGGCTTAAGGTATGAGTGACAGGTACTGCAAGTGAGGTAAAATAAAAAACAAAATTCTACGGAAAAAATTATAACACCACCATGTGGACCTCAAACGCTTTAATGAGATGTATCCTTATTATGGTTAAGTTTCATGTCATCTTCTCAGTCAACATTTCAGAAAAAATAAAAACCATTTATTTATAAAATGTATTTTATTTTTGTGAAAAAATACTTTGAAATAGTATATAGAAACAGGTACTCAACCTCTACTGTTTTCTCACAGAACAATTATTAGAGAAAAGTGCAACTTTCAGAACAAAGGAGCCTTCGGCTAGTTTACCAACAAACAGACTGTTCTTAAGTGTTAACAGTTTTGGTGGGAGACTTTTGGCTTGCAGACCCAGCATGACCATTTGGATGAATTTCAGAGTGTTTGCCATGCATTTTGGATAGTCCAAGTG
>JAAGVU020000032.1:20498874-20519649 GCA_011763525.2 Mormyrus iriodes
GGACCACCGTGCCACCCTCATTATAATTTAAACTTGAAATTCAGTTTAGTAAGGCATTATACCACATTATACACTTAAAGTCAGTTCAGTATGGCTTATTTTGTATTAAATTTTTTATCATAATATTTTTATTATATGAAATACCATTAAAATTGCTTTTACAATCACAGTTAAACACTTATGCATGCTCAAGCATGACTTTTTAAGAGCTGAAGTAAATAGTGAATGCGAGGGTTTAATTAAACCGCTTAATTAAATGAACCGCTATAGTCATGCATGCGTGACAGCAGGACCGGTGATTCTAATCACTAACAAGCCATCCGGCTCTGATGGCAGCGGATGTGAGGAGTGCGCAATGTAGCTGATGACGTAAATCCCGTGTTCATCCCGGGAGGATTCGGATCTACTGGCGCTGCTCTTATGGCTTACATGGCAGCCAAGGTCAAGCCTAAATGGAGAGAAATAATATTATTCAATAAGAATAAGTACAAATTGACCACAGAGTGTGTAATACAGCCCTCATCCTAATGGGGGTGAAGATCATTCTGTAGGGGCTCTGAAACTGATCTCTAGATTCCGTCTCGGTATTACAGGATGTCTGAGGTTTGCATCAGGAGCTCCATGCACCACCACATAGGAAACGTTCCTGTTTCTGAGACACTTTTAACAGCTTCAGTGTGACAACATCTCTTGTATAGCATACAGCAGGTTCAAACCAGTGCTATGATATTAGTAATGTGGGTAGAATTTGCATATTGAAGATATCACACAAATAGGTTGAAATAAAAAATAGTATGACAGTCTAAAGCAGAAAGCAAAGTATGAAATGACAGAAGAGGAAATGTGATGGGCTGGTTGTCTCCTTCTCACAGGCCTGGCAATGCAGCAATTCCTGTACAGGACTGCAGCACTGATGAACAGGGCTGCACTTGCCATCTGGTGTTCCGGGCATTTTCTGGGTGGGCCAATGGGTGTGTGGGCCGGCAAAATTTACCGTGGGGAACCCCAAGGTCCAGGGCCAACTTCTCGTCCCAGTCCAGCCCTGCTTATTAATAGAAATATAATGGAAGAAATTCTGCAGGCTTCTCATCCCAGGGCCTGCAGGAAGCCTGGTGATGCACCAGCTCCTCTGGCTTAGGGGACGTCCCGTTTGTGGGGGCGATATCACAGACATTCAAAAGGAACAGAGAAGCAAAGACAGACTCTTTATGAACTTTAGTGAATAGTTATGCCTCCATCTTTGAGGCATAGTTAAAAACTCCGTGATAAATGTTGAGTTTACAGAGCAAGCTGTTGATGCTCAAAGGGAACGTGTGAATATGTCATGTTATGTTAAAGAAACAACCAATGGCACAAAATCCAGGGTGTACCTCATCCTTGCGTTCTATGCTGCCTGGACTGGTGGCTCCAGCCCCCCCCCCCCTTACGATGCTGACCAAGATAAGTGCTTTTAAGGTGGATTGATTGTTTCCCTTTGGGTAACCATATTACCTCTAAATCATCACAACATCATTTTGTGGTTTTTGGATCTGTACGTAAGATGGTATTGAATTAGCTGTACCTTTGAGTAGACTTTATAGTACATCTTGTTGGCATTGTCGATACTTATGAATTAATTAGACAGGAGAAAGTCAAAAGACTGATTGTCAGATTGTAGTGTTTTTTTGTGTTATTTTTCTCACATAGGAAAGAGGAGGAAAATGAGCCTAAATAAACCCCCTGTGGGCATTTGCTGCTGCTCCTAGTCGACGTGCTGAGCAGAGTGATGTTTCAGCAGGAAAACCCGACTCGAGACACCGGAGCACCTGACACTTCTGATGGAGAACATCTGACATGCTTGTTCTCTCCTCCTCAGACCTCAGCAGGGTTCTGGCAAGGCCATGCCGGTCTCCATATTTTTACAAATTTGTAGGCAGCTGTCTCCTGAAGCACATCTACAGGAAATTAGGCACTGTGCTGTCTCAGAGTCTGGATAGAGTTATACGATGCGATGTTAGACCTGTAGGGGTCTGAATTGTGTGAGATTAATGGCTTTGGGATGACATTACTGGTATTTGAGCGATATTTAATGAGTATACAGTGATGCTGGCTTCAGGCTGCACGTTTGCCAGCTACAAAGAGGCCATGCTGCCCAGAGCACATGGTGTATGCTAACCTCACATTCAGCCTCGTGCCCAGGAACGACATCACCAGAGACACTTCCTATTTGTCAGAAACTCGGATTCTCAGAAAGGGATAAATTTTAATGTTTAATGTGTTTGAAGGGGAAGGCAGAACATAAATGACAAAGTAATAATTTTTTTTTTTCGCAAATAATGGAAAAAAAAGAGAACGTGAAGGAACAAATAGAGGGTAAATAGAGTATCATTGTTCTATACTTTTGTATTCTGTCTTGCCCTGGATCTGGATGAGCACTTCGGGGAAGAACTGAACACAATCTGACCATCATTGTGACAGCAAACGGCTGAATCTCCAGCTTGCACTTAGGGACTCGAACAAGACATTCAGCTGAAGGATTTAACAGTGAGTGAGTTGCACCTTTAGCCCAGGGGGATGAGGCTGGAGCTGTCTGAGGTGCTGAACATCCCTCTAACTTGCTGCTCCAGCCCTCAGTGAAACGGGGTCCTCTGCAGGTCAGACACATCGTCAGCAGGTGTGACAAGGCGCGCTAGTGCCGCCATACACAGGGGGCGCTGTGTTGTCCACCTGATGACAGACGAACCTGTAATCCTCATTGTCTCTTTAGCCACTCACTCCCCCACCAAATAATAGGCAGAGCATTGAGAAATCCAGGATTGGGACTGGGAAATCCAGAACGGAAGGCTGTCGGAAGCAGTTCTGCTTCAGCGACTGGGTCATAATACAAAAGCACACATGGATCATGAGGAAGACATGATCATCTGATGGCGGCAAGGGTTTACTTCACATCATTAGACACTCAAATGCATCAGCAGGCAGGCTCATCATCTGCATAGGTGGAGAGATTTACCACGCTGCGATTCAGCGGGATTACTGCGGCGTGCGGGGGCGCGGACAGACACGGGTCCCACGGGGGGCTTTCAGGCTTACCGTCCGACACATGCATGCACATTTCAATGCAGCTGCATTCCTCTCAGCTCAGCATTTTCAGAGACTAGCCCATCACCACCAGCACCCACCAAGGCTGCACTCCCGGAACAGTAAACAGAGGCAGGCAGTGACAGACTGGGGCCTCTTGCCAGAGCCATGTGGAGAAGACGGTGACAGACTCACTTGGTGCTTCTGGATTCCCACTGTCCCCAGAACAACAGTTTGCTGAGTCTCACACAAGAAGACATGGATCTCAAAGGACACCAAAATGCTCTGATAGTAGAGAAGAGGCCTTTCCTGTCAGGAGTTGGATAGTTGGTGAACAGGGGGACCTGAAGTGAAAGATCAGGGGAATACAAAGGAAGAATGAAACAGAAACTAGAGGACAATAGAGTGACACAGGTGTGTTAGGTGCTGAGGAACCTCACAGGCTGCAGTGAGCAGCTTGCCAGCATCTGCATACCTGCTGTGCTCTGAGGACCAGACGAACAGCCCATGGTACAGTCCTGGCATCCCTCCTGTTCACTCTCTACACCAGAGACTACAGATATATCTCTGGTTTATGCCATCTACAGAAGGTCTCTGATGACTGACCATGACCTGCGTCAGTCAGGGGAGGGGAGAGAAGATCAGGAGTCTCGTGGAGAGCTTTACAGGATGGTGCGAGGAGAAGAACCACCTGATGTCAGTAAGATCAAGGAGCTGCTGGTGGACTTCAGGGAAATCGGAGGTTTTGGCCTTCAGTGTTCCCAACAGCAGTAGGCTGGGAGGAAAATCATGAGGCCGCAGTCTCTAACGTAACAGCTGGGGATGTAGCAGAACTGCTTCCAACAGTACTGGCTCCTGGTCTCACCTTCTCAGTGTGCACTGCACAGCAACACACATTTACCTCGTCTTTTTTATTTATTATATTTGTCTTATTGGCTCTAGTTCCAGTAAGTACTGCAGTCTTTCCAGCTCTGATTTATATCTATTCTGTGGTATCTGGATCTCATTGATTTGATTTGATCTTTTTTATGTGTATCATGCTCCTTCCGATACAACCTTGCCCCTGGACTCCTGGAGAAATTTTCCCCGTGGCGGATCTGCAAATTATTATCAGTAAATCAATCAGCTAGTTAAGGTCTTGCACCATTATTATAATATGGAGTTTCTTCATTTTCACCTCTGCGATGTTATCCTCCATTGGCATGCCGGGGCTAATTACAGAATGGATTATAGGTATTTCATTTTAAATGATGCATTTCCTTTCGGCCATAACGTAAGTCCCTGGGGTGGGGGGGGGTGTATTATTCCTGCCTGGGGCTCAGTGCTGCCCTTGGCGTTTTTTAATCTGTCGACTTGATAGAGGTCAGTAAGCGCTCAGTTAGGCCACAGGCTCCTCAAACCAGACCGGCCCGCAGGGGTCGTTCCCTCCATCCTGTCCACACCAGCGAGTGTTTAATAATGAAAAATGATGGATATGTGGATATACCCCCTCAACTCAATAAAGCAGCTAATCAAGTTATTAATGGCCTAAAGGTGAGCAGTGTCATGCGTGTAAGAGGTAAGGAAGGGGTGGAGATCACATGACTTTGATGCTTCTTGAACTTGCCTGTGGAGGTCGGGGTGTTAGGTCCACTCTGTTTCTGACACACAGAACCCCCCTGTCCGTCCTCCACACATCAGAGGTTCTCCACCCTAACCCACCGAGCATCAGCTCCGTCACGCTGGACGTGGCAACACCAGAGAAAACAACAGACAGAGAGGGCCGAGCACACAAAACATATAGCGGGTATCACCGGGGGCTGCCTGTAGGACTCCTACACCCATGTCTACAGGTCAGTGACTCTCCACCGGGCGTGTAACCTTCAGAGACTGCAAACGGTAACATCACAGTGTGCTCATTTGGGATGCTTTGAGCACCATTTCAATAATCAGTTTTTTTCTCAGATCAGCTGCTACGTGTAAACTTCTCTCTTCATTCTTGCTCTGTTCGTGCCCCCTGGGAGCCCATAGTCCCTTCTTCCAATTAAACTGAGATTGCTCAGGGATGACATGCCAGTGGTCTTGCTTTGAAACTGCTTTTTTTCGCCCGCGGTTGGGTACACAGATCAATGGGCTTCCTGCTTACCCTCAGCATGCTCCTTCCCTGCTTCCATCTTCCTGACAGGTTGAGCGTTGTGCTTGCAGATGGGCCCACATGTTCCTGCTGGGCCTGTTACTGTAATCTTTCTTTCCTATATGTACATAATAGGAGAATGAATAAGTGTTCTTCATTTCTAATTGTCCATTAGCTACTTTTCTTCAGGCAGACAGAAATCTACTTTGTTAAATCAGATTTGGCTGATCCTGACGGCCCATTCTGGCTCACTGCCGATGGCTCCCTGGCTCCGAGATATATGCAGGGCTGCTGTGAAATGCTACATATGACATTGCTGCTAAAGTGTCAGCTAATTATTATCATTAATTGCTCCTGGTGTCTGCATGGACAGCCTTCATCCAGAAAGTTCTGTCTCTATCCAGATCGTCAGGCTTTCCAATGGCATGTTCATTGTTATAGGACCGGGTCCATCATTGCTGCTGTTCATCCTCTTTAACTTTTCCAAGCATTCTGTTCTTTTCAGATTCACTGGGTCTTCGCAATATATACCCAAAGTCTGAAACAAATTCAGTGCTGAGCTATGAGCTAAAGTTTTCATTGATCGGTAGCTACTTATGCTACTTTATGTTCCATCATCCTCATCGTGGTGAGTAGTGTCTCTCCAGTTACCCGATCGCTTTCCTCCATCCTGACCTGATTTTCTGTCAGTAAAAATGACATAATCGAAGACGCAAGTGAAATCCGGACCTGTTTTGCCGCTGCCTGTTGCTGTGGTGCTTACCAATGCTTAATTTGTGCCAGAACTTGCCGGAACTCCGCTCCGGGACCTCTGGTTCAGAGCAGTCTGCGCTCCACCTGCTGAAACGCTACACCCAATGTAATGAAACTTAAAATTAATTTGAATTAACCTTTGGAATAAATGCAAATTGAACTTAAGAAATGTATATTTATAAAATCATTTGTGTTGTATGTTTTTTTTTTACAGAAATCCGCTTCAGTTTGTCAGGGTCAGCGTCCATCCAACCCCGCCCTTCAAATCTCCTCCCTGTTTGGCCAGCAGGTGTTGCTGGCCATCCTGTCCTCCTCCCTGTCTCTTGCCCTTCAGCGCCAGTGCGCCTAAGTCCCTAGTGTGTTTTCCCTGTCACCCAGACTGCTGTGTAGCTCATGGGATTGAGCATGGAGCACGGAAGTTATAACCCTCCGGTCATGGGTTCCAGGCTGACCAGTCCCACCCCTTATTTGTATCTGTTAGTTTTCTGTTCCCCAGTGTTTGGCATTTTCTATCTTGTCTCCTACTGTTCATTATCTAATTGTTTTTCCCTGTTTATGGTTTATCCCAGCGTCTGCCATATTTTATTATTCCTGTCTGTTCTGATGGTTCTAGTCTGTCTTAGTTTGTCATCCTACTGTTTGCTTTGTTTCTTGGTTTTCAGTTTTCTGATGTCTCCCAGTTTCCACGTGCTTGTTAGTTGCTTCACCTGTTGCTCGTTGTTCCTGTGCCTATATTTAAGTGCCTGTCTGTGTTCTATTCCTTAGTCAGTCATTGTATTAAGTGCCTGTGCTGTGCTGTGCTGTGCTGTGCTGTGCTCTTGAGTGTTGTTACTCTGCTTGTTATCCAAGTTCTCTTCTCCATGTTACCTGGTTCGTCTTTGTAGGTCCCTTTTATGGTTCTGTTAGAAGTGTTTACCCCTGATTAGTTCTGATCCCTCGTGGTTCTTTTGTTTTGTAGTTTTCCACAGTTTCTTTAATAAACCCCTTTGGGCCTCGGGAACCTGCAGTGGATCATCACCTTTTTCCCGCCTGCGACATGTTGCACCGTGACAAAATTGGCATGTTTCTCTTATGTGATTTGATTTTAAAGGGGAAAACTGCACTACAGGTGCAGAAAAGTTTTGGCCACTAAAACAGATAAGATTACATGCCAGGTTGTTACAGCAAAATAATCAAAAGAAAAAGTCAAAGAGTAATATTTAAAATTTTTTGGCAAAGCAACAAAACCACCGAAACCCAAGCAGAGTACAGCGAGGAGAGGAGTAGCGTTTGTAGATGCTAATGTTAATGAGACCAAAAAGAGAGTGAGGAGAACAACAGCGTTTGTGGATGCTAATGAGAAAGACTGCTAAAAGGAACCTCTCAGAGTTTACAAGTTAATCACTAGTGCTAGCTGAGGTCTTTCGTAAATCTGATGAACCACTAGGAAGGTCCAGCATCCCATTCGCATCAGGCCACCTCTTAACACACGATAAAGTCGCAGCAGAACATTTCAGGACATAAACCCAATATTATCTCAACTGAAACATGACAGCGTCACTTTGTCACTTATAATGTCATCATTTCATCGAAGTCCATCCTTTGTGAAATCACAGAAGGCTTCAGAGCGTTCCTGTCCTGAAAGGGGAGCTAAATATCCCAGAAAACATGCCCGTTGTCTTTAAACCATCTCGTCATAGAACATCCATTCATCTTCCATAACCACTTATTTAAGGCAGGTCAGAGCCAGCTTGGAGCCTGCCCCAGGATATGCTACACACACACACACTCCCACACACACACACACACACACTCCCACACACACACACACACACACACACACGCACACTCCCACACACACACACACACACTCCCACACACACACACACACACTCCCACACACACGCACACACACACACACACACACACACACACACATACACACGCTGACGGAGGATGGAGGCCGCTGTGCTTTTCAGGAGTCTCACGAGCAGCTCTAATAAACAGCACTATTAGCGCTACTGAAATATTAAAACGTGAGATATTAAGATGTTTTTATTTAACGACCATTGACCGTCCATCGAGAGCCAGGTAAATAAACCTTAAACCTTTTAAAATGCTCGAGTTGCATGAATATCAAAGGCTTGTTCATTAGACAGGTCGTCAGAGGAGCGTGAGGAGTACTGATGCTGCACAGGGGATTTGCTGACATGGGAGTTTAAAGCCGCTCGCTGCCACATCACCCTGCGGCAACCAGGCCAGCTCATGCACGGTGGGGGGGGGGGCTGGTGGTGCCCTCAATCACACACTCCTAATCGACTCTCACTCCCCGGGATCAATCAGCACTTCACTGGGGGAAGCGAGATTATTCAGCCAGCGCCGAGTAGAGCAGCTGGAATATTCTATATGGGACAGAGCCACATGTGGGTTTATGCAAAGTGTCCAGCTAGTAGTACCACCAACCTGTCACCTTTCACCTCCTAATAAACCATAGCCAAGCGCAGAACCAGGCCTGAGACGGAGGCTCTTCTTCCTGGTTGTGAAGCAGCTGCACCGTATCGCTCAATTATAAATGCTATTATAAGCGTTCAATGTGGCTTCCACTCCATCAGTTTCAATTTGTGGAGAAAAAAGGCTCGGCCCATCCGCCACGATCACGTCCTTCTGCCGTGAGGAAATCTTCATCTCATCCTGCGAGCTGAATGTCTGCAGAAAAGGTACGCTTGCCTCCAGCGGCTGTTTTCCGAGTCTCAGTGACCGGAAGGTGACAGGGTGACTGGCGAGTCACCGCTGCGGTATGGTGACAGGTGCTCCACGTCATCGTCTTCTGTGCCGAGCTCCTCTGAGCTCCTCAGTCCTTGTTAGTTCCTTTCCGTTGCTCGCAGTGAGCCCCCAGGTCTCAGCAGACGTTTGTGTGCTTCTTTCGCACAGCGAGTGATTCGGTTTTGCCCGCCAGCTCGATTACTTCAGTAAACACCCCGGTGCATTAGTAGACTCGGCGTGTCGTGTGTGTGTCTGTTTGCCTACAGTTTGCACCATCTGAAGCCACAGTGAGAAGTAGCACAGTGGTGCAGATGCCAGTATCTTTGGGATAAACAAGTATTTACATCAGCCACTGCCACATAACTACAACTCTTAGGCATGGATCGTACCATCTGTGGGGGATGTGGGGGCTGACATCAGCACTAATACGATCTTCTGATAAACGAGGACAATTTCCTGATGCGTGAAGCCCACGCCCCCACATTTCCTGCTTGTGTGACCTATCATTACCCTGAGCCAGAGAATAGATGGCGGGGAGCTGAACGAAGAGGATAGTGACACTTATTTATTTATTTATTTATTTTAATGAGCACCTTGTGGAGAAAGATGAGACTGAGCAGAGCAGCCCCTTAGCCATTCATTCTTATTAAACAAGTCATGCTCAACACCTCCATCCCCACAAGCGCAAAGGAGAACATGACTGATGGACAACAACCGACCATGAAGGGACAATGTTATCCTGCTCTATGAATGGGAGATGTTCTGCTCAGTGAAGGCCTGTTGTCCTCATTCTCTGACTCCATGAAGAGCTGACGTTCTCTTGCTCCATGAAGGTTCAATATTCTCCTGCTGTACGAAGAGGTGATGTTCTCCAGCACCATGAAGAGTTGGCATTCTCCTGTTCCACAAAGCGGGGGTGTTCTCCTGCTCCTTAAGGGCCGCCCTTCTCCTTCCCCATGAAGGACTGACGTTCTCTTGCTCCACGAAGGGGTGCCATTCTCCTACCTAAAAGAAACCCTCACCTCTTTGTATTCCCACTGGGTTATAAGGATGTAATGTGGGTTAATAGTTAGATACATAACATATTCAGTTCCTGAACAGAAATATAATGTTTAAACGTAATATATTAATTATCCATCCATCCATCCATTTTCTATAACCGCTTAGTCCATATGGGTCGCGGGGGGTCCGGAGCCTATCCCGGAGGCTGCGGACGCAAGGCAGGGAACAACCCAGGATGGGGCGCCAACCCATCGCTATAATATATTAATTAAAAAAATGTATTAATACTGATTTGTGTTGGTTCAGTTCAGCTCATGATTCTATCCTTATGCTCCTCTTGTGCTTCTGCTCTCACTCAAGTCACCAAGAAGCACCAAATGAGAAGAAATAGTGGCAGTGAATCAGGTCGGGGGGGTCGTGATTCTTTGAAATTGCAGAACATAGACTTTGGGAATATTTTACCAAATACATTTCCATAGATGAACTCCGTGGGATGTATAACGATCAGTTTGCGTTTTTTTTTCCTATAAACTTTTTGAGCAATCTGTCGCAAAGGAAGCATGGTCCTATGAATCCTGTAATTCAACATTTCCGCAGAAGACGCTGCTGTTTAAAAGGATCATATGCGCTTTTCATGTTTTTGCATGTGGTTCTGTGTCTGTGTAGAGGGGCGTGAAACACTGTCGTCCATGTGTGGGCTTGTTTGGACGAGCAGCTTGCCTGACAGTGAAATGTCACCTTTTTGCATTTTTTTTGCCATAACGTCGTTCATATCCACACTGCTGTTCACTCTTCATAATAAGTTTCTCTGCTTTACTTAAAGAGCCCACATGTCCTATCAATTGTATCTGCATGACTAAGACTGCCTAGCATGCACTGGACTAATCTGCAGGGTTTATTTTTTCGTGTTTGCCCCATCTTTCAAACCCTGTAATAACCATGTCTTTCACTTCCTCGTCCTGACCCTTATCTGTCTGCCCCCTCTCTCTGTTAATTGTTTTTTCTATCTCAAATCTCCTGGGCTGGACCTCACTGTCAAGCATTTTCCATCTGACTAAGTCTGACCGGTAATTTCAGATAAATTCAGCTTTCCCTCCCAGAAATGTCCATCTTATCTTCTAACAAATTCAGCAACATCCCTGTAAGGCATTTGGCAAACATGACCCTGCTTTGAATAAAGCCTCATTTATGCTATGCATCCATTTCAACTCGGAGAAGTAATGTTATGAGCTGAATTCAGCCCAGGGAAGATTAACGATGTCTTTGCGCATAATAAAATAAGTATGTATGCAAACTGCTATAAAATGTATCTGTGAAGAGGCTTATTTCTCTGTAAAATCATATCCATCCACATGTTTTACATATGTATGTAAACTATATATAGAGCAATATATATTTATAAAATTTGCCTTTGGCCAGTGGGTAATGCAAGTTTCAAAAGCACCTTTACAATGTGCTTTACGAGTGAATGGGCCCCTTCAGTTATTAATGTCTGTGACAGGCTGGCCATCAATCCGCAGTGTACCTTGTTCACTTCCCTGCAGTCTTGAGTAAGCAGGTGATTAACAAACTATACTTCCACGCTACAATATCTAAACACTTCTGTGTACTGTTTTGTTTGCATATCTGCTATGTTTGTGTGATAGTCTAGGACTGCACATATTCCCCATATTAATAACTTCTTGATACAATTTATTACTTAAAAATGATCATGATTCATGCATGTTTTACAACTTTAAACTTGTAGACATTGGAAGCTGCTTTTCCCCTCAATAAAACAGGAAAATAACTGCAATTTTTTTGAAAATCAAGCTAAATTTGTTGTAAAGAAAACTATAATGTCACTTTTCAGAATTAATTTCCTTTAGCGCTCAGGGATTGAAATCAGATCTTCTTCAGCTACTTGAATCTTATGTGTCAAAGAAATGTATTTTGTTCTGATAGAGTTCTGACAAAAACAAACAAGGAATAACAAACACCAAAACATAATCCAAGAGTCAAGGTCAAGACATATGCTGACAAAACTTTAGAATGGTAGAAGTCACACTTTTTTGCTTTCACACATAATTGATGTTCATGCAGATGCTGTAGGATATGGTGTACGCGTTGGACATATCCAAAGAGACGAGTCAAATAAATGAGGAAGTCATCAATATACATGATCAAAAACCGATCTACAATATCTTGAAAAATCTCATTCACAATCTGCTGAAAAATTGAAGGTGCAACCATCAGTCCATTTGGCGTTGCTAAATATTCATAGTACCCCTTAGCGGTAATAAAAGGTGTCCTCCACGCATCTAGAATTCTGATAAGATTATCCAAACTGTGTAGGTCAATCTCAGTAAAAACTGCCACTTGGCAAACCTGTTCTCGCAGGGATCAGCGTGAGCACATAATGGAACTTGACGGTAATTTCATTCAAAGCTTGATAATCTATACAGGGACGCAGACCCTCATCATTCTCTAACACGCAGAAGTAAACGGATGCAGCAGGGGATGTAGAAGGTCAAACAAATCTCTAACAACCTCATCTATATACTGGTCCATAGCGTCTGACTTGGGAATAGACAGTGGAAGAGAAACCTGAGGTAGATCGGTAGCAAAGTCTCGGGAATAGTTCAGGAGTTGCTTGTTTTGCTCCGAAATTAAAGTATTGCTGGTGGGCTGAGGATTCTCTATAGCGCTGTAGAGACATGGACTCTGACTGTGATCACAGTTTATACCTTGCTTTTATTATTTCGTTGTATTAGTAAGTAAGTAAGTAAGTAAGTAAGTAAGTAAATAAGTAAGTAAACTTTATTTTCAATTCACTTTAAAAACAACCTACATTGACCAAAGTGATGAACAGTGTAAATAAATAACAAATAATAAAATAATGACATACATACACCAAATGTCCCCCGGGGATTAATAAATGATTCCAATTCTGATTATACAATAAATAATCGTATTACTTTTTAAGCTTCCATATAGGCTAAGAAAAAAAAAATCATTTTCAGTTTAGCTTTAAAATCAGAAACTAAAGAAGCAGCCCTAATATGGGTAACGTATATCCTGTAATGTTAGCATGCTTGGTGGGGGGGCAGGAGGGGGGGTTCGGAGGCCAGTTGATCTTGGACCCTCAGAAGTTTAATTTCTCCCCTCTCAGGAATTTTTAGTTCCTCTCCTCTGTTGTATTCTGGCATTCTTTTCCTCCCTTTTCCCTGTTTCATGCACCATTTTGCATAAACAATGAAGTAATGGATTGACACACACTCTTGTGAAATGCCTTAGGTGACTATGTTGTGAAAAGCAGTATATGACAGTGAATTTAACTGAATTATACACTAAATACTTCATGGTTTGGCCAGACTATGCTGTTGTCAGGGATGATGTAGCACCAGGGGATCTCTTAAAGAAACTATCATGAGCGATAGCATGTCTTCAAAATACCATGGTCTATTTTATAGTGCAAGTGGTTCAACGCACTGAGTGACTCGTCCAACTCCAAAGGGTTCACTGTTTAGAGCCTGTACCTGGGGAGAAGGATTGATAGCTTGACAAGGTACTTGACAAGATGTGCCAGCTTCTCATCCATGAATCTCCCTTCCTCACCAGAATCCATCAATGCACTGGGCAATGCAGCCGTGAACAGTCAGGACAGCAGCTGCGAACTGCCTTTGGGTTAAGTTAATCAGAGCTGAAATTCCCGCATGGTTCTCAACGGGTGCCCTTTTGCTGGTGGAACACTCTGCACAGCTCACTAGATGATGTCAGGCTTTTCCACAATACAGACACAGACGGTTCAAATATGATGGGAGTCTTCTGCCAGAGATAGAAGGACTCAGCTCAGTTGCATGGGTGCTGTGTTCAATGATGTGAGTGGCAACGAAATAAGAGAAGTGATTAAACCACGCCTCCTAGATGGAATCACTGCTCAATAGAAATGGACATCTTAATGTACTGGTCCATATTGGTAGTCTCACCCGGCAGCATAATTAAGTCTACAGAATGGGCCATAACCTACATCAATCCAATATAGACCACATTTGCTCTGGATGGTTGGTCATGAATAATGACGATTGCATAAGAAAACCTTTGCACTTGTCTGGAAGTGTGACAATCAATATGGTTGTGGAGGAGAACTTGAAGCAGTGTAAACGGCAGTGAATGGAACATCCAAGGCCTGAAACATTTTTAGCAGAGGTAGGGAGGATTGTAACAAGTGCACAGGCTCATTTAACTTTTCTTCCTGGTTATTCAGCACAGATTGAAGCTTCACTGGATCTGTCATAACAGTGAGATATGTAATGCTTCACACTGAGGACTGGCATGCATGGAAACATCATCTGAGACTCAGGGCCAAAACACAAGGCGAGTTCAAAAACAATCCAGAGCAAGACAAGAAAAACAAGTCCGTTGTTCAGAAAGCAGATCAAATCATAAATGCAGAAAGTCAACAGTTCAGCAAAGGGCAGGCTCAATATTTCACAAAGTTTTATTTTATTGTTGACCTTGTATTACCCTTAGTTTAATTCTGAGATAGGCAACAGATTTGTGTTATATTCTGGCTTGTCTTGGCTGGGCGTAGTCTGCCTGGGTGTGGTTTAGATGGGAGCAGTCTGACTGGGCGTGGCCTGAATTGAGGTAGTCTTACTGGACTGGGTGCGGTCTGTCTGGTATGGTTTATCTGAGAGTGGTCCGGCTGGGCGTGACCTGACGGGGTGGTCTTACTAGGCAGGTCTGGCTGGGTACAGTCTGGCAGGGTGTAGCTGCAGGGACTGTTGACTGGCAGGAGATGTTATATGTAAGTGATGAAAGCACAGACTTGTGATGTAATAGATACAGCAGATAACACAGGGTGGGGAGTGAGCGCAGGGAGTTATGGGTGAAACAACGCATGGACCAAGAGCAAAATTTTAGGTTAATTTTTAAAACGAAAGTAAGATGCATACTAACACAAACTTTTTGACACATTGTCTTCATCAGTCTTATTCACTAAACACCACAATGAAGTCTCGTGATCACATTTACACCCGTTGGCATACATCACTAACTGTGGTGTTTATAAAATAAACATGCAATTAATCAGTGAGTGAAAAGTACTTAACCAAATTATACCTTAATAGGTCAATTACTTTCATTTCCCTTGGAGTCAATGAGTTGATTAAGGCTGACAGCAAATACAGCTACACTATTCTTATTTTGTACATATGGTAGATATAATTTAGCATATCACCGGACCCATGTAGCATACTGAAGCGTCACCTTGAAACCAATTTGGAAAATCAGTTGTCCCATTTCACCATAGTTCCCAATTCAGGAGCTAGGGTGATGTCCACCATGGCAGGCAGGCCTGAAGGACCTTCTTTGGGGCATGTTTAGAAGGCTAAAAAACTGTGTTTTCAAACTTATGTGACAGTGGACATATACAGGGGCTGGACAATGAAACTGAAACACTGGCCAATAGTGTTTAATGTTTCCTTCGTATATATGCGTGGTCTGGTGGCCAATCTTCACTGATAGCACATTCCAGCAAGTCTTTGTGGTGTATCGAGAGCCACAGTATCCTGGGTAATGTCGGCATACCGCCACAAAGGACGGACTACATCCAACAGGAGTAACTGTGGACCCAAGAGGAAGCTGTCTGAAAGGGATGTATCCAAAAAACATAAAACCACAGCTGTCCAACTCACTGCATAATTAAATGCGCACTTCAACTCTCCTGCTTCCACCAAAACTGTTTGTCGGGGGCTCCACAGGGTCACTATTCATGGTCAGGCTGCAATAGCCAAACCTTCAGTCACTTGTGCTAATGCCAAACATTGGTTTCAATTGTGCCAGCAGCAGAAATCTTGGGCTGTGGACATGTGTTGTTCTCTGTTGAGTCCACCTTCACTGTCAATGCCCTCATCTGGAAGAGTTATGGTGTGGAGAAGCCCCAAAGAGGCTTACCACCCAGGCTGTTGCGTACCCAGAGTGGAGCATGGGGGTAGATCTGTGATAGTTTGGGCTGCAATATCATGGCATTCCCTAGGCCTACTACTTGTTCTAGATGGGCGCATCACTGCCAAGGATTGCTGGACCATTGTGGAGGACCATGTTCACCCAATGATTCAAACACTGTACCCTGAAGGTGGTGCCATGTATCAGGATGATAATGCACCAATACACACAGCAAGACTGGTGACAGAGCAGTTTGATGAACATGAGAGTGAAGCTGAACATCTCCCATGGCCTGCACAGTCACCAGATCTGAATATTATTGAGTCACTTTGGGGTGTTTTGGAGAAGCGAGTCAGGAAACGTTTTCCTCCACCAGCATCGCTTAGTGACCTGGCCACTGTTCTGCAAGAGCAATGGCTCAACATCGCTCTGGCCACTATGCAGGACATGTATCTGTCATACCCCAAATGAACTGATGCTATATTGTCCACAAAAGGAGGCCCTACACCATACTAATAAATTATTGTGGTCTAAAACCAGCTGTTTCAGTTTCATTGTCCAACACCCGTACATACAAAAGTGCTGTATGTATTAATGCAAACACTCAGTGTTTTGGTTGGAGTTTGAATGACAGTGGATTTACATTTTGTTCCACAGATGCTTTTATCCAAAAGAATATATACTTGAGAAAGCAGGGTCAGTCTGTACGTAGAGGATTTTGGGGTTAAGGGCCGTGCATGGGTGCCCATGGGTGACATCACCCCACTGACTGTGGGATTTGAACTGGAAACTATCTGATCACAGGCACAGTCTCCTACCCACTGAGCCATACACTGATGTTAACAAGGTGTTTAACTTTACATTTTTTTCATAATGCTTAAACGGGGGGTAGTGGTGGGGGGGGAGGGGGTGATGGGCTTCGTTGAGCAGCTCTGCCCACAGGTGAACAATGCAGTAAATTATAAAGTAATTAGCCACGACGGCAAAACAAAAGAGGGTTTCAAGTCTATTGATTTAAGGTAGGAGTTTTTAAGTAAAACAGGCAGTCAGTTCATAAACATATGAAACTGAGAGGTGGGTTATAAGGCATTCGGCTTCCTCGGGGAAGATGAAGAGGACCTTCCTGGTTTCCCTGCCAGGAATTCCATTAGCATTCCGGCAGAATGAAGTGCATTGTCTTGGAACCACAGGGCAGAGTCACTAAGGACCCTTTAAACGCTGGCTGATGTCAAAGGGCTGTAAACATTGGAGGGTTTTGGGGAAAGCCTTTGGTTTGGTTACACTGCAGCCTCCGGCTCTGACAGGCCTGAATACGGTAATGATGGAAAAGGAATTATATTTTAAGCCAAGCTGACAGAATTTTAATGAGAGGCCTGACATGTCAAAATCTGGGAGACTCAGAAGGTGACACTATCCACACCAGACATTATTCCTGTACACGCATTTGTTTGCTGCCAGAATAATTCATGTTTAACAATACTTGGAGATACTGTAACCAAAATGTCATTTATTTTTGGATTCTTATTATAAGTAGGCAGGAAAACTGGAAAAATACTGAAAAAAATTATGTTGGTTTTTAACTGAACAGTTTTCTATAGTCAACGCAACAGTAATCAGTGGCGAAATTCATGTCCTCTCTATGCCAGACGTATGTCGTTTCTCATTAAATCCGTGCTTTCATTCGGGTTTTCAGAATATTTTTATTATACGAGCATTGGAATTTAAACTGCCAGTCAGCGTAAAACGTGCAACACATATGCAAATGCAGGGTGCAATATAATTTATTGGAGGCCTAAATACATTATATGCATCAGCGATTGTTTGAAAATGTATCCTGTGTTAAATATTTGCTAAAATATTTAATTCTAAATAGGATTTTATTTTCATTATTTATTGTATGTCACAGAAAACACAGGTCATTCATTAACTTAGCTTGGAATGGCTGGGAAAATGTTATATTAACACCCTGCTGCATGTGTACACAGAATCTTTATTGCCTGAGAATTATCAGAAGTCATGCAAAAATGTCATGTACAATGACTGTACAAGCAGAATTCAGATAAATAGACTCTATCTTGCTACCAAAAGCTGCATGCTCATTTTTAACGCTGAGTCACACTACGGTCACTGTGATAGATTGATAAACACAACAGATAAACAGCGTCTTACATATTGCTCTTTACAGATCATTGAAGACTATCACAGAGCTAATGCCTTTAAAGTTCACCTAATTATGAAACACAGATACTGCTGACATGATTTACTTTGACTGGGAATATGATGCTCTGGCAGCCTTTAAATGTCTCCTTGTTAATAATGCAATTAATTACTGACATAAAACAAAGCTGTCAACTCAAATAATAGGAGAGGGACAAGGCAAAGAAATTAAGCTGCATGGTACAGGTTTGCCCTTTTATAGATTGATACCTATATACATATTTAAATAGAAATTTCTTTCTTTAAACAATATTTTATATAATATAGCATCTGTAATGATGTGCAACATTGTGTGACAGTGAATTGACATCTCTAAATAGCATAAAGACACTGTAATAGTATGGATCTGTGTGTTCCCAGTGATGGACTGTCTACCTGACTAGACTATCCCCTGCCTTATGCCCTGTGATGGACTGGAATCCTGTCCAGGGTGTCCCCTGCCTTATGCCCTGTGATAGACTGGCATCCTGTTCAGGGTGTCCCCTGTCTCATGCCCTGTGATACACTAGCATCCTGTTCAGGGTGTCCCCTGTCTCATGCCCTGTGATAGACTGGCATGCTGTTCAGGGTATCCCCTGCCTCATGCCCTGTGATAGACTGGCATGCTGTTCAGGGTGTCCCCTGCCTCATGCCCTGTGATAGACTGGCTTCCTCTCCGGGGTGTCCCCTACCTGATGCCCTGAGATAGACTGGCATCCTCTCTGGGGTGTCCCCTGCCTCATGCCCTGTGATAGACTGGCATCCTGTTCAGTGTGTCCCCTGCCTCATGCCCTGTGATAGACTAGCATGCTGTTCAGGGTGTCCCCTGCCTTATATCCTGTGATAGACTGGCATCCTGTTCAGGGTGTCCCCTGCCTCATGCCCTGTGATAGACTGGCATGCTGTTCAGGGTGTCCCCTGCCTTATATCCTGTGATAGACTGGCATCCTGTTCAGGGTGTCCCCTGCCTCATGCCCTGTGATAGACTGGCATGCTGTTCAGGGTGTCCCCTGCCTTATACCCTGTGATGGACTGCCATCCTCTCCAAGATGTCCCCTACCTCATGGTCTGTCCTGGGACTACCCCAGCCTCGTGCTCAATTCTGTCTGGGATGGGCTGCAACCTCTTCACAACCTTATGCTGGATAAGTGATTGACAGATGGATGGATGGGTGGATGAATAGATAGATGGATGAATGGATGGAAGGTTACGTGTTATATTCTGAGCTTCTTGCAGTCAAAGCCTCAAGATAAGACAAAACATGGTCTAACCTGTATGGTACCAGTCAGGCACAACAATATTTAAACAACATTAAACAATAATAACAATGTATTAAACAATAATAATCTCTAAATTGCCCATAAAGACACTGTAATAGTATGAATGTGTGTGTTCCTTGTGACAGTGTGTGCTGGATAAGTGATTGACAGATGGATCGATGGATGGATGGATGAATAGATAGTTGTAATTTATTGCTGCTCTTTAAGACCCCATAAATTGTGCATATGAGCGGTCCATCACTGTGGGATTGACACATAATACCCCACTTCACAGACAAGTGCACAGGGGGCGCTGTCCCTTACTCCCTGTGCACTTGCTTGCCCTGATCACACTGTACACTGCCGTGTCTCAGCCGTTAATCCTACGAATGCACCCAGGAGCACTACCGTTGTAAGAAATGAGCGGGTAGGAGCCCTCAGCTGCATGTTCACCCCCTGCCTCCCCATCCAGGACCCAGCGCCTGGCACGGGGGCTATTTTTAGCGGCAGCCCTCCACTGAGCGCTTATTATAATAATTTAGGCGGTAGGCTGGGGCCGCCCCGCACACTCAGAGAGATTATAGCTGTCCCTGTCCCCCACCCCCCTCCCACTGGACTCTCCACATTCTACATGCAAATCAGAATCAATTGCAGCTCTAAAAACCCACCCGTCCATAAAGACGCCCCAGCAGAGCTTCATTTTTAACATAAATAACTCTCCTGCTTTTCAACATGCCGGGACCTCGAGAGATTGATGGATGGATGGATGGATGGATTTCTCCCACACTTTCTTTATATCACATGTGAAAGGTCACTGCACCCCCCCCCCCCCCCAGAGCTGCGGGCAATACACGCTCTGGAATGGGCGAGGGGCGTCCATCAGCCCCATGCCACAGAGTCACCGCATGATGCAACAGCAAGGGGTTCCTATGGCAACCGCCCACGCGGAGATGCGCATCTGCGTGGCCGGGTACTTAGCTTGCATAATTCACCAAAAAGAGCGTTAGTAACAGCGTTATTAACTGAGCCTGCAGCAGGGAGCGCTAGGGCAGGGGCGCACGCCCAGTGTCGGGATGCAAAGTGTTAAACCTGCCCTGTCCACATGACGCAAAGCGCCACACAGCCCTTGCTGTTATGATGTCACTGTGTCTTTATATAACTTTATGTTTACATTTGTCAAGAGGTTGCAATGCAAATAAAGTGTGCTCATGACTGTGAGAGTTAAACCTTTAGAGCTCGTTCAATATCAGAAAGCTGCTCAAAGGTCTGTTCTGATGCGGAATCTGCACCAGGACATGGCGGGGGGAGGGGGGTGGGATGGAGGCTGCTTTAACATGTCCTCAATTTACCTGGACTACGGTGGGGGGGAATGACACACCAAGAGACTGACACCCGTCCGACGATGTGGTCACAGCGAGAGCAGCTGGGCCATGTGCTGACACCGTTATGGGGAGTCTAGCCAGCATGACTGCTGGGCAGCAGCCAGGGTCAGTCCCAGAGAGCAGCAGTGGGGGGTGGGGGTCGGGGGGAGTGACTGTTTATAAAAGAAGAAGGTACCACAAGTGCCAAGGCAAGGAGACAGCACTCACACAGGGAACTCACAGCGCAGTGGAGGGTCAGAGCACAGCACATTAATGTGGGGGGGGGGACACAGGTCCCCCCCCCCCCCCCCCCAGCAGGGTTCCTAACCGGGGGTATGGGGGGGGGGGGGGGCGAGAAAGAAAC
>JAAGVU020000032.1:20519659-20543095 GCA_011763525.2 Mormyrus iriodes
AAGCAGGATACTGAACGGGAGTATTGGGTGGGGAGTGAGCAGAGAAAGAACTTGGGCAGAGTAGGGTTAGGGTTCAATGCAATGTAAATCCTGGGGTGGTCTGCAGCTCAGCAGGTCAGGGAGCTATGCCTGGTATCAAAAGGCTGCTGATTCAAATCCTATGGTTGGTAGAATGATGGGGAAGACCCTTAACCCTCAATTTATCCAGGGAAGATAACCCAGCTTTATTAACTGTATGCCACTTTAGCATCAAATTAGCATAGAAAAAATAAAGATACCTGAGGTAGGCACCAGGCTATCGAGCTGCAGAGACAAAGGCGCTATCTGTTTGGCGAGGGGGCAGGGCATTGTGAATGAACAGCCCGAGGCACTGCAGGCTCTGCCCCCCAAGACATTCTGTTCCAAGCTGCCCTCCGGAGGGCATGAACCATGTGAAATAGAACATTTGTGTAATTAAAGGTACGTTTAGATCATCAGGTGTCGTGACTGTATAGTCATGCGGCCATAATTAATGTAATGCGCACAGGTTAATAGGAAACATGCTTAGCCAAGTACATTTTGATCTATGGGAACGTTAATAAAAAATAAGCATTTTTTTTGTTCCAGATAAAGGTCAGACAGAGCAGCCTCCGGCGTTCCCGTTTTTAAAAGATCACTTTTTACATAAAAAAATGCCATGGACCAAGCCCACATAAAATTTCCCATAAAAAACACTGCAAAACATGTCAGCTGCTTCCTGTTCCACCCTGGAATAAAAAGCAAGGAAAATGTGGCAATTTAATGTATCCTGTTTGTCATCTAAAATAGTAATGTCCAAAAAATAATACATCAGATTATTCCTATCATCAATTGGGTCAACGATGCAATGCGGCCTGCCGGTTAAACCTTTTGACTGAGAGCTGCTGTCTTCCTGCTGTAATTTACATGCCTGTCTTGATGGTGCAGTAGAGTGGGCATGCTAGCCAGTGATTCATTAGCATTCAGCAGTGACAGGCCTCTCAGTGCTGCCTTCACAACGTGCCCCTGAGTCTAACTGCTCTCTGAAGAACGAGGCCGCCGCAGGACAGCCTGTACTACACGCACCGGACACGTCACACACGTGACGTCTGAAGTGTCCAGTACAAACAGGCCTTTCCAACAAAACACTCCTCTATTCAATGAATCCATCCAGTTTGATTTGGTATAGCGCCCTCTGCTGTATGTTGCTTTGCAGATCATTAAAAGAGACATGAAGCGTTGATGTTGCTCACGAAGGATTAATTTTTCCGGTCAAGATACATCAAAGAGTAGGCGCTATGGAGTACCTGCTACTATATTAATTTTATTTCATGAGAAGTTATGCTTTCTGAGTGAATATACAGTATCTGTACTTTCTCTGGTACGCCTCATGCCATTAAAACATATACAGGTATAATCTGGGAAAAATCTCTTAGAGCCCCACAGATCAGTGTCCTGTTGGGAGATTTCTCCCCGTGAAAGAGTGACATAGTAGAAATCTCTGCGGAGACCAAACTTTGCCAAATCTCAGGTCGATGTCATTTGCCATACCCAAAGGTAACCACATCTGCAACGGACAGAGGGCCCCTGTCTGTGTATGAGTGCCGCTTGTTACGGCTTTGCTCTCCCCCAGGGTTCCAGGCATGGTTACATGTCATTTTAAAATGAATAATTATTCTTCAGCTTGCTTTTAATCATAAATAAATGCCCATTTTGTGTGGGACATTCTTTCTGGGTTTTTACTCCAATTCCTTTACACGCTCAATAAACAAAAAAACATCCAGTCAATGACATTTCTGTGGTCAAAAACACCTTGTTAATGAGAGAGGTCAGAGGAGAATGGTCAGACTTGTTAAAGCTAACAAGAAGGCCAAAAATAACTGCTCAGTACTAAAGTGGTGTACAGACATTTCTGAAAGCACAACTTGCCAGTAGTTTTGCAGACAAATGGGGGTCCTACTTGGTGCTACTAGGGGTGCCCAACACAGTGCCTGCTGAATGTTATTTAATGTAACTGTCCTTATATTAGTCCTTCACATAACCGAAATCTAATTTATTAGTGGTGGATTAAACAGAGAACACAATGTCACTTGGTCTTAAAACACTCATTAGAAAAAAATTTATACAAGCAAATGAATAAACTACTGCATAGTCAGTATGAGATATATATTAGCAAGTTTAAATAATGGCTTGGTATGTTTAGAATTAGTCTAATTAGAATACATACTTGCACAGAACAGTAAATTGAAGCTCATTGGCGTGAACAGCAGCCTCAGTGAAAGCGAAGCTGGATTTCGGATCCTGATGTTTAATTACAGAATCGTGTGTAATGTTGAGTCGTCTTGTTTTAGAAAGTTCTCCACTCGCTCATGCTGCCCAAACTAAACAGCAGCCTACGAAATAATCCGGGAACCACCAAGCTAGCACTCGGCCTATTCTGGGATTGATTACCTTTTAAGGATATAATTGAAGGTGTAACTGTGGCACCTTGTAACCTCTGTGCCTTCACACGATCTCTATGGAAAAGCTTAACTGTTACCGCGTCCACTCGTGAAGGCAGCACTCGGCCGTGCAGCCCCTCCTATTATTTGTACCCTGAATCTGTGTTCAGTCCGTCACAGCCTATTCTGTAAGCGACTCTTCCCCCCGCCCTGCCAAACCGCCCACCAGGACGGAGACGGCAGTGGAGACAAGTCGGCCTGTGATTCACGGCGCAGGAGCAGCCCTGCTTTCCCTCCGTGTGGCAAAGCTCCAGGCGTGGGGGAGCTAAGCCCAGCTGGCAGCCACCCGCTGACGAAGCTCCACGGGTCAGCCCAACCTCTCTGTTGCACCTATCAAACAGAATCTGGCTGACTGCACCCCCCCCCCCCCCCCCAATTAAGGGCGACAATTTGTTCTCGGTCAACAAACTAACCTGTTCTTCACATTTCCCTACACGGTGAGTATAAGAGGGCTCCATCATTGGGCTGTTATTCATTATTTACTATGTGACACGTGACATGAGACCTCTCTGCCTCTATTGCTGTCTTCAGTTCTTGTGCACATTTTATTAAAATTTTGCACACATATAACTCCTGTCTATTGCACTATTTGTCTCCTTGCTGCAGCACCGATATTCTTGGGTCTTATATTGTACATTATTATTAATTCTGTACATTTTATTTCATCCTATTTATGTATTCCTCTCATTGTTCTTAATATTTAAAGCTCAACCCTATACCTTCTTCATGCACCTGGCATCCAGAGAAACTACAGCTTTGTTCTCATTGCCTTGTATTTTGCAGAATGACACCAAATCTGTTAATCTCTCTTGTTTCTGTCAAATTGAGATGAATGCTTTTGGCTGACCGGTAACCTTCCTCCTGCGTCAGCAGGTACCTCTCTAAACACCGCCTGCTCACTATGTCCCATGCAGTTCTCAGGTAGACGTGCCTGAACACTCCTTTTGTTCAACCTGAGAAATCGTTTTAATGGCCAGTAACAAATGTGACCTGACACAATAGATGGTTCTGAAAAAGGAGCATTGACTTTAAAATGTAAATATGTGATTAGACTTTCATCATGCACTAATACCTACTTGCAAAGTACATGGGCTTTTTTTTAGAAAGCATGTTTATGATGCCCACAAACATGGCGGAAGTGAGGGAAAGGCAGCCTGTAGCCTTCAATCGCTCCTTTATCAGTGTGCTTTGTGCTCACACAGGCTTTCTGCTGGAAAATGGTAGAAATCCGACTTGCGATCACAAGTGATATGAAAGACGGATTAAAATATCAAGCGCTGCACGTTCTCCAGGGTGTGTGCCGTCAGTGTGGCTATGAACCTGCCAAAACACACTGCCAGGAGCTGACACATCCTTACAGATGGCAAATGATAGTACCTTTTCTAATTTCCAAGAATTTATTTAGGCTTCTACTGCCTGCTTGTTGTTTTGTGTTTGTTTTTTTGTCCCAGAGCCTCTGTGCTCATTCCAAGACGAGCTCGGTGTCTCTCTCCGCTCCCAGATCTGTCGAGGGTGCCATCGACCCCCGGCTGTGGCCTGACCAGCCTTGCGTGACCTCTGCGTCTGACTTTGACACTATGGTATCTTTCATCATTACTACCTGGCATTTTTACTGCAGAGTCTGTTGACCAGCTAATGACTGCCTCCGTCAATCCATTTTAATGTCCCTGGCTGCTGATGGAGGCTCGTCACAGAGTAATGGCTCACTTGCTGCCCTGACTGTTGACAGTTAGGCTAGTAGGAATGTGCTGAAGAGCCCGTGGCTGGCAGACCTCAGTACGCCGTGAACATTAACCTCTGTCCTTTAACCGGCACATTTCAAAGAAGTGAGAGTTTGATTTAAAAATAATGTGTATCTAGGGCCAATCAAGAGGATAGTTAGCTATTCAAATACTTAGTTAAGTTCCCCTATCTGAGTAAGTCTCAACCTCACTAACTACTTATACATGGGATATACCTTGCCTGTGGTTACTTTATTACCAGAATTAAAAGTTCAAAGATCTCTCTCCTCTCCATTGAGATATATACATATTTTTAATTATCTCAACAAATGTCTTTGTTATTTATACCTTTTGATTCTTACTGTGTTAAATTCTAAGCACATTTTGTGCTTGGTGAATGACAGGATTCTAATTCTAATTCTAAGTAACTTCCCAGTTAAGGCAGAAGTAGGTTAGATGAAGCCATGATCCAACGTTAACACACTAACATGGAATGGTCATACATGACAGCCACGTGTCTCATCCGCGGTGACGCCCCCCAACGCGGAACTCTCCCGATTGGCCTCACGCAGGAGGCGTGTAACATAAGCAATGTTCAGCATTTCCTTCATATGCACACGAATAACTACAAGATAACACAAACATCGGCTACTGCCAGTTAACACTGTAAACGCGCTTTTCTAATTTCCACAGCCTGGGAGTCGAACTACATTCAAATGAAATGGGGAGGAATTGTATAATTAAGTGTGATTACACAAGTAATAGTCTTATAATGATTGCCATAACTCATGGTTATTCCAGCTCCTCACTGCTTACTCTGTTCTCCATTTGTCAGAGATGATGCGTTTGCCACTGACACCGATGTCCACATGCACCGTTATCCGCGGTCATTCCGCCTTACCTGCGTGTGCACCTGATCACGTGAACAGCCCGGTGTGATTTAGTTGAATTTTAGAATGGCAGTCATTTAAACACCGCATGAAGGACACCGATTATAGACAAGTGAATAAAAAAGTGAATATAGACAATCGACTGTGAGCTGTTGCTTGACTCTATATTCCCGACCCGCACACTAAGGTTGCCGTTCCTGTGGGTGCGGAGTGGAGCCATGTGCAGAGACATTACGGTATGCCTGCATAAAGGCGAGAGTAATGATCGTAAAGCTCAGAAAGCGCTGGAAAGCTGTCAGATGAAGGCGGGCGCTGCTGTAATATAGCTGTAATATAAATACAGCGGCCGCATACGCCGCGCTTGCATTTCAAGGCGCGCGAGTTCGCGCCACGGTCCCTCTATATAAAAGGCTATTTATTGGCTGTTAATAAATGAGTGGGCTTTTTATTGCATTGTTTCTGTTTTAATATTTGAGGAACAACTGTTGAATGCTTATTTTTTTTCAAACTTTAATAGACGATTACTGCTCATTTATTAGAGAGTAATTTTCATATATAAAACGTTGAAAATAAGTGTGCTTTCCTTGCACTTTTGCATACATGTTACGATTTGAAAAAAAAAACAGTGGGAACGTAAGAAGGAAGCACCGCGTCTCTGAGCTATACCGCATCCTGGGGAAGTTATCGCTGTGGAGAGAGCCGTCACAACAGCGGGGGAAGCGGAGCCGGATCGGGGCCGAGGGCTCACCGTGCGGACCTGGGGGGAGATCCGTGCGCACTGGGGATGATCTGCTGCCGTCCTTGGTGATGTACAAGCCCAATCCAATTAGGTGTCACCTCTAGGCTGTGATGCGGCTGTGCCGTCCCTCTCTGCGCTCCCGTCCGCAGTCCGCTCCATGCAGCCACGGTGCGCCTTCACACCCGCAGCCGTGAAGCAGCCCCTGCAGTGGGGACGCCGCTTCTTTCTCATTCTCTGATTTCAAGACGCCAGCTTGTGTGCTTTCCCCCTGATCTTTACGCTTTTTAATTTAATTTTATTTGATTTCTCCAAACAAAATGAGGAGCGCAGATCGGCGGAGCGCGGAGAGCCGGGAGTCGTAGGGGATCCCGGATCCCGCTGTCAAAAGAGGGACTTTCATGCAAAAGGTGGCTCGTTTCGGCAAGGTAGGAGAGCCGCGCTTTTTTATTCCTTTAATATAACATGACATAGTGGATGACAACCAGGGATGGCACGTCCCGGTTACTTTAGTTTCGCTGTTATGCCTGTTTGATACGGTCGCAGGGACCGTGGGCGTAACATTATTTTAATGTTTGCTTGGGCGATACCAGCACAGTGCGCTCAGCGCTGCTGCAATAATGTAAAGATCAAATTAAAAATACATACAGCCTTGATAAGTTAATAGAAACCGGCGATCGCTGTAACTACGCGACTTGAAAGCTTATGCAGAAACCGCAGTAAAAAAAATCAGATGGAAAAAATGAAGTAAAACAGCTGAAAAGACACAAAAAGAGCGTAGTATAAAAATAAATGAACAATGCCCATAGTGATATCACATATTATGTAATGATTTTAATTTCTCGGTGATCTTTTAAAATGAACATTTTGTGTTATGGGATGCGGTGGCACTGTACTCCGGTCACGGATACCCGAAGCGACGGGAAACTGTTGCATCTTTGGTACCATTCACAGCCAAACCGAGATGGGCGATATAACGCGTGTCAGTCAGGAGAGATCATAAAAATCGCCAATGAAGTAAACTGTATATTCTGCCCTTATTGATGTACTATAGTATTAAAACGATCTATTTATTTTCCCGTTTCCCCCCATGTGAACTTTCCGCGGATTCAGCTCTGTGACTTTATCTTACATAACAAAACGCATCTTAACCTTGAGCAGATAAAACACGCTCTGGCTGATGTATACTGAGACTGACAGCGAGTAAACCCCGTGTCGGTAAAAATGAGCAATTGTCCTTTTAATCCCAGGCTCGAAATACAGTCATTCAGGATAAGTTTTAAATAGCCCAGCAATTACAAAGTGCTGTAAGTGAAGTGAACATAAACCCCGGATTTACTTAACGCGTTCCTAAATATACAAGCGGGTTTAAGCCCGACCTTCTTAGCGTGGAAACAAAGTAATAAGTGCGATTAACTGACTGAACAGCACTAAATTATCCGGTTTCCTTTGCTGTTTTTCGACGTATTTATGTTTAGTGCCATGAGCAAAATGTGAATAACTATCCTCCTCGGGCAGGAATTATGCTGGAATCACGAGTAACCGGTATCACCCCGCGCCTCTACGCTGGGGTAATATAGAAATCACATATACGACATGATACATTTGCCCTGTATTTTTTAAAATTAAGTTTCGTCACACACCACTGAATTTGAGGCTTCTTAATAGCTAGTGTCCTAATAACTTAAAAGCTAAAATCCAGTGAAGTTCTCCACATTAAAAAAAAAGAAAGAAAAATGTGCTTCAAGCTGTGAATAACATTTTAATCGATTTGTTTTTGGTTCTATTTCAGCCATGGAGGGACTTGTCTAAAGTGGATCCAAAATAGTTTTTCTTTTGTTTTCTTATCTTTTTATTTATTTTCTTCCTGGAAGCGTTATTCATCCAACTCAGCGGTGATGGCCGAAAAGCCAGGCTGTGGATTGCCCAAAAGCGGCTCGCGGGCCACCGGCTCCCTGCCACCGGAGCCCATCGAGATCATCCGGACGAAGGCGCGGTCGCGGAGGGTGCGCATCAACGTCGGGGGCCTCAACCACGAAGTGCTGTGGAGGACCCTAGACCGGCTTCCTCGAACCCGCCTCGGCAAACTCAGAGACTGCAACACGCACGACTCCTTAATGGAGGTGTGCGACGACTACAGCCTCAACGAGAACGAGTACTTCTTCGACCGGCATCCCGGCGCCTTCACTTCCATCCTGAATTTCTACCGGACAGGCAAGCTGCACATGATGGAGGAGATGTGTGCTTTATCCTTTGGGCAGGAGCTTGACTATTGGGGCATCGACGAAATCTACCTGGAGTCGTGCTGCCAGGCGCGCTACCACCAGAAGAAGGAGCAGATGAACGAGGAGCTTCGCAGGGAGGCGGAGACGCTGAGAGAAAGGGAGGGCGAGGGGGAGTTTGATAACACCTGCTGCCCAGATAAGAGAAAGAAGCTCTGGGACCTTCTAGAGAAACCCAGCTCCTCTGTGGCGGCCAAGGTAAGGGCAGGTGCGGTCGGCAAGCGTGGCATGGGTGCCTCTGCGTCTGAAATGGCAAGATAGACCTCCAAGAGGAGGTGAGGGTGTGGAGGTGTTGGGAAATACAGGCTGAGCCCATGGTGGCGAGATCTTTGCCTGGATGATGAGATTGCAAGGTTCTTTGGCTGTGCGTGAACTGGCAAACAAGGGAGAGTCCGCTCCCCAGGTAACATAGGACACGCTCACCCTCTCTGAGCTGCGTTCAGCTTGGTTACAGGTGAAGCATTTCCCAGAAGAGGCTCTAATGCCCAGTCAGTGATGGATATGCATCCAGGTGTAGGTGTTGAGCAGCTGCATGCTCCGTGAGGTGAGGGTTGGGGTGCACCAGAGTGAACGTCACGTGTCATGCTGTATTTCAGCAACTGCGTGCCAGCAGGTATCAGACCTCCAGCCTGAGCTGGTATGTTCAGTCTCTCGTCTTACGGACATCAAAACACAGGAAGCTATTTGCCATGGTTTACTTTTTATGTCCTCGGTGTTGCACTCGTGATATGCGCCCTGCATGCAGAGAGAGCAAACTATTTGTGTTACGAAATACGTCGATTTGCAATAATAGTCTTATTTTTATTTCTGGTAGTAGTATATAACCTCTAGGTGAGACCATGGAAAAGTTATTAATTTGGCCTTAATTTGGAGTTTGAATGTAAACAGCTGTATGTTTCCAAAGGGGTTCCCAGCAGCGCTTATGGTCTTCGTGACATTTTACGATTCAGTTGGTAAGCTTAAAATAAAGATGTTTTCCACACAGATTAATCTCAGCATTTATCCGAGTCCCCCTGACTTCTCCCTGAATATCAGTGCATTGCTTTTAAATCCAGTCTAATCTGTCCCTAAGTCAGACACAGGCGGTACAGAGGCAGACCCATTCCAGACTGTCGGACATTATGTCTAGGTGAGTTTAGTTCAATCAGTGCTAGTTTCGTTAACTCTAAACTGAAGCCCCCAATGTCCAGCAGAGCTGACGTATCGGGCCTCTGGCCTGCGGGTGTCCGCACTGAGATGCCCCAGTTCATTTTCCTGGAGGGTTTTTTTGTCTGAAGCTTGGTGCACGATTATACTTGGATGCAAACAGACGGCCAGTGAGCGGCATCAGCTCAGCCTTTTTTATAGGAACATTTTTTCATGCCCCCATCTATGTGCAACATAATGTCCTATAGTCATATCCTCAAAATGGATTCTAAATTTCGCCCCACTCTGTCGTAAGTCACCCGAACGGCCGAGGAGCCAAGATGAGGTCTAATACCTCATAATTTACGCATAGTCCCTTAATCAGTGCTTTAGTGTTCTTTGGGGCTATGTGGGGGGTGCGGCCGGCACATTTGGCAGACTAGCCGGCCCCCACGAGCAGCGTCATGCGCTGTGTCCCTGCCCAATGCGCTTTTTTAAATGTCACCTGTTTGTTGCACGCTTGCAGCGTGAGTCAGACGCGATTGGGTTTCAGCTCCCTTCCTCAGCTGATCCGAGACCTCAGACTGCGAGTGGAAATATCAAAGGTGCCGTAATCATCATAAATGTGTAAAGGCGCTTTAGAAAACCACTCTGAGCCTACAGATATAAGCTGATAAAAAAACAACAGCTTGCCTCTTTTTATATTATCTTCTTGTGTTTTATTGCATAATATTTCTTGCAAACACCCACCAGATGTGTGTGTGTGTGTGTGTTTGTTTTGTTTTTTTATTGAATATGTAATATTTTCAAAAAAATATATCGAAATGATGAAGGAGATCTGTTTTATTTCAATAATTTTAGATTGATAAGATCTTGCTTCTGGGAACTGAGCATAAATTAAACAGAGCCCTGCAGCATTTCAGCCAGTCGGTGGTTTATCCACAACTGAGATCGTGGCAGGAATTGATGTCAGACAGGACACCCCGGACACAGGAAAAGCCTGTTAGCTGGATTCCGGGAACCTCACATGGACATCTAACATGCATGTAATGTAAGTGTAACACATATATGGGTTAGTTATCAGATATGTAACGTAACACATATGTAGTGTAAAAGGTATTTACACTGAGGGTTAGGGCAAAGCATTGTCCAGAAGCCACAGCATCTCCTTCCGCTGCGGCACCGGGGTTAAATTTGGCCAGCAGTAGGATTACATGTTTACAGGAGGCCTGGGGGTCGACGGGCCGTGGGGGAGGGAGTGGCACTTTTACTAGCCGGCCGAACAGCCAGCGGCAAATGGAATAAGGGGAGAGTTCTTTCATGCCCTGACGCTACGTGATACTGTGCGTAGGTCACAACGACGTGCTGGGGCATGAGGAAGCCATGTTCCCTGGCTCTTTCTGTGTCCGTGTAATCAGCGACCCTCCCGTTAGATGTGGGACAAACCAACCCCTGTCAGGTGGGGCGGGCTGATACAGTATGACCATGCCTCTAATGGGCTGACTGTACATTTCCGGTGGGACCCTACAGCCTTCCATTTCCAAGCTATACCTCACGGAATACACAACTTGTGAAATGTTCATTTTAAAGTGAGCAAATGAGACTCATAAATCAGCCATGCAGAAGACACAGCATAAGAGTTTGAGGTGAAGTCAGCCTGAACTTTGAATATGGGTTGTGATTTCACATCAGGTCAAACCAGGTCACGTGACAAACGTCTGTGTGAACATGGAAAATGTCAGTTTGACTTTAGTGGTGCTGACAGAGCCCTCTTGGGCTCTGGGGCAGGGGATGGCTTGAGGCCTGGGTATCTTTCTGAGGAGCACAGGCTACTCCCAGCGTCTGCCGTCTTCATTTGTATGAAGACCGAGTCTAAAGGATTGTGGAGGCATTGCAGAGCCGTGCAGGTTCTCACCACGGGGCAGGTTCTATTTGAAATGAACCATTTGCATCATGGCTAGTGGCCCGTGGAGCGAGATGAGCGCTCCATTTGTGTCACATTTCCTGCATCGGTGGTGCATAACCGTTGCGCACGTGCTGGACAGTTACACATCGATAATGGGCAGTAAATGAGCCAGATAATTAATACATAGCTACTAATTACCAGGAGAACCTACTCTTCCAAAAACAGATGATTCAAGGTAGTTTATACAATGAAGGATGCCCATCCACCCATCCATCCATCCATCTTCTCATCACTGTTTCCTGGTTGAGGGTCACAAGATGGAGAGATGTATAACCATTAAATATCTTAAATGTCTGTATTCTTCAGCAGAGGTGACCAGTGGGGTATGCGAGCCAGCAGATAAGAAATGGATAGATAAGACCAACCTGCTGATTACTTCACCGCTTCCAGGATGAGGCCATTAATATAATCGAGTTGGCAGCCAGTTCATGGCTGATGAGGGAGCGTGTTTAGTTTCTGTCTGTGGCCCTGGCTTGTGTGGGTTTGTGGCGGCTTTCTCTGATCCGTACAGCCTAGCAAAACTGCACTACTTCAAATATTACTGCCATTTAAATATTAATCGCCTGAATAGCTGGGGCATCAGCGGATGGATGCGTTGCTTTTGTTAGCGGGATTCCCTGTGTTTCATAGAGTACCTCAGAGGGGATCTCTCCTGGCGATTTGAGAGTTTCGCCTCTGCAAATGTGTGTGGTGTCTGGGGCTCAGTGGGTGAGGACGCCGTGCCGGTTCAAATCCCTGGGTCGGCAGGGTGATGTCACTGTTGGGCCCCTGAGCAAGACCCTTAACCCACAATCGCTCCAGGTACTGGCTGATCCAGCATTTTTACATCAAAGTATCTGCTAAATGAGTTGGCAGAACATGGGGGCTTGTGGCGCAGTGAGGTTTGCACATGGCGCTGTTATTTACTATTGTTATTCCCTCAGATCCTGGGGAGTCTAACCTGTATGGGTTTTGGGGGGGGGCTGTGGTTGGGGTTTGTGCCTTTTCCCATCATCTCGTGCCTGGTATGATACCTCAGTGATCTCGGGCTCATTGGTGCATGGTCACACTCTGTATCCAGAAGCTCAAAGGGCCCCGCTGAAGACTTATGGGGGGGTGACGCATGTAAATGGGGGCTCGCTGCTGTCCCTGGTAACAGGTACAAGTGGAGCAGAACCCCCCAACCATGTTTAATTTGAATTCCTGGGACGAGAACCTGTAGTGAATATTCGGTCGATAGAAACATAAGTCCCAAACCGCTGGTGTCAATAGAAATTAGGTTTGGCCCCGCTGGCGTGTTCAGGGCACAGTGACACGATGATGTCACCATGCTGGCTGCGACGGCTTTCCCAATTCTGCCTCCCCGATGGTGAGGATTGGAGAATTTACGGTCCCACATGTGCCTGGTCCAGGGTGGGCAGGGTCAGCTCCCTAGGCGCCGATTCAACCCCAGCCCCTGCCAGGAGGCCCCCAGGGTGCTCCCATCGACCAACACGGTCGCACGGGGTTCGGATTGAACGTGGGGTGCATCACGGCTTCGGGCTATGTCCCCCCCCCCACTGGTCCGGTCAGAGTACAGTAAGCCCCCTCCTTTCATCCTAGCCGTGTCCACAAATCGATAAGTGCTGGCAGTTTTAAAGCCTCTTTCTGGCCTCTTTACTGTCATTCTCTCATATTATAGGTTCCGTCATTTCAGTCATTTCTTTTCCTATAAAACTTGTTTCTGACTGGCAGCCTTTGTCTTTCTCATGCTGTCCTCACTCCATCCGCCAGAAAACGGTGTCCTTCACCACACATGAGCAGTGTGAGAAGTCTCCCCTGTGTTACACAAGAGATCTGCACGGGCATGCTCGGAAGGGGCCAGCGTTTGGGGGTCATTCCCTAAATCCTCTTTGCTGCGCTTTCATAACCAGATTAGACAGCCCCTTTAGATTTGAGCGACGTACTGCGAGCAGTGCTCCTTCCTATATGGGAAAACCCCCATCGCAAGTGACGTTTTGAAAGACGGGATTGAGAAAAGTGTAATTTAAGGAACACATTCGGAAGCTGAACTAAGCATCTGAATTACGATGTCTTAACTGAATTTACAGCCCGCTAAAATACAAATGCATACCGTTTGAATTTACAGCTGGCCAAATACTAATGTGTACTGTCTGAATTTACATTCTGACAGATTCTAACATGGTCTATCTGAATCTCCTACATTCTAATGTGTGAATACTTTCTAAAACTGCAGTTTCAAAGCAATGACCATATTAATGAATGAAATGCTTTTGTATATCTGCAGTGTCACACAGCACTTTGTGAAATAAAGGTTCGGTGTAAGCTTGGCCTGAAAATATGCATCTCTATGTGCATGCCTGTGTGAGTCCATGTCTGCATATGTGTGACATTGTTCCCTTCTCAGGGTCTGCACTGAAGCCCATACACATGGTGAGAAAATACTGTGGTTGGGAAGTCTTTAGCAGTAAATCTGATTTTTATAGGAACTACACAGCACATGTTGATGTCGCTCGCTGTATAAAAGCTCATCGTGTCCCGATCTGCGGTGACCCCACCTAAAAGGCTGCGTTATTTATTCCAGCCCAAGTCTTTATAACCCCCCCCAAATGAGTATGTGGTGATCCAGTGATGACGTAAATGAAAGACTCTGAACTGCTCTTAGTATACGATTGGTGAGTGAATATGCATGTGTGTATGGGATGGTGTATGTATATGTGTATGCGTGTGTGTGTGTGTGTGTGTGTGGGATGGTGTATGTATATGTGTGTGTGCGTGTGTGTGTGTGGTGTCCTGTGTTTCTTGAAGTAAACTCCAATCACTGGATTATTGAAATCGCGTTAGTGTCAGGGTTAGGGTTTAGGTTAAGGGGTTAGGGTTAGGGGTTTGTGTTGGATGTACATACAGTCATTAAGACGCAGTCATGTCGACCTACTTGTCCTGTGCAGAAGGCTCCCAACACTGCGGCTTCTGCAGGCTGCATCTTTAAGCAGAACATGGGGCACCTACATGCAGATGGTGACAGCTGCAGTACTGACGGGTAGATGCCGGAATGTTCCTCAGCACAGCAGAGCAGTGACCGTGCCTCACGAATGACGTCTTGGGCGGCTGGGACTGTGTCCTGTGCCCATTCCCCTTTTTATGACCCCTACCTCAGGCGGTGTAAACGCCGCGTGATTAATCTTGTTTGTCAGTTGTCCATGGCACTGTTCTTGACACATAATGGCTGTGGCCCCTCCTTGGAGTCACCTCGACGCCTTGCTGGACCTTTCCCAGCAGCCCTTGCGTGAGGGCACAAAATCGCTCATGGTGTTTTGGCTTAGACTGAAGGGTAAGTTCTGAATGTACTCTGCTAAGGACAGCCGAGGGATGGGCCCAGCCAGTGCCGCTCCAGCAGCGTGAGGGCTCTCTCTTGCAGTTCGGTTTCGACTCCCACCATCCGTACCATTGTCGTTAAATATGGGGGCCTGTTGTGTCTTCTGGCAAATGGATCGAGCCAGAGATGGACCCCAACACGGCAAGTTAGGCATAGATGGTTCAGCTGTTTTTGTTTTCATTCAGTCCTTAAGAAGGGAGAGTATAACGTAAGTCTTTGATCTATTGCATGCATATTAGGCAATATATCATATTAGTCAATGTATTACTGTGGCACTTCCCATGCAGGGACGACATCATTTCCTGTCTGTACATTAACTACGAGTCCTGACTGACCTACGTTGTTTTGATGTTCTCTGAGTGTGAGAAAACCTCACTGGACACAGCAGGCATCTGATGCCTTTTTATTTGGTGCTGGTCAAGCATCTATCTGCCAATGTGACCTCAAGATTAAGGGTTCAAGTGTCAGCGCCCTCTGTACTATTTATGTAATGAGTAGGAAAAAGGTTAAGCTAATCATATTAATAATGTTAATAAGATTAAGTTTCACAAAGCAAATATAGCATACTATTAATAAGAGGCCAGGGGACAGTGGAGGGGGCAGGTCCTCCCCGGGACCATGCTGAGGAGTTGAGGCGGAGGTGATGGGTCCAGGAGGTCCATTAAGAGCCTCATTAACTTGGTTTATGCTCCAGTGCACCATATCACCAGGTCCTGGTACACGAGGAGGACCCCAAAGACCTCGGACTCGCAAACATACAAAAGGCAACAAAACATCTGCAGTTACTCCCTAAAAATAAACCTCCTGTGTGTGAGATTGGGGGGTGAGGAGTGGGAGAAGTGGTCCTGTTCTCCTTAACATGTCTTTATCGTGAAGGATGTACAGGTTCCTCGCCTCGGTCGCGTTCCTCAGGAGCTCCAATGCACTAGTCCATGTCCCAGTAGAAAGGCTACGTATGGGTCAGGAGTGCGATATGTGAGGGTGGTGTCGTGCAACTCCAAAGCGGCACAGAAAGGCAGCTCCGCTAGGCTCAGCCAGCCTCCAGCGGTCAAAGTCAAGCAGGGCCCATTTCCAGCAGCACTGAACCGTGCGCTCACAGGGTTCAGCTTGGGTGGAAAAAAAAATAATTTCCTTCATTTTCATTTGGTTTCTTTGTGTTTGACCTTATGCAGAAAGATAGTTTTAGTGGGGGGGTTACCATGGAGACTCTTGCATAAAAATCCCTAATTTGGACGTAATGTCGCAAAAAGGGTCCAGATGTATTTTTATATCTCTGTACTGGAGAGATCATAAGCACAAGACCAAATATTTTTATCTGGTCTCTGTAAAGTTGCCTCCATGCAGCTCCGACTGAATCCTGGAAGATAATGTGAAAAATCCCATGTTCAGCTGTACCAGTGAGACACAGATAGGAGCAGATAGGTACAGCAGGAGTTCTGCATTACAACCAAAGCACAACAGATGATGTATGGTACCCTGATGCCAGAGAATGACCATAGAGGGTATGGAGTCTGAATGGGGGCTGGAGGTGACTGAGCCTGAAAGGGAGCAGGAGGTGACTGAGCCTGAATGGGAGCAGGAGGTGACTGAGCCTGAATGAGAGCAGGAGGTGACTAAGCTTGAATGGGTGCAGGAGGTGAGCCTGAATGGGAGCAGGAGGTGACTGAGCCTGAAAGGGAGCAGGAGGAGACTGAGCCTGAATGGGTGCAGGTGGTGAGTCTGAAAGGGAGCAGGAGGTGAATAAGCTTGAATGAGTGCAGGAGGTGACTAAGTTTGAAAGAGTGCAGGAGGTGAGCCTGACTGGGAGCAGAAAGTGACAGCCTCAATGGGACACACAGGCAAAACCAAAGGTTGGATAGCTCCCAGCGACAGAGACAAATGTATAAATATGCTTAAAGCCACAGGAGCAACGTGTGAAGGAGCACTGAATACTCTGGTAACTTTGCAGCTTTTTCTGCACAGTCAGTTGTTAGAGTTCTTAGCTTGTACACCTCATTAAATTCCCCATTCCCCTTTTGGTTCCTGCCAATTACGGCTACTGTGGTTTTTCATTATCACTTCAGCGCAGGGGGGTCACAGTGGCCGCCTCTGTCGCCGTGGCACACAAGTCAGCTTTAACCTAAACTGAAGTAACCGCCTTCACCCAGGTTAACCCCAACCCAACTGATCACCCTCCCCCTGGTTAAGCATAACCCTAACCTGTCTGACCACCCTGATCCCAGTTAAACCAAACTGGACTGAGCATGGTTCTTTGCCCCGGGAGACCTTCACACTTCAGCTGCTCCACAGATCGTGTGGGGTGGCCCCGGGGAATTGATCTCTTCTGAGGTCTTTGTGGCAGCAGGTCGATCCCGTCCATAAGCAGGTCCCGGGAGGCTCCGGCAGGGCAGTCAATTTCAGCCGCTGACCAGCATCACAGAATGACATGTGGAGATTCTGTCTACGTGGAGAGTGACTGGTGGTGACATTGGCCTGTAAGACAGAGTGTGACGTTCAGATGGCCACGGGCAGGCATCCTAACACACAGAGTATACAGCGTTTGAGTGCCTGCCTCAGAGCACCCTTCCCCAAAAAAGGCAAACTAGAAAATGACTCAGCTGGTGTGGTGTTGGTTAGGAGATTCCTCCTGAGCTTATGGTCCTAGCAGATACGTTGGTCCCATTTGTCGGTGACAGTTGCACTGGTTATGGGATCTGCACGCCTTCTGCTTTGTGTGCTCATGTGATTTTCACTTACCCAAAAATGTTCTGAGGGCAGAAGGAAAAGTGATTGGTTCAGAGATAGAACCAATCAGGTTGTAGAGGAGGTGGGTCCAAGCAAGTAGAGGACGCAGACCCAAATAATCAGATGGGGATGGGACGGTGCCCCGCCTCCTCTAGTTGCTTGGACCCACCTCCTCAACAGTCTAATTGGTTATCTCCCTGAACCCTTCTCCTTCCTTTTGCCTCCCTGACACTTTTTCATCCGCAGAAACGCAACATGGCGTTTATCGTTTCATTAGCTGCCTAATTAACGTGTTAAATTCGCATCGTCAATGAATTTGCACATGTGGAAGTCTCATTACTGGCTCTAACAACAGCATTTTCATTTCTGTGTTTATAAATACAAGTGCATGCACAGATATTAGAGACAACAGATAGTCAGAGGAACGGGACTGGCAGCATCGAGGGTGGGGGGAAGGGTGCATTCAAACCCAATGGGGGGACAGGTATCTCTACTTTCTAACATAGGAGCTTGGGTCCCGGACCGGGCCAGACCGTATCAGGACATGGTCAGTTTCAGCCTCAGCTTTGGCTGCCAGCATTTCCCAGTCCCATCTCCCAACACCCCCTCAGCTCGAGGTCCCCTGTGAATGAATCGGATCACTCACGCAGTACTAATCTGCCCCCGTCCTTAGGGACTGCGCACATCATTCTCCTGGTTTGGTCGCAGCGCTGTGGCTTGGACTGCAGTGACGGGCATCTGGCATGCCATGTTTTCGCTGAAACGCCACTGAAAGGGCGCAGAGACCTCGTTTTACTCATATCAATAAACTCATAAGGCTTTCAGGGCAACACACATCCGCTCTGCACATTAATTTTAATAGCTGATAACACCGTCTCCTGTCCAACTGCCTTCCCTGGCCCTGTTTAGTTATAGGGGTTTTTTAGCATTATTTACATTATATAATGCACACACATATACACACATCAAAAGGAAATGCTGAGCTTATAATGCAGACCTGACGTTTATTTCACCCTGAGATGAAGTCATGAAAACAGACTGTAATGTGTTTATTAAAGCATATTCCATTATGGCGCCTAGCAGCAAATTGAGTTTTCCCCAAAAGTATAGCACCTGTTCCTTTGCTATGGTTCTTTCTATGCATAAAAAAGTATGTGGACTTGTTTCCTCAGTCCGTGCAGATTTGTACATAGTGCCTGGAATTCTGTATTTTTCCATTCGCTACTGCTGAGAGCTGAAAGGTGCTGGTGGTCGGCTAAATTTGCGGGGAGTGGCAGATGGCTGGCGTGGATTATAATCTGTAGTTGCAGAACGAGTTGTTTTTTGTGCATTGTGGAGGGTATTATGGGATATAAGGTGTTATACTTAATTTGACACTGAATGCCACATGACACGTCACAACAAAAAGGCCTGAATGCAGATCTAGATGGAACCTACCGATTTAGTTTAGCCTTGCCGATTTAGCGTAAACTGCTGATTTAGTGTGAAACTATTTATACTTTCCATTTCACTTAATTAGATATATTATTAATGCGATGCAAAATTCAGTCAAACCTGTGTGACCCTCAGTGGTATTTTTATGTTTTACATTGAGCTGATTAGCTGACACCTTTTAGAGACAGATCGTTCTGACAGAGTCAGACCCAGATATCTTTGGAAGAGCTGCCCACTAAGTCAGCTTGGAAAACCGTGTAGCGGGTTCTGATTTGCTGGCTGGCACAGTGTGGGTGGGGGGGGAGCTTTGGATAGCAGGGAGTCTGTCGGGGGCCACAGCTGAGCCAGCAAAGCATCACGTGCGGGGAAGCCGTCCCAGGAGATGGAGGCTGAGTGGAGGGACCCAAGGAAGGGTGCCATCTCAGCTCCTGGAGTCTATGGACACCACCCCGCCCTCCGCCCCCGCCCCTGTACCCTCATGTGTCAGGGACAGCCCTTAGCCAATTATCAGGTCTCAACATGTCAGATTAATGCGGGAGTGGCCCGCCCACCGGATTATATGCCCAGCTGACCGGCACCGATGGCCAAAGCGGAACTAATTGGGCCGAATTAGAGGATGACATCGCAAGCATCAGGCTTTACCACTTAATCCGGAAGTGCTGGCTTTGTTCTTTGTGCAGAGGGACGCAGAGGGCAGGGCAGCATTGTAGGGAGCTATTATGGGCAGTTTCTATATCCTGCTGATGCTCGGCACGCCCACGTAGATGCCAAATGAGCAGCTGATGAAAGTGCTGCCCACTAGACACACCTCGATGTCCTTCAGCCAAGGGTCCTTTCCCCAAGCTGGCATCTCTAGGATCAGTATATAGTCGGGTTGCATGATAATGGAAGAATGTAAAGAACCGTGGTGCAAATTTTCTCCAATAAATATTGGCCAATTCACCCAAAATTTCTTATATCTAAATAGAACTTATTATCTACCAACAGAGGCCATCAAATAAGTAGGTGGTGTTGCGGTGAGTTGTGGCGAAAAAATCTTGCTTTTGCTCAATATCATCGCTATGGAATCGAAAATGTTTCCATACAATGCAAGGTATATAGGTTTTAGTGAGCAGTTTTTATTCACTTTTCTCCTTTCCACTCATTTTGTTAAATATCTCCAAAAATGCAGCATGCAGTGCATACGCAAAGGCAGCCACGGTAAACCTAAAACTGAAGTTTTTTTTACACATACTATAGTCTTGAAAATGAACAATTCTTGCTAAGTTTTGCTTCTTATGACAGAGTAGAAATGTTTTAGTAAAACTTAACACCCCTCATGCTCCCAGTATAGAGTCCTGCCTGATCTCGAACCACATCCTTGTGATGTAAGAACTGTGCATAACATGTGATGTTGATGTTAATATGACCCAGCCCAACTCACTAGCAACAAACTCCATGTATCCAAAAACCCTAGATTAAGTTATATCAGACAACTTTTCTTGTCATGGATAATGAGAACCGTGTGAGTTTTCCATTTTGTATCAAATCAAATTTGTAGCATGATGTGTTTGATTTAATTGCTTTACTTTACAACACATCCTGTGATGTGACTATTGTGCATGCATATATCATGCTGACGATTCCGAATTATATCGTACAGCCCTAGTATGCACGGACCTTTTAAGTTAAGAATACACTGTCTATTTTTTATCTCTTTGTCTTCTGTCTGCTTCTCTAATGCCTGAATTTCCATCCAGGGACTAGTGATGTATTTTTCTATCTGCTTGTTCATCTATCTCAGACTTCTCATCCAAAGTGAGGAGAAAGAGCTATAACTTACATGTGCTCCCTGGGATTCAAACCCACAACCTTTTCATTGCGAATACAATGCTTTACAGGAGCTACATTTTTTAAGCAACAAGGTCGCTGTTATTCTGCTGTTATTCTGTAGTTTGTCAATGTCACAGATTCGCAGAATTAGTGACGGTTTAATAAACCCTAAAGAGCCAAAGATCTCAGTCAGAGAGGACGTCCTCAGCCAGCCCTGTGCTCTTTCACGCGGCCAAGAGCAGCACTAGACATTTTCCAGATGAATCAGCAGCTATTTTCTCACTTGTTGTGTATGCATTTATTTATTTATTTTGATTTTTTCTTCTTTTTTTTTGATCTTACAGCTATTACTGTGAATTATAATTATATCCGCCTTGCACTTTCAGACACGGCTTTGGTGGCCAGCAGTGGGGTTTTCTCCAGAAGGAGCACGAAATTCTGACAAAAAAGCCCATTAAAAAAACACAGATAGAGTCGAAAGGAGTATGACGCAAGCTGCTATTTTATAACTCGACGACGAAGTCACACAGAACAGGCCAAGGAATGAGAATGACCCACAGGCCGCACATCGGGAACACTCACCAAGTTCCTTTTCCTCAGCATAACTCAAATGAGAATGTGTTTGTTTTACAATCCAGTCAATATTAATAATCGCGCACATATTTAGTGGGTTGGCACACCCCCAGCTGCCCACCCAGCGCTGGCCTTCTGTGAGCTATACGGACCTTCCCGGAAGTAGAGACCGAGCAAGTGTGAGCCCTGTTTGATTTGAATGTTGTGGTTCTGATCCGTGGACTCCATTGACTCAGCTGAGACATAAGCCAGTACCAAGGATGGAAGACATCTTCAGCTGAGCGTAAGGTCAATTTAATCACACTCGCTCTCCTTCAGGAGGGAGGGTCTCTTTTGAGGAGTAACGCGGAGTTATATGTAAGGGGGCTTTGCTGATACGCGCACGGCTGCTGGCTGGTCTGACCGCACTCGCATCCATCTGTCTCTTGTCTTTTACACTGCTGCTTCATGTCTGCCCTGACCTCTGTGCCTCATCCCACGCATCCGTACAGTTCCTCCTCCACCCCAGGTCTGGGAGGGGGGCAGAGGGCAAGGAGGGTGCAGCCTGACGCCGCATTTTAGTTGTCTTAGGGTGGAAAGTGCGGTAGCTTCCTGTAATCCTCCATAAACACGGCGGGCTATTTTAAGTCCCGTTTCCACTGAAACATAGCAAAGAGAGAAAGAGGAGCATGACCATCGTGCCGTAATCACTTTCCCTGCAAGCAGCGCTGCACACAGGGCGGGAAATGGTGGTTACATGGGGCGGGGGGGAGGGCACAGGCCCCCAGAGCAGCGCGAATCTGACTCATAGTCTCACCGAAACACAAGGGGGAATCCCGTGCTCATCAAGGGGCCCCGATCCGGACTGTGATGGAGGGATCCCTTCTAGGGTGTACCCCAGGATTGTAGCCTGTGCTGCCTGGGAGCCCCCCCCCATCCCTGGCCAGGATGGGTGGATGGATGGATGGATGGATGGATGGATGTGTAGGTGGGTCGGTGGGTGGATAATGTAATTTCCTGCATGTGTTTTGAGAGATGAACCCTTTCCCCCAAGCACTTAGACAGCAGTGGCAGCCCATGCTGTTTGGGGTCCCTAAATGAAGGGGAATGCAGCATTAATCTGGGGTTACTGTCACTGTCAACGTGTTTGCAGATGTGCCTCTTTTCCTTAATAAATGATAAGCCCCACATCCTGTCCTCGCCATACTGCAGCATCGCTCAGGACATCCCCATGCAGGCTGTCCGCATGAAGCCCCCCACCCCCACTGATCACACCCCTCCACCATCACGAGTTTCCAAGGCATCCCATAATATGTTTTCCCGTCCTGGTGTAACAGGGCGGAGGGAGGGGGAATTCTCTGAGCCCGCAGATGTCACCATGGACAGGTCCGCAGTGTTGCAGTAACAAACCGACATTAGAAACCCGTTAAGCACCTGCTCCGTGGAGATGTGGCTTGTGTTTTTAAATGCGGATTTATTCAGAGTGTTCGTGTTGCAGGCCTGCAGAACGTGCCAAGTTGGCACCGCTTGTGCAACATCTGCTCGGAAAGGAACCCCTTGCCGACATTTCGGTGACAGAGTGGCACCACTTCCCACAATCCAGCTTTTCTGTCGCCTGGAAATGCGTGGAATGTCCCGGAGAACTCGCCGTTTTATAGCCTGTAAACATGACGAATGGAACATTCCGTTCGAATTTCATACACAAACACGCACGGCTGGACGCAAATGTACACAAGCTCTGGAAAGGCAGAAAGAAGTGATCTTCCAAAACGGGAATGGAGTATCCCCAGAGGGAGGGGTCTGTATGCGTGACGGCTTGATCTCCGACATGCAGTGATGTGAAGTAAAACACACAACCCTGGCTCATGGGGAGGGGGTGGGGTGCAGCTTAGTGGGTTAGGTCCCTCCGCTTGTGGTCGTAAGGTCACTGGTTCAAATCCCTTCCTCAGTAGCTAGAGCATTACCAGAAATTTATGAAAAAGGGGGATAAGCCTTTACTGGGGGGGGGGGTCTGATTTTAATTAATAACAACAAACAACACCCTATTTAAATTAGTGTGCATTTATTAGGGGGCTAAAGCACATTCCAATGTACATATACTTGCACGAATGACAAAGCTTAATTTCATCTCATGATGTCCCTGTTCCCGCTAGTCCATGAAATAAGCACAGTCCTGTACTTCATCTGTGGGAAGTAGGAAATGAGGAGGGGCTCACAGAATCCCTGTCTTGGTGTCGCTCCCAATGACGGAGAAGGGCCACATACAGGGCGGGGCCAGGGGTCCACGGGACCTGCGGAGGTGGGGGGCGGGGAGGGGCCGTTTGTGGTGTGTGTGGTACAC
>JAAGVU020000032.1:20543195-20556609 GCA_011763525.2 Mormyrus iriodes
GCGGGAGAGGGGCAACATACGGGGCGGGGCCGGGGGCCAAGGGGACCGGGGGGGGGGGGGGGGGGGGGGGGGGGTAGGGGCGATCGGGACCAGACTGGGGAACACCGGAGAGTCATTATGAGTAAGTAGTTAATTAAAAATCGACCTTGGCAGGCCGCTGGTGTGCAGGAGAGTGTAGCACAGCCCGCATACAGCTGCACAGCTCCTGGCCCCAGTCCCGGATCCTGGGGCTCTGCTCCCGACTGCCCATACATTTTCCGGATCGATTTACAATCCCCTATTGTGTAGGGTGGGGGGGCGCAGCCTGCGTTTCTTTTAGGCCGATTGATTTGGTTTGAAGGAGGTTGGGTCTCAGGGCCGTCACAGGACCCGCACGGGGCCATCACGTGGCTGACATGGGACTGTCACAGGACTCAGATGGGGCCTTCACAGGGCCCACACGGGGCCGACATGGACTGTCACAGGACTCAAATGGGGTCATCATGGGATTGTCACATGGACCCACACAGGGCCATCTTGGGACCGTCACAGGACCCACATGGGGCCATCACGGGGCCGACATGGACTGTCACAGGACTCAAATGGGGCCTTCACAGGGCCCACACGGGGCCAACATGGACTATCACAGGTCCCCACTGGGGTCTTCATGGGATTTTCACATGGACCCACACAGGGCCATCTTGGGACCGTCACAGGACCCACATGGGGCCATCACGGTGCCGACATGGACTGTCACAGGACTCAAATGGGGCCTTAACAGGGCCCACACGGGGCCGACATGGACTATCACAGGTCCCCACTGGGGTCTTCATGGGATTTTCACATGGACCCACACAGGGCCATCTTGGGACCGTCACAGGACCCACATGGGGCCATCATGGGGCCGACATGGACTGTCACAGGTCCCAAATGGGGTCATCATGGGATTGTTACATGGACCCACACAGGGCCATCTTGGGACTGTCACAGGGCCCACATGGGGCCATCATGGGGCTAACATGGGACTGTCACAGGACCCAAATGGAGCCGTCATGGAACTGTCACAAGACCTACACGGGGCTGTCGTGGGACTGTCACAGGGTCCAAATGGGGCCATCACAGGACTGTCACAGGACCCACACGGGGCTGGCTCGGGACTGTCACAGGGCCGACACAGGGTTGCCACGGGGCTATCACAGGGCCTCCCGGCCCACATTTAAAATATTTTTTAAATATTTGTTTATTTGTGTGTATGAATAATTGAAATGCCCCGTGTGACCCGTAAATAAATTCCTCTCACTAAATAGGCTACAGTCCTGCTATTTTCCTCCTTTAATGTCTCAGGTACTTAGCAGTGGTAGCATTATGTTGTTATTTTTGGCCACCTTTCATCAAGATTTATAGCAGAGGCCCAAGCGGATTAGACGTGAACTCGCTTTAATGTCAGGAGGCTCGTCCATTTCATCCTAAGCAATTGATTCGGCCCAGATGCTCTCTGGACAACAGCGTCCTGAACATGGCGTTCAGTCAGCTGGAGGTCAGAGACTTTGCCTCACTCCTGGTGTGGAAGGTCCACCCAACTAGCGTTGATGCTAAGAAGGGCGCCCCTCAGAAGCTTTAGAGTTTTAACACAGCGATCTTGTATTCCGTGATGGCCTCTCTGGTTCTGTGGTCTAGGTCTGTGCTCTTCACTGGTATTGTGCACTGGATCTGTGCTCTTCTCTGGTTCTGTGCCCTGGTCCTGTGCTCTGATTCTGAACCCTGGGTCTGTTTCCTGGTTCTGTGCTCTGCTTTGACCCTGTTGGAGGGTTGGATGTGAGTATTCGTGTAAGTGAGCTGATTAATGTGTAAGATAGAAAGCATTTATTTAAACAAGGGTGGCTCTTCAGCTGAGGGCTCTTGGTCTGGCCTTCTTGCTCCATGCAGAGAAATGTACTCTGATAAATGGGCTTCACCTGTTTACAGTGAAGATGCATACAGCACCAGCACAGCCTCAGAGACACGACTCAGCTTCGGTTTTCACTGTCTGTGCCCCGGGCCAGGTTGTGGCACCGCTGTAAAGGTGTGGTCTCTTTGCTTCGGAAGTCCTGGCTGCAAACTCTCAGAATTATCTGCTGATTCCATGCTGGCTATCCATTATTAACCATTATCTATCCCTCCTATACAGGTTTTTCCAGTGCAGCTAAGTCTGGAGCCTTTCCCAGGGAGCTGAGTGCTCCAGGCACGGGACAAACCGGATGGGATATCGAGTATTTATTCATAATTACAGCAATAGTGCTGGGTTAGTGGATGCTTCTGGCTACTCGGACGAGTGAAAATCAGGCCTTAGCTCTGAGGCCCCCAATGATCCCCAATGAGCGGCTAGATGTGGCAGCAGGTGTTATTTTGGAACTCTGGGGGGTTTTCCTGGGAGGTTGCTGGTGCGACTGTGTTTGTGAGGAGGCCCCTGTTCCTTCCTGGAGATATACTGTACAGCTAAGCGGAACAAAGCCGAGTCAGCTCCCAGTTAAAGTTCTAGGCCAGTTCAGAGCCGGGGTACTAAGGCAGGAGGCTGCAGCTCAACTCTGTAGCACGTGCAGTCCCTACAGGCGTTGTCACTTGTGTTCGGTGTCCCCAAATGCTTGTCTCTTAGGTGTTTAGCTGTATTTTTGCTGGCCTTTATTAAACCAAATTCTGCAGATATTACTCATCGCCCCCTGCTGCAGTGTGTGCGGGATGCTGCGATACCAGCTCACTATAATCTGTCAGGTAGCAGCGACCAAAAGGGTCATGCGGAGTTCACACACTGAACGCAGTAGCAATTGCAGTCGATGCCCTTCGGCCTGTCTTCAGCGCCTGCCTGGTTCAGCTCAGGGATGCTTTATACTTTCTTCATATTTTCCCGGTTCTTCAGACCTTTGTCATGCTTTGTTGTCACATGATGGACACCATCAATGCTGAGCCTGTCCTCCACATTCACTGGATGATGGGCTTTGTGGTAACCTCTCCCCCAGCTGGACCTCCCCATTCTCTCCTCGCTCCATGTTCCACAGTGCGTGGTGCTGTGCCACAGCGCCGGGATTCCCCGTCAGGCTGACATTTGTGCTGGCACCCCTATCATTCATGTGTCACTCACATGTCACTTATGTGTCTCAGACTCCAGCTGATACAAAGATGGTCCATCCACGTCATCGCTGTCGGTCCCAACAGCTGTCAAAGTCCTACTGGATCCGATGTCCCGTCTTGTGAAGGACGGAGGCAGGCGTGGGGTAAACAGAGGCCTTTGTTGTTACATTAAGTCCGCCATTTGATGTGAATAACAAGCACAAACAAATTGAAATGAAAGAGCTTCTTCCTCACTGCTTCATGCCCGGTATCTCAGCCTGGAGGGTAGTTCAGGGTGGTACAGGGTGGTACACTCCCTGTGGGTGAGGCCCTCATATGGTGTCAGTTAGTTTGTGTTAACTTCCTGTTCCTGTTACAGGAGCTTGCTGTCAACGGTGTCGGACCTTATTTGAAAACAGTGTGGGATTGGTGCCCGAATCGCTGGCAGCTCTAAAGGGTTTTCTTTTCCTGGGAAGGGAAGTAATCCTCTCTATGATGAGATGGCTGTAAACTTCCTGTGTGCAGGCACGGAAACCTCAGTACCAGGAAGTAGAGATTCTGGTTAATTAAGTCTAAGCCCCTAACAGAGCCATTTTCTCAGCATCCGAGACCCTTCAGATGAAAATTAGAATGTGTCTTTGGCTCCGACCTGGATCTTTTTTCCCCAGCAACAGTGCATCTGTCGGCGCAGTAAACAGGATGCCCTGATTCGTGGACGCTTCACGAGGTTGTGCCCACATTTCCTGCTCCATTCTTCTCCCTGTATCTAATCTAGCATTCCCTGACACAGACACCTGTGTCCCGTGTGAACTTCACCTCCAGACCCCCTCTGTACCCCCAGCCTATCCCAGTGCCTCCTGTGGCCCAGAGCTTGCCTGATTGACAGTACTGGTTGTGGGAGTGAGTGAGGTGCCGCCCCTCCATCTTGCAGACCCCAGACATCCCGGCCTGATTATCAGATCGCGTTTGCAGTGGCTGCTTCTGCAGGCTGTTTAAGAGAGGCCGGCCTTTCAGAGCAGGGAAGGCTGCAACATCCATCTTTCCTCATTTCAGCCAGGCAGCTGGGCATTGCCTAATGAGACCCGATGTTCTTTTTAATCCTTCATGTCCCGTTTCTGCGAGCTGGATAGAGAAAGCGGGCGTAACGATGGACAGAGGAGGGGGTGATTAATGTGAAGGTGGGGCTGCCCTTCATTCCTACGTCCGTCTTGCGGACCGTTTCCTGTGCTTCAGTTCGTGTGCCTCCATTTCTCCAAGTGCCGGGAAGGAGCTGCCATCAGGCCTGTGCCTTTTCAATTAGCGGGAATCTCGTTAGGGGCACGTCGAGCGATGCCATTAATGTAATGGAAGTTTTTCGGAACAGAAACCACACGAAAGTGCCTGATTTATGACGATCAGAGCTCTCTGACTACCCACAGCCTCGAGAGTGAATCTCAAAGATGCAGCTTGCTTGGTATCGATGTTTAATACGCAGACTGTGGAGGCCAGTTGGTTCTTTGTGTGTATTTTACAGATTATGTGTGTTCCATTTGGCCCAGGAGATCCACGAAGGACCAGCTGAGAAGGACCAGTCCGTACTTGCTTCCAAGGCTTCTGATAGTCATTTTCGCCTTCGTCACAGAGATCTCTGTTCAGTCGATATGCAGGAAATTCTGGTAGAAATAACCACCAATCTTCTGATAGAATCTTCAGCAAATTTGCAGAGATCCTCACCTACCCGCTGATCTGACAAGCTGTCTCGCTGTTAAGCATGCTCAGAAAGGACAGCGTGCAGTGTCCTGCTAAACTGATGCTGAGCATTTCAGAGTGTGCAGCCTCAAGGTGTCAAGGCGCCCTGCCGTCCCAGCCGCCTACCCCTTCCCATCATGTGGTGTTTAATATCACTTCTTGAAGGTGGATGTCTGGGCCAAGGGGGTTCCGCTTCTACTATAAAGCGTATATCAGTAGGTCCTGTCCAAGAGTCCGAATAGGTTACTGATTGGTCACCATGTTTATAGGGGTCTTGCGACTGGATGATTGCCTGTCACATGACCTTAAAGGGGCGGGACTGTCTCACACCCATTCCTGTGGTAAAAGCAATTTCCAACAGCAGCTAAATCACGTGATTTGGTCACCACTACTCCTCCTATTGCACCTCCTGCCATTAGTCAGGCTGGTGCAGCACATCCATAATTAATGACGTCATTACATGTACAGGGGGTGGGCTTCCATCAGCTTCATACCATACATCTTGTCTGCTGTCCCACACCTCAAGCCGCTTTCAAGGAAAAGACCTGAGTAGTGTGATTGGGGTGACTGCTCAGTTGCAGGGGGGGGAAAGACCTCAGACCTGTTCTCTCTGGAACAGCCTGTGCCTGTATTCAGAGCTTGTGGATTTAAATCACCTGGAAATAGGAAAGAGGTGAAAAAGCCCCAACTTGCTACACACAGAATAACGGCCTTGACTCTGTGCTTCTCAAGCTATCATCTTATATTACATTAGGGATTATCTAAAATTTAAATGTATCTTGCCCTAAAAGCACATTTATATCTGTATTTATGTGTCAGTACAGGTTATTGCATTAAAACCAAACCTGTCAGAATTCTCCATAATATGAAATTGCTTATTTAAAAATCAATTACTTCATAGACTGTCAAGCAATTAAGTAATTACCAGATTTTTATGCAGCAATTAATAAATGACTGCTCTGTTGAAAATCATTTATTGATTAACTGTACCTGTAACACTGTTTGTGCTGTGTGGTTCTTACAGCGTAGATCAGAGGACCTGGCTCTCGTTGTGACTCAGTATGACTCAGTGAGTCTGAGTCTGGTCTGAATGTGGCTCTTGAAGCATAGATAAAGCCCAAAATCACAGGACTTGGCTCTTGCTATGACTCGCTGTAACTCAGTGAGTCTCAGTCTGGACTGAATGTGGCTCTTATAGCGTAGATTAAACTCCAAACCACAGCAAAGCGTGTCTCTTGCTATGACTCATTGAGTCTGCTCTGACTCAACCTGTCCTTCTCAAACGTATGGTGGACAGACACGTGGGGATATGAGCGGAGAGCGGAGACGTGCAGGTGGGGAATCGCTGGCACTGAGTACCTAACACCACGGCAAGACAGACAGCTGTCAAGCGATGTTTGGATGATTCACGGGAAAGGCGGTGTACCATAGGGCTGTAGCATCCCATGCCACATCTTGCTTGATTTTAGGATTCTGCAGACGAAGGGCTTCAGTCATGGCATGAAATATATGCCATGTTTTAAAATGTACGGCCAGACAGTGTTATTTTGCTTGGAGCATTTCCTGTTAAATGGTGTTTCCCCTCGGGAAACGGGGTCACTCACCAGCCACGGAAAGCGGAGCAGCCTGTCCAGCTGGTTGCCATGGAGACCTGCCCTAATACCTCTTATCAGGACTCACAGACCCTCCCGTGGGTCATGCCCTTTCCTGGGTGACAGTGCACCCCTCCACCCAGTGCTGTGAAGAGCTGGCCCAGACTTTCTGTACCACGTTGCTCTTTATTTTATCAGAGGAAGAGTTCAAACCATGCTGTTTAATTGTTATGGTAATGTATAATCTCACCCCCCACCCCCTGCATCCCTCTTCCTGTCTCCAGCGTCTCCTTGGATCCTCATCTGCCTTCGTGTTACATAAATCGCGTCCTGCACAAGGAGCATTTTTATTTCAGGGTGTGAAGCACCAGCCAGTCAGGACAAGATTAGGGGGTGGGATTTTGGGAAAGAGCCAGGGATTTGCCCCAGCTGGGTGTCCCTGGGGAGTGTAGGTGTGGCACGGGTGGGCAGGCAGGGACGAGGCTCACTCTCATACAGCCTTCCCTCGGTTCATGAAACACCGCCATAAATCAAAAAAATATTTCTATTAGTTTTAACTTATAATACATTTCCAACTTAACCCCAAAAGAATTTCCCCAAATTTGATTAGAACAATGAAACAGAATATATATAACAATTAGTTAATTCAATTAGTTAAATTATGTTTGGCTGAAACAAAAATCATGTCACATCATCATGTAGCATCATGTCTCATTTTTTAATCATTTTCTTTTTCTGAGAAGCCTTCCATTGAGGAAATCAGTCAGTAAAACACTTTAAAGCTATCCTCAGGGTGGGGGTGTATGGTGCAATTATCTGCCAGTGAAACCCCTCCGTTTCCGTGGACACCTTGTCCTAGATCTGTTCTTCCTCAGTCTCTCCACCCGAGGTCATGGTCGCGTCTTGGGGAACAGCAACACAGTTGCTGCGAGGGGGTTTCAGATCACCGGACCCCTGTTTGTCACACTCGTGTGGGATACCCAGAGGATGGGGGGCCTCGTTGTGCTATATGTGCATCACAAGGTCATAACATTTAGGGAAGCCCTTTGGGGAGGTGGGAAGCAGATGCTGCTGCTGGCTGAGGAATGGGACAGCTAATGTGGAGGGGGGGTCCCCCATGGCCAATTTTACACTATTTCATTTTCCAGCTAAGTAGGGCAGCGTGCCAGTGTGGCCGGATTTGGGGTGCAGAACTTTAGCGGTCATTCTTACAGATGCGATGAGGCGCAGGCAGGCGACAGTGGGGGGGGGGGGGTTGAGACCGCCAGAGGAATTTCAGGAAGGCGGTGGTCTTCTGACCCAAATATGGTCCCCCCTCCACTTCAAAATACCAGTGCTGACCTGTACCTGCTTCTCTGTGTCACAGGGTGGAGCAGGGTGGCTGGGGGGGTCGTGCTCTTTCTCTTACACACCGTGGGTGAGGGTGCTCCCCTTTGCTCCCCATTAGCACCTCGTTGTTAGAGGCAAAGGCAGCTTTCAGAATTTCAGAATTTCAGAATATGAGCCCCAGTAATTAAATGCATGCAAATTAGGTCCAGTTAACGAGGGAATATTACAAACTGCACCAGCGTGTTGACAGTTCCCAAAGCTGCATCCATCGCCATTTGAGGACACATTCCCACACTGGGTGCTTCGTGTCCTCAAACTGTTCTGTTTATCAAATCAAAGGCACGCAGGTGACAGTAGTACTCACGGGTCAAACAGCAGAGCGTTTTGTTGATACGGCTCAGTTGACTAAACGCTCAGTCTCTTCCTTGCTGGAATCCGTCCTGCGTATTCGGATGGGGAAATGCACTCCAGGGTGTTTTACAGTATTTAAAGTAACACCATTCTCTGCAGTCGCATCCAAAAATACTTTTCCTGGATGAAATGTTTGATGGATATCGGCGGTCCTGAGGCTGGAAGGCTGCCCAGCGCTAATTATATACACGTTAAGTACCATGAAGTCAAAATATTTCATGGATCACCTGATATTCCTCTTATAGAACAGGAGGTAAAACATGTCTGGCTGTTTCATTCAATGATGCCATTTTGAGAGGATGGATTTGGGGCATGAGCCAAAAGTATGTGGCCTTGTAGCGGACATTTAGGCAGGCTGTATTTAATTTGTTTTTCATTAGCATTTTATGAGTGAGGGGGATTATGTCACATTTGGTTATAAAGAACTGGGCTAAGAATGTTTAATAGGTATGAATGCAGCGGATGATGATATTTTTGGGATTTGTTCTATGACATCATCATAATGTAGCTCTTACGGCTCTCGGTATTTAAAATGTGACCTATCACAGAAAACTTATTAACTATACTGCCAAGATTCTTATGAATGATTTTTGAGCCTTCAGCTTCACACAGAGTTATTCTTAGCCACCGTAGCTCGGGGCAACTGTTGCCATGCATACTTATCCATAGATACGCTGTGCGGCGTCATACATCTGTGACAGGGAAACACCGGAGGAGATGACGGAAAATGACATGACCTGCTGTGGGGCCAGTGTGACTTAAGAGGGCTCTAAAGCTGGGAGCAGCAAAGCGACTTTTAATGGTTGGTGCCGCCATCTTTCTGTACATGCCGTGGGCTGCCAGACCATGTTGGTGTAGTCACAAGGACGTGCACAGACATGGCTACAGACGAGCAACATGGCTACATGGACCTCAGTGTCCTTATGTATTTCATAGAGGCTGTAAGTGTATTTACATATGTGTTATCATACCATGATCAACTGGCTTTGGGAGAAAATTATTCTTACTTTAAGGAGGTGGTGTGTGAGGCTCAGTGAGTTAGGCCTCTGTGCCTGTGATCGGATGGTCCCTGGTTCTTTGTTGATCCCTTAATTCCCCCGAAATGCTCCAAAGGTGTCAGACCCTGTTAGGTTTCTGTAAGCATCGCATTGGGTTTCTGAATGCATCGTGTTGGGTTTCTGAATGCATCGTGTTAGGTTTCTGAACGCATTGTGTTGAGTTTCCTTAAGCATCGCATTTTGTTTCTATATGCATCGTGTTGGGGTTCTGAATACATCCTGTTGGGTTTTTGTATCCTGTTGGGGTTCTGAATGCATCGTGTTGGGGTTCTGAATGCATCGTGTTGGGTTTCTGAATGCATTGTGTTGGGTTTCTGTATACATCCTGTTGGGGTTCTGAATGCATCGTGTTGGGGTTCTGAATGCATCGTGTTATGTTTCTGAATGCATTGTGTTGGGTTGCTGTATACATCCTGTTGGGTTTTTGTATCATGTTGGGTTTCTGATTGCATCACGCTGGGTTTCTGAGTACATTCTGTTGGGTTTCTAAATGTATGGTGTTGGGTTTCTGAATGTATCGTGTTAGGTTTTTGTATGCATTTTATTGGGTTTCTCTAACAGCTTCCCCCTGCTCTCGTTTGGCAGATCGAAGGATGCTCTGCTGTCCACACAGTGAGCACCTCCCGCTTACATAACTGCTTCCAGCCAGGCCTCTTATACTTGCAAATGAGTATTGATTTTGTTTTCCTGGTGCCTGACAACATGAGGCTGTTGTAAGACCACCGGAATCCTCTCACTGGTGGCCTAGACTAGATTTGAACCCAGAGATAAAAGGCTGAGAATCTTGTTTCTCTTCCAGTCTGTGTCTTTCCTTCTGCAGAGTTCCCCAGGGTAGCAGTCTTCTCTCGGACATGCTTGCACTTGGTACAGAGGGTTTTGAGGGAGTCTGCAGCTCCATCCTGAACTTGTCAAGCCCCTCAGCATGAAATGGGGGGTCACGCCAGTGACTTTGAGCTGTGGGCTGCACAATCACTAACAAACCTCACACCTCATGAGAGCTTTTCGTTCATGCCGCAGGTAGCAGAGGAGATTCAGTGGGCAGGACCGTTGGCATCAGCAGCTGGGTGTAGATGCGTCTGTTGATGATGCCAGATGACTTTCTGTGTGTCACAATGCCGGCACAGTTCAGATGGTGCATCACAAAAACATGGCGTGGTCCTTGACTTTATCCAGCTGAACAATCATATTCATTTACATAAACAACCTAAACATCAGGTCTCAGAAGAGAACTGGAGGAATGCAGCATGTAAAATGTTGACAGTTAGTTTTACAGGAGGATATTCCCTCACAATCTCCTTCCTCTAAAGTTCTTCATACCTGGGTCTCTCATTAGAGCCTCATGGTCATGATCGGTGACCCATCTCAGGTTGGAGAACACATTGGTCTTGCTTCCAGCAAGGGGCGGAGGGTGTTTTTAGATCAACGACTGCCCCAGCCTTCCGCTGAGGTTCTCCTGGATGACTGTTGCCCCTTTGATGCCCATTTGTGCTCACCTCGAGCCTCAGACCAGAGCAGCGGTGCAACGTGTTAGTTATGAGGGGCGCTCTGAGGCAGCAAGGGAACAGCCCCTTGGTGACAGGAAGACAGTGACACGTTCACCCTAATTGCTGGGACACAGGCAGGTTGGCCCTGGGATTGACGTGTCACGATTGCCCCGTTTACACCGGCAGCGAAGTCCCATTTCGGGGCAGCTGTGAGCATCGTGTCGGAGGGCCTGCCTGTGCCGATAACAGCTTTGCAAAGGATTTTGAACCAAATTCAATATTCAGTTTGACAAGGCGGTTTGGTTACCACAGAGCCAGCTTCCATGGCAACGGCGGAGAGTCGTCAGCATGGCTCGGCAGGGCGAAATTGCCGAAGCTGCCGGGCCGTGGTGCGGCCCACCCCCCCGCCACGCCGATGAGACAGGGGGCAGCCCTCGCATTTCCTTCAGCCCCTGCCAGTCGGGTGGCCCCTGCCTTCATCACCCTCTGCCAATGACAGTTTGTGGGCTGGATGCCTCTCTTTCCAGGAATGGGGTTAGCGTCAGCAGCCAGGGGGGATTACAGGACCCACAGCTGCGGGTGCCTCAGAGGTCACCCCGCCCGCCTGCGGATGAAGGAGTTTCACTTCCTTTGACTCAGTTTTGACTTACACGCTACCTTACACAAACATAGTCTTGCAGCCCCCCCGATTCGCTCCGGGGGGGGAGGGGCACACAGCATGTTTTAGGGTTAGCATCCTGGATCCCGCAGTGTAATGGGGCCATGTCTCTGCCTCACCGCGAGGGTGCATATGTCAGCTGGGAGGTGATTTGGGTTCTGAGTGTCTCACCATCCGCCTTGCTGATGGGTGGGGGGGCAGTGTAACATATCCCTTACCCCTCCCTCAGTCACACTTTATACCTCTGTACAAAATTGGAGGTGATATTTTAAGCAGTATCATGAAAGTGTTCAAATTTATTTCACATCTGACTGTTTGTGCTCTGAGATGAACTACTGACTTAATTAGCCCTAACGTTTTATTAGCCCACGGCATGCTGGGATCAGTAATTTCCATCGCACGTGATGGCAAAGAATCATAGCGAGCGGGAAGCTGGCTCACCAATCACCGCAGTGCATTGTGGGTATCCTCCCGAGTGCAGCTCACCACCGAACAGCATCATGTGCATGGACATGACGCCTCTGCAATAGCAGTAATGATGGGGGCGTGCTTACTAGTCCGAAGGACAAAATACAAAAACAAGTAGCAAATAGAGGGAGGAGGCAGTAGAAGGAGACTGAGGAGAGATAGGAGGCGATGTCCGCAGCCTCCAGACAGGAGCTTGCCAGTGCTCACTGACCCCTGGACATCGAGCCCTGACATGGGCGGGGGTTTGACCCCAGGGATCGCATCAGACTACGCGGGGGTCACTACACCCTTTGATTCAGAGACAAATCTGTGGGGAAAAGGCAGGGATGCCGGTGATTTGAGGCTGTGTTGTCCCTGGTCCTGTACTGTGGTAATCCCTGTAACCTCCAAATAAATCCTCTTCCTGAAATTTAAATCCTCTGGAATGTCTCTTCTAGGGGAATGACATTTTCTTTGACCCCTCTCCCCTGCCAGCTTTGCATTTTCTATCTATTTATCATAGTTATTTTTATAATCAATAATAGACCAGCATCAGACAGTTGCACTGTGCTACCATGGGGTAGCGTCCTCCTGTAAGGCTTACGCCTCTGTTAAATCCCTCTACGGACAATAAATGTGGTGTGTGCCACACAGCCCCAAGGTGAACCTGTGAGTCCCGTTGAGCCAGTCAGCTGTAGCCTGGTCATTATATGACATGTTTCTCCCCAAAGTGCCCCAGCGAGTACAACCTGTCACCTTGCATCAAACATCATTGTCACCCTTGATTACCATCTCCTATTATCAAATCATAGTGTGAACACCAGGTGGTGCAGTGGAGCAGGGGTTAGCACAGTCTTCTCTGGAGACTAGCGTTCGAGTCTCCGCCCCAGCTTTACGTGTGTGGAGTTTGCATGTTCTCCGTCATGGAGCTTCCTCCGGGTACTCCGGTTTCCCACCACACTCCAAAAACACATCCATTCCAAACCCTCGATTCAGCCTCTGTAAACCCCCATGCAACAGTTAGCCTCTGAAAACCGCCCTCAAGAGTCAGCCTATGTAAACACCTCCCAAAGAGTCAAGCCTCTACAAACACCCCGTCCCAAGAGTCAGCCTCTGGAAACACCCCTCCACAGAAGAGTCAGGCTATGTAAGTGCCCCCCAATGAAGAGTCAGTATTTGTAAACACCCCCCCACCAAATGGTCAGCCTCTGTAAACACCTCTCCCCACAAGAGTTAGCTTTTTAAACACCCCCTGCACAAGAGTCAGCCTCTGTAAACTCCCCATCACAAGTCAGCCTCTGTTAACACCCCCCCCCTCCAAAGGGTCAGCCTTATAAACAGCCCCTCCCCCACAAAAGTCAGCCTCTGTTAACACCCCCCAACAAGACTCAGCTTCTGTAAAAACTCCCCATAGGTTCAGCCTCTGTAAACACCCCCCCCCCCCACAAAGGGTCAGCCCCATAAACAGCCCCCGCACAAGAGTCAGCCTTTGTTAACACCCCCGAACAAGACCCAGTTTCTTTAAAAACCCTCTCCAAAGAGTCAGCCTCATAAACAACCCTAACCCCCAAAGGGCCAGCCTCCATAAATACCCCCATCCCCAAGAGTCAGTCTCTGGAAACACCCCCCCCCCCGGCTTGAGTT
>JAAGVU020000032.1:20572823-20594053 GCA_011763525.2 Mormyrus iriodes
CCGGAGGCTGCGGGCGCAAGGCAGGGAACAACCCAGGATAGGGCGCCAACCCATCGCTGGGCACACTCACACACCATCCACACACACATGCATACCTACGGGCAATTTGGCAACTGCGTGATTTCACTGCCTCTTAAATCATTTGTGCAAATCTTATATTCTGTGCAGCTCATGATTTAAACAGGTATGCAATTTCATACAGAAAGTAACAGTCCAGGACTGGGGGTTATCAAAGGCTCCTGAGGGTTACCAAGGGTCACTGAGGCTTCCCAAGGGTTGCCAAGGGTTTCTGAAGGCTACAGACAAAGAGTCAAGAGGGTGTGAGTCAGGGTTCCTGAGAGTTTCAGATAGTTTCTGATGGTTGTGGAGGGTTACAGGGGGCTACAGAGAGTTCATGAGGGTTTCTGAAGGTTATTGAGGGGTCCTGAGGTTTTCTCATTGTTACCAAGGGTTTCTGAGGTTGCTGAGGGTTACAGAGGGTCCTTGAATGCTCCTGATGGTTTCTGATGGGTCTTTGTTGTTACTAAGGGTTTCTAACAGTTCTTGATGGTTACAAAGAGTTCCTGAGGGCTACCAATGGTTACCACAAGCATCTGAGAGTAACAGAGGGTTCTTGAGTGTTCCTGAAGGGTAAGGTTTCCGAGGGTTTCTGGGGGTTACAGAGGGTCACCAAAGGTTTATGAGGGGTTAGGGTTACTTAGCTTTCCTGAGGGATCCTGAGGGTTTTAGGAGGTTCTGTCTTGGGACTCCAGCAGACAGAGCAGCTGTGAAGCAAGTGCATGCCTTCAGCTGTAAACATAGCAGGAGTGTTTTTGTGTGTCTGCAACGCTGCTCTCGGGCTAGATAGCAGTGCAGCGCTGCAGTGGAAGGCCATGGCTGTGGGTGGTGGGCGGCAGCGGATACGTCATTTGACAGAGATGATCTTTTACCATCTGTGCTGCCAAGGTCAGAACACAATGGGTTTTTTGTGAGATGAAACACACATGGATGCACACTGTCTCACACACACTGACACACACTCTCTCACACATACAAGAGCCCTAACCTTAACCATAAGTAATCAAACAAAACAGGCAATTTTAGTTTTTGATTGCAGTCACAGATTTTTATAAAATTTTCCCCTTGTGATAACTGAAAAAAATGTTCCCACAAAATAACAGATTTTTACCACATTATCGGGACATTAGGTCCCTACAATGTCATTTATACATGACTACCTCCACATACACACACACACACACACGCACGCATAAACACCATCTACATAACAAGCTACAAAGTGAAGATCTTCAAAGTGAAGTCTCTAGCCAGCTGATCTGATGTACCTTCACTAGCGACCGCTTATTACCTACTGATAACACCAGCACTGTCATTATCCTTATCCTGCTGTTTCCGGAAAATTACTTGTATTTGTGGGCACCCTCCAGTGTTGTACAGACTAATGTATAAAGAAGCATAATACATATCTATAGTTAAATAATTCAAAGCAATAGTTCAAAGTTAGAACATTTTGTCATTTTTGAAACGATGTTATCAGCTGCAATTGGAGCTTCATGCAGTGTGTGTGTGTGTGTGTGTGTGTGTGTGTGTGTGTGTGTATTTACAGAGATCAAGCTTCAGTCACATAAACACTGACAAGAACAAGCAGCAAGCTTGTGTTTAAATCTCTGCTAATCTGACTCTCCATCTACTCCTCTCTGTTCATCGGTTTGCTCTTGAATAAACAGCAGTAAATTTCGGGAAGGGCGGCAAAAAGCAGATACCTTGATCTGTTTAAGCACTTGCACGGTGATTCTGTCTCCCACTATAATTTAGAATGACCACGCTGACTCCCGTAAATCAGGTATGATATATATCAGATGCACACTCTGTCCTGTGACACTGTCCTGTCTCTCTCTCTCTCTCTCTTAGGTCTTGGCGATCATCTCCATCCTGTTCATCGTCCTCTCCACCATCGCGCTGTCGCTGAACACCTTACCTGAGCTGCAAGTCATAGACGAGTTCGGCCAGGCGAACGACAACCCACAGCTGGCACACGTGGAGGCCGTGTGCATCGCCTGGTTCACTATGGAGTACATGCTGCGCTTCCTGTCATCACCCAACAAGTGGAAGTTCTTCAAAGGACCCCTGAATATCATTGACTTGCTGGCCATATTACCATATTATGTCACCATTTTCCTGACCGAGTCGAACAAAAGCGTCCTGCAGTTCCAGAATGTGAGGCGGGTTGTCCAGATCTTCCGCATCATGAGAATACTGCGGATTCTGAAGCTAGCCAGGCACTCCACTGGCCTTCAGTCCCTGGGGTTCACCCTCAGACGAAGCTACAACGAACTCGGACTGTTAATTCTATTCTTAGCCATGGGCATCATGATCTTCTCAAGTCTGGTGTTCTTTGCAGAAAAAGATGAAGATGCCACGAAATTCACCAGCATTCCAGCTTCATTCTGGTGGGCCACCATCACTATGACCACTGTCGGATACGGTGACATTTACCCACAAACGTTGCTGGGTAAAATAGTCGGTGGCCTCTGCTGCATTGCAGGTGTCTTGGTCATAGCCCTGCCCATTCCCATCATCGTGAACAATTTCTCTGAGTTCTACAAGGAGCAGAAGCGCCAAGAGAAAGCAATCAAACGCCGAGAGGCCTTGGAGCGAGCCAAGAGGAATGGGAGTATCGTCTCCATGAATCTGAAAGATGCGTTCGCCCGTAGCATGGAGCTCATGGACGTGGTGGTGGACAAGGCTGAGGACAAACGCTCCCTGGACAACCACCTGTCACCCAGCAGGTGGGGCGCACCTCAGCGTACCATGTCTGATGCCAGCCTGAAGTCCTTTGACAAAAAGTACCAGGAGGGGCCGGGGTCACAGGATCGCATCCCAAACCCCAGCTCCAGCCCGCAGCGCCTCAACGCCCAGAAGCTGGAGGAGATGTATAACCAGATGACGAAGTCGCAGTCGTTCAGTGGCCTGAACACAGCGGGGAACACGCAGAGCGCGGCGCCACTGCAGTGCGAGGTGGAACTGGAGATGAAGCCAGTGCCATTGGCCTCCAGCCTCCCCTCGAAAGAGCGGCCCTTCACTGAAATCAAGAGTGTGTCAAGCATCGACAGCTTCACGAGCTGCGTGGCCGACCCCCCTGAGCGCGAGCAGGGCAGGGGGAGGCACCCACGGGCCCCCCCACCCCTGGACCTCCGTCATTTGGTCCCACCACTTGAGGTGGTGGATGGCAGTGAAGGAGACCACAATGGAACGCCATCCAAGGACGGCCTCTATGAGTTCGTCCCTCCGAACCCAGACAGCAGTACAGTCTCAACTAATGAGGACCATCACGACTCTGACGAGAGCACCCTCAGAGGCAATAACCCGTCGAGGAGCAGGGCTCGCAAGGTCAACTTCACCGAGATGCTGGAGGAGTTTCCACCAGAGCCGGAGGGCAGTTCGCTGGAGGGGGAGGGGGCCGGGCCCAGCCATAGCCCTCAAGCACTTGACGGGTTCCTTCATGCAGAATCCCTCCAGCCTCCAATGGAAGAGCGTGACAGCAATACAGGGGACCAGAAGGAACCAGAAGGTGTCACCCATGGGGAGCAGGAACAGGCTGGGGGGGACGGCACAACATCTGAATCGTCCTCGCAGAATGCTGGCGCACAGAACTGCATGCCAGCTGCCAGCGGTACGATCACGGACAGCAAGTCCGACAACAGTCAGACAGGACACAAGATGGAAAATCACATGTTTTCCCCAGAGATGCACATTAGATCGGGGGAGAGCGCTTTATCGCCCCCCTGTGAAACCAGCATGTGACTGTGGGGCATGAAGGGGCTGCCCACTAGGGGGCACCCATATAGAGAATGAGGTATATTTGCATGGTACAATGAGGCCCCTTTTACCCGTGATGCAATGGGACACTGAGGCTGGCACCTACATCACTTGACCAGGGCCTATAAGAAGACTCTGGGTCATGAGCAAACCAAGACATTCTGTGAAATGTAAATTCACACCTTGTACTATTCCTCTTTTTTAGCTGCTGTATGAAATGCACAAAGAGGGACTGATTGTTTAAAACAAAAGCATGCATTTAAAACTGTAAATTAAAGGTGCTTAGTTTGCTGCAAGTGATTTGGTGTAAATATGACAGCAGTGGAGATGACGGCAAATGCACAGGGAGATACGGAAAGGTCCAGGCGCAGAGGGTGAGAGACGTCGGGAAGCATGCTGATAAGATTGCTAAGTAGCGACCTATGAAAACATATCATTACTTTTTATGGTTAGACACTGTCTTTCATGGACAATGACACAATGGTTTTTGTTTGTTAAACTTTTCAAGGAAAATTACACTTGCTGTGTATTGTGGTTGGCTTTTCAAACCGGTTTCATAATCATAAATTGCAGACTCAATGACCAGAAGTATAAGAAACCCCATTTTCCTATGGTCCTGTATCTGATTTTTAATATAGTTGCCAAATATTAACTGAAAATATCAGAGGTTATTATGACTGATGATATTCTACGTTGGTTACAGAAATCTGCAGTGGGTAATTGAGATATTATATCTATTCCAAAGCCAGAATTTCCTTGCTGACACACTTCCATATTGAGCAAAACACGGTAAAAGATTATCCCATAGTATTTACAGAGAGAGTGTGGTTTATTTCTCAAGTGACAGTATTAGTGGCAGAGTGACAAAAATGTTGCAATGAGAGATGAATTAGAGAACTGGGAGGTGAGGCTGTTTTATCACAGATTAAATTACTGATTACTTCATAGTATCCGCTATTAAGTCTTTCCCACACCATCTGCAAACCTCACAACGAGAGTTCAATGTTACACCTTGTCCCAGAAAATGATAAAATTCTCTAACATGGCCAAGGACCAAAAAGACAAATTATCCTGCTTTTTTGAGTTCAACACATTGATATCACTGTGTAAAAGTGTCACATCACTTTCAGTTTCTTCATAGAGTGTTTCATTGTATGAACACATTCTGTACGCCCAGACATACAAATCATTCTACTGGCAGAAATCACTTTCACTCACCTTAGTCACTTTCCTCTGTGGTTTATCACGGACTGTCAAATCGTAGTGTTATTCTGGAGGCTAAATCAGTTTTGCGTAAACATAATCCCATAGTTTTCCACTGTAGATTTGCAGAAAAGTTTGCCCTCTGTTGCCTTTTATTACATACGATGCATATGCTGAATAAGAGATCTGTGTTTGGAACGCCTCACCGTGACGATCGCAGCCAGGCCAGATGAGGACGATCGTAGCTCACTGTCGCTTTGACTACTCATGCCATACAGTGAAGTGCAATACAGCTCACTGTAATCTATGCAGGCCCAGAAATGTGGTACTTTTGATTACAGTCCAGTGGAATTGTAAGAGCATAGGCAGAGTATTAAAAATGCTAGTATTTCTCAATACACCTTTAATATCAAATAAGAGTATTACCCCATATTATAACAATGCATAGGTAGAACTAAGGCAGCTCAGTCATTAAACACCTAGTAATACAGCTTCAGTAGGTCGCTTACATATTACAGGACGTGGGAGGGGGTGCAGGGTACGGGGGGGTGGCAGGCTTTTATTAATAATAAGGAATGAAATAGGTCGTCTTTTCATTTCAATCACGTTATCTTAGATTGCCACAAATGAAGAATTTTATGTTTTTTTGTGAATTAATTAATATTGAGAATGATTATATTTTTTCTAAACCAAAAGCATGACCACAATTTCCTCCCGTCTGGTGGTTGAAATTACGCGTGCCTTTTCATAAACACATATTTATGAGAAGGTGAAGTTGTCCAGCTTTGTTCATATAGTACTGTACAGAAAATTCTAATTTTTTATAGGGATAAATCAGGTCTTTAAGTAATAGCTACAAGTAATATTGAGTTCTCAGGTTTTGTATAACGTGTGTTCTGTTAGCATACTGTAGTTTTATTTCTCACTTACAGATAACGGCGGCTAGTTATCGTTCTGTTGCTGTTGTTGCTGTTGTTTCTGTACTGCTGTAAGGGTGACCGGGAGGACAGAGGCTAAGGCCCTGTAGAATGTTGTGGAAGCTCTTGAGAAACCCTAAAAGGCACATAAGGGCAGGGCGCTGGGGTGAGGGTGGGCGTAGGTGACTCAATGCACACCGTGTGGACACGCCGGCCTAGCCAGCGCACCTCTGTGACATTGCTGTCAGCCAAGAGTTTCTGATGACAAGCATCACACTTGTCAGTATCTACAGTAGGCAGGTCTACAGTGCTGTCCTTACGTGACACGGCGGCTGAGGCTCCGGAGCTCAGAGCTTCCCAGGAGAGTGAGCGCCCCCCAGATGTCACGCCTGAGGTCACTGTTTGCTTCCTTTCTGTCTTTCATATCGCCAGCCTGCTAAGGGTCAGGTCCCCTTGTGTCCCCACATATGGCATTTTCACATTTGTCATTATCAAGATGATAATTTCATTTACTTTTACAGGAAATTGTGATTTGTTTTCTTTCATTGTCATTCCGCTCTCGATTTGTTTAGTTCAGAAATCCTCCTCGTGACGTAGTTACAGGAACAAGGCATCTGGTTTTTGAGTGTTGTCGTCGATTTTGTAACTCTGTGAGCTAACAGGACTGCACAGTAACGTAGAGTCGCGTCATATCACCCAGAGTCCGTGAAACCGTAAGCTATTATCGTCTTTTCTTTCAAGGGAAGTGTGTCAATCACATTTGTGTCACAGCAGCTTCCCAGCTGTCCAGATATCTGCTGCATCAGACAGGCTCATGTTCCCTCCACAAGCTCCTAGAAAGTTCTCTGCTTCTTTTTTCGTGTTTTTTGGTTTCAAGGATTTCATCGAATACGTTGGCACTGGTAGGTTCTCTCAGCTGAAGACTGTTTCTAAACACATCAGCATCTTTGTTTGCATGTAGTAGTCTGTACGATTATGCGGCCGCACTCTGTTGTGGTACATGTATGTTTCGCCATCTCTGTAAAAATGGAACAGCATCGTCACCCACTAAGTCTATTAGAATATGCAGCATAACAAATAAATGTGTATATATCTCATGCCTGTGTTGTTGTGTCCTCCCTGCCTCCCTCGCTCAGCACCCACCTCGTCCCCTAGGGGGCACAGTTTTCACAAACACAGCCTAATCACTGAACAACCACAAAGCACAGGCTTCGATGTCGTGAGTGTATGTAAAGGGCTCAAGAGCCTGGACATTGCTTGAAAACAATGGGACACACTTGATATCTGAAGAGGTGAACTAGAAACACGGCAGAACTATGTTACCTTTTGTGAAAGTGTTTGAGGTTGTCCTTCATTGTAGCTTAGGCTATGTAAACATTCGTTATACAACTTTGCGTCCTCGAATTGGAATTTCTTAGGAGTCATGCTGTGATCTGATATACCAACAGACTTCCTTGTGTTCAACGTAAACATTAGTCATCACTGATGTGGTGCATTGTGGTCTATATACTTAGCCAAAGACCACTTCCATGCAATATTGGCCGAAGTGTGGACACAGTACACATTAAGCGCGCTGCACTTGGTTTATTTGAGGAATGGGACACCCTTGGATACTTGCGCTAAGCGTATGAATGCGCCTGCCAAGTGTGGTAGTGTGTACTTGGTGTGGCAAATGGGACGAAGCCATTATGCCTGTGCTGGTTTCTCTCTACACTAACACTACCCAGCCTGGCTTCTTGTCGAGCTCTGTCAACTGTCACCCCCCTCTGAACACAAGCTAATAAGTGTTCAGGACCTTTCCACCTTGAGCACATCCGTCAGGGTGTTTACACTCATAATGATCCTGTTCAAACAGTCACGGTCATATGTGATCCTCTGTAAATGAATGAGTCAAATATGAACTTGTACATCATACTATTAAAGTTCAATTCATATCTAAGAGTTTGCTGTGCCTCACGACATAATAAGTGGCCAGACCTTACCTGTGTTACTGTATAGCAGTCAAAACGTCATCCACGTCGCTGATGCATTTTTCAAGCTAGACAATTGCCTCTCCTCTGTGGGACCACTGCTTTGTAACAGACTTCAAAGAGGACACCCTTAATGAATTTCATAATACTTGTGGAAAGTAATTCTTTTCAGGCAAACACAATTTTTCTTCTCTTGTTTTCTTAAATCTGTATATGATGCACCCAGCTATAAAATATCTGTTGTGGTTATTATTCAATAAAATAACAAAAACTATTTGGAGTATTGATTTAGTTTATATAACACTGGCAAATAATTATAAGGCGGACTGATGTTGTTTGTCGGAAAACAATAAAACCTTCGATGTCTGCCGAATGCTGTTGAATTGATCCTCGCTGCTCACAGTTTCACCACAACAGCTATGGAGGAAAATACCCTTTTTATTACCTGCGTGGCAGAATGGGGGGACAGCAGGTCCACCACAAAGCTTGGCATGGGGGGGAGGGGCATGCGAGCAGCGTGGCCAGTGATGGTGTAATGCTCACGACATGTCTGCAGGCTTCACTCTTACAGGGAGTAGTGTGTGGCTCAGTGGGCTATGCCTCTGTGCCTGTAATTGAAAGGTTACCAATTCGAGTCCCACCTTTGGCACATCTGTGGGTCCTTGAGCAAGGCCATTAATCCCCAGCTCCCTGGGTGCTGCTATGGGTGGCTGCCCTTTGTGGCCAGCTTGCTCTTACCTACAGAGAACAAACTAGGGGTGGCATAAATGAGAATTTCCCCACAGGGATCAATGAAGTATTTATTATTCTTATGCTTCATTAGGAGACTGTGTCCCTCAGCACTTTACTCTTCAGCCTGAACCACATGAAGCTCCACCCAAAGCCTGGAAAGATGCTGTCTGCACTCTCTTGGACTTCAGGTAACACACCTAACCCAGGTCTACTGGTCACATGTGGTCACCGTGGACGGGGTCACAGAGCGGCTGCCCCACTGAGTTTCTGGTCTTGGTGCCCAGTTGACACAAATCCAAGCCAGGGGAAGCTTGTAGAATGGAACGTGAGAGACCAGCATGTCAACAAGCAGGACCATAAGCAGAACTACAAGTAGGTTCAACCATCTACTCCAAAAATATTAATGGCGAATACCCTCACCTCAAGAAGCATAGAGAAAAATATCCAGATCACTAGAGTACATGCATTTAATTTGACCATCTCAAAAGGTAATAGGATTACATTATGGGGTAAACACATTAACTAGGTACCCTAAGTGGTTTCTCTAATTGTACACTGTTGGAACAGATTATGGGCACTTCAAAGCCCTAAAATGCCATTCTGAGTATAGCCAGTTCTTTCTGACGTGTTATTATGCACTGTATTATAAGCTGCACTTATACACTGTCCATGGTTTCTCCTTTTGGGGTGTTTCTAATGGATGCAACCAAAAGGCCAACAAAACGAACATCTTCATTTAAAGTTGCTTACAACTGGCTGAATCCAATAACATAGCTCTTTCTGCTTCAAGCTGACCCCATGCCTCCGGCTGTGACTTGTATCGGGTTTAAAGAGCAGTATTTCCAAGCTGTTAAATCCTACCCGAGCTGGATCACTGGGCTCCATGCCCACTGGCTATGTCCAGAACCGTCCCATAAAACCCACAGTATCTGTGCTGTTCGTAGATCTCACCACGCTATTGTTTAAAGTCATATTTTAATAGAAAAGTAACTGGTATTTTGAAGAGTGACTTTTTGCCTGTCACCATCAGGTGCATTCTAATAGTATTAAGGGTTAGGACAGAGTGACATAGTACTCTCAGCAGTATGATGTTATCTGTTAACCTTGACAGGCAGGGCCCTAGCAGAGACACACATGGTCTTGACGGTGATATAAAGGGCCCTTACAGTAACAGACAGACCTTCGAATAGCGGCGACCCCCTCCGCACCGGTAGGTGGCGCTGCGAACCGGAACTCACGGAATGCCGGCAGCCTGTGTCTTTAAGCCGAGACAGGGAGGGCTCCGTGCCTTTCGGCGGGCTGTTTTGTTTGTCCGTTTTCGTACTTTCGTTTTCGCATGGAGGGGAGTAGTGCTTCGGAGTCCGAACAGCCGGCTGTGGGCTTCCCGGCTGTACAGGCGGTGGCGGACGGCTGGATCGCCGACTTCGGCTTGGTGTCGCTGTGCCGGTACTTTAAGGAGGATCAGCACGAACGCTTCAGGGACTACCTGCGCTGGCTGGAAGGTACCGGCGGCTTTTGGGGTGTGCATGGGGCTGGGGACCAGGAGCCAGAAGAAATTTGACGGCCAGGCGCAATTTTTTCAGGGAGTTGGGGAGTGGGTAGGTGGCGACGGTGAAAGTTGTCCACAGGCTAGTCATGCGTTTCCGTCAGTTTGCTAACTGACTGCCAAACTTTAACTAGGTACAACTTTTTCATAAAATAGCCTCCAGGGAGTTGACAAGACTTAAAACTTGATACCATAGGCCCTATTTACGCATATGCATTGTCCGTGTTTTTTCCCTTATGGGGTGTTTTCTACGGTATGCCTGTATTTTAACATGCACAGCACTAAATGCAAGCTTAAGCGACCGCCAAGACGCGCTGTGAGCCTGTCACTCACACCACCTGCCGCGGCGGACTGGGAAGCGTTTGACCGCATATGTTTGGTACTGTAATCCCTAATGAGCTCAGGATAAGCGGGCCAGTAGCGATTTCTGAGCACAAGTGTCCAGCTGGACACCTTGGAGACGCATGATAGATACGGGTGTAAACTGCCAAGCCAGCGTTTGGTCAGCTGGCTGACGTGAGATTTTCAAGACAAGTCTGAACACTCATTTACATATATGTAACAGATTTATTACCTTAGAAATGGTCTGTAGGGTTTGCAAACTACCCCGATGCTTTTGATGTAGCTGATTTTAGGTATATAATGGATATATGTATGAATAATATAGATTTAGCCGTAATATTTCTTGTGTGAGCTTGAGTCTGAAAGCGTGGCGGCCCTGCGATGCGACTCATCTGTCTGCCTACGGTCCAATTGGTCAAGACGCATTTTAAAACCAAGTGTGAACAGGACCTTAAAGACTTTGTACGTCATCAGACATTATTGTATGGTAGGTATTTTCTGCAAAAGATAAAATGAAAATACGGTCTTCCCTTTGCCATTTAGTTTTCAAAGTCTATGCGCAAAAATCCTGCCTTAAATGAAAAAGCACCATTTGAATTTGAATTTTCCAGGCATGTATGAGTCAGCTGTGGGGGAAAAAAATTAAATTGAAAAGCCTTTTGGCTTTTAATTTCCTACTTTGCCTTTTCGTTTTCAAGTTCACAACATGCAAATTTATGTTAACTGGAGCGGGCAATGGGCAGAGTTATGGATCACTGCTGCGCTTTCTCAGTGCGGTTGGCGATTCTGCTGTCCTTGTGTTCATGGTCGCCGAACTAGCTTTTTAATTTTACCTTTTAATTTTTCACATCTGACTCATACATGAGTGTAAAATTAAAGTGGAAATGGTGCTACTTCGCTTTAATTTTCATTTAAGGCAGGATTTTTGCACATAGACATTGAAAACGAAATGGCGAAGTGGAGATTGTGTATTCATCTCATCATTTTTTTTTTCATTTTGTCTTTTACAGAAAATACCTCCAATATTATTGTCCATGCTCAAATGACATTCAGTAAGCTTCATTTGGGTTTCCATCTTCACGGAGGCAAGTTACTAGCTGGCTGTCAACGCTACTGTCTGTATATTGGCATAAATCAAGTGCTTTTTGAACGGAGGGTGTGATTGACAGCCTCGTGAGGTGACCAGTGGTGGGCCGGGTTGGATGTCCAACTGCACCTTCCCACAGGTCACAGTGAGACATACTTAGAAAAGACTTGAACCATTGGTTAGGTAGACGATCCTTGGCCATGGGACCGGGTTAATGGGCTGTTTTTCTTAGAATCTTTGGGTGATCATTTTTGCGTGGGGAGACAGGCACAGGCCCTCATTAGCACCTACAATACAATTAATTCAAGATAAATGCATTAAAATGCACTGTCCGCTATTATGGTGGTTGAAACTCCTCTCTCGTGTTTGTATCTTATTCTCCGCATGTTTGGGTGGACCTGCACCTGCTCCAGCTTTCCTGAAGGCATCTGAGCAGCTTCACCAGAACCATCGGAGGAAGCTGGATGTCTGCTGCTTTCTGGCGCGGGTTGTGGATGGGAAAGAGCAAGGTAACCCAGTCTGCTGAAGCTGGGGTTTGGGTCCAGGGATTGGAAGTATGGCTTTGTTTTGGCTTCATTAACTTTTGTGAAGATGTCATTTACATCAGGAAGGGGTAGAACACAAAAATATAACCTTTTGCTTCAGGGATGAGCGTTGTGTGATATTAATAATGCCGTCGCATATTATGAACACGCAATTCTCATATTGCACGGACCATCATCTGGGTCCAGATTAAGCTTGGGCGCCAACTAGTTTTTCCACACCGTCCAGGCATTATACCACGGTATGTGGCATTTTCACAAGAAACTTCCAGTATTTTGAAATCTTGGGCCCCAAGTATTACAGTGATTCAATCATCAGAGATGAACCAATGAAAAGTAGCTTCTAACAATGACACCCAGAGCTTCAAAGAGCTGCTGTCTCCGCTAATGAACTGTGAAAATTCTTTATTTTATTAACTATTGGACTTTTAGCCTTTTTACGATTTTATAACACGTGTTAAAAATATCCACAATCCATTTGTGAATAATATATGTATGATTATTTGTTGTGGGTCAGATGAGGGGTCTGTTTTTAAAAGAAATTGAAAATAGTAGGGGATGTTTGTATTGTTTTATTGTGCTGTTTATTGTCTCTTCAAATAACATATAAAGTGACCCCACACTGGCTATTCTTGTTGTTCTTTACATATATTGCAGCCTAGATTGTGATATGTAGTCCCATTTTAAACAATGGAAATCTCAATTTGCTAATCTTAGTCTATGTCTGGATCAGGGTGATTCAATCCAATGTTACTTGGAAAAAATGGCACAAAAGTAATATGGGTTATCTGATTCTGGGTAGCAAAACACTGGATTTCCAAATCAGAATCATTCTGATTGAGGTTAAACTTTTTGAACAACGAGGTCTTGGCAGTAAAATTTAGTTGCTATAAGGTCCTTATGATCTTTGATCAGTAAAACTTGTCAGTAAGTTTCACTAAAATTAAACAATTTTAATGATCGTTCCTTTTCGTGTTTATCTAGTACAGTAGTTCTCCATCCTGTCCTGGCGCCTCTCCCCCCAACCCTACCTTAATCAGGCTTATATGGTCCTTAATAGGCTAATAATAAATGTGGCAGGTTGAAAACGGTGTGTGTTGGAATGAAACCATTCTGGCGGGGGAGCGCCAGGAACAGGATTGAGAACTACTCATCTAGAATACACTATATTGCCAAAAGGTTTTTAGGTGCGTAACCGAGCTGGCAGTAACTTAGTCGGCTGACAGTTGTCATTTAAGTCTAGCTTTACAAGACTGAAGATTAGTCATGGACTACCAAGCACTGTTGTACATCGCTCTGGATAAGAGCGTCTGCTAAATTCCGTAAAAGTATTGGGACACGCCTCCAAATCATTGAATTCAGGTGTTCCAATCACTTCCATGGCCACAGGTGTATAAAATCAAGCACCTAGGCATGCAGACTGCTTCTACAAACATTCATGAAAGAATGGGTCGCACTCAGTAGCTCAGTGAATTCAAGCGTGGTACCGTGATAAGATGACACCTGTGCAATAAGTCCATTCATGAAAATTCCTCCTACTAAATATTCCACGGTCAGCTGTTAGTGGTATTATAACAAAGTGGAAGCAATTGGGAACAACAGCAACTCAGCAACGAAGTGGTAGGCAACGTAAAATCACAGAGCGGGGACAACGCATGCTGAGGCACACAGTGTGCAGAAGTGGCCAACTTTCTGCAGAGTCAATAGCTACAGACCTCCAAACTTCATCTGGCCTTCAGATGAGCTCAAGAGCAGTGCATAGAGTGCTTCATGGAATGGATTTCCATGGCGGAGCAGCTGCATCCAAGCCTTACATCACCAAGTGCAATGCATTGCGTCGGATGCAGTGGTATAAAGCACACTGCCACTGGACTCTAGAGCAGTGGAGACATGTTCTCTCGAGTGACGAATCGCTCTTCTCTGTCTGGCCATCTGATGGATGAGTCTGGGTTTGGTGGTTGCCAGAAGAACGGTACTTGCCTGGCTACATTCTGCCAAGTGTAAAGTTTGGTGGAGGGGGGATTATGGTGAGGGGTTGTTTTTCAGGTGTTGGGCTTGGCCCCTTAGTTCCAATAAAAGGAACTCTTAAGGCCTCAGCATACGAAGCCATTTTGGACAATTTCATGCTCCCAACTTTGTGGGAGCAGTTTGGGGATAGTCCCTTCCTGTTCCAACATGACTACACACCAGTGCTCAAAGTAAGATCTATAAAGACATGGATGAGCAAGTTTGCTGTGGAGGAACTTGACTGGCCTGCACAGAGCCCTGACCTCAACCCAATAGAACACTTTTGGTATGAATTATAGCGGAGACTGTGAGCCAGGCCTTCTCATTCAACATCAGTGCCTTACAATACAAATGCTCTCCTGGTAGAATTTATGAGAATTTTTGACCAAACACTCCTAAACCTTGTGGAAAGCCTTCCCAGAAGAGCTGAAGCTGGTATAGCTGCAAAGGGTGGGGCAACTCCATATTAAAGCCTATGTATTATGAATGGGATGTGATTAAAGTTTGTGTGTGTGTGTGTGTGTGTGTGTGTGTAAAGGCAGGCGTCCCAATATTTTTGGCAATATAGTGTGTTAAAAAAATCAGTCTAAAGTTTACCGCCGCCAATTTTGCGTGAGCTGTGCATCCAGTCATAAACGTTTTCATTGTCACCTCATAGACAGTGTGGCGCGTTAGTGAGAAATTAAACAGAATGAGTGTGGAGGAGAAAAGTGAACTAAAAATGGTCGATTAAAGACATTAGCCTTCTGCCCTATGGTAATATTTTGGTTTCCATAGAAACAATATTGAGCAAAAGCAAGTGATTTGTCAGCCCAAGTCATGGCAACACCACAGACTAATTTGACGGACTCTCTTGGTAGATAAGGTCTGTTTGGCTATATTTTATTCTGAGTACATTTTCATCTCATTTTTGCTTTATAAATGTCACAGTATTTATTCCAAAATCACATTGTGATATTTGAAATTTTTCCAGTATTGTGCAGCCCTAACGGTGGTTTCTGAAGCCTCCAAATGGAACTCCTTCACAAAGAAGCTTTTATGGGATCTTCATCACGCGCCTCTGAGTTGGAGGATTGTGTGTTGAGCATGTTCTCCCGTGGCCGCAGTCTAGCATTGCTCTGCTTGGTGCTGAGCTGTTTAGTAGGTGGCACCTTTCAGGATGTGCTAGATACTTGCATCTGATATTCTGGGACTGTCCACATGCCCAACTGAATTTGTCTTGTGTATTCTTTTAACACTTTCCAGACGTCCAGTATGACAGTGATGAGCGAATCACCCCATTAATGTCAGCCATTCCCCTCTGGGACTCCATGCAAGACCTGGTGGTGGATAAGGCCCTCTTCAACAACATCAAGAAGCTGCTTTTTATACAGGTAGGGGGGAGTTTGTGGCCAGTTTAATGTTAATCTCCCCTGAGAGCTAGATTGTCTTTGTTTTGAAGTGCACAACTGTTTCCTGGAATTTGATCCTTCTCTGCGGTTGCCGTTTGTGACACATGTTTGGTCCTGCTGTGTTTCATGCTCTGGTTATAGCGCCCCCTTCTGCCCTACCCCCTTCAGGCTGTGGCTGTGTATGTGGAGGCAGGTGATTACGTCAAGGCACAGTGGATCCTGGACTGGCTGAAGGAAGAATGTACCCTGTCCCCAGTAAGTTTACCAAGCCTGCTCTTGTGTGGCCCTCCTCTCTAGAGGGGGTGCCTTTCTGATGTGTGTTTTCAGATGGTCATGTGATACACACCGGCCATTCCCGTACCTGGATGCATGCGGTGTTCCCTCCCCCCCCCTTGCGGCATTGGGCAGATGCTGAATCCGCCATAATGCGGTCCTGCTCACTGCTGTACTCCACAGCACATGTGCTGCGCTTTGAAAGTTACTGATACTCCCACATGCTCCCTCAGAGGAGCCGGCCTGGGGTCTAACAGCCCACGTCCCGCCTTACATAACACATTAGAGAAGCTTTCTGGCATGTCTGAGAATTCCGGCAGCGGCGGGCATCCCTGGGATGTCATTAGCTATTCACAGGATGTGCCAGATGTATTCAGGGACTGGGCTTGTCTGGGAGATCCGCTGGAACCTGTGTTTGAAGTGAGTCTACTGGCTCTCAGTAACTGTGTATTGCATAGCAAATGCCTAAGCAATTATAAAGTATATATATTAAACATTAATCTGCCAGAGTGAGGGTTGTCACTGTGGATTATGTCAATAAGTCGTTTACCGATTAATCTGACAATTCACTGAGTACTCATTTAAATATATACTTCATTTGCAAAATTAATGTAAAAAATTAAATCAAGGAAATTCACAGAGACACATTATTTAATATACAGCATTGTGTGTGTGTATATATATATATATATATATATATATATATATATATATGTGTGTGTGTGTGTGTGTATATATGGGTGATTCTCAGAAGATCTTGGTTTTGAAGATTTCAAACATGAAGTTTTTTTAAAAAAATTTAGCCATTAATAACCAGTTCTGAAGTGTTTTATTGGGGTAAATTTAAAATCATGTACAGAAAATTGTACATGTTTTTTTAATGTTTCTCAAAACAAGTCCTTAAAAATCTCATTACCGCAACAGTTTGAAAACATCAGGACCGTTAAGAAAGCCAGTGCATTTTCACATTTTTAAACATTGCTTATTAACTGTCACGCTCATTGACCGTCATACTCGGTTACCTGAAACTTTGAAATAATGTATATTTTTATTTGAAAATGACTCATTTCCACAAAACCTTCTGGAATCTACAACCTAATATTCTCCGTATTTCTCTGAAATTTATGTTTTTGGAATAATGTGGCAAGCCGGAAGGAACATAATGCGTCGCTAACCTGAATGTCTTCTTTTAAGAGAGAGTGGCATCTCGGTCGTTCTGTGGTCGTTCTGCTTTGCTATACTGACAGGCAACTGCAATTTCATCACACGTGATGCTTTTGCTCCGGCTTCCTTCCACCATACTTTAAAGTATTCGAGAAGAAAAATTGTCGCTTTTAAACAATCAAGTAATCAAGTTGAATCAAGTAATCATGACGTCTCTAGCTGGACTACATAGTGTGATCAGATGTGCTGTGATGTTTGTGATTTATTTGGCAGAATCTGAAGATGAAGCTGTCAATGATTGTTAAACTGAAGGATGCCTACCATACGTTTCTGGCGACCTTCAGCTTTGTCAGCTTGGTGGAGAATATAAAGGTGTTCTTGGACCAGTTTCTGGAGGATCATCCCTCTGACTTTATTTTTAAGGTGCGTCAGATCATCTCGTGGCCCGCCTTGCCGACGTCTGGCTCCTCAGCCTCCATGCTGTGTGTGGCTGTAGGGATGTTATTTTTTTCTTGACTGCTGGTTGCTTTCTTGCACTCAAGGTGTGATATGATGCCTTTTTAATGTCAGCCTGCATCTGTGGGGGGTGTCGTTTGCAGTGCGGTTTAGCCCCTTTGATTGTGTGTAAGACAAGCACTCAAAGTATGTGACCAACATGCCCCTCAGCACAGGTGCTCTGATGCTGTTGCTAAAGTGCCAGGTTGATGCGTCCTTAAGGGAAAGTAAACATCAGCGGTCAGTAGGTAGTTAACAGGCTTGGCTTGGCAGTGAGATCCCTTCCCCAGAAGCCCAGTCTCTGATGCTGCTTCCCCTTTAGTTGACACATGACACCTGCTGACATCTTTAAGGATGCTGCCATCCTGTTGGTTTTGGAAGGGTTGTTAAAAGGACAGGAAATACAAGGACAATGAAGATCAAGTAGCAAAATATGGTGCTTATCTGGCATGCTGACATCAGACCTGTGTGTAGACTTGTGCATGTACTGCCCTTGTTCAAAGGGGTTTTCTCTGGGAAACCAGCTAATGTAAAAATGTATGTCTGTGCCCCTGAATGACCCTCGTTACCCTTTATTGCATTTTACTTCCTGGCTCAATGAAGCAGTGGATAAGATCCGAAACTGCACAAGCCCTTAATTCCTTTATACTTTTTCCAGGCTCAAATGGCCAATTTAATAATATGGTAATCATTTGCAATTTAATCAAAATTGTAATTGTTAGTCATGACTTTGCCACCTATTAAAAATTTACTTATATGTACAAATATGCACATAGTAGATGTGTAATGAAATAATTTTAACTGAGTTTGGAGGTGAGTGGGCAACCACATAAATTTGGCAAAAGGACCATGAGCCCCCCTGCCCTGTGGGATTGGCTCCAATCACAGTGACCCTGTGCTGAGTCAGAAATTGAGGATGAATGGCTGCATATGCTAAAGCAAATCGGCCTGGTCATAGCTAAAGGGTTTTAAACAGCTGAGCAGCAGTTTGCTTTTTCATGCAAACGAGCTCAGCGGTGAAGTGGCAGAAATGACATACCCCCCAGCCATAGGCAGCGTATGGCTCACTGTGATCAGAAGGTTATCGGTTTAAATCCCAGGATCAGCAGAGTTATGCCACTGTAACCCAGAGACTGTCTGGTCCTGCTTTCTCAAAAAAAGGAATGTTGTTTTGGATAAAAGTTGTTTTCCTCTAGATGTTTATGCATGACTACATGGCGGTAGACAGGGGGCAATTTACTGCAGGCAGGTGGAGTTCACTCTTAAAGTAGCTGAATCCATGTGTGGTAAGAGCTTCAAACTGGATGTCTGGAGTTTTATAGAAATGTCCTCTCTCCCCCTGCAGGCGGCTTCAAAGGTGGTGCAGTCCTGCCTTGAAGCGCAGGCGGGGCAGATGAATATTGAGGATGTGAAATCCTCGGGGAGCACAGAGGAGCCATCCAGGTATGGAAACTGTGAGCCTTTGGTGGTGCAGCTGAAAATCTGTGGTCTTCCTTGCTCTCCCTCTGCCTCGCGCGCTTACTCTGTCTCTCTCTCTCTTCCTTGTGATCGCTCTCTCTCTGCCTCGTGCCCTTTCTTGCACTCTTCCTTCATCGCAAAGCATCTTCTGGTCTTCTGCCTGCTTTTATCACTGACTCAGCTGTTTTGTTCTAGGGTGGGCGAAGCAGAGACGGAACCCAAGGCCTCAGATCCAAATCAGTGAGTTCAATGAATAGGGTTTATTTTACAAATTGAAATTAAAATCCACAAAACTTCATGTAGTTGTCATGCTGACCTTTTAACCTGACCTGCTCCCCCTTCCTCGCTTACGTAGAACTGTGGAGGCCTTGACATCTGACCAAATAAAAACAAGGTAAGAGGCCGTGGGTTACATACTCAGACTGCTAATCTCTGTGCTGGTACTGGTCACCGTTCCCCGTTCTTGGAGCATGAAAGAGCAGACCTCACCTGCCCCACCTCCCCTGTTTTTGAAAGCCCCATTTAGTGCCTACTGATGTTTAGCAGAGGTCCTGTATTACTGTCCCAAACATATGGGAGAGCTGGGAATTTGCTGCTGGGTAGTTTTCACCTGTTCTTGAAACACCTTGGTCTGGTGGCCTGACATTTTGAAAATCATTTTGCCTTTGCAGGCCTTCTTGTTTTATAAAGTCAGATTTCACCTTTGTTGCTTCTGAATTAATTGTCATTGCTAACAGTGATGATAAATCAGACATGCTGGTCCTGGTGTCTTTGTCTGAAAGGGGTGTCACGGCCTCTGATAAATGTGTGGCTGTAATCATTCATCCTGAGCGGCTACTCATGCCTGGGCGTAGCGAGCTCTGTCATAAACCTTGTAAAATAGCAGCATGATGCTTTTTAATGTATGACCATCTGCGGCGCTTGGATGAACATCAAGCAGTCTTCTGTAATGTCTTTTTATTTCCTTAGGGTGAAAAGAACTTTATTTTCAACACAAAATATTTTGCCATGGAGACCAGAAAGCAACAAGAAACCTCAAACTAGACATCACAAATTCTCTAACATGAGGGGCAAGTATTTGCACTTTTATTAATAAATGTTGGCATGGCTACCTATGTGCTGTGATGCCCTCGATACTTTGCTGTCTTCCCGATGCCCGTTGGCCTGTTCCCGATCCTTTGAGGAGAGCTCACGGTCACTGTAACGTTTTTCCCTCTGCTGAGAAAGATGCTGACCTGTATGTGTCTCACAGGGAGAGACCATTTGACCTGCCGACCTTCTGAGCTGCAGAAGTCACACAATCCATCAAGAAGAGCATCAAAAAAGGTTTGTTTCATTGTGGATCTTCTTTCGCTGCCCAACAATTTCTTGAAGTTCTCAACACTGACGGCAGTGCGAGATCAGTAAGCGTGTGTGACGCATCAGTGGGTGACAAGGTTGGGTGTGGAGTCTAGGTGAATGCCTTTCTCTCTGACTGTATGCAGAAATGGACTTTTGAAGAAGACATGGACTTGAAACGTGGCGTGCACCGTTACGGCGCGGGCAAGTGGGCCAAGATCCTGCTGGAGTTCAACTTCCCAGACCGTACAAGTGTCATGCTGAAGGACCGGTGGAGAACACTGCAGAAGCGGAGCAAGGTGAGCTGATGGAGGAAGAGCAGTAGCAGGACAGGTGCCAGCACACTCAGTCCAGCCCTGATCCCCCACCATCGGCATCCTGCGGGTCTTGCACGTCTGGGTGAATTTCTTAGATCTTTGTGCTTGTGATCAGAAGACCGCGTTGGCCACTTTGGGCTTTGCTGACGTCTGGCTTCTCAGCCTCCGTGCTGTATGTGGCTATAGGGATGTTGGTTCTTCTTGACTCCTGATTACTTTCTTGCACTCAGAGTGTGATATGATGCCTTTTTAATGTCAGCCTGCATCTGTGGGGGGTGTCATATTTGCAGTGCGGTTGAGCCCCTTTGCATAAGAGAAGCATGCAAAGTAAATGTGACCAGCATGCCCCTCATCACTGGTGCCCTGATTGTGTTGCTAAAGTGCCTACTTGTCTGATCCTGCTTTCTCAAGAAAATGCCCTTTTGGATAAAAGCATCTGAAAAATAAAAATGTAAAAAATAAAAAATTTAAGTTTGAGCTCCCCTGAGCGTTCGCTCACCCTTCCTGCCATCATTGCTCTTTGTGTGGACTGCATTTAACTTTCCATTGTCCAGGTTGTGTGTGTGTGTGTGTGTGTGTGTGTGTGTGTGTGTGTGTGTGTGTGTGTGTGTGTGTGTGTGTGTGTGTGT